>OX493397.1:26090954-26707566 GCA_950371165.1 Lacanobia oleracea
GGCGAGACTATTACCATTCACGGATTCAAATCTGGACTCCGGAGTCCGGACAGCTAGCCGGTTTTTATTCTTAATATCTTATCATTTTCCATTTTCATGATCTTTAAATTCCCAGAAGTCTTATTATAAGTCTTCCATTGTACTAAGAAGTGTCAGTAGCAAGAGGTCTGAACTCGCCATAATCTTTCCTTTTTTTCAATTATTTTCCTTTATGAAAAGTTTGTTTTGTGGAGCCGAGAGGAGAGAGGAAAGAGGACTAGGAAACAAGTTGTTGAGCGCATTGGAAGTTGATAAGCGGGGCCGGTCGCCGCGCAGCCGCGCCGGCCGGCCGCTCAATGAGCTTAATTTGTAAAAGTCACGCAAAAGATAAACTCGTTTAACTAATAGAACTTTGTCAAAGTATCGAGTGACGTCGTCGTCTAGTGGAATAATGGTTCGATTGGAAATTAGAATATTTGTACTTGAGATTTGTTGTACCTAGTTGGTGACTGTTTATATTGAATCCTGACCAAGATACATAATGTATACGAGCTGATCGGCCAACAAGAAGTAGGTTGTAAGTTAAGGTAGGAAGTACATTCAGTCAAAAAAGTATCGGGAATGGATGATTTGTTTATGATTCCAAATTCAAATTTTAGTTTTTTTGTAGTTGTTAGATTGGCACAACTGTTTTCCATTTTGGCGCGGAGTTTGAGTTGCATCTGTTATTTATATTAAATACAGTGCTGGTTTTAGTAATATCATATAAAGTGTGTATTGCGAATTTCATAATGTACAAAAATATCGAACAAAGAGTTTGTCTTAAATTTTGCATCGCCAATGGAATTTCGTGTTCGGAGTCACTGAAAATGTTACAGAAGGCTTACGGTGAATCGACTTTATCAAAAACTCGTGCTTATGAGTGGTTCAAAGCGTTCAAAAGCGGTCGAGATGTGATGGAAGATTTGCCTCGCTCTGGTAGGCCGTCAACGTCTGCAACTGAAGTTAACATCGCAAAAGTGAAGGAAATAGTGACTGAAAATCCCCATTCAACTCTGAGAGAGATAGCCGCCGAACTTTCTGTATCTCACGAGTCGATCCGTACCATTTTAACTAATCATTTGGGTATGAAACATGTTGCTGCTCGGCTAGTCCCAAAAGATCTGAATTTTCTCCAAAAACTCAATCGCATGAAAGTCGCTGAGGACATGCTAGAACGAGTCAGTTCGGACCCAACATTCATGAAACGCATTGTTACTGGTGACGAGACGTGGGTTTACGAGTTTGACATGCAAACTAGTCAACAAGCTTCGGAGTGGCGCCTTCCAACTGAACCGAAACCGAAAAAACCACGCCAAAGTCGATCAAAAGTCAAAGTCATGTTGACTGTTTTCTTTGAGTATCGCGGTGTTGTGCACTCTGAATTCTTACCGGAAGGTCTAACGGTAAATAAAGAATATTATTTGAGCGTTATGCGGCGTTTAAGAGAGCAAATTCGACGAAAAAGGCCAGATTTGTGGAAAGAAAATTCTTGGATTTTGCACCACGACAATGCGCCTTCGCACAAGGCTATCATTGTGAACGAATTTTTAACCAAACACTCAACAAATACCATCTAGCAACCACCATATTCACCAGATATGGCTCCTGCTGACTTTTTTCTTTTTCCTAAACTCAAATTACCACTTCGTGGCACCCGTTTTCAATCGAAAGAAGACATAAAGGAGAATTCGCGGCGAGAACTGAACTCAATTCCGGAAGCAGCGCTTAAAAAATGTTTTGATAAATGGATTATTCGTTGGCGCAAGTGTATCGTTTCTAAAGGAGCATACCTTGAAGGTGATAAAATAAATTTGGATGAATAACAGACATTTTGTGTATTATTGATCTTTTCCCGGTACTTTCTTGACAGAGTAGTAAGTTGAGGAAAGAACAGAGGAATTCATTCATTTTATCCTTCTATATTCATTTACTATATTATCTATACTAATATAATAAATCTGAAGAGCTTGTTTGTTTGGTTATTTGAACGCGCTTATCTCAGGAACTACTGGTCCAATTTGAAAAAATCTTTTAGTGTTCGATAAAATCACGCTACTACCATTGGGAGCGGAGCATTAATAAAAAACGTAACGCAGACGAAGTTGCGCGGTCAGCTAGTTATGTACTTAATAAAATACATTTTTAAATACATAAAAGGCATTCAATTATATTTATCCGAATCAGTTGACCATTATTAAGCCCTTCATAATTGAAATGAAAGGCTATCAGAACCTTTCCACTCTATAAAATAGCAAAAGCATGTCACATAACCTGTAACCTGTAAGTATATCAAAAAGCTACAATAAATTAAATTAGCATACAATTGTGAAATTTATGAATAATTTACAACAATAATTCTGACCTGCATAGGTCAGCTAACGTCCCACGTTCCACATATCATCCGTAACACAGAAATATTGTTTAGGTCAACTTCATAATATTGTGAAAAATGCCTCGATTAACCTTTTGCGTTTAAGCCATTTAACATTATTGTACCAATTTAATTTAAATAGAAAACGATGTGTTATCTCAATGTTACAGAAATTAAAGACAATTTTTTTATACTCTATATTGTATTTAATAATTTAAGCATATTTAGGCACAAGTCAATACTTTATTTACATAATACCACAACCAACGTAACCAAAACCACAGATGTATCACTCTTACATTATTTTATAGTATTTGGATGCGCGAATAAGCTATATCGAACGATTTTTTTTAAAGGTATAGAATAGACGACGTACCGGTACAACAGCAGTGGTTAGTGTGTCGTTTAGTTTGTATTAAGGGAGGGAGTGCTCAATGCTTTAATTTGACGCATTTTTGACCAGCAGCAACGATACGAAAGCAATTTTCGCGAGATTCACTCAGTAGTATCTTTGAACTTTAGCACGACCTTCAGAGTGACACGTTCGTCTATCAACATAGTCAAACGGCCATGTTTTTTCTTCTTCCAAATTTAAATGCTGTGATAAGATCGTGCGAAGTGGCACCACTATCGTTCTAGCTCACGTCATCAGTGGCGAACACTATGTGCGAGAAGGGATTTTGGATAGGAAAATTCAAAGATCAACATCATCATCTGCCTAGCCTTTTCCCAACTATATTGGGGTCGGCTTCCAGTCAAGCTGGATTTAACTGAATATCAGTATTTTACGAGGAGCGGCACCTACCAGACCTCCACAACCCATTAACTGCCAAAGATCTACATATGACAGCCGGGACCAACCGGCTTAACGTGCGTTCCAAGGCACGGAGGAAACTCGGTACCCATCCACAGATCAACCTTGGCAAGCGTTGCTTAACCTTCAAGATCGACCCGTGCGGCTGTTATTATTTAGCCACGAGCTCTTCTCAACGAAAATGCAACGATCAAAAAACTTTGTAGGTAAATTATTAGTTATAAACAAAGTTGATTGCAAAAAAAAAAATATTTTGATTCGTAAAATCAAAGGCTAGGCAGATGATGATTTATACAACGTACAATTCTTATCGAATCAGCGCAACCATTCTTCTTCGTGCATTATAATGAACGTTGTAATGAATTAGAAGTGTCTTTCTGAAATAAATTAGCTACCTACCATTTAATCAATTCATTCACAATTTCCATTCCACTGTCAAGATTGTCCTGATTGGGACTTCAACCACAAGAGCTTGATATCAAAGCCTGCCACCGTCCTTCACACGTTGTCATACTAGCTGCGTTACTTTATTAGGGCGCGCCTATTACCCGGCCAGCTGCCCCATTAGCATGCTCGCATATCGCTGCTAACGAACTCTTGTGGCGCCACTCATGCGCACAAATTATACCAGCTCTAATAACGGCCACGAGGTGAAGCCTAGGCGATGGAATTTTTTTTTTAATACAGGCTTCATATTTGTTTTAATATAAATTAAGCTATGAGCTATTTTTGCACTTTACACCTGTGTCAAAAATATTCAGTCAGAATTGGAGCACTGCTAATTGGCAGACTAAAACGACGCTCACGTTCAAAACAACATATTTTTAAAAGTCGCTTTCACTTAGGTTGAACCTATTATCCTAGGAATTACGTTGCACTAAATATCTAGACGAGACAATCCAGCCAAGTCTGGTCATCTGGCAGACTCACTTACCTCCCCCCGGCTGACCGCGCGGTCTCTCGCAGACGAATTAAGGATCAAACTGTAATGGCCCATCCGCCTTTATTGTGACTGCACATTGCCACCACGCTTTATGGGTGAAACTTAGCTCTAAGTGCTCCCATTAAGGTCGTAATTTGTTCGATTGCAAGTTGTTCGGAGGTTTCGAGGGAAGCTGTACAAATTGATCCCATCACCGGAGGATTCAGTTTAAGGAACGCTCGTGCGATACACGGTTTGTAGGAAATCACACTATTTATATGAGCATTACGTTAATAGCAGGCTTTGTAGTACTATCGGTTGTTTGGAATAGACGCCATTTTCAACTAAAGCGGTACACGGAACCGAGGAAATGAGATCGCGGGTTTAGATAAAACACGTCGTTTTTCAACAATTTGTTCGCGTGAAGGCTCTGATGCGAATAGTTGAGCTAAGGTTTTCTGGGGCAGAGTGAGATATTGACACCAAATTGTTTATTTCTTCTATCAAACCTTTCGTATTTCGCAGCTTGGATATGAGTTCTTGAATTTAACTTACTTAACCTCGTGTAGGATATTTTTATTCCTTAATTAAAAAGGAAATAGTTATTAAACGACCAGTTACATAACACTGCTAGCTCCTCAAACCTACAAAATGGCAGTAAACCGTCATTTTGGCTAGAAACCACTACTTTTTTCGGCGTCTATAAACGTTGGCAGGTCTACGAAGATAAAAGTGAGGCCACAACGTTAGTGGACAAGTCAATAAACCAGCACACGTTTACTGCGTAAATAAACGCGAAGCCTGGCTTCGGATAGGTGGCGGGCACACAAGCGGGGAGGATAATATGGATTAAGATCATTATTGTTGTCTCGTATTGACAAACTCAGTTCCTAGAAATTTTTGACCAAGAATCTTCAATAAAATTAACAATTCTTTTCTCTAAAATTATTGAATGTTTCTCGGTTGACAAACTCTGCTCCTGAATTAATTAACCAATTGCGTCTCCTGAATTTACTGACACCCTCTGACTTTCTGACCCTTGAAATTATAGATAAGTCCTGCCCTGTGAGATTACTGCATAAATTTCAAAGTCAATCTTCCCAATGGTGTGTCTATCCTAAGTAAAATTATTATTTTTTTCGTTCATATGCTTTCGAGCTTTAATCGCCGAACGAATTTTAATGAATGTTAGTATTTTGATATACAGGACACTTTTTCCTGTGACTCCTTCCGCTCTGGGCGAATGGAAGGGAGTGTCAGATTCATAAGGACTAAAAATCATCCGTATTCCTCGAAATGTCCTTAGTGTTCCAGGGCGGCGGAGGGTGCGACTCTTTGAGCCATCCCGCATCCCCGGCAGATGGGACCTTCGAGACATTTTATGGGCTAGATACTTTAACGTGAGTGAAGCCGCGGGCATAATAGTAAATTATGCAACGGGGATAAAGCAGTGCTTATGTCACGAGCGTCATATTGAATCCCGAACCTACTCGTAAGAAGGATGCGAAAGCTCCCCGAGTCGAGCGTAGCGAGGGAGTTTAGAGTTAAACTCACGAGTGAAGCGAGGGAGTTAATGCAAGAATCCTGAATGCAGCGAGGGATTCAAGCTAGCCCTAGGCAAAGACAATTTTATCCCATAGATACACCACTTTGCACACCAATAGTAAGACAACTGTTCAAGTCAAGAAGAGAGGTTTCTAGCGGCGAGCGGTGCCTGTCGGTGTCTAAGTTGAGTTAAAAATTCAAATCACATTATTGACCTCCGGGCAATTATATTGTACTGAATTTCATTATAACCTGCCGGGTAATGTAGGCTTACTTTACGTTGAGTTTGTATGACGGGTGGTGTGAAAACAAATTATCTAATAAGTTAAAATCAAGTGTATTCCGATCCTTCGTCGCCTACTATTAGTCGTCCCATGAACGCAGCCTAACCAGGCTTATAGTCCACATTGACGGTAAATGCGCCGGCCGCGTGCCAAACGGCCGCCGTGCACCACCGCGGATAACACCACATTAACGAGGCCTTGTTTATGGAAGCGCAATAATCACGCCAATATGCCGATCACCAGGCAGCTTATAGCCTGGTAGTCTCTTAGTTGGACATTATGTCCTTGCCGGGCAGCTAGACCTTGCAATATTAACTATGTAGTGTTTTTCAGTAAAATTGGTAATGCAGTTGTTCACCCTTACATGTTGGGGTTAGAAAACCAATCCACTTAAACAGCAAAACCCATAGTCCAACTTCTTTGTTAACATATCTTTTTTTTTACTATTAAACGCTTGGCAAGCGTTTAACCACTATCTCACCTGTTGGTAAGCGATGATATGGTCGAAGACGTAGTACGCCTGTCTTGAAGTAACCTATTCACTCTTGACTTAAAGACTACCAGTCCTGCACCAACCGAGGATTGGGCTAGAGTATACGTCTATCGTGCAAGCAGGAATAATCGTCTATCGGTGCCCTATTTGCTTCAGCCCCTTGTACGCGCCCCAAAATTCTGGGACCTGAGATTATCAAACAAAATCATGTAGTAATTCTAATGGAACGTTTTTCTAGAGAGAAAGCTGGAAAGGCATTGTAGACACAATGTAATAAAAAATAGCAATACCTACTGTTCATAGGTTTGAACAAAAAAAAGTCCAGTTTGAACAAAATAATATTCGAGAGTACATTTTAAACAATATGCGCTCGAAAAAGATTTTTCAAAACGTGCTCTATCACAAAATAACACATTTATGATTGACTGAAAAAGAGACGTGAACCGACCCAGCTCTAAATAAATTGCTGTGAATTTGTTCATACTAAAAAAGCTCTCATAATAAAGTGACCAAAATTGTTACTGTTATTAACTTAACTACATATGCATACCCTATAATTTACCCACACGTTTTAAATAATACGTTGAGGAATTCACCCCTAAACTTCAATTTAGACAAACGGCTACAAGTCAACTTTTTATAAATACAATCCCCTAAAATCATAAAAAAATAATTGACCATAATTTTGATTCAGTCAAACATCTAATACCAATTACGTATTCCGAGAACGAGCCATTCGATTTGTTACAACACAAACTTCGATTCTATTGTATTCGAATTATAATCTCGACAACAATCGATTGATAACGATCTCGATCGTGTGACATCTCGATTGGATGCGGGTGTTACGGGACTTATCTACATGAATTTATTTACGGCTGTCCCGATACCAGATAATCGGTGTAGTGCCGTGAAACGCAGTGAATCAATTCGGTGTGGCTTTTAAATAGTTCTGCAATTGCAATTAAAACGAAAAATAAAAATTGTCAGTTACTAACTTAATCAGCTATTTTAGTACTTAGCTAACGGTTTAACTTTTTTATTTCATGTTCTTGAGCGGTTGAAATCAGTGCTGTGACATAAACACAGTAGGTACTCGAAATAATCCGCAAAGTTTGTTGTATTACAAAGTTCGAGTAGTCTGTTCCTGTAGTTTACGAGCATAAGCGACTCACTTATGCTAAGTAGACGATGCCTGCTTTACTTAGTTGACAAATGAAATAGGAACAAAGCAACGACGCGGGAACTCATCCCATATTTTGTAAGATTTCTTCAATATAAAGTTTCTAGACCGGTACTGTGTATGTTTATTTTAGTGTCGTCGATAATTGTAGACATAAAGACGTGACTCACTGTTTACAACTGCACTACGTCTCTTTGTCTGGTTGGTCTCCAATTGGTCGCTGATCGTAATTCTGCTACAATTGATATCGGAAGCTGGTTAATCTTTTCATCTCGCAGCTGGTTTATTAGCTCTTTTTAGTGGCACACAGTTAATTGATTGATTGAATGACAATCGCGTGGTTTTCGATTGATTGGGCGAAACGTGCGGCGCGGCGGGAGATAATTGCGGGCATAATGTTTCATGTGGGCGCTCATGAATATCAGCTGTACAGGTTGTACGAAGCTATAAATGTCCAGCGATTATGAAGGACTAATAAATTATCAGTAACTAAGTTCTGCCCACGGCTTCACTCGCGTTAACACAGATTTTTGCAACAGAAGCTTGTCACCGTTTGTAGGGTGCCAATCTTTGTAACAATCGTCATAAAAATACAAGCGTGAAAACGTAAAAACCCTGAAAACAAACAAACTCAATTTCGCACTTATACTATTCGTTAGGATTTCAATGAATATTTTAGTGGACTTTTCAAAGCGTTAGCTTATCAAAGCGTTAATTATTCCCTCTATATTTACAAAACCTATAAGTAGGTATTTAAGTCACCTGCTTCTTAAACCGCGTTCCACGTTTCACAGCTAAGTCTAAACGTGTTCCTATATTGTTCACCTGTCTTTGTTAGATCTAATCTAGACCAGAATGCATCGCCGCGTCCGCGTATATTTCGGGAGCCAGTCGCTTTCCACTGCCTTGCCCATACTTACCTTTGTGCAAAGCTGCTTTCACTGACAATTTCACATTGAGCTTATAATAGACAGATAAGACTTTGGCATGCAATTTACTTTGTTTCTGATTTATTTATAAAGTATATATCTAGAAACAAACGCGCTGACAAATTAACTAGAAATAAGCATTTTCTGAAAAAAAATGGATTAATGTTTGCCGTCCCAATTCCAGAAATGTATGTAATGTAACTAAAAGTACTAGATGATATAAATATTTAAAGACATTAATTCATTTATTATGTTTATTCAGGAGATACCAGTCCATATTATGTTGTACAAATGAAATATTTCAGCGAATTTAAACCTCTGTGATAGATATCCTAACTACACAACCAGAACAATTTAATTTGAACTACTGGTATGTAACGGTATCTTTGTTAGTTCTTCAATTATGTAGTGGATAAAATCTAACTTTGTAAGCATTCCTCGGCTGTAGAACATATACATGCAACTTTAACAAAAAATCATCAATAGTCAATGATTCACCTTCAAATAAATCTTAATAAATAACAGGCAGTTCTGACCAGACGTCTCTCAAGACACAATTATATAACAATGTTAACAATCGGATCGAAACACGGAGGTACGTTATCTGCGATCGCGTCGGTCGGCGCGTCAACAGCGCGCTCAGTCGCACAGTCGCGCTGCGTGCCGTATCGTCGCCGAGCATCGCTCGTCTGATTCCGCCATTAGATTGCTCCGTTCGGTACATTCCATTACCAACTACGTACATATTTGACTACGTTATATTGTTATTAATTCTTGATATGAGTATATGAGCTTTGTTCAAATATTGCTCGCATTAAAACGAATTCAGTATCGTTCGGGTACATCGCCTTCCGTGCCGCTGAGGTTTGTTCGTTCGTAATTTATGTCCAATGTATTAAAAGATACTATCTTTTCTACTCTCAGTATTGTGTTATTTGAAATGTACAGTTTCCCTCACGACATTTTCCTTTAAAACTTGGAGGGTTTGCGCTCCGATGTTCGAATGGCTTTTGACTTGAGTGTCTCTAGAATGTTTTTGAACAGGATTATCTGTCGTTCTTATCATATTGTCTTCTTAACTCATTGTCATGTTCCAATTTGCAAGACCAGTTCATGATTTTTGTGTTATGTATATGTAAAACATTATAATACAGACAAGAGTCCAATAGATTTACAATACAATACAGATTTATGATTTGAGATTGAATAGATAAACGATTGCAGATAAGATCCGACCAGCAATAAATTTGCCACTTGCAAAACACGAACTGTGCTGTTTTAGATCACGCTTCCCGTTTAACAATTGTGTTTTGAGACAAAATATGCAGAATCGGTGATATTAATCAACGGTGATCGCCTCAAGCTTTGTGATAAATTTTTGTTTAGGTGAAGTATAAACTGCCAGCAACAGCCAGCAATGAATGTGTCTACGCTTCAGTAGTGTCGAAATCACAGAATTACAAAGCTTGACATTTAAGACTTCGCATCTAAATCTGTACTTATGCTTATAGAGCGCTATCGATACGGCTAGCTTCAAGAAACTATACCAAATTGTCAACAATTACCAACAGCCCATTAAATTACATTTAGCATAAAATAAATATTCATTGCAAAAAAGTAGCTTATTTCTTATCCCGTTTTCCAGGAAGAAAATAATTATCTTCCGTAGGTCAAAGGTGAAAGCTAACTTTTTAGCAAAAATACATAATGTTTGTTACAAATGAAAAGCTCGTGCAAGTGTCGACTCGTCACAGCTTTAGTAAAGGTCCCCCAGGAGAGTCGACGAATAAACAACTAAACTCAGTTAATTTTCCCTTGTTTCGTTCATTACATTTGTGTTCTAAGTAAATGTTAATTTGTTTAACATCTTGAGTTACGCCGCCTACAACTGTCCACTAAGTATTCTTTTGAACAATGAATATTGTTTTATAAATGGAACTTTTGCGATCGTTTTTTTGTTCAAAATTTCAACTATTGGCGTCAACACTGATACACTGCGCCATCAATGAAGATGCCTATAAATATTTTCCTTTGATACTAAAATAGACTGTTTCTGATTTTTTCAAACAGCTGCTCAGCCACACAACAGCGATAGATCTAACTAAAGCATTTTTAGCGTATAACACAATATTTCAATAAAAGTATCATCTTGATTTGACCTTTGATGAAATTAATTTATTTCTCTCTGTGTTATCTTCATCATTCCTAGCTTTTGTTTAAATGAAGCGAATGTAAAATATATTATGTATACTCCCTATGTCTGCGTTAAAGTCTTATTTTAGTTTAACTTGTAACTGATTTATGCAAAACATAACTAAGGATACATCTCAAAATACCAAATACATCGGTTTCAAGCCATACAACCACACTAGGTATAATTTTGGCCAACCCTTAGCAAATCCCGATATTGGAATAAAGGGATGTTCCTCAACGTTACTACCTATTAAGTGGGGTGTATGTTTGTTGTAATGTAGATTCCAAGACAAACGTCTCTGTTTCCAGTGTTTGCTTGCAGCCATTGTTCCGACTTGTTTGACGAGGGATATGGGCGCCGGTGAAGCCATCGGTTATCTAATGTACAGGGTTCGGGCAATCGAAGGGAACTTAGTAGTTTTTGTTTGTTAGTATTGTTTTGAGGGGTCACTATTAATTTTGGTTTAGTTTGTAGTTGTTGTGGAACGTGTGAGGTGTGTTACATCCTATTTAGGGCACTTCAAAACTTAAATGGGTCACTTATCTTTCGATTGTAACAACCTCCCCAACTGTAGGATACTTACTAAATACTAGCTGACCCGCGCAACTTCGTCTGCGTCACAATTTTCAATACTGCTCCACTCCTATTGACCTTAGCGTGATATATAGCACTTTCGATAAATGGGCTATCTAAACTGAGAGATTTTTTCAAATCAGACTAGTAGTTCTTAAGATTAAGCCAACAAACAAACAAACAAACAAACTCTTCAGCTTTATACATTAGTATAGATTGTCTACGTCTACATACTTCTGGATTTCTTTTTTTCTCTTTGAAACCATTGCCAGTTCATTTCGTAAGTTGCGACTAAAGTTTTATTTCCTTGTTGACTAGTTGGTTCGTTGTTCGACATACGTAACCATTCATTGATGGACGTAATTTGCTCAAATAGGTGCCTAGCCTACTTATATATAAATAAGTTAAGCCCACCATGGCCTATTAATATTTATAAACTTTGTCGCTATAATTTAAATAAATCAATGCCCTGCCTACACGATGTACTGCTAACAGTTATATTGACTCGATGACGGCACAATGAGAAAAATGAGACCATAAGACGCCATTTTACGTTGCTTACATGCATCAAATTGAAAATTGTCAATTGAATTGAGAAACGAGCCAAGAGGATCATCGGCAATGAGAGGCTTGTCGCGACGAAGCTCCAAAGTCTTGAACATCGACGACGAGTTGCTAGCCTGTCGGTTTTTTACCGGTTGCATTTTGGGGAATGTGCGACGGAATTGCATAATTTAATTCCGCCAAGCCCGTTCCATCATCGGACCACAAGACGAACGGCGATGCGCCACCGGTACGCACAAAACGTTTTGGTAACACATTCATAATGCGTACAGCTAAGGAGTGGAATTCCCTGCCGGAGTCTGTGTTTCCCGATAGCTACAACCTGGGAGTCTTTAAGTCAAGAGTGAATAGGTTATTTCTAGGCAAGCGTGCTCCATCTTCGACCACATCATCACTTACCATCAGGTGAGATAGTGGTCAAACGCGTGCCTATCTATAGTAAAAAAAAAAAAAAAAAACAGTTTTCATAAATCTTGTAATAAACTCTTGTAAATTCTTCTTTATTTGCTGGTCCTTTATCTCGAAAATAGACATAATTTATGATCCTGTAAATCGCATAATAGTTTGGTCACGGAGCGAGCAGGATTCCAATCTGTAACTTTGTACAGTTCACTTTAAAATTTAACTGCACACAAATATCATGCTTCAGTTGTCACTGCTTACTGCTTACGTTTCGTGATCATGAAAAGTTCTACCTGTTTTATTTGAGTTTTATTCTAGAAATCACAAATTTTATTGATTTCAAAGCAAATCATTTATTCATTCGCAAAAATAGGTATTTGGTACAGGTGTTTCATTTATATTAAGTCCTCCCTAGTCTACCGTCACATAAGCATGCAAATAACATTACATTTCAAATTAAAATAAATTAAATTTTGACATAAAAATCAAAGACGCCTTACCTTTTTTAACCGACTTCTTCAAAAAGGAGGAGGTTCTATGTTCGGCTGTATATTATATATCTTTTTTTATGTATGTTCACCGACTTCTCCGCCAATTGTGGACCGGTTTTAAAAATTATTTCTTTATTCGAAAGCCTATACTCCTGAGGTGGTCCCATTGTCACCAAATCTGAATCTGATGATGGGATTCCATGAGTATCGAGGGAAACCCTAAAATTTTATAGGCACACACAATGTTTTTCATGATATTTCTAACGCAATTCTGATATTTGTGCCTGGTAATCATCATCTCACATTGCTGAGCTGATGATGGAAGTCAGGATCTGATGAAAAGATCATGAAAAATGTTTGTTCAGCGATATTTTCGCCAATTGTTAACCGATTTGGATGAATCTTTTTTGTTTGGAAGAGTATTTTCCCGGATTCTCACCAAATTAAAATGGGACAAGCCTATTTTAATTTGGTGAAGATCTGATGGAGAATGTCGGAGGTAGGCAAAGGAACTCTTCAATCAATGATAGCAAATGGATCGGGATTTCTGAAATCGCATGTCTGTTCATAGTTCATAACGTAACATCACGCCGGTACGCTGTGTTTGTGGTTTCACTTTTTAGTGGTACGCAGGTAACACTAAAAACTGAAAAATAAAACTTTTTCAGTTTTTAGTGGTAATTTAAAAAAATAAATAAACCGCTTTCCAAAAACAAAACACTACAAAGTATAAAATAACTTACATTTCGGAAGTCGGTGTCAAAAACCCATAAAATACCAAAAACACCGACTTCCGAAATTAAAGTTACCTAAATTCTTCTGCAACAATACATAAGCGTTCTTCATTGCTGCTCCTGTCACTAAATTTCGGTTTATCATAAAGCCAACAAATAAAGGGAAACCGTACACATTTAAACTTCAACGTAATAACATCAATTCTGAACGCACATTCAACAAATTACAGGCACTGAGACCGCTGAGCCTACAATTTAGTGTAGCAGCCGAGCGTGCACTACCAATACCGACTGAAGCGCTACGTGCTGAAAGAAGTCCAGCGTTATATTTGCCGCTTCACGTAATCCCCGTGTTTTGATACCAGACTTTATTTGGCTACCAGAAAATGTGTTTGCATAGACTGAAAAAAAATCCGAGCTCACCTTTATCACACTGAGTACTTACTTACATTTTTCTTCTATTATATTTTAGGCTGTGCCCCGAAAACTTCAAGTCGAGCAGTGTGAACGCGACTCTCGCAATTCGCATGCAATTTCCCCCGTATTAGGGGCCGGGATGGGTCATACGCAAACATTTGCCCAAACATTACCCGCTGCCTTCAGCACCGACTCCGCTGAATTATTGAGACGTCCCGTTTTAACACCAGATGCTATTTAGATGTTCTCATGTTTATTAGTTTGTCCCTCGTAATTTGTCATAGAGCCGTTGATGGCTGTAATTTAGGGCATCCCATGAAGCGTTGATAGAATAATGTTGGGGAAGTTTGTCCACCAAATGTGCCTGCGGAAGCATTAATCTTCCCGAATAATGCGTTAGTATATTTAATCTTAAGTTCCAGAACAATGAGTTTTCGTAGCTAAATCTAAATTACACGAACTATTACTCTGAAATTGTAACCGTAAGAAATCACGGACAAAAGGTCCCGTAAAGTTTTATTATAAGTATCGATTACTGATCCAACATCAGTCAGTTAAAGAATGGTCCCGAGCCGTCGCTATCATGAATGAGTCTGCCTGATAAAGGGAAATACCTGTAGAAATCAAACGGTGGAAAATAAATGTTGCCGGAGGAGGACGCGGACGGCGCGCGGCGCGAGGGCGGAGCGAGGAGTCGCTCGGTGAGTGGGATCGTCGATCGGTGCGGGCGCGGATTTGTCGCTCTCCGATGACATTTGTTACTTCGCTACCTTCGCTGCTTTATTTGTCATTGTCACGGTGTACGGTTTCTTTGCTTCGTCAGTTTTTCTTACTGTTCCTTTTTCCTTATTTCTTTTAGAGCTTTGTGAATTACATTTCATATGTTACTTGACACGAAAGCCATATGTTATTTATTGCCTTTGTGCACAATATGAACTTTATTGTACCAGGTTTGATTTTGTAACATTGAAGGAATGTAACAGTTTCTTCGAATGATTACTAAACTTTGCATATTGCTTACTAATGACTGACTTACGAAACTATTGTACGTCTCTAAATCAACCCGAAGATATCGCTTTACGTGTATTCCTAATCGTCAACAACCATCTAAATGGCTGTTTATTACTGTTTTACAATCACCATTAGAATATCAAGATGACCGCCATACAGATAACTAACCGAGTAATTTTATTACCGCCTTCATTCATAAATGTACTCGTAATTCACTAGGAACGAGGAAACAATTTTATTCAACTTTTCATTTTATTGATTGTAAAATCAGGCGCTTTTTACGAGTGCAAGTGTTTGAGAGCAGAGAGGCTCGTTGAAACAAATTGAATTTTTAAAAAGCGCTTTTTGAATAAACAAGCTGAGATCAAAGTGCAAAAGAAGATTACTGGGCAAATGAAAGCAATTTATAAAGGCTAGATAAACAGGCTGGTATAAATGAAATAGGGGAGCTGTATCTTTTTACACAGCTCAATGGGTGCGAACAAAGTCCGCGATATGCGTGGCTCGCCTCCCGACTCCTCTCCCGGCTGACCGCCGCGTCCGGCGCCCCCTTGCTTCCTTATCGCGATTCATTTTCTCTGCTAATATTTATTGCTCTGCTGTGCACTGGTGCTAGTGTTTACTACTGTTGTGACTTTGTGTCGTCTGCCCTGGATGAGTGACGTCACGGGATTAAGAGATGTCCTCCGATGCAATGTTGATTAGAAACTGTAAATTAACTGCTACCAGTGGCAGTGTTTCGCCTTTTCATGTTATTCATGTAGAAATATTCATTATATTACTGGTTTCTCTCAAGAGACTCAACATTTTAAAAAGCCTTTAATTATCTATAATGTCATAAAGATGTTACATCGATAACTATTTAAATGCCTACTTGAATCCACCGATTAATATAATTTATCTTTCATCTGAATAGTATCAGAGATATTGTTTATACATCTAAATACTAATCATTAAATCTAAGTGTAATAAATTCTCAAGGCAATGAAAGTAAATAAGATTAACTCAAAATAATATCACGACTATAATAAAGGAGACAGTTTACGATGGCGGCGGCGGCGGCCACACAAATCACTAATAACTCGACTTGATGATAAATTTAACTAAATGAGTCAACGAAGCGTGGGCTTCAAGAAACTCAAGGAATCTCAGGACTTCGCCTCAATCCAATTCAAATCGAGATTGATAAATTGATAAAATTAATAATTCACGTTAAACTTGAATTCTGATGATATTGGTTGATTCTGTCCGATGATAAATGTTCGAAAGGATAAGATCAATCGAGCAGTATTGAATGAATGGATAGAATATTCTAAAAGAGCGTCTCATTCTTGGAATGAATTGAAAACTGACGACGACATTTTTATACAAACTAAGATAACGTTGGTATATGCCTTGTAATGAATTTTAATATTTTGAATCCTGTCGCTGACAAAATAAGCAGAATGAAGGGTGGTGCTTACACGGAACTTTTCAAAATCCCCGGTGGCATTGGGACGTTCCAACTCAACCGTCATTTACGTGCAAAGCGCCACCGAAACATTACGAGGCTGACAGATAAACCTTTTTGAAATCTGTTACCAAAATAAACCTCACGCAATCCTAAAGCGCAAAATCATCAAAACATATGCGTGTATAACTTCCACAAACGACAACAAGCGACTCAGGAAAATTAAAGGCCGGGCCGCAAATGTCGCATGCAAGTGTTGACGTGGCCAGCGTGGGATGACCCCTCACACATCTCGCACGTCACCCGCGTCAGCTATTAGTGGACGAGCTTAATGAACGGTTTGAGGTCTTATTAGACTGGTCGAGGTAAATTTTCTTAACAGCCCAGTTGGTGCCACACGCCGGTCCTAAACATACACACCCTTCTGCGGACAGATAATTTGTCCAAACTTTGGCGGTGTTAAAGTTTCCGCTTGCATAGTTTCTTTATCAGTTTATATCACAGCCCCAAGTTGAGTGTTGACGACCCCAGGGGTTGTCGCCGCTCGGTTATACATTGTTTGTTCGACTTCCATTGCGATTGAAACCGTTATGCTTACGTTAGCAATTATTGAGTCAAAACTTTTGGCTTTAAAACCTTTGCAGTCCTGTTTTTAAATTCAATTATAAACCCACGTTGAATCTGACGCAACTTAACCTTCCTAAAAGGAGAATCCTCATTTTTAACTCCATAACAGACACAGCCAGTTGCTCTATTTTAGTCAGACCACAGATCGAGATTTGGATAAACAAAAACAGGCAATCAAGGAAGCCTTATAGAGTGATCATTAAGGTGAAACAATGTGTTGTTTCCCATCACGAGAGCGACATTAGAAAGCTGGCTCACTGGCGTCTGTGGCGTCAGTAAGAGCAGTAATAAACACTTGACGGTGTATCACCGAGTCCCGCGGTCCGCGGTCACGATCCCGGCACTGCGGGAACTATGCCCGCCGCACTATTTCGGTGGGAAATGCGGGAATCGACGCAAGAACGAAGTTACTCTTTATGTTTCACCCATTCGACCTCCTCGTCGCTGAATAATTTTATTGCGTTACTTGTTGTTCGCCGCTTATTTCGTGTGTAGTTCGTAATCTGTTGTGAATTTACACGTTGTTTAGTTTTCAGTGTGTGCCGGACAACTTTAACTTTATGTAAAGTAGGTCCTTTTCTGTAATTAACAAACAAAGTGGAGCTCTTCCATGGCCACACAATTAAGATATGTCCTTTTCCTTAATATTTGCTGAAAGAGATTTACCAGTTTTCCACCTCTAGATACCTAGGTATATATCAATATGTTATACATAAATTAATTTACTTTTGTTCCATATTAACAATGATGGCCTTATAAGATTAAGGCCGCGCGGCGTTATCATATTTTTGATGAAACATTTGTCCTACATTCTGAAAATATGTGCTTTGCAACTTCAACAGCGCGTCGTGTTGCTCGTTGTGATTTACAGCCGACGTTCGTCTGCGGCTCGCCCCCGGTGCGGCGCGGTATATCGTTATTGTTCTAATCTTCACTGTTTACAAACTATTGTACCATTTTAAAATTATGAACTGCTCAGATAGCACTCCCCTTCCATATCGCCGCCATAAATATCAAGTTTTCTTGATAAATTCCAACTTTGTTACCTTTTAAGTGTAATGGTTGTTCAGAATCGGTTTAGCAATGTTCGGAAAATATCTCGATACGTAACTGTTGTTCGTGACTCCAGTCCACATTATAGTATTGAGGTCAGCGCGACTGCGAGGATTGACACCACTCACAGCACTCACCAGTCGAAAGTATAATCACCACTTACGAGACACAAACGTAACCAACGTCCGCACACATCCAATAACAAGTATCCAGGAACAGATCGGAGCTGGTACAACTAACAGAGTTCCTAATACTTCACAATTACAATTCGCAAAATCACACTGATGGAAGTTTGGTCGTAAGGCCGCAAATTGGAGCTCGGCCGGCTCGGAGTGATTACATTAGAACATCACGCGTCACCTCGACTCCAATTTGAAGGGTCCAAACTATTTGTCCCAATCGAAACCCATTTGGAATTCAGATGGAATCGAAACGTCTAATTGCTTTCGGTTCAGCTCTTCGCATACTAATCTGTGACTGTGGTCGCTCCTCGCGCTTATATACTACGTGTGCCTTCGTCGACTACATTTACTGGTCCATGTTCGAGTTTGTGTCAGTTCCTATTGAAAGCAATTTCTACAGAAATACCACTTTATGAATTTCAACTCATTTTCTCTCCGATCCCAATTCCAAAAGCCAGGAAAACTTTAAGCAGGAAACATTCCTAGAAGTTTTCCGATTACAATCTTGTTTCAAATAAGTACAAATGAGATTTTTAATCAGTGTCGCAGAACAAACAAGTAATAACAGTAAATATCAGACACCGCACTGCGGACTGCGATTTTTTTCCAAGTTCAATATTTATGAGCTGAAAACATCGGGACTCGGTATTGGTGTCGCCAACAACCCGCAAGTAGGTGACCGCTTGCCGACAATTCATAAAGTGGAGGAAGTGGCTCAGTTCAGTTCACACCCTCTCCCTCACTTCTTCGCGTCTCCCCTTCACAACTTTTCCCAATTTTACCACAAACTGTAAATAAAGCAAACGATCCGATAACGTGGCTGCTCCAATTTGGTGCGCGGACGAAGGGATATTTCACTTTCGTTTCGGCGATACTAAGCTATTTACATTTCGCGCCACTGCTGCTGATATTTACGCCTTCATTCCACTGAAATTGGAATGGATTTAACAAGGTCACGCCGATTCTGATTGCTTGAAGGAAATTGAATGTTCGTACAAACAATTACAAGCGGCCCAGAGAGTAGCCGCCACTGATTAATTGACTTGAATTGATTTCGAATTGAGTTAGGAGGAAAACATCAAAATGAAAATGTGACTTACTGGTGAGCGAAAATCAAAATGAACTCAAACCGAACTCTTAAAAGAAGCCATGTGAGTTTGATGACTTCTTTATGTATAAAGTTTTCGTTTCATCTCATATAAAATTTATTTGGTCTTGAAATTTGAGCAATTCGTAGAAAATCGTTGCAGAATAATATTGTTCTAGATTACAAACTACTATCGTAAAATGCTGACTTAAAAATATAGTAAAATTAAATGTGAACGAAATGAAATTGAGCCAAATGAGAATACGAAACTCTAAAAGGCTCCGCAGAGTGATGTCCCAGAACGTGTCCAGAGTACGTTGGTACCCAAGTTTACTCAGCTAACTTAACTTCACTTCGTTTACCTAGTGTGAGTATTTTTTTTTCGAATCCTCTTACTTAAGCACCACCATTACCTATTTATAAGTATGCTATTAAATGTTTTAAAACAGTTCTTAACTTTGGCAGTCTCTCGCCAAGTTAAGAACCAACGTAGTTTTAATTCACCGAAGATTTCCCTCGACACTCGTCGACCTCTATAATGATTAGACAAACTTGAAGTTAAACAAGAACGTTGTATGGACACAGTGGGCTGCGAAGGAGCCATCGTGCTGCTCAATTATTCAAAAGAGTACGAGATTAAATTAAAAAAATCTAAACTGTCAGCGCGGGAGGGTCTTAAACTCAGCGTTTGACGAAGTACAAAAGTTTAAATTAAATTTATAGAAGCGAGCGGAGATGGATGCGCTCACACCCGCACGCGTCCGGCGCGAGACACCGCTCAGCTAAATAACGACAATCTAGTTTTAATTGAAGCTATTTGTCTCCGCTCCGGTGTTGCAGATTGTGTCGCCGATGGACCAATTTTGCATGCTCTTAACGTATTAATTACAGCACTTACAAAAGGCGAACGATAATACTTCGAATTTTTAAACGATCCATACAATCTTATATTTAGTATTATCATCACGTCTGCTGCACCTCTGTGATCAGTGTTTAAATATTCACAAAGGCGAGCTGAGAGCGAGCATTTAAACCACTCGAACGACGCATCAAAAATAATGCCATCATTAAACTTCAAAACGCTCTTTTCAATCCTGTAAATATTGCATTAAAATTTTATGAAATCCAATTATGGAGTCGTAACTTTAAACCGAATTGTAATGGCTATCGTAAATAACAATAATAAAATATTTGGAATGACCATTTAGATGTGTATAGTATTGATAAGGACGGACATTGGAGGCAGAGCTAGTGCCTTATTAGATCGGAATGCGTGTGAGGAGCGCTTATCAGGATTATCTTTTAATGTTATTATGAGTGCTTTATTACAAAGGCTCGTAACGCATGTCAGGCTCAAGTGGCGTGGCTGCGGCGCGGCTGTGTGGCGTTTTTTGTGGCAGTCGGCGCTTGCGGCCGCCACTCCGGTTTTAATGACTCTATTAAAGAGATTAATAGCGTCTATCGCTTAAAAAACATCCGTTTTTTTTAATTCTTTACAAATTTAATTACTGTCGATATGGATCTTTCACCGGACCAGTATTTAGGACGGCAAGGATTATGGCGGCTATTATTTTTTTGGCTCATATTTTATCAAAATTGATTGCCTTCCTCGCCTTAAAAGAACTTGTTCGATTAGAATAATTACGTATTTCATTAAACTCAGCACGTGAATGTGTTAAAAGATCTCGGAATATTTTACGTCCTGTGTTGTAATAATGCATACACGAAACTTGGTCCAAACTAAATTACATTCGACCCTAAACATGCATAAGTAAGAATATTTACCATCTTAACAAATCTGAAGCACTCATCTGTCATCGTTAATAACGCTCAACGTTTTATCAAAATTACATTAACAATCAGTATCACGTTAACAAATTGAAGCTCTCTTGCATCGATTTACATTTGTTTAGCTTGCATTACTCAGTACAATACGTTGTCTCCGCACTACGAATGTAAATTATTCGTTCGCTTTAGCTTCAATTCGTATTAAAAGATGAGACAGCGTAAGTTGGAGTTAAACCGGTGTTACGATTCAGTGTCTGAGTACGGGAATGGGTCCGGGTACACGCTGGGTACCCGGGGGTGAGCGACTAACTGGATTGGCGCCCCCCTCGGCTCTTCCGCGCGAGCTAGCGCCCAATTTGGCGGCTTGCTCGGCCCTGCACGTTTTTGCACGCATCCCCTTAATATGGACCTTCCGACGAACTCGCAACTAGCGACTATAAAACATGCCCCGGCACGCTGCGGAACTTGATTGCGATGAAAAAAACTTCACCAATAAAAGCGCCGCCACGCCGGTTTGATTCTCGAAATTGTTCCCAAAGCATGGGAGAGGTTAATGATCTACAACTTTCTGATCAGTTGTCTTTCAGTACCGTTAATTAAATTTGCAAGCAAAGAGGGGTTTTTCGTTTTACTTGTTTTCCTGCCACCAAAAGTAACAGCATCGTAATTATTAATGGAAAAGAGACATCCGGAAAACATACCACCGATGTACAACCGATACATAAAACGAGATTCGAAATGCGAGGTAAATTAAGAAACGTACAAGCTTTTACGAAATTATATATTCAAAGAAAAAAATGCAAAGAGACTAGCAACGTATTCAAGGAGAATTCCCAAAAGCTGGTGATGGTGTCCCGCGTGGAGCCGGCGGCGCGGCGCACGCCTGCTTGTCTGCGGAGCGCGGACTTGCTTGATCCACTCGCACTACTCTACCGGCAGTCAGTGGCGCTGTGCCTGCCGAGCAGACGGCACGCCTCTACGAGCCTCGCGCGCGAACGCAACGAATTCAAACACGATCCCTTCGACGACAAATACGACCGCTACACAACATTCGCAATACATTTTCCGTGTACCTTTGAATTTCACTTCATTTTTCTTTAGTGTGTTTTTTGGTTTGTGTATTGATTTTCTGAGATCTTATATTTGATTTCGTTAAAGAATAGAGAAGGTTGTACCGTGAAAAGCTTCGGGCCGGACGCATCTATTGTGAGTACAATGTATCGCCTTAACGCAGGTCGGGTTGAACATTTACGATGAGAATACCGAAGACGATGCGGCTGACATTCCATTGGGATAATAAATGCAATTCATGAGATTCAAAACTCTGGAAAAATGATTCTGAAAATAGGAGGGAAGTCGCCTCCGGGCGTGAAGACAGTGGATAAAGAGGGGAAGAGGGAGGAAAAGAGGGAGACAAACAAAAAGAAATGGGAGAAATGTGAGGAGAGATGTCCAGGGGACCCATGGGCGTACTGTGTGGTGTTATGGTGTGCGTGTGCCATGAGCCTGATCTCGAGCGGCTACAGCCTGTACAAGCAGCAGGCGCTGACGACGCGGCTGGCGCTGCTGGAGGAGCAGCACCTGGCGCTGCGCAGCGCCGTGCTGGAGCCGCAGCAGCCGCTGGTGGAGCGGCTGCGGCGCGAGGTGCTGGAGCCGCAGCAGCCGCTGGTGGAGCGGCTGCGGCGCGAGGTGCTGGCTCGCCCGCCCGCCCACTGGCGTCGCACGAGGAGCATCCGCGACTACGGAGACTGCGTCTGTCCACCAGGCAAGTCCACTGTCAACATACGATATTTTTTTATTTTACATATTGTGCACGTATAAATTACACAACTGGCATATTTTTACATTTTTGAATTCTGTAATGTGTTTATCTACTCGTACAAATTCCACATTTTTTTTTTTACTTTTTGTGTGTAAAATTTATTTTGATAACCTCAATATTGATAACACGCAATGAAGCAAAAATTAATCAACATATTTGTGAAGTAATCGTAAAAATGACAACATCGCAGTGACAACGGAAAAGAAAACATCAATATTGATATGTGAATATTAGACAAACATTAATAACAAGCCTGTTTATTTGGCAAGCATCCCCGGTTGTATGTACTCCATCTGTTCAACTGATCAACTTAATCAACATTGTTTAACAAAACATTCCAGATTTAATCATCTCTCAATTCTCTGCAAAATTTGCATCGTCCTCGATTTGTGAACATTAATCAAGTGCGTTTGTTAGTCGTGCACCTAGTGAGCTCATCTCGTATTCATCACAATTATTATTGATAATGATTGTATTATTAATGACTTTATTGAAATAACTAGCCGGCCACTCATGAACTAAATTAAGCTGATATAATCATTTATTATACATTCAACGCATCCGGTTAGTCAAATTTTCAAATACCCCATAATTTATTTGAACGAACGATCGTATTTTACACAGATTGCCAATTATGGCGTATAGTTTTTAAATTGTAGGGTCCAAAGTATCCCTTAGCAGTAACTAACACTTCGCGCGAGGGTTCGAGCCAATCTTTTCGGAGCTATTAAATTTTTTCCCTCTCAGCCGCAATTCGAAGTTAATCCGGAGTTGAAAGCTGTCACTAACCCCCTGGTTATCAGGCGCTGCGGCTCGAGATGGAAGAAATGATAAACACCGGATGGCGCGAATACGTGTCGGGGTGACGGCTCAGTTCGAGGGTCCCCGGGCCCCGGCGGCTCGGGACCCGGACCGGGGCCCACGGCTCTGGATAATAAAGGAGTTGAGCTTTTATTACGAGTTGTTGTTTGGCCCGATATTGCTGTTGAATTTGAATTATGTCGTTAGTATTCTACTCGCGGTCCGCCAGTTTATTTTGATGATTACGAATCTTTTGTTTTTGTTTTTATATCTCATCATTTATAATAAGAAAAGTTTGTATTGCAATCGCTTGTTGTAGCAGGTCGTTCATTGGAGTCGGTTTCGTTGTTCAATAAGGTTAAATGGTGCGTTTCAACAATATTGAGCTTACGTGTTCAACCGATAATTTGGGTGAGTTAGCAGCGTAATATGGGGACCAATGTTCAATCAATAAAACATAGTTGTGGGTCGGGAGCAGCCGGGTGGCGGACTAGAGCGATAAAAATGTCGCGTGTCGTTGACAGCGCCGTGTTTATTTGGATTATTGGGTGTTGTGGAGTGGCCGCTATTGGCGCGGCGCCGGACTATTGACGGCTGTACAGCGGCCGGCCCTCCACGCTCCACGCACCACTCATTGTGCTGATCCCTTTATGAGCACGTTGTGAAAATACGTAATTGATTCGATTGGACTCGTTTAAATATGTGCAGCGGACGGAAAATTGGGATATTGTAAGCTCTTGATGTTATTGTGTGATCAAGTTAATTTATAGCGGGTCATCAGCCCTCTGAGCACTTACTTGTATTTCATTATATTTCGAACAATATTGTCCTCAAACATTCGATGGAGATATAAATTCTGCACAAACAATGTTTTACTATCGAACTTGAATCAACAATGTACCTACATATGGTAACCGACACAGAGCAAGCCAAAATTCAATACTGACTCACTGACGTCGTCAAGGGCCAAACGATCGACAAAACTGATTGGCTGAGCAAATGTCACAACCGTCACTACACCCCACGAAGATTTAGTAGAATTGATAGTGTGCTCGGTTCACTACTATACACAGAGACTGTACCTTCTGTCGATACATACCTCCGCTCCTAAATTATTACATATCTAGAATCAGATTACGTATTCAACAATCATTCACAATCAGAATCGGTAAATCTAGGACAATCTTAAATGGGAAGTTTGGAGTGTGGGAGGCAAAGGACATCAAATAGATTCGTATCGAATGTACATTAAAGTCTGAAGCTCTACTTGACACACTTCCATCTTCGATCTCTACTCCGTCCAGTCCAACAAATTACTGTTATGTAAATGATCCTCTATCAACAATATCCCATTAAGTTTGAGTTAATACACAGTGATTGCTTATTCTCTCAATAATTCCTAAATACACTGAGTCTTTAGGAGCCCATGTCAACATTGGCTTGTAAACTTTAATCTGCGCCAGCGATTTATAAGGTGTTTTGGCCAGGGAGCATTTCGGTTACCCATTGAAGGGGTTTTCGATAGGGTTTTCCTAAGCAGTTAATCAAAAACCCATACGATGTGGGTAACCCTTTCGAATGGGTTATCTTAATGAAGGGGTTACCCTTTCAGTGGGTTTCAAGTATAGAACCTATTCAATGGGTTATCATAATGATTGCGTAACTCTTTCAATGGGTTTCAAGTATAGAACGCATTCAGTGGGTTATCATAACGATGATGTAACTCTTTCAATGGGTTTCAAGTACAAAACTCATTCAATGGGTTATCATCGTGATAAGCAAACTTCATAAACGGCTTACCTTTTCGAAAGACTTAAACACGAACCATTGGTTATTTATTGAAAGGGTTTTTGATATGGTTTTTCTAAGCACTTAAATAAAAACCCATATGATGTAGGTACCCCTTTCGAATAGCTTGAAGGACTATTTTGACTATCCATTGAAAGGGTTTTTGGAAGGGTTTTCGAAAGGGTTTTTGAAAGGGTTTTCGAAAGGGTTTTTGATAGGGTTTTTCTAAGTAGTTAAATAAAACCCTTACGATATGTATTAATTACCCTTTTGAACAGATTAATTTAAGCCGTTAATAAGAGCGTGTTTTTTGTATGGGAATGTCTTAGTTAATTTGGTTGATTAGGAACGGCCAGACGACAGTCAATCCGTACCAAATCAAAATTGATAACCTCATTATAATAACTAACACACAACATGGCGTAGAACTACGTTCCTCGAGCAAATATGTTGTCGTTTTCATCATCATCATTTCAGTCAAAAGTCGGCCACAGTTAGACACATGCTTCTCCCACGTGTCGCCCGCCCCATCGACTGGTTCTGTGTTCTGTCATAAAGTTCAGTCCTTCAGTTATATGTAGATCTGTTCACGAAAGAAGCAGCGCGGGAGTGGCGCGGCGGCATACGAGCGGCGCGCCTAATCCAGTGGTGCCCGCGCGTCTGCAGTAACGTACTCATATATAGGCAACATGCGTCGCCGCGCCGCTCGAGTTCGTGTCTGCGGCGACAGGGTGACCATAATCGACTGAATGAGTTAAAAAAATGGTAATCAGAGTACACAGTGTCAAAGATTTACACTAAATAGGCTGGTATATGTTTAGGCGATGTATGTTAGTGACTGAAATGGTTTTCTGAAGAACCACACAGATTTAGTGGATTTTTCCAGGCAGTGCACGCATTTGCAGTACCTAATCGTGAAGCTCAACTCAACAATTATAAAATTAACTAGAACGACTTTGATCTTTTAATTTTAATTTTATCAATATTTTGACTTTTATGTTAGAAATTAAAAAGAAAGTCCGAGTTAAAACGACCGACCGAGGCCATAAAGCAACACTTGTCCAGACAAATATGGCCGTATGTGCACCCTACCCCAGGCGATCCGGATAAACATCAAAGTACCTACAAATACGAGCTGTGTCTTTGAGATAATCACCTGTATGGGCACCCGAGTGAAGAAACGGAACAAGTGACATGACAAAGCTTGTAATAAGTAGATAATACAACTGCGCTGTGATAGGTGTCTACCCACCGATTAATATTAGTAATGAAACGGATTGGTAGGTTACTCTTTTGTCCGGATACAGATCACATGGAAACAAATGTACCTACTCATTTAAAATTTAGGTCTACACTAAAACTAGGTACCTATTTATTAGGTAAATACCTACATAACCACCCACTATTTTTTACAAAATTTACTTAAAAAATGAGCTCTTTCAATTTAAAAATATTTTAATAATTAGTAGATAGCTAAGAAGGTAGGTAAGTAACTTATAATAATATCATTGGGTTGTACCAAAGGTCGTAAAAATATACGTAACTTGATACCGAATTAAAGGCAAATATCTAAATCCAAGTTCATAGCTTAGGTCAAGTGTTAAAAATATTATAATACAAGTTAGAAAACAATAATGATTACGCACGCACAGCACAGTAAAGTACCTAATCGTCTAACACTGGCAATGACAAAACAGCGCCCGCGTTCCCGCTTAGCGTTAGTGTGAGTGCCTGTCGGAGCGACACACACAGCAGTTACTTGCCGAGACAGAACTACTACCGATTGGAAAGTGATAAATTTGGATGTGTTCCGTAATACCTACCGTTATCAATGAAAACTTAATGATTTTCTATTTTTTTTCCATAAGTTGTAACTTGATAATATGTACGAGTATAAGCTATGTTTCTGCGGAAACAATATTGGAAATGTTTTCGTTTATAATATAGAAAAAACAAAATTAAAACATGCCATTTATACCGTTAAAATGTGCGAAATTAAAGAGATGGTTTTTTTTTTTAAATGACATAGGAACTTAGAAAAATACTGTCTAAATCCGAATATCAGCATAATATGGTGAAAATATGTTCAAACAGCAAATGATTTTGGCATTACGTTTGTATGGACAGTTTATGCGTCGCCGGGCCCTTCACAATATAGTCTTTGTTGCTATTTGTCAGGAAAAAAATACCCGCACTTACAATTTTCTTCTTATTATTGTGTAGAATGCTTGATGTACCTATCCACTACCTACGCTATTGAATACGACGTAACATTATGCCAGTTTCGAGAAACTTACTTAGCATTAGGTTAGCATAGCACAAGGTTAGTCTTTGTAAATAGAACATTGGATGAAATAGGCTAGTTTCCACCATCAATAAATTGCAAATCTCAGACAATCAAACATCAGACAGTTAGAGTATAGAAAAATAATAGATAAGTATTTTTTTGTTTTTGTGAATCATTGAATAGGTATTGACAGAGATAAAACGCATCAAAACTCGAAAACGCATCAAAGCTCGTGACGTCAGAACGCACTAACAATTTATTATACCACGGCGTGACGTATTGAGAATTTTAAAAACGTCGTATCTTCGTCAATTTTGGTAACAAAACAAAAAAAAAAGCGTGTCGGATATTTTTTTAAATCTATCATCTACTCTGTGTGCTTCAAACTAAACTACTAATTATTATTATTAAACTATATTTATTTATAGCCTCTTTATTATGGTCGTCAAACTTACGACTAATTTTGACTAAAAGTTAATTAGTACCTAATTTACTTTACTACCGTTAAATAAAACTGGGCCAAATAACTACTAGTTTGTAACTGATGAACTTCCGTAAAAATATGTCATATTACATGAAATCTCATCTTCGTCTTATACATTTCCTGATATAGAATAATTGTCTTGATTTGATCCAGCAACATAAAAGTGCGTTTTAGGGTTCCGAACCCAGAAGGTAATCAACGGAACCCTATTACAAAACCTCCGCTTTCCGTCCGTCCATCCATCCGTCCTTCCCAAGAACCGTAAGGCCGCCTTCAAATTCGTCGCAAAGTACCGCGTGGCAGCAGTGCTGCAACACTGTAGACAGTTGAAATTTTCACAGATTGTGTATTTCTATTGCCGCTATAATAATAATAATAATAATGAATCGCATGTTCCAAAGCGATGAGAGGTGGGTATATAGAGCTTGGGAGCGACCTGAACAAAGTGTGACGGATGTGTGCTGCCCGGATGATATCGCCACAAATACATTCTGGCGAAGTATCTGGTCGGTGCCCGTCTGTCATACCGAGGATGGCCGGATGCGCGAAGTCGAGCGCGTATGTGAAGCTATGCCACAAATGGAAAAAATTAACATCTCCCCATTAGATGTAGCCAAAGCAGTCCGTCCGTTACCGAACTGGAAATCTCCAGGACCGGACGGACTGCATAACTTCTGGCTCAAATGGTATAGCAGCTCACACGCGCTCCTGGCAACTCAATTCCAGTCATCCTTAGAGTCTGGGTCGCTACCACAGTTTCTAACAACTGGCGTTACCCACCTGCTCCATAAGACCGGTAGTCCCGCGGAACCCAAGAACTATAGACCAATTACTTGTTTGGCGACGATCTATAAACTTCTTACATCTATTCTGAGAGTGAAGATCAATGAACACATTGAGACTAATTCAATTATGTCTACCTCTCAGAATGGATGTAGGAAGGGGTCCCGCGGCACTAAGGAGCTTCTTCTCATAGACATGGCTATAAGCCAACAGGTTCGTCGATCCCGCAAGGATCTGTCGACATGTTGGATAGACTACAAGAAGGCCTACGACTCTGTGCCACATACATGGCTTATGAGGGTGTTGGAGTTGTACAAAATAGATGCAACTCTACGCACCTTTATTGAGTCATGTATGAGGCAATGGAAAACAGTCCTTCGCTATCCAGGATGTCGACCAATTCAGGGGGACAATGAGCCTGTGTGGATTAAACGAGGAATATTTCAGGGCGACAGTTTGAGTCCGCTTTGGTTTTGCTTAGCTCTGAATCCTCTAAGCACATTGCTGGAGGGTTCAGGTCTAGGCTATCGGTTGAGAAGAGATGGTCAGGCCATATCTCACCTTCTTTACGTGGATGATCTGAAACTCTTTGCCTCCAACAATTCGCGACTGATGGAGCTACTGAAGGTGACTGAAACCTTCAGTAGTGCCATCAGGATGAAATTTGGTGTGGACAAATGTGCAGTCATGCATGTAAAGAAGGGGAGATTATGGAATCTGAGAGAATTCAACTCTCGGGTTCATAAGTATTTGGGTATATCGGAAGCGTTGGGCATTAATGTTACTGACATGAAGCAATCGTTGAAGGAACGCTTCTTTGGCCGCCTGAAAAAGATTTTGAATAGCCTTTTGAAAAAGGTTTTGAAATAAGGTGCGCGCCTTCAACGGTTGGGTCATGCCGGTATTAATGTACTCTTTCGGCATACTCAAATGGCCTCAAACTGAGCTTGATGCCCTGGATAGGAGGGTCCGTACATTGCTGACCGCAAACCGGATGCATCACCCACGATCGTCGGTGATGAGACTGTACATCCCGAGGTCTAGGCTTTTTAAACGCCAAGACTCTCCACAAACGCGAGATGTGCAATCTCAGAGAATATTTTCTCAAAGCTGATGTGGGTATGCACCGAGATGTTGTCGCAGTAAACAAGGGTCTCACCCCGTTATCCATGGCTTAGGAGAACTGGCGCAAACCTGTGATACTTACCACAGATGACCGCAAGGAAGTATGGAAAAGCAAGGAGCTTCACGGGCGCTTCTATCGGGCTCTTCATGGGTCCGATGTAAATTTTTCAGCGTCCGTGGCCTGGCTACGATTCAGTGATCTCTTCGGGGAAACTGAAGGTTTTGTCTGTGCGATTATGGACGAAGTTATCTTGACAAATAACTACCGGAGGCATGTTATGAAGGATGGGACGGTGGACGTGTGTCGGGCATGCCACCGTCCGGGTGAGTCCATCAGACATATTATCTCTGGTTGTTCTCGTCTGGCTAACGGCGAATACTTGCACAGGCACAACCAAGTGGCCAGGATTATCCATCAGAACTATTGTTGCCAATAAGCCTGATATAGTGCTGATAGACCGATTAGCGCGCCGCACAATGATAATTGATGTTACTATCCCGCATGACGAGAACCTCGTGAAGGCCGAGAAAGAGAAACAAATCAAGTATCTCGACTTAGCGCACGAGGTTGTCGACATGTGGAATGTGGACTCAGCTGTTATTATGCCGATAGTCATTACGGCCAATGGCCTGATGGCCAAAAGCTTCGACGAACATCTGTCGAAGCTGGCGTTACGCGGTTGGGTAAAGGGCCTGATACAGAAGGCAGTACTCCTCGATACGGCTCGTATTGTGAGGAGGTTCCTCACTCTGGAGCCCTGACCGCCAGTAGCTTGGACCCTGTTCCCGATACCGGTGGGCTACTATTTTTATATTTTTTAATGTCTTTTTATTTACTTTTATTGAAATATTTCAAAATATAATTTATATGCAAAGAAAATAAATAAACGGAATAATAATAATAATAAACTCATTTATTATTATTACATTTATTAATATTTAAAACAACAAATAATAAAAGTTAAGGTTTACGAAACCCTTCGTGTGCGAGTCCGACTCGCACTTGGCTAGTTTTTTCACATAGTTTTGTAAGTAACGGTCTGCTAATGTTATTACTGAAATTTAAATTTGTGTGCGTTTGAGGAACGCAGATGCATTCGGCTCACGCACACCAAGAAAATAAAGTGGACACATGATATAGTATTTAGCTCATGTTTACCTCTAGACGCGGCTTCTATGCGTTATTATTTTAAGGTGGTAGGTAACTTTGGTATCGTAAAATAGTCATTCTCCACAATAGACAGAAACGTTCAAAAAGGGATGATTTATATTAGACCGGGCCGTGTCCGGGCCGGGGTGGGGCCGAAGTGGAGCCCGTCCGTGCTGCACTGCACGTTTATATTACACTGAGTGTTAAACAAAGTGCTCGTTAAATAAGCGAATAGTGTTCGTATGACGTGGGACCGTGCAACAACCGGGGCACAAAGTATATGTAACGTTACAATGCCGTGCCCCGTCCGTCCGGGTCGCGTAAATACGAAGGCGGCTGCAACACAGACAGCCGTAGTCTGTGCTGCAGTATGTTGCTGATGGCTTCAAGCAGTTATAGTCTGTCTAAACCCAGCTGCAACACAGCGGTCTGTCTGTAGTGCAGCTGCATTTGTTTCTAAAATTCAATGAAAAAATGAAAAGGCGGCTGCAACACAGACACCCATAGTCTGTGCTGCTTTATCATGCGAATGGCTTAACGCAGTTATAGTCTGTCCACACCCAGTTGCAAAGCAGCGGAGCCGCGCTTCGCAGGGCTCCAACTTCTGGATGGTTAAAAAAAAAATAACCACGAAGGCCATGGCGGGATCTGAACCTAACCTGTCCGAGTAGGGGTGCCCCAAGTCCCGTCATCTTCATCATCATTTACCAAAATCATCATTCACCATCATCATCGTCATCAACCAACTTCATCACCATCATCATCGTCATCATTTACTAACATCATCATCATCATCACCATAAACATCATCATCACCATCATCATCATCCACATCATCATCACCATCATCATCATCCACATCATCATCAACATTATCATCATCATCACCATCATCATCATCACCACCATCATCACCACCATCATCATCATCATCAACATCATCATCACCATCACCATCATCACCACCGCCATCATCATCGTCATCAACCAACATCATCATCATCAACCAACATCATCATCACCATCATCAACCAACATCACCATCATCATTTACCAACATCATCATCACCATAAACCAACATCATCATCACCATCATCATCATTTACCAACATCATCATCACCATCATCAACCAACAACATCATCACCATCATCATCAATAACATCATCATCACCATCATCAACTAACATCATCATCACTATCATCATCAACCAACATCACCACCATCACCATCATCATCAACCAACATCACCACCATCATCATCATCATCAACCAACATCATCATCATCATGTTCATCATCTTTTGGAAGATTACTTATCACGGAAACCAATCATCATAATCCTTATTTATGGAGGGGGAGAAGATATTCCCCCTATGCCACTTAACGTGGTCCTTGTCGCTTTGTCAAGGACAAACTAAGAATCGATCTGTCTGCAAAGCCGAGGCATTGATAGTACAGACACTAGACACAGACGGACGGACGGACACCGGAGGCTTAGTAATAGCGTTCCGATGGTTACCATTTGGGTACGGAACCCTAAAAATAAAAACCATGATTACACCAAATGAAAGATAACGAAAACGTAGAAGTAATCATGGTATAACAACCAGGGAGCATTTCGGTTACCCATTTCTGTAATCGCATGTCTGTTGATTGTTTACACCAGTTCATAACATAATATCACGCCGGCACGCTGCGCTTGTGGTTTCACTGTTTAGTGGTGTCTGCGTACTACTAAAAAGTGAAAAATAAAAAACTTTTTAACAAAAAAAAAACCGACTTCCAAAAACAAAACACTACAAAGTAAAAAATAAATTTAATTTTGGAAGTCGGTGTTCAAAAACGAAATAACCAAAAACCACCGAATCACTCGGGTGCAGGGAGCATTTCGGTTACCCATTGAAGGGGTTTTCGATAGGGTTTTCCTAAGCAGTTAATCAAAAACCCATAGGATTTGGGTAACCCTTTCGAATGGGTTATCATAATGAAGGGGTAACCCTTTTAGTGGGTTTCAAGTATAGAACCCATTCAATGGGTTAGTATAATGAAGGGGTAACCCTTTCAGTGGGTTTCAAGTATAGAACCCATTCAATGGGTTATCACAATGAAGGGGTTATCCTTTCAGTGGGTTTCAAATATAAAACCCGTTCAAGGAGTTACATCATGATAAGGTTACCTCTTAAACGGCTTACCCCTTCGAAAGAGTTAACTCTTAACCGGGGTTGTACGGTCCCTGGTTTTGGCACATAAATAGTCGCCGAGTCCGAGGTAATAAAGGCTTAGCCTTAATATATAATGTTCGTAGGAATTGTAAAGGGTTGAGTGTAATTCAGCGGAATTGGTTCGATAGAGAGTATGTTATGCGATGCCCGATCGGCTTACGGGAATAGGTGTTCACGGGCTTTTAGAGCTTTTTGATAAGAATTTTCGATTATTAGTTATTTTTGCATACATGGTTTCAGGAAAATATATTGTTGTGTTTAGTGTACAACCTACCTACAAAAAAAAAGCATATTTAATATATATATACATTTTGACAAGTTTTTGACATTGATAATCATTTAAATGATATGCTTCGGACTCTACATAAATGTACCTACTCGTATTATGTTTACAGTTAGTTTCCTGCTATTCGAAAAAATATCACACATAATATAGAGTCGGTCAGCTTTTCTTAATTTCAATGAAAACATTTTTTAACCTGTTTTTGAATGAATAAGACCTTAATATACCATATAAGTACTCAGAAATAGATTATCTTTATATTTTTTTAATCTGGTTGAAAAATTTCTTGAATGGTCAAGTTACTGGTAACCTAACAAAAACAGTAAGTTGTACAAGCTCACAGTTACGAGCAGCTCCAACAATACCGTCCACCGCACATCCGTTCGCACGCCACTATCTACGGCAGTTGGCGCGAGTAACTGGCGCGAGTGTCGCTCGCCAGTGCAATTACCCAGCTTTTTGTTCCGCGACTTAGGCATAACTAATCCGTTGAGTCTAGCTCCATTGTGAGCTCACTACTGGAATGAATGAATGGCGCAGCGTTCCGTTCGTACTGCATGTGTTCACTGGTTCGGTATTAGTATGTTATGAATGCATGAAATAGTAACTACTTACATTTTTTTCTAGATGAAAAGCCAAATTTGGATTAAGGCCCAGTTTTTAAAACAAAAGTTATCTCAAAATTATTGTGACGAAATATCAAACACGATTTATTGAGCTTTTATATTTTCTAGTGATTTTCAGAATAGTTCGGAACAAGTTTAAACAAATGATATTGTAAAGTGTTTTACTGCAATAAACAGAGATTAAACAAGACAAATGATAATTTGTTTATCTAAACCGGTTGAAATACTGGTATTAAAGTAAGCGCCATAAATTGTTTAATGAGCCCTGTCTAAACGAGACCGAATTAGAAAATGAGTTATCTCATAAATTGGTCATTATGATCTCCCCTACGCATAGTGTCATTCTGCCAGTCGTCACATACGGGTACGCAGACATCAAACTATATTATTGCCTTATCCAAATACTTGACAAAGTGTGATGAAGAGTAATCTGTCTCTATTGGGTTTAAGATGAGCTGAAAAGACGTGAATGCAACACATTATATCTTCATTGTAACTAATATTATAAATGAGTGAGTTTATTTGTTTGTTACGCTGGCGCCTAATTCGGCGAACCTTTTGTGACCAATTTTGCTACAGACATAGATTGAACCCTGGAGACGATTATAGACTACCTACTTCAACGCAAGTACCTAAATTAAGTTATTCAGTAAATAAAATAGTTATAATACAATTTAGTAATATAATAAAAATACATATAAGTACTTACCTGTGTTAAAAAAAGAATTGTATTAAAATAGTTGTTTTATTTTATAAGTAAAAATATTAAAGCGCTCTTCCTCTCTTCTAATTATGTAAAATGCTGTGCCCGACAGGCTCCACGATTAATTATATTCACTAACATTAACTACCTGTATGTGTAGGTACATTATGGATTGCAATAAACGATTTGAGATTTGAAGTAAAGCCGTGAGCCAAAGCTAGACTATTCATACTACAGTATTTTATTATAGTGACTCAAAATTTCAATGTTCAACTATAACCAGTATTTTCCGGATACCTGTAATCAAAATACTGATAGCCAGCCTCCACTATAATACCTAGTACTCATTAGTACTCATTGAACTTCTCGTTACAACCGTGACCACAGTAAATTGCCGACTAGCCAGCAAATTAGCAGTAATCTTATTAGATAATTGAAATTAACGATAATCGCACAATCGCCGCGCTATCGTTACGTAATCGCGGTGCAACTGGTTGCTAGTACTGGTTGCGAGTAGCGCCATCGCCTTCGGATGCTTTTTGCATACCTGCATGTTAACCAGCCTGCTCTGTGAAGATGTTCTGATAAGCACTACTTAGGTGCAAGATATTAAAATGGGCGGCGAACATTAACATTGTTGTTAAACTAAGCATTTGCAGATATATCAAATAATTAGGTAAGTACCTACATAATTATATACAGATTGCATCCTAAGAGTATGTTCAATGTCACATATCGCACAAAACGTTTTGGGAATATTTAGAGTGTGCGGCTCAGCTCAGAAGTAGAATTCTCTGTTGAAGTCTGTGTTTCCCGATAGCGATTTTTAGGTTTCCGTAGCCAAAGGGTTACCAAAGAAACCCTATTCCGCTGTCCGTCCGTCCGTACGTCTGTCTGTCAGCAGACTGGATCTCAAGAAACGTAATAGATAGAGAGTTGATATTTTCACAGTGTATATTTATATTATCGTTATAACAACAAATAACAAATAAAATTAAAAATTGAGGGGCCACCACAATAACGCTTTTTTTATTCGGTTTACGGTACGGAACCACCCTTCGTGTCCGACTCGCACTTGGCCGGTTTTTAGCATTAGGAATCATCAAATAAGTTACTTCTATACGTGCTTCAGCGTCGACCAAAATCTCATCCGAAGCGACGATGTATCGTCGCTTCGGATGAGATTTTGGTCTTCAAAATCTAACGAAAATAAAAACAAAAAAATCAAGCGGTAAAATATAGAACATTTTACTTTTTAACATTCTATACATTGTTTCAATGTAAGAATTGTCAGTGTTATCTTTCTAGTGGGAGTTGTTCGTAAAAGTAACACTTATGGTCCGATCAGCAAAGTGCTCTTACAATCAGTTGCAGTCCACTACCCAGTAAAAGAGAATTTATAAAAAAATGCTATAGAGAGTCGATGAGTTTGTAAGACGCAAAATGTTCCGGAAGCATAAAAGATCAACAGCAATTACTTTCACTTTATTCTATCCTAAGATATTAATGAGAGGAAAAATAGCATCACCGTCGCTAATAAAGACAACACAATAAATTCAATCTTAACTGAAACCAATCAATTAAACATTAACACATTGAATTCGCTTACAAATCTTTGTCCTATCCCCGGAGACTTCCACGCCGACTTTCACTTACTTGAAGTCGTGGCGATTGATGGCGAGCTGCTGCTCTGTTGATTACGAGACCGGCTCCTGTGAGTTATGTTTCGTTTCCACCTGCAAGATTTCGAAGAAACCATTTTCAGCAGTACTAACTCATGATGCTTGTTCTTGAGGCTTAGATCCCGTGGTAAGAAGGTAAACTAACTACATTCTAATCTCATAGAATGTAGTTAGTTTATATTTGGGCGTAATCATGAGAGGATGACATCAACAGCCAGGTCTTTGGAATTGATTTTTAGAATTTAAAAAAGAGTGAAATTCTTAACACGGACTGTCTTTCCGCGAAATCATAACAAAACCAATATCTAACAAAGTGCATTGTAATCACAATGCAAAGTACTACAAAATCTACATATGATCAGCATAGCAATTTTAATATTAGTGCCTCCACCCACCGCGCACCACCGCGCACCGCCGCGGTTCAAACGGATCTAATTGAATATTTACCGAGAGGCGCGGGTCGCGGGTACATTACACGCGAGTGACATCAAGGAAATTACGACAACCCTCCATCTGCGGCGTTTGTTTGTACGTAATCAGAATCATTTCTATTTGATTTGTTCTGTCAATGTTTGTAATTGCATTCGTTTTATAAAAAAAACCGGCCAAGTGCGAGTCGGACTCGCACACGAAAGGTTCCGTACCATAAACCTTAATTTTTATTATTTGTTGTTATAGCGGCAATAGAAATACACAATCTGTGAAAATTTCAGGTCTCTACCTATTACGGTTCTGGAGATACAGCCCGTTGACAGACGGACAGACAGCGGAGACTTAGTAATAGGGTTCCGTTGGATACCCTTCGGGTACGGAACCCTAAAAAGTAGCATCGAAATAGTCTATGTAATCGGTAGCGGTTGAAATTGAACCCCCGAAGAGAAGTAATTCTAACTGTGGTAACTTACTCGAGAAAATTTGCAGACCTCAGTCTAGTATATCCTTTTCTATCTCTAATATTTAAATCAATGAGATGGTAAAATATATACCAAAGAAGTCTACCAAACACACACCCTATAATTAATGAATGATCGACCAGATCAAAGCTTTCCAACCAAAGAATTTCCAAGTGAGCAGCACTAAGCCAGCAATGATTTACGTCCGCCGTGTACTTCGTCACTCTCAGACAAGTTACATGACATGCGGCAGTCATTCACGAGTTCCTGGTAAACTAATACAACACCAGTCCGCAGTTAAAGTGACCTGATCCGCTTGTGTTCCGCCTGCACTATGATTGTAGAAAGTGTCCATTCTCGCACTGCCTTGCGTATATCATCTGCTGACAGCTGAAGATTTGTTACAGGAGAATTCAAATTATTTCTATTTAAAGATGTACCAGCTGTGGGCGCTCGCGAGACGGAAAGGTCTTACATACACTAAATCTAGCTGTCTGTTAAGTCTCGGACTAATATTAGGTACATCATTTCATCTCACTAACATATTTTAATGACATATTTCAAATATCAGGCTGAAACTCGGGACAAATCAGATCATATCCAATCAAGGCGTACAAATATGAACGGTGATGTTGTGATTAATCTAGAATATGTAGCTGTAGCACCTGCTCATTACACGTGGAACGAACTTGAGCGTGAAGATATACAGGAAGTATAGGAAGTATAGGAATATATAGCGAGGAGGATGGAATCGGACCGCGAATCCCGCTGGAGTCTGAGTTATGCGCTACAAAATATAAGCGGTGGCAAATCATAAGCTGGAGCGATGGATTACAATCGATTGATTTTATATATTTAGTTTGTTTTTTGGAAATGTGACGAAGATTCTTGATATGAATAACAACTGTACTTGGAATTTATTATGTGCCACAATCTTGGCAATTATGTAGAAACAACGTAATCATCAGTACAGAACCCTCGCAAGATATTTTATAAAATTTAACAGTTTCGTAGAAATAACTACAAAAGTAATTTAATAAAAGCACACTTACCTTCGCTCAGCTTTCGTGACTGGGATCAGTTGGTAGCGGAGTCTCCGGGCGTCAGTAATAGCGGCGCGGTGTCGACCTAATTGATTCGTCGCCGCCGCCGCACGCCCGGCTCCTGGCTCCCGAGGCACCGCGTATGCGGGAAACATACCTCCACGGCACCGTCATTATAATGCCTCTTCATAAATTCAATATATTTTTAATAAAGGCATGAGGGAAAGTCACTATGAACACTTGTTGAAATAAAAAGCTGCAACTCTTTTCTTGTGGACGGTAAATCATGAGGAGTCATCTGCTCTGGGCGAACCAGAAGCAAGTGTTCTCTTACTGAATAGAATCCACATATGTTTCTTCAGATGCCCTTTGTGTCCCAGAGCCACGGTAACTTTTGCGAACAAATCCTCAACCCTGAAAAAGATGCAACCCTGTAACTGTAAATACTAAAAATTTATAAGCAGAAAAATTAAGTAAAGAGGTCGATTCTGTTGATAAAACGTAGCCTAATAAGTCAGGGAAAGCCTTTGATAAAAGTGGTTCAGAGCTAATTGATATCTACGCGAAGTATCACCTTCCGCCGAGTAATGGAGTAGACGCCGTTATCTCTAACGCGCTAATTATACGCCGATAATTCTATAATAATATTTCTCATACAGGCAAACTTTCTAAGCTTATAGTAACAGAGTCTAGTAAATAGATTCCTCTGAGACGAAACTTTAGAGCTGGTAGTAACACATTGAACACGTTCCACTCTAGATCTGAAAGTCTCGAGATCTGTGTGGAATTATTGATTATTTAATAACTTCATGTAACTTAGGACTATCTAATAACGGTGTGGTAGATTAGATAGAACTAATCAATTCCTTTGAGAATTTGAATTTAATAGAGCATAGACTAGTTTTAGGACTCTTTGAAGATAGTTTTACACTCGTACGTGCAGGAACTTAAGCAGTGGGAGATTAGAACGCTAGAACAGTTTGTAAACTTATTACATTTTAGGTATTCTGACTGTGATGGTAAACGCTGCACTATTCAGCTGAGAGATGCATGGGCTGTATGGTATTATACATTATATTACTTTATTACTACACGAGGAGCGGAGAAAGTTTGTAACATTTCAGTTAGTTTCCAAGTTATCGATACCGCGAGAAGACAGAACGGTTATGAAGCTGATGAACTAAGCAGCTACTTTAAGAGCATGTACCTATTTTGGTTCCTGGTTGATTGGCAGAAATGCAATTACTACAATATACATAATGTCGAGTGTGATTGATTATAAACACGATGTTGCCACCCCGTGTCGATGATCAAATTTAAAAACCCAATACAAATAATATTGTATGTTGCGGCGCATGGAATGAAAGGTTGTAAATTAGGAAACGCCTATAAATTATAAATACTGAATAATTAATTGGTTTTGTACAAAGCTCACTTATAGGCCGTTCAAATAGACATGACGTTTACAAGTAATAACCCTGCTCCTACCGCAATGTGGTATGAAAGTACAACATCATCGTGAAACTAATAACTTTACCTTCAGCTCAACGTGAGGGAAAGCGGTTGCAATGTCGGGCGAACAAACTAATTGATTCGTCCGAGGTGCGTACGCGCTTGCCTTACTAAGTGGCCGTACGTTAGAGCAATGTTAACGAAGCTGCTTCACCCCAGGGTAATACACTGTGAAAGATTTACGAATATTTTAAGGAACGTTGAATCTCAAAAACGAACCTGTTTGCTCAAAGTTTTCTTTTAAATATTTTACACACGATTTTGCCCTTATTGAATTTGCTGTCGCGTCGCACGTCGAACCATTTGAAAATGAAGTTTTAATATTTCACTTTAGCTAAAGTTGTGTTTTGAACTTAAGAATTTTTGTCATCTCATTTTCTTAAACTCCTTTCTCAAAAATACATTTAGTTAAATCAAATTCTAGTGGTCTATAGGTAAAGTAAACAGGGGTTTGCTTACTAATTTAGTTAAACACTCAAAACAAAAAGGGCAGTGATGCTCATAAACGGTGTTGACTCAATCAATTGTTGAGCAGCCAGCATTGAGCACGGTTCAAGTTTCGTTCCCCGGTAATTGAGAGCTCAACCAACGTACAACGGTGCAGTAGGACAGGTATTAGTATACTCATACGTATTCATAATTAACGCTTAACAAGGTCCTATGAGACTGCTAGAAAAAAAAAAAAATTTAATAGCGGTGAAAATTTTAAAGATGTGCAAGCTTCCACAATGTTCTGACGAAAAAGACTAGATTAATTCTAATAATTATATTTATATCAGCATCATCATCAGCAAGCCGCTTTTCGTAGATCTTACGTGATCTTCCAAAAGCGGTCTGCAGTTTTAGTTATGAATAGTTAGTTAAATTTCATTTATTTTTCTTGTGTTTTCTTTTCTGGATATGTATCTTTACTTTGTTCATCGGTTTCTATATTATTACTACCATACATTCTTCAGTGTACCTTCTGCGTCAGCCCCTCCTGTACGAGTATCTCAGTTCTATCGTCCGTGAGCCTCTAATTAATGCCTTACGTATACGATACGTTCCTTCACTTAAAATTCCTGTCTTTGTTGACTTTGTTCGGTAATAGGGAAATTGCTTTCGATGCGCCTCTTGAATTGTTTGATACGTTTCAATTAAATTGTCTCTTTGTTTAGTTCCCTTCATTAAAATGCTAAGCTCGATTGTTTGATTGCTTTGCCTTCGTTCCTTCTAAATGGTAAATTACTTTTTTCGGTGGGTAAACACAGAATTACTTTTGACCAAGAAAAAACAAAGCTCTTTAAATGTTTAAACATAGTTTCAACAAAAAATCCATTTCAATAATAGACAAGTTAGGAGAATAAACATTTTTTTTCTGTTTGTTCTTTTCAAACTTCAAGTATCCAAGTTACACTCAAATCCAGATAACAAAAGAGCAAACACTAGTAATCTTATACTCGTATGTTATATCTTTTTACATTGCGTATTTTTGTGAGTAGCAGTCAGCTGCTAATGAAGTTGGCAAGCGTTGAAAAGTGCAATCCTCGATACAGTCATTAGCCATTGGCAGGCTTGAATTAACGCGCAGGACGACCAAATTTAGGCTTGATGCATTTGGACTAAGATTTCGGTTGCAAAAAAGATTTCGTGCGATTTAGTGCATGAGTAGTTTGAATCGAAATCTCGTTCATTGCCTTCTAAATTACGAATGGATTATAAAAAATACACTGCTTCTATTAATATTTAACAAACATGGACTTTAAATGCAGGTAGTAGGGGTGGTCTTTTTAAATACTTTCTATTTTGGTGTATTGGTGTAAGCACTTAGAGTCGTTTGGTTAGGAGTTAAGGTGGATGCTCCAGGGTAGCCCGCGAAAAGAATGATTATTTCTGAAATATTCATTCTTTCGAACTACATGAACTTAGAGGGCTATATTGATGATTAAAATGGTTATAATTCTTTAGATAAATACGCGTTACGGTCGCAGATCGCATTTGGTCCACATACAGCTTCACACTGACCGGCAAATTGCAAAAAACATAAAAATATTTGAATTTCGCGGGCTACCCTGGAGCATTCACCTTAAATTGAAAGCTGCAGCTTGTATTAGACGCGGATATCGCGCGTTACGCCGCATTTATTAATAGGCGCGCGTTTACACGCCCGAGGTAGGTCCGCGAGCCATTTGTACACGCATCGGTTTGTTATGGCGGCGATCGAGTTTATTTGTGCGACTTTCCCCTTTCTTCCTGGGCTACGTACGACTTATTTACATTTCAACATACGCCTGTGATTGATTGGAAGTTTAGTCTTGCCTAAGGATACGTAACGAGGTATCCGTAGACAAGACTACTACGACTACTTAGGTACTCAGGTAGTTAGTAGTTGGATTGTGGAGGTCAGATGGCAGGCACACACTGTAAAATGCTGGTGAATGCAGTATATCCGGTGCTACCAGAAGCTGACCGAACATAGTTGAGAAAAGGCTAGACTTGTGATTAATTAAGTAAGTGCATGTTGTATTCGAGTACTTATTGTACTCGAATACAACATGCACCGCGTATACGAACTTTATACCACCTCATAAAGTCCACCTGTTTGTGGAGGGCTCTGGTAACTCTTTCGTAATATTTAAATCAATGAAAATTCTTATGCTCATGCTAAACTTCAGCTGGGAATGTATTTGTTCTAGTAATATTCAACATTCCGTGTCCACATTTAACCACGACCCGCAATAATCTTTGTGTGATCAAAACGCATACCCTACAATTAGAGCTTAACAATAAATTGATTTATATTATGTTTCCGTTGAAATAACCACTTGGACTACTCAATTGTGTGTCGGCTAATGTTTCGAATACTTTGAATTAATTAGCTTCACACCGAGTTGGGGATTATTGGCGGTTTTTATGTTATCAGCCGATCTGCACGTGGTGTAATGGGTCCACCAGACGGGTGCACGTGGTCTAATGGACCCGTAGACGGGTGTACATTGTCTAATGGACCCACCAGACGGGTCTGCAGACTGACCAGTCGCCACGTGCGTAAGTACTAGAGTTGTTATCAGTGCTAGACTTATGATAATTACGATCTTGATTGTTTCATTTGCATGCTAGAATTGGGTGTGGTCTGAAAGTAGTATACCACTGTTACTACCGTCTTACCAACTTTCATCACGTTTTAGTTCGATGTAACACGTGAAGAAATATGAGTATAGAGATGTAACCTCGTATGCAAGTACTCGTATGTAGGTTTTACTAAAACTATTCATAAAACTAGCTCTGCTCCTGACACTATAAGTCATTGTCTTTTTAAATGCAATTGAAATTTTCACAATTTCTTTATCAAATTAAAAACTATACAATTTACGAAGATAAATCATCAAAAAATCAAAACTACAATTTGAACTTTGATTAAAACCCATCCTTTCAAATGCAAGCCATCAATCAGTCGTACAACATCTGTACTCGAATATATGGCCCCATAGCCATCTGTCCCAGTCCCTCGTCCTACCACGGCTCCCACTCATCGACAATGTTCGCGACGTCACAAGTAGGATGTAGCAAACGTTATTCAATCCCAGCGGTGCATTTATCACGTACGGCTCTAAAACAAATCCTTTCGAGCCTCGTAAAACGCTCATAAAAATAAAAGCGAGTCACCATCACAGTAGCACATTGATAGGCGCAACACGACCGCATCTGTTTGTTTTATTTTCCACGTTGATTGCTTGTTTGCGCAGCGCGGCGCACTAACGACGCTTCTGTAACTACGCAATGGTTACAGATTAACTATTAGCTGAATTTGCGTCGTTAAGCCCATTATTGTTTTAAGTTTTATTCGGCTTTATTTTGTATTAGTTTTTATTTGGTTTGTGTCTATTACAGCTTTGCCATCTTAATTGCCATTGGTATGGAGGGACCAGTAAAAAGCAAGTAGAAACAAATGTTACGGGGGTTGGTTTCCCCTCGGGCGGTAGTAAAGATAAGGCTAAGCTGCCGTATCACGGCTCTTGAATCTCTTAATAATGAAGATGGATGCGTGTTCTCTTAATTTATATTTAACGACGTTAACGTTAGAGGAGGTTGTAGTGGTTTCTTCATGCATATGAGAAATATTATAAAACATGTAATTAATAATTATACAGCGCTGATTACGCTTGTAAAGCCTTTCATGCTATAAACAAACTAAACCTGCCCAGCCTCCAACCGTAGAGACCATTCCTCACACATGCGCCCCATGGCAGCGAGCAGCGTGCACTGTGCCCGGCCACTTGGCACAGCACAGCACGCGCCCGCTGCCCGCGTGCCAGCTTGGCTAACCGATGCACTACGAGTAGGTACTATGACCACTGAATAAAATGGGGACAGAGAGCCTACTCAATACATGCACTAACTTATGATTGACCAAGCCTGCAGAATCCGGAGTTTTCAAGAAAAAAGCCACCAGGTGTCCATATAATTAAAACAGCCTCGTTTGTATAGCGGTCGCAAAGGCTAGAGCGGAATAAGGCTCTGGGTTCTACTTCCGTGTCAGGTGGGTAGTTCTATCTAGATTTGTGCCCTGTTGAAAGTACTATTTCTTTTAGCCCCATTATGGTCTATTAACTTTAAAACATAACTACCGAAATGAGGGTGTATAGGTGCACCTCCGCCATGACAAATACATAATATTATGTAGGTAATCTAGTATCTATCCACTGAGTGCTCGTTATTATGACTACAACTTACAACAAGCTCATAAAAATATGAAATGAACCTATAATACCCAAATATTTCCATGCAAGCTAATAATCCCGCATTGTTCCCACTTTCGCTTCTGTAGCTAATATTACTCTATGTCCCCGTCACCCCTCACAATGACCTCAGAATCACGCCCTTTGAAAAAAAAGGGTGCATTCGGACAACGCTCCAACCCTTCTCCATTCAATGGATGTTTTTGTTTTGATCGCACCGTTCGTTGTGTCAATAGTTTAACTCGAGTTTAAAATGAGAGTTCAGTTTTACGAGTTTGTTTTGTATTTGAATAGAGACATTTGATTGTTCTTTTTTATTTTGTTTGTTTTTGTTTTTGGTCACAAGTATATAACTGTGTGTGGGAAGCTGTGGAAATGTATCTATTTAGTCCGGCGTCGAGTAAGGTTGTGTTCAGCCATTGCGTTTTATGTTTATTGCAACTTAAAGTCAAAGCAGCCCACGTTTTATAGTTTTACTTCGTGATTTTGTTTTTTCATATAATAACATGTTAATGTCTACTTAGCACCCAATTTAAATTCAAACAGCTTTGAGTCATAGCTGAATAAGTTTATCGTCACCTGTATCATTGATTGAACTGGAGCAATTTATGTACCTTGTCTTTATTATAATCGTTTTGTTTTTTATAAACAATGCTCAACTGCCCATTGGTCCGCCTCGCCTCATCGCACGCGCAGCTGCCAGTGCTCTACGTGAACTACACGCACATTGTCCAAAGCACATTTGCATGATAAAATGCCCAGCATAGCCCACAGTTTGTACACAAAGCCGACCGTTCACCGCATGTTATTGTTTGTTGTAAACGCAGTTTTATTCAACATTCAATCGAAACGCACTCCTTTGTGAATATTAACTTGTATTTAAATAATGTATTTTGTTCCGCCGCCGAACGTAATTGCATCGGTGTAAAGTATTTTTTTGCGTCCATTAAAATTTATACGCAACTGCGGGAGGTCTATAAAAAAACGATTAAAGAATCTTTAAATACAGGTTACACAGCTTCTGTAATGAACATAAATAAATAAGTGAACAGCTTACAGTTTAAGCCTCAGGATCGTTTAAATAAGCAAACAGGATTTAGTTTACGTATTTATTTTGAATCACGAAATACTTCAGTTTTATTGGTTTCAACCCAAACAAACGCAGAGACGGAACGATTCAATTTTAAAATACTCTTCGGACCAAAACAAGTCAGCTCAGAGCTCACGTTCAAATGAAGTGAATCAATCAGCTGATTGCACTCAAACGGAGCTGTATCAATCTAAATTCCTTACTTTACAGTTCTGCGAACGAGCTGCACAAGCCGCTATTACAATTTCCCGCAAATTGCGTCATAACCACAGAAGAATGGCAAATGGAGTTAAAACTCATCAATTTTCATATTTCACTCAATTTATTGTATAATTTATTACCTAGTCGATAGCTATAGTAGTAACGTAGAAAACATACTTACCGTATATGTTTTCTGCAATGCAGCCCAATACGCTCCAGTTGCTTTGCTAACAATTCCGTAGTCATAATGCTTTTGCAAGTCCTTGTTGAACAATTTACATATCAGTTTGTGCAGACCCTTTGTTGCGAGATATTCCGGATCTTAACTATAATCGCTATGCAAATACACCTTTTGGATAGAGATTAATAGTTTATTTAATCTGTGCTGACGGGCCGGTGGGGCGAGAGGGGCGCGGGACGCGGGGCGGCGCGGGGATGTTGCGAAACGGTTCAGAAAATCCCTTTATTGTCTCAGCTGGAGACCGAGTTGCGTTGAGCTTACTAATGTGTTACGTAAAGTAAGCGTTAGGGATAGTTAAGAAAATGTTTGGCTAAAGTTGTACGTTATTCTACTCGTATAACATACCTAGATAGCAGTCATCCGTTTCGACACAAAAGTGCATCTGAAGAGTTTTAAATTTAAAGCAACGGACGTTGAGAATTTTAACATTTATTTCGTGTATCAAATTACTTATTAATTAGTCAAAGATTTTTACGAAATAATTCAAATAGTTTCGCAAAAATCCTGAAAATATCCTGTTGAATTTATTATGGTTTAAAGAAGGTCTTATAACCACAATTCAACTTGATCTTCACAACAAACCATTAGAAGAGCTGTTCCTCTACCACAACACACGTCCCGCTCCCCGTATCTAAGTGACATTCGTTCCACGCGTGTGTTCAATGGGCCGTGTATTGTATTCGTTTCGTTTCACGCTCGCGTCGCGCGCGACATGGCCCGTACTGCGCCGCCAATGTAATAAACGTATTTTATGTTTTCATTTATGCAGCGTCAACTCGTCAACGACTGACACGCTTCGAATTCTTTTCGTCACAGCTATTGAAAATTGAGTCATTCTCATTTTCTTATGTTTTTTCTCTTATATTTTTTTTCAACATTGCAACAAGATTCGTCTTTATAAACCGGATCGTCAGGATTATCCTATTAAAGCCGCGTTTACCCAAAAGGAACAAAACTTTTCACTCCCACCTTTAAAGCTCCAACGAGCACACCACTAAACCCTACTTTGACTAATGAACTCCTGCAGTGACTAATGTACGTTAATGACTAGTTAATTCTAAAGCAGTGGTTCAACAACTCCGCGCGGTATTTTATGCTCGCGCGAACTATGTCCCGACTATAGTGAACCGTTTACATTAGTCGACATCTCGAGCGCTATAAAGCATGCAGGGAGGTTCCACATTTAGGGAAACGACGAAAGTCGATGGGTCGGTCGTTTCGTACGACTTCCGCAGTTTCTGAATACGGATTGTACCCATAGATTACCCCAACAACTGATGTTAACAAAAGTGTTGTACCATTAGAAAACGATACTGATATAAAGTTACATCTAGTAAGACTTAAACTAGAACGTATTATAATTATGTTCTTGGGGAAATAGACAATACTTTAAATAAATGGAAATAAACATGTGGAGCAGGAGCAGCGACCTAAGCGATACAATATGTGGCCTCCTTGCATGACATTAGACATCTAACGCATCCCGCAGCTTTGAATAATGTAAATGAGCCATTAGGCAGGCGTGCATTACCGACCATTGTATGTGATACAATGCCGACGACGCTTTACGTCGGATTTTGCTACTTGACGCCACTTGCCTTGCCGCCGGGAAAGCGTGGCTGTCGCTTTTTTATTGTGCCCTGGTAACATAGGAGGCCATAAGAAGATTAACCCAAGACTTAATATATTAAATTACTCGAGATAGCACAATAGGCCGTAAGTGGGATCAGCTTGAAATATTATATTTCCGACAAATTTTGTAGGAAGAGCTACGAATTACGCTGAGACACCACACCCGGGCCTTGTTGGTCCTAAGAAAAAGCGGTAGATATATTATCTCGAGATTCTTGACAAAAAGTATAAAACCAATATACTGCCGAATGTTAACCCTGTCAGTAACAATTCGCAACGCATACTTCATTACTTTAGTACCCTCGTATTGAGTTTGTCTTCAATTCCTCCACATACGAGCGTTACAACGAATCTTTGTTTCTCAATGATTTACGATGCGATGTCTTTAGAGGACTCGGTTAATTTATTATACTTTTGTTTCATCCAACCTTTTGTTCGGAACTTTATTTTTGTGACGTTTTTGTACACGAGCGTGTCACGTTAGTATAATGCTTTCATTGTTTGCGTATATTATCATCATTATTTAGGATTTCACCAACGTGTTACGCCCACGGTTTTTACCTTTAGTGGATAAAAGCCCGAATATATGTAAAAAAAATATGTTTTTTTTGTAAATAAATATGTTATTACAAATTCTTCGTGACTGAAACTGTCCCAAGTGTCAGGTACTAGCTCATTGACGATACCAATATACTAGTACCAGCACAATGGTCTATTGAAAATTGACGCATAACGAGCACCATTCAACAACCCATAACCTTCAATTGATTGTCACAACTTACACGTTATAACAATAACTGATACTTTATAGGTGTGTCGTTCCGTCCCCTTTTCAAAATAAATAGCCTTTTAATTCCAAAACTCTTTTAATCTTCAAAGAATAAATAGTTTCGTTTGTGTTCGCAAATCGAAATCAAATACAGCACTCATTTTTCGTCCCCAAATTTAATAGTGTTGTAATCTCGTCCCTCCGTCGCGGCGCGCGGCGCCCCGGGGCTCGGGGGACAGACATGGCATTAACGTGCTTAACTGTGTGAACGTTAACCCCCTGGCTTGTCGCAGAAGGTTCATTATCCACTGGTCACAGACCGGGGTAAAATGAGCGCGAAATTATGTTAGTCTCAGACGCATCTGGAGTGCTGAACCAGTATTTGCCTTTAAGGGGATAACTTCTCCGTAATCATTGGTATCAATTAGGAATGTTATTGGCTCGCGTAACTGGTATCGGTTTGTATCCGTTATCCTTTTCTAACTAGTTTCTTGAGCTATTATTTAATCAGTTTTTGCAGTTTTTATATCCTTTTAATTAGTTGAATGTTGTGACTTAGCCAGGAAACTTACGTCATTCGTCAAAGTTTTTATTAGCTAAGTTTTTGCCTGTTTTACCATATCCTTCTTGCAAATAAACAGTCAAAGTCGCCTAGAAAGCTCGTTATTAATCTTACGTAACAAAATATGTTCTAGAAAAATTGGCACACAAAATATCGCGTCGCCTAATGTCGGTTTCGTTTAGTTTCGTTCGCGACAGATGTTTGTTTTCAATACTTTTTCTTTTCGTTTCCGTTTGTTTCCACTTTCTTTATTAAGTTGCCTTCCATTGTAGCGTTCGTTATTTCTTGAGTCGAATTCATCTGCTTGATAGCTGATAACATCTGCTTCATTTGTCGCTGCCCTTATTTTGTATCGAGTGGCTACTTTGTATCTTTAGCATTTTCTACAATTGAGTATTGTTCTGAGTAATATGGCTATGTTGAGAGAGTTTATTTTAGTTGACATCATCTTATGACATTATTCTTCTTGACGTTATTCTTCAATTTGAGTACCTACCCATAATCATCTCAGCAACAAAAAAACATTGGAAATTAAGATTGTTAGAACTAAGTACTTACAACAAGTAAGCAAGTAGCAAGTAACATTGAGAATATGTTAATAATAAAATTAACTTTTCTCGCAATAAAATGCTTCTAGCGTTAACTAGCCACACCACTTTGATCATGACTAATGCTTGTATATTTCGATGATGTTATAATAACATCTTAAAGCAAGATAATCTACATAAACGAGGTCTTGTCGGTATCGTTGCTATAACATTGTGTTTAATCTTGCAAAGAGACAAGCTCCGACCTCGCTCAGCCTGTTTCCAAAGAAAATGTTCTAAAATTACAACGCGTCATGGTAATAAACAAACAAAGCATTATCTGGCACAGAGTAGCAGGGACAGTCCCCTCCAGCTGCAGGGATCCGCAGGCTATAACGTGCCAGATACGGAACCACGTCACCGAGCTTCAGAGGACAGAACGTCAACTTCACTTCAACTGTGAAATTTGGAAACACGTAAAAAATACAAATTGAATGAAATGGCCTATTTGGATCACATTTTATTTGCTTGAAGTCATCTTCGAACATATTTTATTTAATTTAAACTTAATAATGAGTACATTATCTTAAGTACACCGTCGATATTACAGTATACCGTAAGGCCGCCAGTAACAGTCACAATACCCGCTGAGCTAGTTGGTACTACTCGTTCTATCAATAGATAGAGATAGGTTTGAAATAATCATGACATCTTCACTAGTAAGTAGTGAATACATTATATTAGACGTCCTTAACCTGTGTTATATAAAGTTTTGATTCTGATCATTCTTAGAATGGCTATATTGAGACAGGATTTGTCCATTATCCCATAAAGAATGTTTATGTAAGTGTCGGTCATGAACTCATCGTTCAGCAGTAGTGAGAAGTGAGTCCTCTGCTCATTCGCTACTCTGGCACAACACGGCAAGCCCGCGAGACCCAGCCACTTATCTGCTGAATTAAAATCTGCTTATCTGGCGTTATTTATGTGCCCAGTTATGTATTCATAAATGTTATATATTGCATCGCTAGATCCTAGTAGCTAAGTATGTTTATCTTCATGATGTGAGATAGTCATGCAAAGACTGGTAGTTAGAGCAAAATACAGGGATTTTTGCATTTTTGCACTTTGATTAATATTGAATTTAGATTTTGAACCGGGGAAGAATTTTGTTACGAAAAAACAACGTTGAAAATAGAGCTCGACAGAAAGTAATGTAATAGCCTATTGCTCGCGTGATTGTCACAAATAGGCAATTACGTCAGCAAGCGACACTAGACACTGTGAACGACCTAATTATGTACTGCGTGGACTAATATATTTGACACTGAAATATCTCTAAGGTTAATAAGAGGAACCCGCTGTCACAACACGTCACGCGTCACCTTCTGCTAATTAATCAATTGTTTGAGCTTTATTACAGTGAACTGCTCTCGTTCGGGGAAAGTAACAAAGGGATCCTATGTTTACACATGACTGTCACCCCAGGACAACGGGAAACATTATCTCTCAAACAAAAAACGTCGTCCAAAAATAAACTTTAAAGGGGAAAGATCGTAAAATTTCAATATCCGTTCGGCGTCTCGTTTAATCTTGGCTGAATTTGTCGCCTGTTATTGAGTTACAGATCTGCCGGCGATCGCCCCCAAATGAGTCGGCGTGATGATAACAATCGACGATCGAGACGTAAGGACGCGCGCGGCGGTAGCGGGGCGCGGGGGGGGGTGTACAAATGTAAATTGTTACGAGTTTGACAGAATGATGCCCTCACTACAGAGTAATTCCTTCATTGTTGGAATTTTATACGATTTTCACGATTTAGACCTTCACAATTATTTATTTTTTGTCATCGGCGCCTTTGTGACGTCACTGAATACAGCTCGTTGAGCGTATAATTTGGTGAATTACATTGTTTCGATTATTTTTTAAATGCTGAAACGATTTTGCGATTTCTTTTAAAGACTGGGGTGATTGACCTGAGAAAATAACTTTGTACATTCGTTATCCATTAGTGTAATCCTCAAATGATTATAGCGTGGCCTTTAGCAAACAGCATACAATCAATAATTTTACTCAATTTTAGGGTTCGTACCCGAAGGGTAACCAACGGAAGCCCATTACTAAACTTCTGCTGTCCGTCCGTCCTTCCGTTCGTCCGTCCGTCCGTCCGTCGCTCTGTCAGCGGGCTGTATCTCAAGAACCGTAATAAATAGAGAGATGAAATTTTTACAGGGTGTGTATTTCTATTACCGCCATAACAACAATTAATAAAAATTAAGGTTTATGTTACGGAACTCTTCGTGGGCGAGTCCGACTCGCACTTGGCCAGCTTTTTTAAATTAGATTTTAAATGTATTTATAAAACTTAAAAAAAATTAGAACGTGGAATGTGATGATAAGACATCGAATATTAATAATGAGCTTTCAGATGTAGTTTATTTCTCTTATCTAAGGAGTTAATAGTCTCTGAATAACGGACTGTCGCAAGGACTTGGTCGGAAGCGCCTTAACTTTTGTTAGTAAACAGTACCTACGCGCCACGTGTCTTTGCTTCTAACACATTGCCTGCACAAACAAAAGCACCTCCCCAACCCCCACTGTCAGCCATGTTCGTATCGCGCCGAACCACACGGAAATGAGTATGATAAAATAATGCCAAAAAGCTCCGCAAGGTGGCGCCTATGACAAGTGAGTTGCAACGGATATTAACGAGCCCTTATCGCGAACCCTAAATTAACCACTTCCAACCGGAAATGGAACCCCGGACACGGCGCTGACTATTAATTACGCAGCCGGTGGGGATTTAGCGTTTCGATAACTATGTTGATTTCAGGGTCAAAAGATAAACCTTCTGGTACCCTGGGGAACAGGGAAGGGGATGGAATTATGAGCTTTCTGCTTTTGTATTTAAGTGACGCTCTTGGTTATGGGCCTCTGATAAGAGTTCTCAGAGGTGTGAGATTTCCTTCATACTATCATCAGTTGACTAAACATTGGCTGCGTCTGCGATTAATTGTCCGAATAACAAGGTCTCTTGCTATTGGTAAGCTATAAGTGCTACAACTACTCTAACCTACTTGAAATAGAATATTTGAAATGTCTGGTTGAGGAAAAAAATAAATCCCTAAAAAAATATTAAAAAAAAAAACAAAATATGTCCTCTATGTGCCTACTAAATAAGTAAACTTGGTGTTCCAAGTTAATTTACCCGTATCAACCCTTTTACATTTTGTTCTCAAGGATTAGTCTCGCAACAGTTGTCCCGCTTCTCGAAGTAACGCGGCATCGTTAAGTAACCGATGAACAGATTTCACTGCGGCCATGAATACCGGGATTACATCGAAACTCTTCTAGCTTACTACAATGTCTGCCTAAGCCAACACAGATAAATTAGCTCTTAAACCTAGCTTAGATAGAAATAACAAACAAGACGGTACTAACGTTTTACAATACCAGATTGTTTTTAAACTTTTTGTTCGTCCTACTAGTTTTATAGAGGTACAGTTAAGAAAATTAAGAAGCTATGGAACAGAAAAATACTACAGGGCTACTCAATATAGTGTGGAAAAATACTACAGGGCTACTAAATATAGTGTGGAAAAATACTACAGGGCTACTAAATATAGTGTGGAAAAATACTACAGGGCTACTAAATATAGTGTGGAAAAATAGAGCCCAAACCTACCAGTGGTATAAAACTATTATTTTTCTTATCTTTGAACCTTCTGTGCTTATATCTTGTGCTTGAATTGAACCCGCGCACATTATCTGAATAAATATCTGCTCCTACTGTTGACTGTAATTTTTTAATATTTAATATTTAAAAAATTACACTGTTTGTCACATTTTTTTAAATAATAACGCCGATAAAACTCGCATACCTATGTCCCTACTAGAGAGCGTTTAGTTAGTCTTCATCTTCACAAAAAAAAAAAAACAGTTTGATTTATAAACCTACAAACTACCCATTACGGTGCTCTTAAATTATGGAGATGATTCACAGCCGTTTTTCAATCACATGTAGGGACACACTATTCGACTTGACATAATTACGGAAATGCCAGAGAAGTGTAGTAAATTAAATTGAATGAATCACAAACATGTGTAACATCCTGAGAGAGACTACACAACTCACATAGAGCAACTGTTTGAGAATTAAGAAGCGCAGTATCGACACAATCATCACTACTGTATCATCCAATAAGTAACTCGGTTCAGGTCTGATCACATTCTGCTCAATTGAAACGCCTACTAAACTAGCTAATAGCTAAATTTTAAATCATCGGAATCCACTGAGTAAGCGCTCGTGGGAACAGCCGATGACGACATCGAAAATAAATAAATCTGTTAATAAAATTAACAAAAAAATATTTCATGTAAACGAGATAGCAGACACACAGATATAGGATACATACAGCCCACCAGAAACAATCGAGAACAAACCAGAGCACAGCGCACCAGAAGCCATTACCGCGAGTTGTTTTCTCAGCCAACACAATACAATTTCAGCTTACGTTTCTAATTCCCGTAACGCTAAACTATCAGGCAAGCACCATTCTATTATTTGAACACTTTCCACTTAACTAAATAGGATCCGCTGGAGGTTCGCAATCTCTTAGGCGCTAACGCTAACGTTCGGCAGTCGCTGATACAAGTATTTTGTGCAAGTAAACACATTACTATGCATCGCTCTAACTTGCTGCTAATTTATTTAATGTATGCTAACACGGCTGATGGGGCTCTGCATACACCGTTGAGTTTAAAGGTGTGTTTTATGGCGTTTGGGTCGTGGAGATGTCTTTATTAATATCTACGTTTGTATGCTTAGTAGTGACTGTTTAATGTACTAGATGTTTATATGATCTTTCTAAACCGCAAGCGAGAAAGAGGTTCTTTGGAATTTCAAGATCGGGATTCCCAATTGTAATTAGTGACTATCAAAATATTCATTGTAACCTTCATCTTCGGAATCGTTTAATGTTATTTACAACTCTGAGCACGAAAAATTTTCAGTCTTAGCATCCTTTATGTCACAAAATACACTTTGTGATTCTAAACAAAGGAAATACCTATGATAGTTTTTACTTTTTCTCTTGCACATAAAAAGTTAAGGGTTATTTTTCCAGCCGCCTCGCCAGCCAGCCAGTCTGGCAGCGCTAAGCGCACGTGTGTTTACTCCTCCATAGTCTAGCTCGGCTGCTCGGCTACTCGGCGCATGCAAATGATGCCCGCGTCTGTTTTCACTTACATCCAATTTGCGAGCGAAATGCTCACGAATTAACATTACGTCTGAACCTTGATTTTATTAATGTCCGGTTCTGGTAACATAATACGCATCGTTTGTGCTACGAATGTTTTTGCGCGAAACAATGCAAGAGAGGTGGACAAAGCAACTTTCCAAAGAAATGTAGTACTAGATGTGGTTGTACGCCGAAATAAAAGATTTTAATAACGTTAAAAGGTCCAACACAACTACACTAAGGACACAATACCTGCGTATCTTCTTTGAGAATTGCACATTTAAACCAATAACGGTTAGTAAGATATAGTGCGCCAGCGCATACCGTGTTATTACAATTTGCGGATACTTCTAAATCACTTAGTTCGGTACAGTTACATGATTCTATGGTCGCTTAGCGATGTTGTCCGCGAGTAATGCGTCAGCCGCGCTATTAGTTCAAACAGAAACACAAGCTGTCATGTTCCTCCTACGAGGGAGAGAATTGAATGTAGTGCACTAAACGGTTACCATAATTTTGCCACCTACGACGAAGTGGGAAATATGTTTCCATTGTCTGTACGACTGCCATTTTGGAATTCTACAAAACCAATGGCGATAAGGCTTTGTAGAATTCCGAAAGGAAACGATAAAATGAAAATCAGGATTACGAAATTCGATGCGTTTCTCAGTTCCCAGCTTCCCAAAATTTCTATTAATGTTGAGCAATACTCGCGTTTATTGGAGCCATAACAACCGCTATTTTAATTAAAATTTTAATTACCACAAGAAATCACATTTGAAGACTAATGTATTCCGTCTCAAGATCAAGAGTTAACAAGACATCCCACATGTACAACATACTCTTTATATCTTAAATTAATTGGAGTTCGTAAGTGATAGTGAATAATTTATCTGTGACAGTAGCGTGGAACTATTTCAGGGAACTGTGAAATATTAAAATACTATTACGATATTGATGGGGAAAGAACTGTTATTTATTAAGTAGTGCCGTGTTATTTTAATTGAAGGAAAGAGATTAGTTTTGAGTTAGATGTTGGAACCGTGTCTTCTAGCTGAGCTTTTAATGAGATCGTGTAGCAATATATGTAACTATAAATACGACTCGCTATTTTGTTGATTTAATACGTCTGAGACTCGAGGTAAAAGACCTGAAAATTCTGGTAGACTGAGTAAATAGCGAAAGTTCATAAAGCCTTAAATTTTACTTTAGGCCACAGGTCGTGATTGATGATGCTTGTTCATCCATCTTGCCTAAGTCTGGCTTAACGTAAATACTTTACTATTTCATGAGCCTGTCAGTTTATTTTTTTAGTATAAAAAAAAAAGTTTTATCAATTACTACCAAACTTCAAGACTCGTTCTTCAGACGTAGGAATAGAAAGATTGCCGAAGATAATGGTGCACTTATTTGAGCAGCAAAGATCACACAAGGTAATGTGGCAACGTATAAACGAAGAAGAAAACTTGTGAACATTTACGCCACATTGTCATTCGCACCATTGAGGAGCTCGTGGCTAAATAAAAACAGCCGCACGGGTCGATCTTTAAGGTTAAGCAACGCTTGCCAAGGTTGGTCTGTGGATGGGTGACCATCTTAACATGCCGAATTTCCTCCGTGCCTCGGAAAGCACGTTAAGTTGTTGGTCCCGGCTGTCATTTGTAGATCTTTGGCAGTCGTTACGGATTGTCAGAAGCCAGTAAATCTGACTCCAGTCTTGCCAAGAAGTACCTTGTTACCCAGTTAATGGGTTGTGGAGGTCTGGTAGGCAGCCGCTCCACGTAAAACACTGGTATTCAGCTGAATCCGGTTTGACTGGAAGCCGACCCCAATATAGTTGGGAAAAGGCTAGGCAGATGATGTCATTCGCACCATTATCAAAAGTTTATTACCAGCTCGCAGACAGGCCATCCCATTATCATAACTGTGCACAATAAGCTGAAGAGATTCTTTCCTTCCGGCGTTCCTGGGGCCCGGGGCGCCAGCGGGGGCCGGGGACACTGTTGGCGCCCCGCCAGCCCCGAGTCCCGACAGACAGGGCGCAGACGCCACCCACGAGCGAGTGTGTCGGCGCTCGCACGTGCGCACCGCCATTAGAATACTGACCACTTGATTAGATAGCCTGCTTACTACACCAGATTACTTAATATACAGACACTTGATTTTGATATCGAATCTGGCTCGTTAGCAGTGAATTATAGGGGAAGGATAGACTGGTCCAATTAAGCCCTTTAAGCTTTTACCACAGAATGAGATGTAACTACTTATTCAACGCGTTACGTCTCTCGCAGCCTTAATTCCTCTGTTCCTGTCCGAGCAGTGGTCGGGCGCTCCTGATTGGAGAACTGATTTTCGCATGTGTCGCTTTAGGTTCGAATGTTAACGGGATAGGAACGAGTGTTCAGGTGGAACTAATTGTAAGGTTAATGAATGGTACCAGGCTAATGCAGACGACGCCCACGATACAACTGTTGCAATGTCTGGATCTGTTGTGAAAGACCACTTCAATAAATCATATTAAAATAAATGTTGTTTTGTTTTGCGATGTGGCAAGTAAATCTCCATCAAACTTTGAAGATATACCAAGTGACGCGAACTTAAAGTATTAAAGACATTCATCATTTTGAACTCTTTAATCTCGAGACGATCGATGTTTACGACTTAAGTTTAATTTAAAGCAACAAAAGTCACAGCAATAACATAAATCACCAGCACACATTATTAATAGCTCCTCAACATTATCGAGCACACAACACACTGTCCACATTCACTGACACACTGGCTCTCAGCGCACCTGCAGCACCGTACAATTTTGAATATATCATATAGAAATACTTCATGTAATACGCAGCAATAAATAAATAACTACTTCCATAATATTGTACATTCGTGTGAAGTTACGAGCCAGGCCCGCGCACAAAGATCCCGAGACATAACTCACAGAGCTGGCTTCAACAATAAGACGTTATTTAACCGCTTATGGACTGTCGTTGCATCGAAATCGACGATTTATTATAATAATATTATATTAGTCGTGGAATAATATCGCAGTTTGCATATCTCAGTTTTTTATTCATTTGAATTATACCAGTAGGTGGTTTTTGGAATTTTTATTTAATAACACTAGTAGTTATTGTATCAAATATTTGCTCAATAAATTAAATCTTACGCAAGACTTTTTTTTTTATTCTGTTTATTTAACCCGGGGTTTTTATCCACATGGATACGCCAGCAAGACTTTTTTACATATCAAATGCCTTAAAATGACATTCCTATTAATAATAATTAAATGTCTACTTAATATGCCGTCACAAACAGACCAAATCTTCCTCAACATAAGAGCCTCCTAATTTCCATATGTCATGGAGAAACTAATTTCCTAACTAGTCAAATTTACCAATGAAAGTGTAACATGTAATCTTCGTTTACTTCCGATCTACTTAGCCACAAAATTCAATGTTCAAACAGTCAGCTGAAGCTTATAGTTAGCGCTCCTGTTTCAGCGACGACAAATAAAAGAACGCAGAAGTTTAGTTGCATGCAAAGGAATGGAAGGTTACTAATCGCATTATCTCTAGTTCTCTGTAGAACGAACATTAGACCATAGAGAACAAAACACCAAAACAACGTCTGTCATCGGATTATAGATAGATTATAGATATTTTTGAACTTATGGAACTCGCTTATTGGAAATCGCAACTATCGCATCTACATTTTTCTTGTTATCTTTACGTATTTGCTTGTCCAAACTAGATTAAATTTATGAACAGCAATAGAATATTAGGTTTACTTCGTGTCAACTGTCTGATCTTTGTAAGCTCACTCCGATAAAATTGGTCCTTCTGCCCTTCCTTGTGCTGCATTTCAATAAAGTGGATGATTAAAATGTTAATAGTTGTCGATGGCGGCGGTAAGCGCCTCATGAATATTTCCCTCGCCGATGCTTCGCCTTATCAACAGTTATTGTTGCCGGGACTTTGTCATGCACTTTTCTCGGTGCCTCTTCTTAGTTGGTGGTGTTTCATAATACTGAGCTTAATGCTTGTTGTTTGGTGAGCTCAGGTAGCACCGTTTGATTTAGTGGTCGAACTATATTTAGAATTACAATGTTGAAGTTATTCTTATGTTGCTCCACAAATTGGTCATGGATTGGTTGATAAAAATTATTGTTTTCAGTTGAGTTCAAACCAGGTTATCTGTCGGTTACTAGATAAAAAAGGCTTAACATAAAAGTGACTTCGTAATTAGTTTTCATGTCCACGTTGTCATTGATTCCCTATTTATAATTTGACATCTATGATTAACTTCCTCGTGCCGTACATTTGACTAATTGTCGTATATTAAGAGGCACTTTGCTTGCCTGAATATTTTATCGAGTGTAATTAGTTAATTTAAGGGATTCCTTTTACGATTCAAATGGGAGGATAATTATTTAAAAGGCATATATTTGAGGTATCTCTGATTTTATGGCCGTAATTTAGTCGGAAAAGGTTTCGATGTATTTTATACTTCAATAAAACAAGCCGTCTTGAAACGTTTGGTAAATATTTAATGAAAAGCAATGTTATAGCTATTTCAAGTTTTAATTTGGCGATAAATATCGAAGCAGCTTGTTTTCAATTAGTGCTGACACCGTGACCTGTGTGAGACGCGCTGATGTAAGCGGAGACAGGCGAGCTTGTGTGCTAATTATAATTTTTAGTAACGAGACATTTAATTATTACTTGTTCAAGAACGAGTAATAGGTATTCAGTATTATTTTAAACTGAAAGGATAAAGGAGGCGGTTTGAACATTTACGCTGGTTGCAATTAGATATATGCTGTATAGTCAGGTCACGTAGGCTGTATAGATAGGTACATCAATTAAGAATTTAAATACCGAATCAGCTAGCTTATGAAAGCTTCTTATGAAGTCTTTGACTTTTTCGAAGCTGATAAATTCAAAGGCCTCCCATCAATAAAAATAAATGAAACACAAAAATAAACCCATCCTAAACAGCCATTACGGGTAGATTGCCCCTTTTCTGTTAACTCTCTTAAAGTGAACTAATTTGTAGTAAGTTGGAACTTTTCTTTGAACCAACTTTTGTAGCGCCCGCGAACTTATTCCAAGTATTTGAAGATTTCTTGTTAGTTCAATAATTAGGGAAACTTCTTAAAGAAAAACAGACTAGCTTAGTTCACTTGAATTTCAACAAAAAAATCATGAAAATTGGATTGTGAAACTATAGCCAAGTAACTTCTTAATTTAAGACTGAGTTGAGTTTAGTTTTGAAGAAAACTAAGTTAGGGAATAAAGTTTGTGACATTTAAGTAACTAAAAAGGACGTCAGAAATAAACCCGGTAACTCTTTTTCGTTAACTTAGTAATGTGGGAAACCTAGCAGGTTCTATGATAGATGTTTAAACAATGGAGGACCATTGGATATAAATAAACTGTTTAGTTAAAGAATGTATGCAGTAACTAATTACAATACAGGAGTATGAAATAAAAGAACTCCAAGTATCAGTATTCGCGCCTGGGCTCGGAACCGGTATATTGTATCAGTAAGTTAACAGTGTACCCCAGCCGTTAGTTATGAGTGTCTAATATTTACCTGTCGCGAATGTACCGCCCGACACACCGCGGCGCAGTGGTGCGGGTGGCGAGTCTGTTCCCACGAAATAAAACTAGGTTGTACAACAGGGGTGGTGAACCTAAGCACGTTTGTCACGGTTACATATCCGTTATTTTTCACAATAATCACACTGTCATAATTGATAGTACAGATCTACAGTGCATTGTATTTTATCTACCTAACTTTTTCAATACTAACAATAATTTTTGTTAAAAATCATCGTTTTCAAAGTTATGTATTTTGCGCGTTTTTGTTTTGCCTGACTTTCTCAAACAAAGTGTTATCGTCTCTGATTTTAATAGGCTCGCAGGTAAAAAAATGGTTCGCCACCCCTATCGCTGTGCAGTGCAGTGTAGACCACACACCGCAATACTGACGCTGAGCGGCGCGATGTTTGAATGGGGAGGCAGAGCAGCGCTCATAGTGATCAACGTAGAGATGAGAATGTTCCAATGGCATAAGAATTATTTTCAATAACACGAAAGCAATATTCATTACAAGGTGTGTGCCTGAGGACAGACGACACTACCGAGGCCAGCGAAGGAAAGGTTCGAGTCGAGGTGGTTTGGCAAAAGAATACCTAGAAGGATTTGGGCGGAGGTCTTTGGGCTCTTTGAGGCTGAAAATAAAAAGAATCAAGACGTTTCAATTTCATTAAGAAAACATTGAACGATTCGATGCTGATGTTAAGCAGCTGTAAAATATACTTCAACTAAAAGTCCATTAAAGCAATTCTATTCAAACTTTATATTTATGTGTACCTACTTCTTGTTCAATTTGCAGTTTCTATAAAAGTTCATGAGATATGACAACCTCGTTACATTTGTTAATAACCATTAAAAGTTGCATATATCTTTTACTACATTCGAAGTAACGGAGTATCGTATCCACAATGGAGGAATAACGTTATGAAAATATATTCAGTTTATAATGCATATAAAGTAACGCCAAGCGCTGCGTTTGTTAAATGTTTGAATTATACAAATCTTGCTTTTGACTGGTACTGTTATAAGCAGAGTTATCGGCGCAATTCTGTTAATTCTGCTCTCATTGTAGATTTTGAATTTAAAGCATGACAGTACTTTTTTCAGCTTTTGCTTCGACTTGTATTTTAACCTTCTTGGATTTGGCCTTAGTTTGAGCATGAATTTTTGAAAAATGGGAGAAAATATCGGCTTCTTGGAACTAGTGCCACAAACAACCAAAATTATTTCTTAATAGAAAACTATGTAAGCACAAAATCTAGGTAATCCTATAAGCCAGGTATGGTAGTCATAGTTACTTATTGTAGATATTACTACCGTAATGAGGCAGCTCGCTTACAAATTGCGAACAAGTTATAACGTCTGTGAATACGAGGCTGCCACAAAAAGTGGTATGTCTGCGAGCCGCGGCCGCACACAAGGGCTCCTACCGCAGAGCCCGCGCCGTTCTAGTGCAGCCGATATGAACATAGTGCTAGTGCTAGTGTACACAGTCATGCTCATTATGCTTTACTTTTAGTAAGTTTTGCTCCCTCAGATTAGCTCCGTTTTTGTATTTCTGATATAGCAGCACTAGAATAGCAAGTAATACGCAAGTTCAAACTGTCATCTTATTACGGTTCATGGAGACAGCCCTCTGACTAACAGACGGACGGACAGCGAAGGGTATTCGTACCTAATAGGGTTCCGTTAGTTAACCCGCGGGTACGGAATACTAAAAATTGCGACCTCTTGATAAATTTCACTCTACGGAAGATTTCCACCACAAGATAAGTGGATAGTACCGTATCAGCATCATGTAAATAGCCTTCTACTAAGTTCGACACTAATCCACTATCGATTATAAAAGCCGCTAACGCGAGATTACATCGCTCGCTCCAAACTGTGTTCCGTTAATTAGGGCACAGATATAGTCGCGCGATACCGCGGCGTGGCGCGGCTCGGCGCGGCTCGGTGCGATTAATCTTAATTTGTCGCTACCGTGGTACACGGGTGCTTTACTACTAGGTCACTGAGTAGAGAGCTGCAGAAGTCCCACACGTGCGACGTGTGACACTTTACGCATAGACAATATCAACATAGTAGAGAATTACAGATCGCTTAAGGCTCTTCTTCTACCTGGCGTTAATCCCGGCTATTGCCAGGGTCCGCCTTCCTACTTAGCTTCCTCCACTTTGCCCGATCTTGAACATCCTTCTCAGTTAGGCCATTGGCTCTCATGTCGGACTTAACGACGTCCAACCAGCGCTTGCGAGGGCGACCACGGGACCTAGCCCCAAGAACAGCCATATTCATGCATCCCCGACCAACGTACTCCATAGGGTGGCGCATGATGTGGCCATACCATCGCAGACGACACTCTTGCAGTTTTTCCCCTACGTCACGGACACCAAGACTACCTCTGATGAAAGAGTTGCGTATGCGATCGGATCGCGTTACGCCACTCATCCACCCCAGCATCTTCATCTCCGTGACGCGAAGCTCCTGGGTGTGTCTGCTTAGTGCTGGCCAACATTCACCGCCGTACAGTAGGACAGGCCGTATGATGCATTTATATATCTGCCCCTTGAGCTTCGGAGGCATTTTGCGGTCGCATACAACGCCCGTTACCTCGCGCCACTTCGCCCAAGCCGCGCCTATACGTGCTTGGACATCGTCGTCCACGTTGCCAGACTCGTGCAGCACGGATCCAAGGTACCTGAACGTATCGGACTTTCTAATCAGGTCCGAACCTATTCGGATGAACCTATTTGAATCCGTGCCGCCACAGGACATGTACTCAGTCTTCGCCACATTTAGTCTCAGACCACAGATCGCTTAAGGCTGATCTCTCGAAAAAAGCTTAAAACAGCGTGTAGATGAAGCAGATTTTCGACACGAACAGAGAAATTACATCTAAAAAAAAGTAGTAATCTACATGATATGATACGTAATTTGGTTTAGCCAGAATTTTTCTATCGGTATCAGATAATAAGAAAAAAACACCGATGAAACCATTTTACTCCTTCATTGTTTATCAAGAGTAAAAAAAAATATTTACTGCTTTGAAATACAAACGAAAATGATTTGGTTTCGTTACTTTTTAAAAACGTGTATCATTTTTATTATAAAAAATTAAAAATGCGGGTAGCGGAGTGGTACGTAGAGGGGTAGTTAGCTCCGTTTATATGCACGGTCATGGGCATGAATACAAGCCCAGAGGCTCTAGACATAGTGCCATTCTATTAGCAATTACCAATTGTAGAAGTGCCAAAGGATTGATCACGTGATATTCTGAGATTGATATTCTGTCAATCCCTTACTTTGTTGACCTTTAGACAGAATATCACTTGCCTAGAGCCTCAGGTAGACCGAAGCAAATTACAATATATGTATAAGATGTTTAAAATAACACCCTACGTAAAGATGTGTTTTCATAGTAGTACAGATGCATTTTGTGTTCCGAATTGGGCAACGTTGAGACACCCACATGACATGAAACGATACCTATTTAGAACCCTCACGTGAAGCGGTGGGTGGAAGGCGTTTTGTTTGTTTACCTACAGAGCGGTGATGGTTGCGTCATCGTTTACAACAGAACAGCATCGAAATCAGGTCGCAAATGCTCACATTCGCTTTGCCAATATATTTGGCAATTCGACAGCGATAATTTTACTTTCAATACACTGTTTGCACCTTCTGAGCGTGTCCTATTTCGTGACTTAATGCAATAACTAAGAGGTATCGGCAAATTGAAATTCATAGTAAATACTAGGTTAGTGTAATATTCAGTTCTGTCACAGAAGCCATGTTTAATAGCAGAGTGAGCTTACTATTAATGTGTAATTTGGAGCGGCATTATTATTGCGCTAGTTTACACATAGTGCGTAATTGTTATTCGGTTTAATTAGATATTGAGAGCTATGCGGTGGATAGCCGTAATTAATTCAAACCCAGTCATCAGTGGAGTAGCGATCTGTTAACTTTTAATTTTATCTGTTTCGAGCACAATGTACCTATCTTAAATTCTCGTTAAAAAAAAAAAACAACATTGTTCTAGATTGCAAGTATGCCACTATAGTATACCTAATGCTCTTTGAATCATTCAGAGAAAGAGCACCATACTTGTATACTGTGTTATAGTTATATTTTTCCTCACGATATTTCCGTAGTAAATATAAATGAGCCTCTCTGGACCTTTTTATTCATCGATATTGTAGGTGCTTTGATTTATGATGAGCTATCGAGGAACCTTAACGTTTACGAGACGTTTGCGAATCATCACAGAAATAAAAACTTTACGTTTACACATAAATACATACATAAATAATAACACGGCAACTGCAGCCAACTAGTTTGTGTAACGACATATTAAATATTCAATGTAATATTTTGACCATGAGTGATTGACGTGGCTGCATATGTTCGCCGAACTGGAAACGAATACATTCGTGAACCATCGCAACTAGTCGAGCACACGGCGGACGAGGCGGCTCGGGACCGCGACTCACTGCCGAGTTGCCGACTGATTGGTACACTGGATATGTTTAGTTCGTATGTGGATCTTGTAGTTACACTTTCTATTAGTAGGTACTTTTTTTTTAATGATGGGAAATCATCAAATGACTCCTCCCGTTCTGGATGAAGCAGGAGGGAGTATCAGACTCTTACTGACACTCCCTTCTGCTTCATCCAGACAACACGGATGGGTTCTACCCATCCGTGTTGTCTGGATGAAGCATGATGCGGATGGGTTCTACCCATCCGTGTTCCTCCTAGTGCCCTTTGCGTTCCAGGGCTGCGGTACCTCTTTCTAATAGGTTTCGCAGCCCCAGCAGGCACTTGCCCTAGCGGGCCCTGTCTTCTGTGCTGACAGCTCTTTGAGGCGCCCGGGGATCAAAGCGCGCTGCCGACCCGGGCCTGGTTCTAATCAGACGGCGAGCCACCCAATGCTCGTCGTCCGCAGGCCCGCGCCTACCCGTGGCCGGGAACCGTCCTACGACTCCCGACGCCCGGGGCGTCTTCGTCTGTTGCGGTGGCTGGGGCGTGGGATTTCTTTCTTTCTCACACGTTCGGCTTCCTCCATTGCTAGCATTACTGCTTCGCAGAAGGAGGTGACCGCTTGCCATGCCTCCTCGCTCCGGACCATAGATTGAACTGGTAAATTATATAATAGTTTTTTTTTTTTCAAATAATATCATCATCATCTGCCTAGCCTTTTCCCAACTATATTGGGGTAGGCTTCCAGTCAAACCGGATTCAGCTGAATACCAGTATTTTACGAGGAGCGGCTGCCTACCAGACCTCCACAACCCATTAACTGGGTAACACGGTACTTCATGGCAAGACTGGAGTCAGATTTACTGGCTTCTGACTATCCGTAACGACTGCCAAAGATCTACAAATGACAGCTGGGACCAACGGCTTAACGTGCTTTCCGAGGCACGGAGGAAACTCGGTATGTTAAGATGGTCACCCATCCACAGACCAATTTTGGCAAGCGTTGCTTAACCTTGAAGATCGACCCGTACGGCTGTTATTATCTAGCCACGAGCTCCTCGAATAATAATATCATAAAAAATATAATTCTGTATTCGTTTCCATTTCAATATTTTGGCTGTGAATCAACTCTGTGTGTGGTCCTATCATTTAACGCGGGCTTGTTTAGCGCCGTCATCCAGTCGAATAGCTAACAATAATATTTTTATTGGCCCTCCATCGAGTGGCGAACGCCATCCCCAACATAATAACATTATAATCGTTCTCAGAACTTTCACCGCTGAACAAATAATGAAATAAAACCAACAAAATATGACTCGGAACACAAACAGAATCAACAAAAACTGGGTCCTATTATTGGAATTGTAAATAAAAACAAACTGAGGTCTTCATCGGAGCAACAAATCACTTTGTTTTTGTGAGTGTGTCCCGCCACTCCCGCCGCACCAGCCCGCCCGCTCGCCTGCAAGGCGTTATCGAAAACTGTGGTATAAACACAGTTTCGCTTTTTGATTCTCGATATAGATATACGCGCGGTCGTTGTTAGTAATAAAACTACGATAAAACGAGATTATCCGTTGGTTCGGGACACAAACACTTGCGCAGCCTCCATTCTCATAAAAAGTTAAATTATCAAACAACTACGGACAGTTTAACGGGATGAAACCGATATTCCGTGTCGGTTGTAAGGGAATCACTACATAAACCATGCTATTTGTACAATATCATATTTTTATTCGCTTTTATTGGAGATAACATTCAATACTCTGATAAAATCGTTGATTAAATTGCCTTAACCTTAAACAGTTGCGGTTAACGGTCCACTCTGTTTATTTTTCTTCACGCTCACAATGTTCCCACTCCCAGGACACAACACAATATTTATCATTAGGTACCTCATTCACAATATGGTCGTCGAATGTATTTCCGATCCCATGGCACCACATTCATCAGTTTGAACTATCACCATACGTTGAACTTGTCAAAAACTTACAATACACAATAGGAGTTCGTTTTTGTCGCACAGTGTCATAATAACGTCGTTACCAATAAAAACACCATTGACTCCCGGAACTGAACAAAACATTATAAATCACTGCTGAGGAATCATGCTCACTGAACATTTTTTCGAGGCAGTTATAGAGGGCTGGCAGCCTGGCAGCCTGGCAGGCTGGCACCCCGCGGCCCGCGGGCGAGCATTGTATCCGCGCAGCGGCGAGCACACAATGTGTACGATACTATCGCGGGGTGGGAGCACCGGCGCGGCGCGCTCACGTAGAGCCTGATTACCGGGAAATTATAGGGTAACGTGGCAAAGTAGGCACATGCACTGTTAATTCAGGTACTCGAAAGTGCATGTGTCAAGGTTTTTATTCAATAGCGCAGCTCACAGCTGGTAGCACGCTATTTCATTTTGATATACGACAGTCATGCCAACAATTTATAATAAAAATAAAATAATGATAGTAATCAATCTAATTTCTATTTAGGAACCTTTTTATAAGCCCACGCAGTTAAATAAATATCTCAATTATCCACTCGATTGGTCCCATTCACGACTATGATCAACAACAAATCAAACTCGATGGGCCAATTTTTCAATCATATCTCGATGCTTTCTTTATCGATTCTTTGTTCTAATAGAGGGTGAACAAAAAGTAAAGATTATTCGATAGCGTCTAATGGTATTGCGGGCTAGGTCCGCGGGTCCGCGGGTCCACGCAGCGAGAGGTCCCGCCACCGCGCCGCCGCCGGTGGTCCGGCCCGCGGGCGGTCCGCCCTCCGCACATATATCACGGGCGATGCGTCCGCTCGCGACTTTTATACGCGTACGTTATTAGCAAAAAAACAATAAGGACTCGAGTGAGACAATCCTTATTGGAAAATCCGGATGGTTTAAATCCTGTTAACAAATGGGACCCTAGCGCTCCGATATTCTGAATGTAGGAAATAAATAAATCATTATTTAAACACACTTTTTTATCGATTTGCTATCATTATAGCCTTCGCGAAGGTTTTTGTCGCAACATTTAGGTCCTAGACTCATCAATCTTTGCAATCTGGATCATTAATTAATAGTAAAGTTTTCTGTTTTGGGTTACCCACTTTTTGCTGATTACAATGCTTGTTGAAATAGATTACATTGACTAGGCTAGACACTATTGTAGGCACAGGTAGTGAAACAATTACTAAAACTGGCGAGCTTTTGTTTGATCTATGACATCATCAATAAGTAATGCCTGCTCGATGGTCACCTCTGACTGCTAATACTCGTGATTATTCATGCGCTTGATGTTGTATAAGTTAGTAATGAGACATACTCGTTCACGAGCGGATCGATCCACAATGGAGCACGTTGTATCGACCGACCCGCTAATTACTTCATTAGGTGGCACACAGTTAATTGGCGACTATGCGGACACTATATTATTAACTTCATTATGCCCACATTGCGTAGTTAGCTAAATGACAAATTATATCTACGAATAGACCATCTGCTATTATTACATCTTATCGTATGTTTAGTACATAAGTAGTTGTGTAGTGTCTCACAAAAAGGTTCTGAGTAAAATGAGCGCTCTTAAGCTGACTCATACTCGATTAAATAACTCGTTCATAAAATATATTTAAAACCGTACTGCTATCAATCACATTAAGTTGAATAGTAACAATATTAATTCTCAAAAAGACGTAATAAATCATCTGAAGCATTGAGCTCCTTTAAAAAGATCAGGCGATAAAATTATTTTTATTATCGATTACTTTTACCTCGAAAAAGTTGAAATATTTTTTCAATTTAACGGGTTTCGTGTTAAAAAAGTAGGACTTAGATAGAAAGAGTATAGACAGCATGAGAATAAGCGAGAGATAATCTAAAGATATTAAAGAAGCTCAATTTAATAATAAAGGGTCCAGTTACAATAATTCAGCGGGTTATGTCGACATTAATGAAAATGAATTGGCAGTAACTCTCAACGCTTCAGAAAACTGTCAACACAGCTCTCTAATTCACCCCATTCAACACAAACGAGGTCAAGAGTCAAATATAAAATCGAATTAACGAACATAAAATGTGAGTACTAATTCCATCGAGCCATCGGGCGCCGACGACGGATGGAGAGCCCTCAGCCCGACGTGTCACCATGAGTTCCCACATTTATCCCCTAAGCTAACGAGCTCGACTGCAGTGTAATTACCGACCAATAGGTTATCACGTCAAGTGCAATTGAACGCAGTTATAACTTGGCCAGTTATACTCACAATTAGTTAATTGCTGGCCGGTCCGCCATCGCCATCGCCACGTACTCGCATGGCGTGCGTGACAGCCCTCACTGAACATGATTATCTGTTGTTTGTTTTTTCTATTTTGTTCGGTTCGTTTGTAGTTTTTGAAAGTTGGGAGACTCAATTTACTTTTCTGTAGAAACTGAGTATTTTTCGATAAGTATTACATTTGTTTACCTTGCTTGTGTTTCACTGTAAGTTGCTTCTTTAGGGGTATCAATAAATATCAGATTAATGATCTTTTATCGAATTGCTGAGCCTCCAATTTAATGTTTGCAAACAATAATTTCCGTATTTCCTTTTCGGCTAAACAATGTGTAGAGTTAAATCGATGTGGGTGTACGATATTGTGCCTCGAGTCGTGCTGTAATGGCGCATTAAAAATTACTGCCACCGGCTTTTGTCGGAACAGAACATGACGTATATGCATACAAAAGAGACACTGTTTTAAAGCAAAAAGGAATAAGTCAATCCTTATATTAGAGAAAGGGGTTTCGATGACAAATCCACGTTGTTCCCAAAGGGTTAGATTGTGATACACATTTACTACTACGTGGAAACAAATCCGGTTAAATGTGATCCCTCCTAAGTATCCTGTCCGACCTTTGTCAAAGTCAAATCCATATGTCCGGCCATCAATACTGAATTAACTATTAATAACCTTGTCGTCCCACATAGTATGTAATTTTGTCACTAGTTACAAGTTTACAACACAATAGTACTATTGAGTTTGTAATTTTTTACCGTTTCTTAATCACGGTACCTATCACACGAGATGCACGGTAGACTGCCATAATCACGGTACCTATCACACGAGATGCACGGTAGACTGCCTTAATCACGGTACCTATCACACGAGATGCACGGTAGACTGCCTTAATCACGGTATCTATCACACGAGATGCACGGTAGACTGCCTTAATCACGGTACCTATCACACGAGATGCACGGTAGACTGCCTTAATCACGGTATCTATCACACGAGATGCACGGTAGACTGCCTTAATCACGGTACCTATCACACGAGATGCACGGTAGACTGCCTTAATCACGGTACCTATCACACGAGATGCACGGTAGACTGCCTTAATTATTGAAAATTATTTTCTTATTTACAATATTTCTATTGCTTTTCCATGAAACAAAATCATTCTGCAATCCATCAAATACAAGATACATTTAAAAATAAACGCCACTGCGAGGTTCATGAGTGCGGAATAATCCAAATAGTGAGTGGGTTGATTGAAGACTGCTCCAGCCAAGGTTAAGTGCAGTAACTGGAGAACCCAGACAATACATCAATCAGGATCATCCCGGATCTACTCTATATTTATTTATTTCGTTCCATCAAGATCCGCACAATCTTCCGCCGCGCGCTGATACAAGTCACAATGAATTGTATTAAAGCTACTCGTAGTGTTGTATTTCATACAAGACGATAAATAAAGTTGATGTGAAGAGACTAGATAAGAAATAGTATAAGATCTAGTCTCATTATTATATCTTTTTTTTTTTAAACAAATTATAAGTGAAAAAGCTTTGGATAAAATATGTTGAAGTAAAAATATTCAAACAATACTGATGGTATGATTTACGATCTACTTTTCAGAGCGTCGTTTGTTAGAGAGTCAGTTCTGCACTGTAAATAAAACGCACGACACTCAGACACTGTAAAAGGATCCTAAGAAACGGTACTAAAATGAATCTTTTCTTGCAGAAAATAACTCATATTTAAGACATCTATTACAATTCATGTTTCTCACGGTCTAGAATATCTTATAATAGAGACCAAGTTCGTAAATCATAATATCTGCTCTAAGAGAAATTTAATAGAATCCATCCATTCAGAAACAGGTTCAAGCGAGGCGTAACCTAAAGAAATATAAAATAATTTTAAATCCGCATTTCTTTGTCCGACGACGCGAAATTATATTTGGAGTGATAGAATTAATGGACGTCGGACGTGGATGTCGTCGAATGTCGTCGAATAATCTGCGCATACACCAACCGCATCAATCTTGGGCTATTAAAGAAGGTCTCTCAAGATTAGAGGTAGACATTACACGGTAGTTAATACGGATTTAAACGTCCCGGCAAAGATATTTGCAGCTTTTTTAAGGTTTGGATCGAATTTATTTCTTGTAGATTTATCATTTTCTTTCTACAGGAATTCCATTAAATTCTTGCGTCCCACGCAAGACTTACAAATACTTTCGAAAAAAAGGTTTACATATCTACAAAAGAACCTAACAAATTGCTATTCATTAACTTATAATACCGTCATCACTAAATCAATTTCTTCGTCCGATAAACCAGAGATAGACTATTAATCACAAGTACAAGAATTGACTCTATCATGAGGCGATAGTGTTCCATTATTTCCATTATGGGAGTGCTATCAGTTGGCTCGCTCTGTCGTAAGGCAGCGCACACTGTGGACACTTTGGACACTCCGGACACTCAACGGTCGCCAGATAACCGTTCCGCGTGAATTATTCACGAGAGCGGAGACACGCGCGTCAATCTCCGCCGATCCCGAGTGTCGTGAGAGGTGTCGCCGACACTTGGCAGTATTAATGAATCGTGTTCTGTGTCTGTGTGCCGATACTGAATGTTTGATGGACAGTTACAAAGGAGGATTTGCTTAGCTTTTGGTGTTAATGTGATTGAATGGTTGTTAACATAATAATTATCTAATGCTGCCAATATATTTGCTGGTTTGCAATGTTGATCGTTAAATCGGTAGATTAAAAAGTAAACGTTAAACCCTTGATAACTTTAGTAAGTGTTATTCATACTTTATATATTACTGTAACGCGCCAGAATTAAAGCTAGGTACATAACGACATTTACGTACATGTACCGCCATCTAGTATCGAATAGCGGAATTACTGAGGTCAAGATGTTTCTAGAATTTTCTATGCTAGAACATTCTCGATGTTTCGACACCAGGTCAATCGGGACCGGTATGTACCCGAACTTTCCAGAAGTTTCTATACTGGAAGGTTCTAGAAATAACTGTCGCCGATATATAAAGGGCGGACATCCGGCGACTGAGTCAGTATTGTATTAGCGATACAAGCGATAACTTTGGAAGCGATCTTCAACTGCGAATTAAGTGAAGTGAAGTATTCAGTAGTGCGATTGTGTGTTTTAATTAGTGTTATTTTTGGTGGTTTAATCGGCTGTTTTTATTGTAGGTAACGAACCCCAAGCTCGTAACATTACGATCATGTCAAAGCCCATAAATTATAACACTTATTTTTTGTTACAGGTATGTGCCGTTAAACAACTTAGCAGGAAGAGCAGGTAACCTTTTGCCAGCTAAATCCTTTATTCTCAACTAAAGTAAGCCGAGACATCTTACACCATAACTTACTAGTCGTTCGTTTACAAACATGATAACTAACTACAAATGGTTCTGGAGCGGGACAAAAGGTTTCTTTTTAATACTTCTTTCTCTTTCGAAAACCAACTTTCCTCAAGAAGAATAAGGATGTTTATTTATTCTGATATCTTATCAACTTTGTGAAAGTAGTAGTTTAGGTGTTAGACATGTATCGGAACATGTATCGTTTGTTACGGCTTTCGTTGTTTGATTACTACGAGTATCATCTCTTCGAAAAGACAATCGTAGTTAGAAACTTGTCGAACAGCGTTCGAGGGTTTGGATGAGTTTATTACGCTCAAATATTTCCACTTAACAACCAATTTATTTCCATTTTGTTTATGAATATTGTTGTTTTTATTACTGTAAAAATTATCACAGACGTACAGGTTAAAACTTAATAAGCTATAGGAACAATATATTCTCTTTTTGTTATTCAATTATTAGACAGATTCAAGACTAACGGAGTATTTAATCTCGTTAGTATCTTATCATTCATTGCAGCAAGATTACTATACACGCAAGTTACTACTTGTTAATGTTTAAATAGATTGGCTACAAATAATAACATAGTACCCAATTGATTTCGACATAATGAGAAATAGGGGTGGACACAGAACATTGCCCTGGGGAGCACCGCTCTGCGATCGGCCACTTGTCCTCTCGTTTTTTTTGCACCTATTTATTACTTACCACTTGCCGTAATAACTTATTGATGTAAATTATTTTTACCATTTTTAATTACATAATTAAGCTGGTTTCATGTTCTATCATGTCAAATGCAACATGGTTTAGTTTATCAAGTTGTTATTCCTTTTAAGTGAAATTGTTATTGATAGTTCAGTAATATGAATTTAGAAACTAGAAACGAAATCTGTTTGAATCCGCAAATAATAGAGTCATAGGGTTTTAAGTCAATGTGAGTCTGTTCTCTAAAGTCGGTTTCATTTCAATCGGAGCAAATCCGTGTATCTGTGAACAACAAAGACTAGTAGTGTTACTGTTTCCGAGTCATAAAGTTTAGTGGCGAACGCAGGAAGTGTACCAACCTGTAGGTACGTGGGGTAAGGAATGGGGGGGTGAACGTACGGAATTGTTCCCTATGACGTGATGTCCTGCAGAAAAGGTTCAGGAGTCGTGAGTTCCGGAATACTTAAATATTTCCGAATACTTACCTCTTCTTGACCTTTACAACTTTGAACTTCACTTACCTACTTAAATTGAAGGAACTTTTAAAGGTCAGGTTTAGCCATGTTTTATTCATTATTAAAATGTTTGTAAATAAGTTATGCCTTAGTTTTTCATGATACCTACGTACAGAAAAAAAAAAACATTGCTTTTCTATCTTAACCACTCACCTTCCATTTGAAAGTCCTCGAGTAATTAACTTTATTTTACGTCCTCGAATATTTTTTTCCTGTAAAGCTTAAGAAAAGTTTATTAGCGTGTAAATTAAGAAAAATTTAACTTTACGCGTCCCTGATTACCTTGAGTAACATTTCGTCTTTGTTTCTGTTTCGTAGAAACACATTGCTGATAAAATTTAGGGTTTACGCGTTCAGCTCGTCGCAGTAAAACCGCACAAAGCAACATTAAGCCAGCAACCTGTTGTAAAACTTTTATTCCTACTATAATGTTGGTGGCCGCAAATGTCATGCTGCTGCAACTCAATTTCAAACTTAAAACGTTTCACTAAAGTGTTTTTATGCTCAGCAAGTTGTTCGTAGTGGCTATTTCGTTAGTCAGTGCGATATTTAGATAGTAATTGCTGACTTTAATTTTTTATATTAGCAAGGAACGCTAAAAGCTCTCTAATCAAAGCGTTAAGAATGGTTCGCAGAAAAGAAAAGTTACAAAAGAAATTCTGAAAGTATTGTGGAGCTAACTCAGTTACAGACATATCCAGAATAGTTATGTATGTTAGACAAATATGTTTTGGAATGCGGTAAAAATACAAAAGAATGTTACGTTGTGTAGTTGTTACTACACAACGTGACATTCTTTTGTATTTCATATTAAAACATCAAAAATATCCTCTTGTGCTATCCGCTGGTGAACTGCAGCCTTGTGGACTTACCGTCAAGTGGACCGAGTGCCGAGCGTACGACATCCTTTATAAGGAGAATTGTCATAGAATTGTACGTGAACGACGAAATGTTATTTGTGGAGCTCTTTAAAACATTCGACAAGCGTTTTTACTCTACATTTCTGTAAATAAAACGATCAACTTTGTAAAAGTTTCGTCGAAAAGGGACAGTAAATAGAATTCTGTTTGTGTAATACTTAGGGGCGTGTTCAAGAGTTAGAGTTTCGGGAGTTAAGTTGTTTCACATACACAAGTTATATTCAAAGAGAGGGTACATGTTATTAGCTACTTCAAACGTATTAAAGATCACATTTACTTTGGGACTCGCTAAAACAACTTCGTGAAACATTTATCATTAGGCAGAAATAAGGGCCCGAGAATAAGCTGTTAGGGATACGCAAACTGTAGTAACATCGCTTGTGATAGTCTTTAAATGGTTTATTGAAATAGATGCATATTTATCTCAATTAATTTACTACTTTATAACAAAACACGAACTTATATTCGAAATTAAATTTACATTCTTAAAAGAAACAGTTTAGTAACAAATACAAGTACTTCAGTTGATTGTACCGCTCGAGTCTACATTCTCGTACCAATATAATTAACAGATCGTCATTAAGACCTTTAGCAGCTAAACGCGGTACAATTTCACCTAGATAAAGAACAACAGTTAACCCTAACACTAGAAAGTCAGGCGGGTTCTCCAAAAAAGGCGAGATCTGGTGAGGTTAATTGCGTTCTGAGAGATCGCTTTAGTTCACCACAACACAAGTTGGTGCAGAATGTTCAATCTCTGTTATTTCAGATGAATTATCGTAGGTAACCCATTTTATATTGTTTTTACTGATAGTTAGTTAGTTTACTTACGTACTGCAGGGTACCGTCCGTCGATATTCCGACTAGTCGTACCCAGCGCTTCTTTTCCACATTTATGTGCACAGCTAAAGTGTGGAACTCTCTGTCAGCATCTGTGTTTCCGTCCACATATAACCCGTCTGCCTTCAAATCAAGAGTGAACAGGCATCTTTTGGGCGAGCTCGCTCCATCATAGACCTCATTTATCGCTTTCCATCAGGCGTGATTGTGGTCAAGAGCAAGCCCATTCTTAAATAAAAAAAAATAAAAAATTGGTTTTCACAGCTCTGTAAATTTACGTTTTAACGTTCACATTTTGCCAAGTCACAATACGATATTTGGAAATTTTGTCATCCTCATCGGAAATCATCTTAAGCTCGTAATTTTTCATGTTCTTAGTGGACTTTACTCAACATGCATATGTTACGCAGGGGACTGCAAAAGCATATCGATAATATTATACTAGCGATTAATCTGCTCCTATCTTTTCCGGAAGGAATGCCTCTTTTGTTGGTGTCTGTAGTGTGGCTGCGTGGCCCACGCGGGCGCACGACGCTGCGTAGGAGTTGCACTTAGACCCGTCGACTATTGTTACAGCTTTGTTTAATTACATAGCCGCGTACGGAACTGGTAGCGATACGAGGCTGTTACACAAGTGATGTCAATACAGCGGCCGTCGTCATTTTGGATTTGGATTGAAAAATAAGAAGATATTTATATATAGTATTTGTCTATGGAGGTAGTAATTGTGACTAGCGATGGTGCTTATAAAACTCTAACTCAATAGGATTTCCCAAAATTCAAACTAGTATAACTACCTATAGTCATAAGCATGGTCCGTCAAGATTATTCAATGTCATTTAAAAAGTAATCTTCTGTTAACCACCGTTATAAACGCTGGCTTTCTAAATAAAAGTGTTAATAAAAGCTCACTTGTTCACAGTCACAAGTTAATGAGTAAACTTCATTGCTGGAACTAGCCATAAGTGGTAATAACATGCTCAGCTTGCCGCCCGTGCCGAACTAAAGTATTTTAAACAACGCTGAAGCGTCGTGCTCGTGTGGAGCTATAAAGAAAATAATTGAATGAATAAGTTATTAGATGCTGCTTAATTAACTTGCTGCATCAGTTTCAGTTATCTGCTGGAATGAGACGTTACGGAGTAATAAGTTAACAGTATCGTATTATTTTGGCTATGAAGACGATAAAGTATTCGACAGTGTTCTTAAATCAGAATGAAAATTTCAAATCTTACTTATTTGCAATTCCAATGTCGCTGCCACTAGAAAGGATTATTGAGTGGTTCTTAAGAAGATGCCCAACTATATAACAGTTAGTGATGATGAATGAAGATTACAGTTACGATAAATATATTTTTTGAAATGAAAAAAGTGTTATTTTTACACCAAAAGAACTCTATATCTATCTGTATAGAGATTGAAACATTTTTACCTCTCCACCCACCTCACGATACATCAGCACATATTCAGTGTGCAGGCTCACAACATCGGCATTCCGCACTTCTCATGAATGAACCACTCCTTGCGTGGGAACTCTGCAGCCGGCACGCGGCACGCTCAACACTCCACACTCCCCATGTTTTTCTTCCATCCGCGGATCCAGCCACTGATATGTTAAAGAAAACAAAGTCTCTCATATTTTTATGTCAAACAATATAAATAACCTTCACGCACACATCGCTAACGGGCTAGAAATAGGCGGATTTGTTGATTCAAGTGAGTTACTTAATTAAATATTCATTTACGTTACGAGATCTCTTTTTGTTGGGGCAGTAAGCACAATAATTTCTCTGACTCCTTTAAGGAAATCTTTCCCCAATGTAACCAAAGACATCAAATCCTCGCTTTCCATCGGTAAAGCCAAGAGTCATAAATGCTACATATTTTGTTCTATACTTACATCTCATATTACACTCTCTCTGGCATCACGTAGACCCTTTATAGGTGTTTTAAGCCGAGTGTGTATGTGCCTGCGTGCATATCATACGTGCAATATATCCTATATGTCATAAGCGGTATAAAAACCTTCATATCGACGGCGTTACCGAGGGCTCCGCAGGAATGGGGGTCGTTCCCGGCTTATGAGATGATTCCCTAAAAACGCTGCTCATATTAAAGTTTGAGCTGCACAATAGCTTCTTTGTCGAGAAATTCTCGTTCAATTTACGTGTTGTATCTAGTAGCAAAGCAAATGTTGCCTCTCTCTATTTTAAAAGAATTTTAACCGCAGGAAAATGTAACACAGTTTCAGGTGTGAAAAAAACCTATAAGAAAAGTGTTCAACACATGTAGTATCTGTAGATACATTCTGTCTCACCAGGGTACGGAACCACGAAATATTTATATTTCGGGAGCTGCTTATTTCGCGCATCACGTTTAAGTCCTTTTTAAAATCTACGTATATTTTACATTGATACACGCGGCGCAGGTGGAGAACTGGAGACTTCCACATATAGTCTTGCAGATGTATTCCACGGAGCATCGGCGCATTTGTGGTTCTTATTTCATATGGATAAGGTTAACAATCGTGTGCAGTGACATGAATGAATGTAGTGAAAATCAGATAGTATGAAACAGTTTGTACGCATCGATGATTCTCTGTACCATGAATAAGTTAGCAGTTACCACCCTGTTTCGGGGGAGCGCGGAAACAATTTTTTTTTTGTAAAGAAAATGTTGTGTACATAATACTTGTTCACCAGCTTTTTAAGGAAATTACAGCAACACAATACGGTACGCGGGAAATGATGTAATCAATACCCCCTTCCGTCTTCTGCCTCCGGACGGAATTTATTTTGTCACTTTATACTGCACTTTTATTCTACGGCTTTATACCTGTCCAGTAGTTTTATAACACTGAGATATCGTCGCAATATTCCGGAGCCGAGCTTTTCTCGCAAAGTTCACGAACGCCAAACACGCTGCAGCGTTTAGCAATACTTCCGGAGGCCGTAAGTTAGAAAAAAGTAATTCAATTACAGTAGAGTTAGGTAAAGAGGTGTGAACACGCGATCAGTTAATTTCCCGCGCAGCACGCAAACAAATAACCATACGTTTTGTTACGTTACTTCACCATGGACTTCCTCACTAATGCTCTATAGAAATTCCCACAGTAATTGTTCCTGAAGTACTGAACAAACTTTGTTCGCAGTTCGAGATACGTCAGTAAGTTGCAAGCAAAGTTCCGCCTTAAGTCTTTAATCGCAATCAACACCTTGCGTACTTTACGTGTCTCTAATACTCCAAGAGATTATTTGAATTCTTGAGAGTTTATACCAATATTGCAGCCGAGAGTGTTTACTTAGTGAATGTTTGGTTTAAAAATTATAGTCCACTGTGATACCCGCAGTAGTCTTCGTGTCAGATTCAGAAGCGAGTACTTTTGTGTTTTCTCAGCAAATGAAACAGGTCTCAAGCTAAACATTGGAGCTGACGTGCGCTTTCCATCGGAATGTGTTGCGGTGGCACGAGCGCCGCGACCATTGTTAGCATAACGGTTGAATGGCGGGTGCTACGAATCAATATTTGTGTGTTGTGTTGCGGGCGTAACCGCCGCGGCTGCCACTGTAAGCACTCGGACAAACGACAGGATACGATCGAATTACCTTTTAATCCCATGACAAACCTCCGATGAGAAATAACATTAAATTAAATACATTAAAAAGCGTCGGTTCGGATTACTTAAAGCGCATAAATAATTGTTTACCGGGATTACAGTATCGAATTTTCAAAGGTGTGAATGATGAGTCAGACAGAATTTCCGCTCATATTTTTGTGGCAACATTTTGATATTCTGGCGAGAACGTTTGACGTCAATACTTTTTGTTCCTGTTTGACAAGTTAAGTAAGTTATAGCTCCCTATAATTTGGTATACCGTGTATTGTGAGCCGTCGTCTTATCTCCTTTGTGCTCGCTTCTCGATGCTCTGTCCCCACGGAGCGAACTTCGTCTATAAACGGCTCTTTTTACACTTTTTATGTGTATTCTCTGCTGTACAAACTTTATGAAACTTGTACTGCCGCGCACAATTTTCATTAAGTAAATCGTTGTTGAGTTAATAATGGATCATTGGATATTCTTCTGAATCTTTTGATCTCTCATAAAGCCGCAAAGATGTTTTTTTTTTATAGAAATATGCAGTTTTATTTTTAGTTGTTTTACGTAATGTTTGATTTAATATGTACTTTTGAAATGAAATTGAACTTAATGTATATTAATTGATATTAATTGAATCTCGAATTTAAATGGATTCTCTTCAATTACATTTCTTTTTATTATGCATCCCATTCCAATGGACTTCTGGTGTGTACGTAAAGTACACTGATTCCGGGGCATGTTTCATTTCAAACTTTCTACTCTGCGAAAATTTCATATATTTTTACTGGTTATAAACTTTTATTCGAGTGCAGCGAGTTAGTGTTGATGAGATACTTTATTACGGCTTTATGCCGGCCATCGTAAAGTTTGGACAAAGCTTGGCTCCAAGACGTGGCCAACTCACACGGACCACAATTAAAAGTTTCGTGGTCAGCGTGTGGGCCAGTTGTTCCACAGCGACTACAGCGCGCGCCTTCATATCGTGCTCGTCTCGTGAATCTTGTTACTTACATACTTACTTAGGTTTTCAGTTATTAAACTTTGATTTTGTTTCGTCGGCTGCAGTTATTTTTTTCTTTCTCCTCCCGAATTATATAATTTCCTATCTCTATTTCTTGAAATGAACAATACAATTATAATTTTGCCTAATACTGTGTATTTCTGAAGTTGTTTAAAGCACCATTTGCTTCTTATAATATCAATCTTTTCGTGAAGTTTGTGACTATTTATCTACTTACAAAGTTACCTCGACATATTCCACAATATTCTTTGTTGACTCTGGCACGAATGAAAAGGATAGTTCACTCACGCAAACGTAGTAATCCGTCAATCACTCGTCCCTCATTGCAACCACAGCGCTGTGGCCAGCCTGTGGTCACCCTGTGGTCGTGCGCTGTGGTCGCTGTGAGGCGGTGGTGGTCGGTGTGAGCGCAGTCGGGTTAGCTTATAACTGGCCGAGTTATTTCAGTTATGGAGGTGTGAACTGTCGCAGCGCGTGGTTGGAGCACAACCGAATGTATTTCTTGAGTTATTGCTCTTTTATACCCTCATCACTGTTTATGTCTTATTGGTTTGTTAACTGCTTGAGTTCGAACGAGATTTCACGCTGGATTTAATTTATGAGGATGTGAGAATTTCAGTATCGAGATATAATCAGCTTTTTATTTAGGTACTGTGTTCGTTTTAATTGTAAGTTGAATAAGACAATGTAGTACTAAGAACTTTAAATATTTTAGTATCCCGCAAAAGTCTATTGACCTTTTGAATAATTAATCATAAAAAACAATGGCAGGGATGCAAATAAACTTACCTAGTATTGTTCTAACGATATGAGCGCTCAGTTGAGTATCGAACGATTACAAAGGTCACAGTAAATCCTCGGCCCTCACAAACAGTTGGTCTCCGGAGGTCCATAAAGGAGCAGGCGGGAAGTTAATAAGCCTAGGGCTCCCCCGGCTTCACTCGTATTGTTATTGCCACGCAACCAAAGTGGTGTTAAGTAACCGAATTTACTCTTCGACGACGTAACCCTTTATGGTGGGAATATTATAGAGGAAGTTTTGTTGTTGTTTGACTTTAACTATATTGAAGTTTTTCTTTGATAACCGCAGCTTCGGTATCGCTTAGAGTCTAAGCCTAAGAATGAAATATTTTTCTGTTAACCTCAAAGGTCTGACAGCTAATTGCTATTCTAAGAAGAACAACCTATTGGTTTTATAACCAACCTTTTTCTGTCTGTAGTAAAACTTAAGATAAGTGCCCAGATTATTGCTAAACGAAATGAAATAAAGTTAAGCATTATAACTTTATCACATATGGCCAAAATGAGAAGCTACCCTTACAAACTTGAGCCTCGGTCAGTAATGATGATGTCGTAGGGACGAAATTGAAGGGAGCCCCCAACTACTGCTTAATAAGAGTCAAATATCAAAGGCAAAGACACACACACGGCACACTGTTTATTTACTTATTGTAACAAAACTATCTGGCAACAGCAGCAATCCGTTTTGTCATATAAAAAACCGTTCCATATGATTCAGAGCGGATATTCGCAACCAAAAATGTTCGACCGGCTAGAGGGGACTCACTTCCTGAAGACATCACAGGTATTGTTTAGAAACCACACATGCAATGCCTAAAAACAGTTCACTTTTCTGTACCCTTGCTTTGGCATATAATAAAGCAATCTTTTACTCTCGTCTAAGCAACTACGTTTGACGTCTCAATCATTCAAAGGCAAGCAAACAGAGCTAATCCTGTACTATCTTTCACATAAAAATATTTTTCGTGGACGTTTTATTACCCGTCCGTAACCCCACACAGTTGTCATCCTAGAAAATCTAATCTCTTTTAATGATATTGGGTTTTTATGTCGCAAGTTTCCAGCTTAAGTAATAGGGACATTGTGATGTTTGTGTGTGGGACTACGGGGCATGGGGACAGGCGTCCGGCCGCGAGCCGCGACCCCTCGGCAATCGATCGCTCGCTCCACCACACACCACGCACCACCATCACTTTATGTCAGGGGTTCTCTAATTAGCACTGCTTTATTCTCAAATGGGATGTCGTTAAAGGATCCATTAGGACGGTATTTGCGTGGGAGCCGCAGACAATCTCAGGAGTTCAGAACAATCCATATTACCGCCGTAATGACTCACTCTTACATAAGTTCCTAACGAACAAAATAGCTCGAGTGCTGCACAGAATTGGGTGTATGACGAATGCTTCTTCTAATTAGAGGCAACGATTTTCATTAACCGTTAAATGTAATTAATCATAGTGGCTAATTAACACCAGTTGAACACGTGCAGACGTGTGCGTGGAAATAGAGGTGGCCACAGATATAAAAACAGCAGCTCATAAAACTATGTACTAATGTTTATGGTGAGCGACGATAAACGTCAATCGTACAGTGATTGGATATTCTTGGATAACAACATTTCGGTACTTGAGTAGTGATGTCGAACCCCGGGACATTGTCGGGGCTTATAGTCCTACTACTGGTTATCCCGGGGGAAAGTAAGGGGAACCGCCTTCATCCTGTGTAGGTACGCTAAAAGAATGATTGATGATTGTCTCAGCGAAAGTCGGTATAAAACTAAAGCTGGATAAAAAATGAGATGACAAAGCGATGTTTTATTATGAGCTTCACCTAAACCTTTGGGTAAAATATTTGAGATATTACTTTGTTTTATTGCAAAAACTAGAGTTTTTGGTAGGTTTACTTATTGGTATAATCTGTATTTTTTCAACTTAATCTACGTAAATAGTTCACCGACAATGTAGACATAAAACAATTCGACAACAAGCAGAACATCGAACTGCATCCAACGGAACATTGAAAGCGCGGAACATTCCGAGTGCAACTGAACAAGGCCTCACCCTGGCTCCGCTTGCACACAATAAAACAGTCATAACCTTTCACCGCTATCAATTCTCTAATGCAGTTAACGTCATTGCTGCACTAGCTCGGGCGCGTGGCGCTGCTTGCGCGCCAAAGCCACCGTAACCACTGTATTTTTGATCCACTCATAGGTTGTTATTGCTTATGAGCTATAACTTCCCAAGTTTGTTTTGAATTTGCGGTGTAGCTACAGTTTCAAGCAGTTTGCTGCCGTATAACGGGTCCAGTGTTGATTACAGACTTCGGTTTAAAAGTTGTTGGCTCAGTTAAGCGCTGCACGATATCCTGCTAAAAGGCATCTGAATTTTCGGAAATACTTTTCCTTTGGGGATCGTTTTTTATGGCTCTCATTTTGAGACACGACATTTTTCAACTAAAAAGCTACAAACATCAAAGGAAGGACAAACTCGTCTAATAATACCTGACCACTTTAAAACCTTTTGAGTTATGGTTTCCATAATGTGATCACAATGTCAGAACTAATCGTAAACTCGACTGGGGCGGAGCATTTCCTAGGCGTACATTTTAAAATCCTTCCGGAGCCCATTATGAATTTTATATGACGTCTGACTGTTGGGAAATTACTGTCTGTCAGTCAGTGGCAGCGTGGCGCCGGACGCTATATATAGAGCCGCGGCGAAGGGCCGCAAATAGTAGACGTTCAGTTAAAATCATATGTTTACGAATGTGTGCAACACGCCCTTGCCCTTAGGGGAAACTTGACAAACTATTTGAAGTATTTCCAATAATCAAATGTTGATTGATCGGCGGTGCGTGAGATGCCGACTACGAGAACTATTTGATTTGTAAAGTAAAAGTATTAACTTATGTACATCTAAGTAATAAATAGGTTAACCTTTTGTAGCTAAAGGTAAACCCCAATTTTAGTACCAACAAAGATATCGGAAATAAACTCAATCTACCCGCAGAGGAAATTGCAACCGTAGTCCACCCTTTACAATCAGTAGCAATATAATCCGCAACCTTATCTTCATTATTTGGATCCGGCAAATCCTTTAACCGCGTATCGTTTAAAATAAAACAACTATTTACTGCTGCCCAATGTTTCGGGTCGTCGTTGGACGCAAAAAGAAAAACCTCTATTATAAATTCAGGGACCAAGTTTGGAGGAAGTTTTCCAATATAAGCGGGTCGTCAATATAAACTCGCGAGGTACAATAGGCCCTCGAGCATGTGTTATTGTCCATTATGTATAAAATACCATCGGAAAACGATTTGGGAGTCCAGACGGTATCGGCACCGGCTACAGAACGAGCCCGTGCTGCTCACAACTGAAACAAAGAAAAGTTTTTATAACGCAGTGAACTGACGTTAGCCGCGCGGAGTATCGACGAGCAAACGGGCTCCAGGAAATAGATGTTTCTAAACTGTTGATGTCATAGCAGTTAGTTAAAGACCTTGTATTTGAGTTTGTAAAGGTTAGGTTTACCTTAATCCATTTCCTAACACCAATAAATCATGCCTTATTCTGATTTTAAAGCTATGTGGAGTTTGCATCGCGATTCCCAGTTTACTATTAGGTAAATCTTTTATTTGTTATCTCTACCCTGAACTTCTAAGATTTCTGCATCTGTGTATTAGACAGCTGTTACTTTTCCTTCGATTGTACGCGATCGGAGTCGAAAATACACAGAAATATTGGTCACGAGCTTCGAGGGTGAGTTGGCCCTCTGGGACGTGTACCTTTAGACCCTCTCGCCCCTCGTACCGCACCGCAATCCCGCATCACTCCACACGTGATTCTCGTTGATTTTGCATTCAATATTTCCGTACAACTATCAAATCGACTCGTCAACTTTCCTAACAACAAAATTGTCATGTTTTGTAAAAGTTGCTTTGCTACTCCCGGATGGCGCAAATCTTGATGCGTTTCCTATTAAGAGTAGAGAAAGTTTAACCTATTTTGACCCATGTTAAATTGATAATATACTGGTTGGACCGCGACTCGCGATCAGCGACTACTTAACAATGTGCAAACTTGACGAGAGTAACTTATACTGGGAATTAAAAATCACTTTTTTAGATTCCCGACTTTGAAGCTTAAAGCCAATGTACTTATTATTTACATGAAAGATTCAACGCTGACGCGTTATGACACGTTAAAAGAGCTGGTGTTTTTAAGTGCGGAGAGGTAACGATGTAATTTTACGAGGGCGATACCTCAAGCTAATGAATTTTTCAATAGCTCCGTCAGTTTCGTTGAGAACTTGTGTTACGAATCTGTGCTCGTCCCGACCGTCGGCTGTCGTGAATGCTCGCGCAGCCATGTTTATTGTTTCTTGTAAATGTGGAATTTAAATTTATAAACCTGGCCTGTAAACTTTGATGTACTGACTTCATTGTCCACGTTTTAAAAATTAGTTTCGCCTTGTCTTTTTTTTCTTATTATTGATAGGATAGAGATTGTCTTATTAACATTAGAACTTCTTTTTTTATTACCCTGTATGAATTAACTTGATTTCTTTTGTGAACCGTAATCTCACGTAACTATTGCAATACCCACAACACAACTACCATGACTATACATTTCCGTAAACATTTTCGAAGCTAGTCTCCCTTCAATAGCTAGTTCCCGCACGTCCGTGTCACTGACACTTCCACTATCCTCTTTCAGGTGGAAATCGTAGTCAATAGGCGCTCGACACTCGGCCTCTCGAGCTAGCCTGTAATTTAACACCGTTTCAGCGAGTTAGCGTCTAACCTGTAATTCAGTCTGCGTCTGGCTCGGTGCCTGCACGGGAATCTTAAAATAGCGCCTGTGAGCCCTAATAACTGTTTTGTTATTGTTCTATCTAACTGCTGCGTTACTTGTTACTTCGGTTTGTTTCTCTGAAGCAGGTTTATTTGTGCTATCGTTCAGTCAGCTTTGAATTACTTTGTCAACTGTTTGCCAAATGTCCTACAGTGTGTGAGTGTATTTTGTGTCCTTTTTGTTTTATAATAATTGTAAAGATTTATAAAACTTATTAGAATTGACGGCTCATCAAAAGATGAAGTCAACGTTTCGGTTTAGTTACTGACAGCTGCGTCTCTTCCAATCTACTCGAAATGGAATCTGGATTGTGCTCTATTTAATTAAATAAACAAGGTACGTACTATATCTCAGTGTTGGCTCACTATGCACAGCACAGCAGTACCGAGTGTCGGTCTGTCGGACCTCAAAGCCGCACGCAACACTAACTTACTAGTCGATAAGATAGAGTTTAAAGATCGCAATAAATCGCTAGTAAACAGCTTGATACCTCTGGAACGAGAACTGCTGTTGTACATACTAGAGCAGACCGTTGCTTTTCCTGTGGCTTGCATTTTAATTAAGACTTCTGATTGCAAAAAACTAAGCCTTTGATCAGACACGCTAGTGCTGGGAAATGTATTCATACCGAATCAAGTCCGAGATGAATCATTAATGAATATGGATCTGAGATGGTCTGAAATAAAGTTTTATTATTATTTAGGAAAAACATGGACTGTTTCTTAGCTCTTTGGCTAGTTTTAAGCTACATTAACGGGCCAAGCCAAGTCAATGTAGCGTGTGGTGAGTACTTAGGGGTTTTGAGGAGAAATTTCATTTTCTTCTATTTGCATGAACTTCCGCACTATTATTATTATTATTATTAATTAGGTTTTTCTATTACATAATTAGCATTCCAGTTGCTGATGAACTGATTTGTTGATAATTTTATCAACGCCGAACGTCACATACTGTTTAATTCAGAACACGCTACCCTGTCCAATTTACTTTCGAGCCGTACAAACACTCACAACAAACTCAGCTCGTGTTCACATATCGTCACTAACTAGTCCCACGGCACTAAATAGTGGCACGCGAGTGCCGGAGGAAGCGGCCTGAGTGAAACGGATCGTAAACGGGAATCACCGCAATGTCATCCGATAGTCGGCGACCAGCGCCGCGACCGGTGACCGTTGTACGACACTTGTCGCATTTGCATGCGTTTTATTAGTAGTTTTACGTGCCTACAGGATTGATCCAGGCTGGTAACCAATACCGCTGTTGTAAAGATTTGCTTTCAAGTTACGATGTGAAACAAACTTAATTTTAACGTTATGGTTATCATTCTAAAATAACAAGTTGCGGTTTTCTTTTCCTGTATCAGCCTCATCCATTATTACCTACTTATTCGTAATAATATTGATGCCCGAATGTTTTAAAATTTTCGTAAAGGATTTTTTAAAGCAGTAGGTATTTTAAAAATCTACACAAATACTCCGCATCACTTTCAATTCTCGGCAGCCCTGTAGTCCTGCTACTCTTTCGCAAATACAATTGTATATTTACCTCAGGGTTTATGCTCAGGGTTCATATCTAATGAAGGTGAATTTACATCTATATTAGTGGCAATGAGGTTCCTCTCAGCGCTGAAGTGTTTTGTCGAGTCATCTATATGGAAATCACTTATTACTTTATTAACTGTTGATTCTAACTTAGAACTGCTCTCTCCTGCTAGATATTGCTTACTCTGCTCTTATCTAAATATTTGCATTTGTTGATAATGTTACTGTCATAGTTAATCATGTTTTATCGGTTATTGCCTTAGTTACGGTCCACGTTGTCTTGATTTCGTAATAGATTGCTGCAATTCATTTTATCCCTCTTATCCAAAAGGAAGGTTGTTAGACTTTAATATTAGCTTTGAGGGTTTTCCAGGTGACGTTAATAATTTCAGGCCACATGTAGATCGTGATTATAAAATAATCTCAGTCGTACACGACATCGTCCCACGTTGATCTCGTCTCGATAATGATGCACATGCACATATTTTCATATGTTTATAGCGGTATCCGACAGCGTGACAAATCAAATTTTATTACTGCTATAACATAAATGTCGATTCTAAAATTAGACATATTTAATGTAACATTAACGGGGTCATCAGAGCTCGTTATAAATCAGCCGTAAACTCATGAGGAAGTTAAAAGTTTGAAAGCTCAAACGATGGCAATTTCAAAGACATTACTGTAAAATAACTCAAATCAGAAAGATGACAAACAAATAAACGCCATAGAGGGGTTCGGAGTGCGAGTCGCGAGCCCACGATACTTGACATCAAAAGTTAACTCGCCCGGTGTGAAAGTGACTGTTATATACGAGTACGAGTAGGTCCTGGCTTTATGAAGGAAGTGCAGTGTTAGAACATGCCACTCTTTGATCCCACTGCACAATTAGGCTATTTTAATAGAAAATAATTCTCGAATAAATAATCCTCAGTCAAAGTGAATTGTCAGCCAAATTGACCAGCCTCTCATTAAAATGCACGACGATGTCTATATCGAGAACAACTGCGATCGCTTACTCTCCATACTCGGTGCAAACTTTTGGATGTATATAAATCACTTCAACTTAGGGAGCACTTGGTAGTTTTTGATTAAATCAACTTCAAATTCCATGCCCCTTTTAGGGTATTATTACCTTCCCATGGACTTTATCAAAAGCTGTTGCTCGCGATAAAATCTCCCCCGAAAGTGTTTGGAAGCACGCTCTTTTAGTTCAACAAAACTTTGACACGGCGAAACAGGCGTTGTCGATGACGGTCGCACTTTCTTTTTGTAAAGAATCTGAAATTACATACGTCAACGCATTCAATGGGGCGTTTAAAAGCATTCCTGTTTGCACCCCACGTGTTTGTGTAACTTGGAGCTATTCTCATCGCCCGCGTGACAGATGGGGATTCTAATATGCTAATGTTATGCATAAAAAAATGTGTGAAAAACTTTACTTAATCTCAATGTTCTTGCACTTAGGGCCGCGCCACACACGACGACGTTGCGTTTCGCTGTCGAACTTCGTTAGCAACGTTTTTCGAACGTAACCTAGTGTGGCACGCTGCAGTGGAAGCGATAAATAAGTCAGTTTGTTATCTCGACATCTGTGTGAAGTAGTTCAGCCAAGAAATTGAATTTAAAGAAATTGTGCAGTAAAATATTGAGTGGATTTTATTAATCACTAATTATTCACTATATAGTATAAGGTCTAGACTTTCGATAACTGCAAACAGTTATTCTGGTCACAAGCAACATTCTGTCCTCGTCTCGTACAAAACAATGCAATAATCAGCAGCACACGGAGGGACGAAAATAAAGTTTGTCAGCACTTGACAGGCGCGTGTCGCGGTGTCGCGGTGTCGCGGTGTCGCGCCGCGTCAATCTGTCGCGCTAATTTACGACTTGTCGCATCTCGGGTATTTTCGGAAACTTATACCATTCAGATCGCCCCTATCGGTTACTGATGCGTTGTTTTGGTTTTCGGTGACTGTCTCGTTTGACATTTTAATGAATGAACAGTAGCAGTTTGGATTAATTTAAGAGATCTTGTATATATATATATTTGTTGTGAGATAAAGTTGTTGCTATTCTACAAACAAACATTATAAACAAGGTACTCACTAATATTTTCTGATAAAATCACATGCGTGAATTTAATATTGAAATTGACGAAGTTAATGATCTAACTCTTAGAAGAAGAACTCAGAATGTGACACGCCATAAAAAAAAATGTCTATCACGATAAATATGCGAACACATTTACAATTTGATTGAAATCGTCTGCCACCTACCGCAAATTGATGGAGCCCAAACGTGCGGGAAAATAAAAATAATGTGTCGTTCCGACCCCATTTCTAATATAACTTTATAAACTCGATTTATAACACAAATGGAGTCGAAGCAACGCGTTCATTGAAATGTGGAACACATCAATGTATGATTGACTACGACGACATTCATTGCTGAAATGAATTGACAGTATTGGCACACAAAGCTTGCCAATGTCTGTAGGTTTTAGATTTTTCGGAAGATCTCTCTCCCTCTTTCCTTTCACTCGTAGTTCAGTTAAAACTAGATTTTACAGCGGAAATATAATCGTTTCAGGCTCTAAAAATAACAGATTTTTAGATAAAATCTCTGTAGATTTTTACGAAGTCGTGCAAATATATTTTTAGCCAATTCACTTTCACGGTCGGGTGCGCAGCACACGAGGCGTCGCGCGGCCGAGCGACGCGACACGACGAGACCGACTCGTCCCGCGCTGACACCTGCGACTGCACTACCTCGCACACTGCACACTACGCTAGCTCTCAAATAAAGTAGCACTTAAGCTGAGATACAGCTGCATCAGCAACCGATTTTCACAACTACTTTTATCCAATGTTATCCCATAAACTATTGTTCCCAGTTATTCTAGACACTGCTGTCGCTGTCGTATATAAAATGTCTAAGCAAACAATTTAAGGTGTTTGCACACATCTTAAAGTAAGTGCACAGAAACCACTTAAGATATTCTTAAACAAATTCGTTGAAACCCTACAAAAGACAACATTCTAGCAGAGTGTTGCTCGCTCGGCAATGTGCTAGACTGTACACAAAGGTTACGTCTCGCACAACACTCGAGTATGACACTGGAAGTTATAACTTTGTATGAATTAGCCCTTAAATCTTTACGGCCACTTGAGTGTCAAGCAGTCTCTCGCCGGAGACTCGTTCAGACGATGCGAGTGCGAACCACAGCCCCACTCGCACTAGTAATAAATCCACTTTATTAATAGCACTGACAGATTTAGTACAATAATGAAGATGGCAATAGATATAGTCCCACAAAAATCGTGAAAGGTTAACACATCGCTCCTACCTCCACCTCGCTAAGAAGTGTAGTTGTAACATACACTATGTTACAACTAACGTACTAAAACTGTGGTATTAGCATTATCTGATGATGCTTGGATCGAAATCTTGCGTAAGGTCGCCTGCGCTGCTTATTTCACATTCGTGCAATGGTTCCAAGAATAATATTATTGAATTAATAAACATCTGAATATTTTATGGCCCACATCAGTGTAATAAAACATTTTTATACCGATATTCGTAGTCTCGGAGCAGACACTATTGGCTTGAACAGTTTTATTCGCTATTAAAACTGCGACTAATCAGATATTTTACTGCACAAAAATCCGTTTTATGTGACAGTGAAAACTCGATATGAACGTAAGGCGGTGTTCGCATTGTCGCGGTGTCAGCGCTCGCGTGGCGGCCGCGCGTGTCGTTAAATTTTATCGCGCCTCTCCACACATCTGCGTCGCTCGTTACCGCGCCGCGACTATTTGCTGTCGTGCCGCGCCGAGCCGCGCCATCTCGCCCTCCGCCCGCTGTTGGCAAGTGTCCACTACGCTTTATGGATCGTATTGTTTTGAATAACTCAATTTGTTCGCAGAAACTTGAAACTGAAACACATCACGACATTTTAACAATATTTTGTTAGTCTCGTAGGCATACTTAAGTCATGGATGGAAATAATACTGAACTCTGAAAACAAATGTAAAGGATCAGCAATGTAAAAAAAAAACATTTGTTTAAATATTTATAGGTGTTATTGTCAGTAGCATGAAAGAAAAAAAAATACTGGACCCAGAACAGCGGAATGTTATTTGTTGGAGTTTTTGTAACAGGCGTGAAAATATTTTATGCGCACCTGGTGCTGTGGACTGCTGCGTAACAAAACATTTGAGTTATCTACCGTCAAATGAAATGTAAATATTAACAGACAGTAAAAATACCTGCGAGTATGGACTCAGTATGGAAGCAAGCGTAAGACAGACAAACACGACGCTGAGTAGACAATAGCGGCGCAGACGCGACGAGACGCGACACTCGCGCGAATAACATGCGACAAAAACGCACAGACACACTGGAATGCTGACACCTGCACTTATAATTCCTTATAAGTCGCTCTACTGCTTCCAGATTATGATCTTTATGTGTAACGGAATAGGGACCAAAGGTTCACCTTGCGACACAGTAGGCGCTGCAGAATATTTATTTTGACAGCTTTATAATCCTAGCAGTTTACACAAAGTGTGTTTGATGGTGATCGTGACGATAGAATAAATAACTGCTAGATAACTTGGGATGTATCTATAGATGCAGCAGACGTACGGTTATGACTGAGAAATCGCAATTTGCAATGGAAATGTTGTTGTATATTTCATTGTTTATCGAGGAAATCGAAATAATTATCAAGTCACCCGTGAATGTAACGTGTTTGACATGGTTATCACAACCGCTCTCTCACTAATTACAAGTATTTCTTCGTCTGTCGCTCGTCGTAATGCTGTCGTCGTGCTCCTTTCACCCCATCTCATTCAGACTTCGTCGAATGTTTTCAACACATTTCTACTGAAATATCGCGTATATTTTTACCGCTACATTTCCGTCATAGGGTTCTGGGTTTGAGTCCCGGATGATGATAACGTCACTCCGAGGAGATGTCGAAGCCTTCCATACCGTTCTGGATCGTACCGGATCGCTCCGAACCTTGCCGAGCCGTTTCAACTCAAAAGGATAGATTTCACGTTTGGCCATTTTAACTTGAGAGATTTTAAATGGAACGGAAATTTTGAGATCGAATTTCGTAAGATTTCTAATCTTTTCTACTTCACGTAACATAAAACTTGGGAGTTTTAATCTGGCAATTTTGTTATCTAAAATACCAACGTATCTAGAGAAACTTTTGACACATTTTTATTTCAATAAATTAAATCAATTGTGTCACGGACCTTTCGGAGAAACTTTTACTTGCATTTGTAATATTTAGGGTAATGAGTTCTTCAAATTGTGTTAAGAGCCTGCTCTTAAACTCATCTGGTGTCAGAAGCCTCAGGTTTAGAAACCAGGTCTGTGCGTGATATCATGCTGTAAGTGCAGCTGTCTGATCCGTCGGAATAATTACTGTAATCCCAGTGAGCGCCGCGGAGGCGGCAGATAGCATTACGTTCAAGCTTACATTTGATTAAATTAAACGTTCTGATTTCTAAAGCCGACGTCTTCATACATTTGTAATGAGGTCTAAGATGCCCGTTATATTAAAACAACAATTTAATTCACCGTCAAAACAGTACATCTACATCACCCCTTTAGTACGACCCTTCAGCGGATCCTCTGAAGCCTTTAATGAACTCCGACACGTCGACGTATCGTTGAAGCGAGTCGCGCACGTCACGTCATGCCGGAGCACTTTGATCAGCTCCCGTCGACCCTCGCCTCGCCCCGGGATCATATTTTAACGCTCCCAGGACGTATTAATCCTTGTTAAGTCCGATTAATAATTCAGTTTAGTAAAGCGCCAGGTTGAGCAACACGCCTTCGGGGAATACAAGGACTGACTTAGCAACTTTTAGCCCTTTTGTTTTTAATGCCACTTAGTTTTGCTCGACTTTGTGATGCTCTGATTTGCATCTCGCAAATGTAATTTGAGAAACATGAAATATTACTTCGGTGAGGAAGTCTGATCCAAGTCCGGTAATGCGAAAGTTTCGTGCTGAGCGGTTGAGAGTTCTCTTTGGAAACAGACGACGGTTCTGTTCACCGCCGAGTGGTTCGACGGTTTGTACTGAGACACTCTTCAGGTAATTTAATAAAATGAAGTGCTATAGGACAGATGAGTAATTGATGGATTTGTTCGGTTAATTATACAATGCAGGGTAACTCAAATATCTAATTAAAGTTTGCTTTATAACACTAGACCAATTTATGACAGGAAATGTCTTTTCCAAATTGAGTTTTTTTTTTCACCTAAAAATATGGTAAATGCCCAGGTTCATTTATTACTAGTTCATTGGTTTTGGTCATGACCATTGCGTACCTAACATAGTAAATCTAGTAGTCTTCCGTCACGTCTGCGTTACTTCCCCGTCACGCGTCCGTCACGGCGCCGTGATACGCACCATTAGCGAGACTGAGTGTGTCATATCGGCGTGATGACTCGTTGACACGGCTTGGGTTACGTAGTGGACGACTGGACAGAGTAGTCTGAGCTACGTGTGATGTGCTACGTTAGATGATGTCACCCATGCTTTGAAGAAAAATTAAATCTATCCAGTGCTTTTCATGATAATGGCAATTGATTTCTGCAAGAAAGATAAACCAAACGAAATTGTATTGTAGAAATATATATCTTTTAAAATTACACTCAAAAAGTTAAGTCTGAAAAGATCGCTTTCCAGTATTATACTGTACATATAATTATGAATGATAATAAGGAGGATTCTTCTACACAAAATGTTTGTGCACACATAACTAACAATTAACCCAGTTCCCGCTTCCACACGAAAGGTCACAATGGCAAGTTTAAAACTAATACAGAAACTAGATGATCAGTAATAAAGCTAATGGGTAGCTCGCCTTGTTTAGTAACGCAATTAGCCGCGGACTGCTGGCGCGACCGCCGCCAACCAGCCGTGCGCCCGCCGCCAACCCGCCGCGCGCCCGCAGCCATGCCGCCGCGCGCCCGTGATGAATACCCTAGCATATTGCCCGCTAACGCAGTTATGGAATTATGCCGGGAGTTTCCGCGAACGTCTTGGATTGAAACGCTGTTCTATTATCCTGCAGTTTCTTGTTCTGCTGAGAGAAATGGTAAAAGGGTAAGAGTAGATTAGCAATGTGCTGAAGCTAGGGACGGACCATCAGATGATGGTTAGCCATATATAGTTAGATGCAAGTAAGGCGGAGTAAATTAGCTTTCTGCTAGGGCTATGGATAGTCATACAGATGATGGTTCGTGATCTATTATAATTTTATTGTTAATGGTACAAATAACTGATAAACAACATCTGATAAAGATATAACAATAATAGATATTAAGGTAGCCACTATTATTAGTGAAGCTAAATAATATAATAATACTGTTTGAAGTGCGTCTACGTGCTGATGAGAATATGTACTGCAATTATGTGCTTATGCGTAAGCAAATGTTCGTGTGTTTTATGTAAAAACAGACCCTGAATTATGGGTTAAACAAATAAGTTAGATGTAGCCTAGCAGCAGTTGCAGCGTAGAAGCTACGTAGGAGCACCGTAGCAGCTACACAGGAGCACCGTAGCAGCTACGTAGGAGCACCGTAACAGCTACGTAGGAACACCATCTCAGTGAGGCTAAAAATGCCAATTTATGAGAATCATAATATTAATCTCACAACAATCTGTCAAATTTCATTTTCATCTTTCTCGCTAAAACATTAGGTTCAAGGTTGATTGGGAAAATTTGACAGTGACGGGTAGCGTGATGTGCTTTCTGATTCTGATAAAAAGTGGTATTTTTAGACCCGCAGAGCTGCTTGAGAAATAAAAAACTTTTTTACAAAAAATACAACCGACTTCCAAATACAAAACACTACAAAGTACAAAATAACTTCGGAACAAAGAAAAAATCTTTAATTGAAGTCGGTGTTTTTGGTTACTTTTTCGTTTTTTGACACCGGCTTCTGAAGTTAAAGTTTTAGCGTACCCAATACCAGCGTACCGGCACGACGTTATGTTAAGAATTGGTGTAAACACTAAAAAAAAAAATCGATTTCAGCAATCCCTATCCATTTGCTATCATTCCGAAGATCTTCGTCAGATCTTCACCAAATTGAAATGGGACCAGTTCAGGAAAATATTCATCCAAAAAAAAAGAATCATCCAAATCGGATGACAATTGGTGAAAATATCGCTAAACAAACATTTATCATGGGATCTCATCATCAGATCCTAATTTATACCTTCCATCATCAGCTCAGCACCATAAGTTGATGATTACCAGGCACAAATACCTGAATTGCGTGGGAAAATTTATGAAAAACATTGTATGTGCCTATAAAGTTTGAGGATTGCCCTCGATTTTCATGGGATCCCGTCATCAGATTCTGACTTGGTGACAATGGTACCAATTGGAAAGTATATCCTTTCAGATGAAACAAGAATTTTTCAAATCGGTTCATAAATGACGAAGTTATGTGGTAACAAACATAAAAATTAAAAAAAGAAAACAAATATAATACAACCGAATTGAGAACCTCCTCCTTTCTTAAGTCGGTTAAAAATAGGTAAGCAAAATTGAAATATATAATTTATGGAGAGAGCACATTGCAAAGTCTTGTTATAACAAAGTCATCTTGAAACATAAGTCTCAATAAACAGGAAATCCAGCGTAACATCTGCGACTCTGAGAATCACCACTTGTTTGTTATTTCGTAAATCCTCCGAGAAGCGCAATGTTTTGTATTCGCTCTTCCACTCACGGAAGAAAACTAATTAACAAAACTTCATTAGGAAGAGTTTATTTAGCCGAGCTCAGTGTCTTCGCAAACAAAGGTCCAGCAGATCTGGGGGCTGCGTGACGAGTATTCAAACGATACTTAGGTACATTATTTCTATGATAAGTCCAGGATCTACGTCATGTTCACGTATTGAATCATTGATCAGTGCGAATTTATAAAATGTTTTCGCAGTATTGGGGCTGGAAGGAAGAAAAACTTCTGTAAATTTTAATTTTTCTCTACCAAGTGTATTTCTCTTAGCTTCCTGACTGAACTTATACTGTGACTTACGAAAGTCTTTACCATTCAAATCCCACATCTACCCTCTGCTAGGCATAAGCCTCTCAGCTCATTCGTTAATTCCATCTGTTTCATTCAGTCCCGCCCACTTCACCGCCGCCGTCGTCATCTGAACAACGAGCCGTTTATACACTCCGCACTGAACCCCGTATATCTCCCGTGCAAAACACTAAATACCTCTTAAACTAACCCATTATAAATTCAATTACGGGCTCAAGACGTAGACAATTTGCGGAGCGGGTGTGTGGGTGTGCCAGGGGGTGAAGACGAATCCGGTGGCGGGGGGAGGGGAGTAACTAAACATATTGCGGCCACTCGGGGTCTAAGTCAGGGTAATCCGACCCGCTGCTCCTTTATTGTAAAGATATAACTAAGCCACTGATACTGCGAACTTCCCAAGTGTTCCACACATATGCTACAACAATATTAGTTTGCGGAACTGCTCATGATCGGATAACGTCATAATATAGATAACGTTAAAGGCAATATTTTCAGCAATTAAGTGACTGAAGCGAAAATCGAAATAGAAAAAAGTAAAATTGGTGTGGCGTGTTGATACAATGAGTCACTTCAACATGAATGAAGTGGAGGTTCCAACGTGTAGTACCTATACAAAATCATGCATGTACACGTTTCGATGCATAAATGAAATCAATGAATGGAAATTTCTCCTCTTTTCTTGACTGCGAAGCTTTCTCACCTTATCTTGTTGAAGATTTCGAGAACAGTTTCTTATTATTGTGGTGTATCAAAAGTGTTCTTCTATTCATAACATTGTTCCAATTTCTCTTGTTTTCTAATGTGAACATCTCGTGCTTATTTACTGATTGGTTTCTTTTGTCTTTTGTCTTAGGTATTTTATAGAAGATCTTCATGTCCTGCTACTTGGTCCAAGTCCACAGTCACCGCAGCGGTGTTCGCTAAGATTTCGGCGGTGCTTTTGTGCGGTCGTGATAAAGGCGTGAGCCGTCGGTGTCACTCGTATTATTACGGTGTGACCGCCATTGTGACAGGTTCTGCCGCACTGTTTACTAAACTGCGAGGGTCACTGGATCCGCAGTTTATAAATCAATCCTTCAATCTCCACGTGTATTCGTACCTTCGATAGCTGAAAGTGATAAACTACAGTAACACGTTAAGGCGTTAAATGTTGGCGAAAGTTAACATTTCAGAATGTTTAGGATTCCATCAAAACTATTTGAAAAAACTAAATACTTATCCAGACAAAATGGCCGGAGAATCAGCACATAGTCCTGATGACATACACAAAGTGACGTTCTATCAGCGGTTGACCAGCTCCATCTCAAATTGACCACTTCATCTAGTCGAGCCACAGTGCAATTTAATTAAAAATATTGTCGCAAAGCAATCACGCTGCCCTGTAGTATCAAGTCCTCTCGTATTGTTTAATCAGTGTACAACGACAGTGTCAGTCACTGCGCCGGTGTTGTGTTGTGTTGTGACGCGGATTACCGCCGCGCTAGCTGTACGCCGGTGGCCGGTGGCTTACCGCACGGCCGTCATTGTGCTTTGCACGTTGTGCTGCTTGACACCAAAGGCGTGAAGCCTCGTCTGCATGGAGCAATTGCGTGGAATGGACATGAATAAGGGTGGATACTGAATGCACGCAAAATATGAAAGTTTTAATTGTTCGGAATAGGTGTAATTTGCACTATGTTAAATAGCAATTGAAGCTATCAAGTAGTTGTCAACCGTTTTTTTGCACCTCATCAGATAAAAAAAATACTTTTTCAGAAAACCGACCGCTAAAAACGACTAAAAAGTTCGAAACAAATCCCTTTTCAAGCAGTCTGATGCAGTTGGTGGCATCAGAACAGTGATTGAACTGCTGAGTCACATTTTTGGAATCGAGAGACTCGTCGCGTCGAAGCTCCAAAGTCTTGAGCATCGACGAGTTGCTAGCCTGTCGGTTTTTTACCGGTTGCATTTTGGGGAATGTGCGACGGAATTGCATAATTTAATTCCGCCAAGCCCGTTCCATCATCGGACCACAAGACGAACGGCGATGCGCCACCGGTACATGGTAGACATCCCACCCATACGCACAAAACGTTTTGGGAACACATTCATAATGCGTACAGCTAAGGAGTGGAATTCCCTGCCGGAGTCTGTGTTTCCTGATAGCTACAACGTGGGTCTTTAAATCAAGAGTGAATAGGTTATTTCTAGGCAAGCGTGCTCCATCTTCGACCACATTATCGCTTACCATCAGGTGAGATAGTGGTCAAACGCGTGCCTATAAATAGTAAAAAAAAGAGCCCTTTATTTTGATACCCCTCGATAGGTTTTGGAAATTAAATTGTTTTTGAAAGCATGGCGCCAAAAATCGGCCGCTCTGGTTTTTTTTTTATTTTAAAGTACCCAGTGTCACTCTCACGACTTAGACGAATCTATTGACACCACTCATAAAAATACGACACGCCGTTTTGGCTCTAGGGCGTGCCAAAAAATATGCCATACATACATACACTTGATAAACATAACCCTCCTTCTTTCCCAGTCGGGTAAAAAAACATAACCCTCCTTTGTTCGCAGTCGGGTAATAAAAAGGTTCATTTTGATGCAAATAGGCAAACGCTATTGCAGCCGAGGCGGAATGGACACACTTTTCCGCGCTAGTGCGAAAAAATGTGCACTACGTGCTTAAGGCGACGAATTGTTAAACAATTATTCCCGTCGCTGACAATGGTCAAGAGGGGACTGAGCGTCTGAGCGGGGCGAGGATTGCATACGCGCGCTAGCTTATAACAAAAGGACGTAAGCGACAAAATGGTTTTTGTTATTTTATTTAGTTAGAAACGGTAATTTGAGAAATTCCTTCTAGAATTTTAAAGAGTATGTATAGACTCATCTACATAGAAAGTTAAGAGGCTTAAATCGGTCCCGTTTGCCCATAAGATGTGAATCTCTTTTTAAAAAGAGGTATGTTTGATATATTTTTCTCTGTTAAAAAAGTTACCTAATCATGTATTGAAAACTAAAAAAATAAGGTTTTTATCATGAACTTTCAGGTCACCAACTTATATTTTGATCCGTTGTGTATTTACTGAAAAAAATTGAGATCATTGGCGCCAAAATTTCCAATGCGTCCTCTTAAAAGCGGTGATGGATTTTTTTAAAGATGGGAAGTCATCAAATGTCTCCTTCTGCTTTGGGGGTCATAATTATGAGGTCTAATATTTATTTCATATTAATTCAAAGTTTTTGATAGGTTGCCTCGTAAATTCTTAGTATCTGGATAGACCGCAAAATGTTATTGTTTGTGCTGCACTACATGTGCAATCAGCCTTAAGATGAGCTGTTCTGTTGTATCCAGCTCCTACATAGGTATCATGAATGTTTTGTTAGCGCCACAATGACGGCGTGACGTCACGGTGTGACAGTGAGACGGGATTACCCGGCTAATACGCGCATTGACCGACCGCAGGCTTGCATTGTCCGGCCACTCCGCTATTATGTATTGTTTGTTAGCGAGCTACTTGTACGTGCAGCGCGATGGAAACTGAGTCTGTTAGTACTTACATGTGCAGATATTTACGTCAGACACCTAGCATGCACGCTCATAGACAGTTAAGTGAAGGAAAACTTTAGCTAGAGCCCTAGAGCAGATATAACTTCTCAAAGTTCTCAATACTGTATTTGGAATTCACATCGATCGATATGGCAGTTTCTCTTGGCACGAGTAGTTGCTTAGAACTGCCTTTGCGTCTGCAGTTATTCTCAGTGTAACTGGGAATTAATCACTTTTATTTAATGCTAATAATAATTGGAAACTTGTCTTATTTTTTTATTTTTTTTGCTATTGATGGCACGCGCTTGACCACCATCTCACCCGATGGTAAGCGACCGATGGTAAGCGATGATGTGGTCGAAGATGAAGCACGCTTGCCTAGAAGTAACCTATTCACTCTTGACTTAAAGACTCCCAGGTTGTAGCTATCGGAAACACAGACTCCGGCAGGGAATTCCACTCCATAGTAAGTACGAGTACCTTTACTTAGTACCTGTGTACAATACTGCTGCGCTGCGTGTCGCGGGTTAAAGAAGTTGGGGATTCTAGCAAAGGTGAGATGGTACTTCATGCCGGAACAGCTGCTCAGACTCTATCAAGCGCAAGTTCAGTTAAGGAGCTAAGGAGTGGAATTCCCTGCCGGAGTCTGTGTTTCCTGATAGCTACAACCTGGGCGTCTTTAAATCAAGAGTGAATAGGTTATTTCTAGGCAAGCGTGCTCCATCTTCGACCACATCATCTCTTACCATCAGGTGAGATAGTGGTCAAACGCGAGCCTATCAATAGTTAAAAAAAAAGTTTTCACAATAAAATGTGTATAAATAGCCATAAGAATATAATAAAGTAAAAATCTAATACAAAAGTAAAATAGTGCCTTACTTAAAACTAGTGTATGGCTAACATTAATTAGAGGTACAATATATTTAACTAGAACTTATAATGTAAGTAGCGACCTGCCCGATCTAGGTTTATTTAAAGCTGTGTTTCAGGCCATCACTTCATCGAAATTTTAATTGGTCAGTTATATAAATATTAACTAGATCAATATATAAATATCAATATAATAAATCTTAATCGATGATTAAAAATAAGCAAACTTTACAATTAATAATAAATACTAGTCTATACAATTAACAAAAATAAATAATACAAAAAAATATGGAACAATAAACATCATACTAAAATTTCTAGCAGTTTTTCTGTGTCAATGTAATTGAGTTTCGATAAATATTCTGCAAGCGTTGTACTAAATTTTTTGGCCACATCGTCCACAACGTTCTTCAACCAAAACCTTTACAAGATACATCTTGTAAAGGTGATGATCTTGATGTTTAGAGAGCATAATGACGTCGGCAGCCGCTGTAAGTAGTAGAGGATTAACCGGCTGATCCTCGCAGCGCGCACCGCGAGCGTGCCGCGCCCAACATGCTGCCGACCGACGCGACGCACTGAGCTGGTAAGGGCCAATTTGTTGGCTGTACAGAAGGCTTGTTTTGAACTGTCCGCGTCAAACTGTAAATGCATACAAAAAGTCGAATCTTAGACGAATAAGTCCCAATTAATGAAATACTTCTGCAGCAGGACGACTGCAGTTTTCGGTCAATGTGGTGATGCTTGGGTAATGTCTCCAGCTGTGGACGATTGTTGAATGTATGACAATGTGGACGATTTCGGTAGAATAACCACCACCTGCTGTCTAGATAGTAAAGCTATGTATTACGATACTAATGCCGTCGTATGGTCGTTGCTCATTGTATCTACACTTGTTCGTAGATATCGTTACCAAATAATTTTAAAATAACGCTGTTTTCCGAGTTTATTACTTCAAAATTGTTGCAATTAACTTATTCTGAGTTACTTTAGAAATGTTTCGCCGGGTGTTCTGAACATCTCGGCATCATGGCTCAGCTGCACCGTTCCGCTACCATTTTGTTGCGCCTCATTGTACTCGATGTGAACTTCAAATGTGTTGCACTGTATGTTTTTCGTGCTGTGTGTTACTGTACACGGGTATTATTGTAACACGACGGCCTTAAGCACATGTCTCTGGCTTACGAGAAATTTTATCGATGCAGCTTTAGAATTTTTTTTTTTTTTTTCTTTAAAAGTTTAGGGACTTTTATAACGCACAGCGTATGTCAGTCCCATCGTACCCTAAGACAATTATTAACTATCAAACGAGATCAATGGATCAGGGTCATGAACTCGAACAACTTTCTTGCGTCATCGGAAGTCGGCTTACTTAATATTTGGTGGAACGTACCTATATTGTTCTTGTTCAACTTTAAAACCCTGAACAACTTACTTCTATCAGCCTCATACTGAACACATTCCATTAGCAAGTGATGCATATCTTCTAGAACTCCACACACCTCACAGTTGGGAGAGGTTACCTTTTTCATCAAGAAAGCGAATTTAAAAATATTATCATCATAATTTGGCCCAGGTAATCGAAAAAAAATTAACGACGAAAAAGTGCACACTTAAACATTTTGTACTCGTTGCGCAAATGTGGCCAATTCGCATTTTTATTTTATTCGCAAAAATTATCTCCAAAATGCTAATCCGTTGTCACTTCGGGCCCTAATGAGACGAAGACGTGATGCTATCAGAAATAACGAGACGGCCAAAGGCAATGCTTTACATAAAGTTATTGTTAGAAGGTTGTCAATTAGGCGTGAGCCTAGGCCATTGTTCCAGGAGCTGACGAGCGCCCACGCGGCGACCACTCGCTGGATATGCGACCCTAGTACCCACGGACAGGCCACGGGGGAAACAATACGATAAATCATAAAATCAAAATAACAAGACAGCTTACTAATTTGACTTCAAATTGAAATGAGTAAAGTGTCTTGTTATCTAATTAATTCTGTTTAGATTTGACCGCAAATATCAACGGCGGCACTCTATAAATATTTTATGCAAATAAATTAATCATGTTGTTTGTTTGTTACAGGTATGTCTACGTATATATCTTGGAACCCATGATTTCAAGCTCGTAAGAAAATGATTGTTGCTTTATGTTACAGTAAGTAATCAGACGATTTTTCTTGGCACCGTACATCCTTAAAAAACCAGAAGCTCGTCCACAAGTCAACTTTCTGAAAACTGTCATATCGGCGTTAAAACAGTATGTTTTATGTATTCCAAAATACAATAGAATCATTGTAAAATATTTCAGCTCTACCCCATTTTCACTTGCAAATACTGCATTCAATATTCATTCAAAAGATTATCTGAGCGATTGCCAAAACAAATTAGCCACGGACAGTAGCCAAACACAACAGTGCTATAAAGTTAGTGCAGTTCAGATTCACACACAGTCACACAGTCGCGCGTAAGTAGTTCAGTGCAGTATCAGTGCGGTGCTGAGTGCGGTGGACTGTGCAGACTGGTCTGTAGAGCGCTTTATTCTCACGCACCCATGCATAACTTTACTCACATGCCTACCTTTCATCACTCGCATTTTACGAAGGATATCCTAAACCGAACTGAGCTAAGACTCAATTATCCAGATAAACCATTAATCCGCCTGTGACGTCGGTAGTCTGTGGTTCAATCGAGCTCGTTGATGAGTTTCTCAGGAATTCTAATAGTATGATGCGAAATCCGAGACAGAGCATGTCTTAAGTCTTCTGATATACCTTTACTGACATCATATAAATACTATAGGTGTTTATAAAGTGTTACCAAGATCATTTCATCAAATAAAGCGAAATTGCAGTTTTTACAATAGTTGTCATTTTTCAGGAAGCCTTGTCTTAGAAAGCGCCGACCGTTTTAAAATGAACTGCTGTACTGTTTTTCCTCTTAAATTACGACCGCGATGATAACTTTAATGTTGGGTCCTTTTTTGAGCACTCAAAAATATTACTCAGACAGATTTTTACTGTTTTTTCTTGTAAGTTTTTTCCTTAAAATATTTGGAAATCGTTGCAAGTATACTGGATGACAAAACGGAGGCTAGCGACCTACCGCACTGCATCTTCACTGAACATCGCACTTCAGACTATCTCGAATGGAGGATACTAAGGCACCTCGCTCAATGACTACTACATGCCATGGCGTAGCCCTAGTTGGCCGATACAGTCATGTTGAGCATACAACTTTATATATTCGTTGAGAATCCTGCTGCCTATTTTTAACAAAAGAGCTAGCCTCGTCGTGGAGGACAGATAGCCAAGTCAGACTGGAGACGACCCTCACATAGTTAGGAAAAGTCTGGGCAGATTGATATTTATACGTCACGAAAACTGAATTTTGCCAGAAACATTTTGTTAGAATTATTTGGAAGCCCCTAAAACCTTCTGAACAGCCGTCTTACCCTTTACTCTTTTCTTAGAAAATAAATATGAGTCGTACCATAATGTATCGTACTCAATAAGGATAAGAATAACACGATATCAGGTGAAAATCTTCCCACGCGAGGAGTCCACAAAGTGGGTTACTGAACTAACATGCCTGTTGCCATAGCAACCGGAGGTAAGCGTATTAATATCGAAACTGAGAGATATTGCCATCTTCCTGTTCGATGATATTGGTCTTTTTACATCATTCCGACCCCATAAACATCTGTTCACAAATAATTAAATAATAAAAAGTATTCGTTTTCATTACTAATATATTATAATGATATTAGGATTGATCATGAAAAGAATTTGCTTATTATTATAATCAACAGTGCTGTTGATTTAGTTTCCCTTGATTATATTTAATGTATTTTTTTAAACAACGCAGATCCACTTTTTCGACAGTCCTAGAAGGTATGTTCCCGCTATAAATAATACACCATCAGCGTTACATTTATCAAATTGATTTATGGCTAGTATCGAGGAGGCATCTTATAATGAGGGCTTGCTGAAAGACGAACATCTGCAGTCGCATGTAATTCGTACACTTGTTTCTACAATTATGTACATAAAGGAGGAGCGTTTTCAAATTTGAAATAAACGCACTATTTGAAATAACATTGATTTGCGATCGTCGAGCATTCATTTGAGATAAATCAGACTTATCCACATAGAACACGCACAAGTTTGCAACTCCCATGTACCAGCAATTACCATTCAGCGGATTCGCGCAACTTTGTGAAAGAACGTATCTACGTCTAACGACTGCCTTATCTCCACTAGAAGCGACTTCATTACTCAATATAAAGCTTCTCCGCTAAACCTCTCTTTTATTATATCACAATTAGCTCCATCTCTGTTGCACTCGCTAGCCTGCGTATCCGTCGTCTCGTTCCAACGTTCATCAGTAATGAATGGACATTAGTGTATGTTATTATTGAGCGTGTTTCTGTCCCCATCTTAATCGTCGCAGCTTTTGTCCGTTTCGCCATTTCTGTTGCGCCTGTGATGGTGCCTGCTGCTGCTACTTATCGCTGTAATATAATACTGCTTTGTTACAACGTAATGTTATTAAGATTGATGATACGTTTGTCCATTATCTTTGTTTGTTGAGAATTACTTACATCTTGAGAACAAGGGGTTATTGTGCTTCTTGTGTTATTTATTTCTCCATGTTTCTTATTATCTTTGTTTAATATAACGTTTTAGTATACACAACATGTGAATGTTTCTCAACTTCTCAAGTAATAACGCTGTGTTCCAAATCCTTCAGTGTCAGCTTACTCGTTTGGCTAAGTTTGACCTTTTCCTGGCTTAGGCCTACTAAAGTCGTGCGCACAAGTTAGGTATATATCAGTAATCTCGCCACGCTGCTATAAGTTGGTCCTTCCAGGCGAAACTAGTTTATTTCTGAACTGTACCTGACTTTTACGATTTTTTTTCTTTCTGTCTTGCTACTCACCTATGCTGATGGAACGATTAATAAATAATGTTGCGTGGAACCAGTTTCTTCATCAACTGTAAATGTACCTATTAATTTTGTATTTTTAACCAACGTGATTTTTATTATTATTTCGTTTATTTATTCTTATTACATACAAAGTATATTTTTAAATATATGTATCTCTAAAAACCATAAAAAAATACATTTAAAAATATAAAAAGTAGTAGTCCGCCGGTGTCGGGAGCAAGGTCCAAGCTACCGGTGGTTAGGGCTCCAGAGAAAGGAACCTCCTCACAATACGAGCCGTATCGAGGAGTACTGCCTTCTGTATCAAGCCCTTTACCCAACCGCGTAACGCCAGCTTCGACAGATGTTCGTCGAAGCTTTTGGCCATCAAGCCATTGGCCGTAATGACTATCGGCACAATGACAGCTGAGTCCACATTCCACATGTCGACAACCTCGTGCGCTAAGTCGAGATACTTGATTTGTTTCTCTTTCTCGGCCTTCACGAGGTTCTCGTCATGCGGGATGGTAACATCAATTATCATTGTGCGGCGCGCTAATCGGTCTATCACCACTATATCAGGCTTATTGGCAACAATAGTCCTATCAGTGATGATAGATCGATCCCAGTACAACGTGACATGGTCATTTTCGAGAACTGGGTCGGGCACATACTTATAATACGGTACCTCAGCATCCACAAGTTTGTATTTCAAAGCTAGTTGCTGATGGATAATCCTGGCCACTTGGTTGTGCCTGTGCAAGTATTCGCCGTTAGCCAGACGAGAACAACCAGAGATAATATGTCTGATGGACTCACCCGGACGGTGGCATGCCCGACACACGTCCACCGTCCCATCCTTCATAATATGCCTCCGGTAGTTATTCGTCAAGATAACTTCGTCCATAATCGCACAGACAAAACCTTCAGTCTCCCCGAAGAGATCACCAAATCGTAGCCAGGCCACGGACGCTGAAAAATCTACATCGGACCCATGAAGAGCCCGATAGAAGCGCCCGTGAAGCTCCTTGCTTTTCCATACTTCCTTGCGGTCATCTGTGGTAAGTATCACAGGTTTGCGCCAGTTCTCCTTAGCCATGGATAACGGGGTGAGACCCTTGTCCACTGCGACAACATCTCGGTGCATACCCACATCAGCTTTGAGAAAATATTCTCTGAGATTGCACATCTCGCGGTTGTGGAGAGTCTTGGCGTTTAAAAAGCCTCGACCTCCACACTTTCGCGGGATGTACAATCTCATCACCGACGATCGTGGGTGATGCATCCGGTTTGCGGTCAGCAGTGTACGGACCCTCCTATCCAGGGCGTCAAGCTCAGTTTGAGTCCATTTGAGTATGCCGAAAGAGTACATTAATACCGGCATGACCCAACCGTTGAAGGCGCGCACCTTATTTCCGCCCGACAAAAGGCTATTCAAAACCTTTTTCAGGCGGCCAAAGAAGCGTTCCTTCAACGATTGCTTCATGTCAGTAACATTAATGCCCAACGCTTCCGATATACCCAAATACTTATAGGTTTCGGTTGAGCTGAGGGATCTAACCTGTATGGAATCCGAGAGTTGAAACCTCTCAGATTCCATAATCTCCCCTTTCTTTACATGCATGACTGCACATTTGTCCACACCAAATTCCATCCTGATGGCACTACTGAAGGTTTCAGTCACCTTCAGTAGCTCCATCAGTCGCGAATTGTTGGGGGCAAAGAGTTTCAGATCATCCATGTAAAGAAGGAGAGATATGGCCTGACCACCTCTTCTCAACCGATAGCCTAGACCTGAACCCTCCAGCAATGTGCTTAGAGGATTCAGAGCTAAGCAAAACCAAAGCGGACTCAAACTGTCGCCCTGAAATATTCCCCGTTTAATCCACACAGATTCATCGTCTCCTTGAATTGGTCGACATCCTGGATAGCGAAAGACTGTTTTCCATTGCCTCATACATGACTCAAGAAAGGTGCGTAGAGTTGCATCTATTTTGTACAACTCCAACACCCTCATGAGCCATGTATGTGGCACAGAGTCGTAGGCCTTCTTGTAGTCTATCCAACATGTCGACAGATCCTTGCGAGATCGACGAACCTGTTGGCTTATAGCCATGTCTATGAGGAGAAGCTCCTTAGTGCCGCGGGACCCCTTCCTACATCCATTCTGAGAAGTGGACATAATTGAATTAGTCTCAATGTGTTCATTAATCTTCACTCTCAGAATGGATGTAAGAAGTTTATAGACCGTCGACAAACAAGTAATTGGTCTATAGTTCTTGGGTTCCGCGGGACTACCGGTCTTATGGAGCAGGTGGGTAACGCCAGTTGTTAGAAACTGTGGTAGCGACCCAGACTCTAAGGATGACTGGAATTGAGTTGCCAGGAGCGCGTGTGAGCTGCTATACCATTTGAGCCAGAAGTTATGCAGTCCGTCCGGTCCTGGAGATTTCCAGTTCGGTAACGGACGGACTGCTTTGGCTACATCTAATGGGGAGATATTAATTTTTTCCATTTGTGGTATAGCTTCACACACGCGCTCGACATCGCGCATCCAGCCATCCTCGGTATGACAGACGGGCACCGACCAGATGTTTCGCCAGAATGTATTCGTGGCGATATCATCCGGGCGGCACACATCCATCACACTTTGTTCAGGTCGCTCCCAAGCTCTATACACCCACCTCTCATCGCTTTGGAACATGCGATTCTGCGAGTATCCATCAACCCGCCGCTTATACCGTCGAATACGGTTCGCCCATGCATAAACTTTCTGCTTCAGGAAGTCGATGCGCTCCGTGACGCGGGACGTGTAATATCGAGGGCTGATATCAGTCCCCGAAAACGCCCGTCTCACAAAGCGCATCACGCGTGGGCGTTTGTTGCCCTCCCTGAAGCAGTATAGTTTGCCGATGAGTGCCCTAGCCTCATCGATGCGCCGCTCGATCCTGCACTGCCAGGCTGGTGCAGCAGGTTTTGGTCGAATAGCTTCATCGGTAGTATTAAAATTGACATTTGCTAAACGACATGCCGCAACAGCCCCGCAAAACAGGATCGAGTGCGTATCAAGGAGGCTCTCGCTGCTTTCAAAGATTTTCTGCAGCAGCGAGTCCAAGGCACACACCAGCGCCCTATTTTTTTTGTGCATGGGTAACCGTGGTAGTCGGGGCCTAAGTTCGGTCGGAATTGACCTATACTCGCGAAGCGCATCCTCCAGTGCGCTCCTCAGTCTATCGTTGCACTGGCTACTTACCGTGACAACCCTATCATCTACCTCATCACTGACGTTGTTGGGCCGCGGTGTGACTGCACCACTAGCTGGCGCCTGAACCGCGGTCTGTGTCGGGGTTGAGATGATAAGATTGCTCAGTACCTCTGAGCGCAGCCTGTCAAGTGCGGCATCGTCCAACCTATGATTACGTTGGATAACCCGCACCTGATCCGACAATCGTTGGGCCGAGACGTTCACGGTTGGTTCCAGGTCCTGAAACAGAGACAGCATCCTGACACGGTACGCAGTAAGGTTAGTTCCCCCCTCTGTAGACCCATAGTATGCGCGCATAACGTTCTCGTTCATGGATTGACACCATCTTATGCGCTGCACACAACCACTGGCAGCGGGGACCCGGCTCAGGGCCGGTTGGCCCCTAGGTCCCAAGCCCCTCGGTGGCCGGCCTCTCCCCTGCCGACGCACAGGTGTTGGCGACGTCGGCGGGGAGAAATACTCGTCGCTGGAGCTCGACGCGACTGCGGCTGCCGGTGACTCTGGTGATCCGCTGTCCGGCGGCGGCGAGGCGGAGCTCAGCGACGGGTCCGGGGATGGTGGGCGTGCGCGTCTCGAAGCTTGTCTCGTTAACATTTCTTCATGTTATTTTCATTCGTCGTTATTTTCTTTATAAACATAGGTGACGTATGTCAACTGCCGAGTCAAGTAATTTTCTTTTCTTTCGGTTCATTTTGGTGCCTTTTGTTCCTGGAGAGTTTGTTTTTATTAAATTGTTTGTTTTTGGATCCTATTTATTTCGAAATTGTGCATAAATTTGATGAAAAACTGTTATTTTGAAATTAAATTATCTTGATCGAATGAAAAAACAACTTGGGTTGTCAACGAGAGTTGCCAGTTTTTTTTTATTATTATTATTATGTATTGATTATTATATGATTTCAAACACAATGTAAATTGTTCCTGAAATAAATAAATAACAATAAATAAATAAAACTATAACTTTGATGCTTATGCTGTGGGTGGTCAGTTCTCGGCCACCATTGAAAATCACAATAAATTACGATCTCTGCATTATACATCAACCACTTTAACGACACCTATAGGAGCTTTTAAATAAGCCTGAATAAGTACCTACTGACCAAAGTAAATTAACTTGTTAAGGAAGCTATTAATGCGAGCCGACAAGGCGATCAGCGGATGCCAAGATGACACAATAAGGGCTCACGCACACGGTCGACCCCTCTGCGTAGCTCTGTTTAATGGCTTCGCAATGAACTTGACAGTTTAGTTGCTAGCCATTATGAATGCAGTTCGATAGCATGTCTTTCAAAGAATCGATGGTGTGTGGACGCCCTAAGACAACACGATGTAAACCGACATCCATTTAGCTGATGTCGATCAGTATTAATTTTTCACTGAATGAGAGTTATAATAGCACTGGTTGAAAGCTGTTATTACTGCAGGCCACAGTGTACAATCACACAGTAGGATAATAATTTTGTGGTGCCACGTCATTATGTAATTCTAACAAAAGCGAGGCTGCTACATGTAATTTTCTGCATGCGGTTAAATAACCAGTTGTAGCAGCTGGCAACACCTGCATATTTAATGTTCGTGAAGATATAATGACTATCTTATAATTAATTGAAATAAGCGGATTGCTAAAATAAATATTCGTGGCGAAGATTAGTCTATGAGATCAATAATGCAATCAAGTGCTTAATATTTTAAAGCACTGCTAAAGCTTCTTAAAGTTAAGATAACTTTAATCCTTAGTATTACTCGACTGCAATTCGCTCCCCTGTTGTCTGGATGGGCAAGCGGCGACGGGCAGCGAATGTGAAGTGTCGGTATCTATTGGCCGCTGTAATGACATCGTTATGAAGACATTCCTGCTGGGAAACGCCCCCGACAACTACAGACGACAGCCGATGGACGCAAGTATTGAGTGACAGCGGGGTTTTTTAAAACATCCTAGAGTTCAATATTTTTGGCTTGGTATGTGAGTCATCTGTGGACCCGTGAAAGGTCATCTAACTTCCATTTTTCATTGTTTATTAACTAGATTTTATTCTAGTTTCTTATTGTTGTAAGATAAGACAAAGTAAATTATTTGTTCCTCTATTAAAGAAGGCGTTTGACAGTTAGGTAGGTAAAACTGAAACGAGCAGTAAAAACATTAATTGTAAAATCAAATTCATAAACTTGGAAATTAAATATAGACGTTAAAAGCACGTTAATTTATTTTCCGCAGTTTAACTTAAATAATAATAATGTAGTAAACGCTGAATAATTACATCCACTAAATGGCTGTTTAAATTTATTCACGTTTAAATTTAATCACTTTAACTACGCTATGTTAAGCGACTGGCTAACTTTAATGAAATTATATTCACATTTCAGTTTCGAATTCAATAATGGTAAACAGTGAGTTGACTGTAACAGTACACCTACAGTGATTTACACTACACAGTTTAAATTAAAGCAATATTGCGAATCTGTAAACATCTCACTATGTAAATTAAGGTGAAGTGAACATTAAGTGAACTGGCAAAACATACGAACAAGAAGAAATTACAGTTCACCTCATCTAGAATAGACCAGCCGTAAACGAACCGCAGCTTTTGAGGTTTTCTAAAATTCCTGTTTCAATAATTCAAAACATAAATCTAATAAAAAATGACGGCATAATCGCTCGTCGCTCATCGTTTGCACAGCATCTATTTCTTTCATCGGCTCGCAGCGATTAATATTGTATGAATTAACTAATCTACTAGGTACTGGTAGAACACGACGCGGCAAAATGGCCGCCCTATGGAGATATACGAGAAAACGCTGATTGCGACAAGGGACCGCTTTATTATGAAGACGTATATCAAGCTGTCGCTGTACAGCCTAATGTTAGGCGTGTCGCTCCGACATATTTATTTGCATCTAACGGTATTTTTGTGTTATAAATGCCGTGGAATCGATAAAAAATTAACGTCACGAATAATATTAGAGAATTGCTTTGCCGGAGAAAAGCATAGTATAGCATAACTATTACTTAATCCGCCTATAATTTTTCCACTACTAGTAGACAGGCCGGAGAAAAGTATTCGTCCTTTAGGGCCTGGGAATAGGACAACTCTGGAAATTTGGACCAGATTTTTAACTATGTCAAGTTCTTCATCTTATGAATCAATGCACGTAAAAATCAATTATAAAAATAAAGAATGAGTTAACATGCATGTCACGACTAACACGTCCCAGTTCTCCGTGAGTTCTATGTCAGAATGTGTTGCGTGGTACCTGCTGCTGAACCCGCACCTCTAGTCCACATTCACTGGCACGCTGGTCGCTACCGAGCAGCTCCACGCCGCGGTTATTATCCGCCATTACGCGAACATGATGACGTTTACACAACATCACACTGTCACGCCAAATGTCGTACCTTAATGTTGTTGTGTCTTGAGTCTAAACGACTTTTTCAAAGAATTTGTATGTATAACACGTGACAAAACTTCCTTGGAAATAGCAGCTTCTAGTGCCCTTGAGGCTAGTCTCTGATCAAACAGACACTTGTCGATAGAGTTGGAAAAACTTTTTCCAAAAAAAAAAAAATAGCAAACCCATTACAAATAAAAAAATAAAAAATTAACCGGCTTCCAAACAATATAACCTACAAAGAATATAATAACCTTAATTGGGAAGTCGGTGTTTTTGGTTTTGTTTCTTTGTTTTTTAACACCGACTTCCGAAATTAAGGTTTTTTTTTACTCTAGTCTAGGTCACAGATGACAGAGACAAAGTCTACGATGGAGCGAGCTTACCTAGAAGGAGCCTGTTCACTCTAACTTTGAAGAGATTAGAGTTATTTAATTATTTGTAAGTGCAAGTGGTGATACTTGGACGACGTCTTCGCCTACGCAGAAATTGAAATAAGCAAAAATGCTCATAAAATAAAAACTACTGAATTAAACTGAATCAATTATATCTATAAATATACTAAATCATTTTGACGGGATCACATAGAAAGTATACTGCATCGAAATAAAAAAGAATCACAGAAATTGGATCAGAAACCTCGGAGTAATCGGTGTAAATAGGTAAAAAAAAATACGTTCCTCCCTTTTTGTCTATGCGTAGACTTTGCGTCTACTGATACATACGTACAGCCTCCATATACATGACCGTTACTTTGCAATCTCGTAAAATAGGTACACGGTCCTCCATTGAATTGGCCATGTAAACAAAATGTAATGACAATCGTCGGGTAGTACATCACGTTGTAATGCGATCTCGGCGACTTGCTGGACCCTCCCTGTTGAAACAACGCCGGTAAATCATCCGCCAGTAGGCACACACTGTACAGGGCTGCCTGCCCCCTGAAATATAGCAACAGTAATCTGTAAATTATTGCAATAAACGCCTGCTCTCATTACACTTTATAGAAAATTCTCAGAATTCAGAATAAATATGTACTTATCATATTTAAATGCACAATATATTCCGGAAACGCATTCCACGAACCCACCAAAATTAAATTCAGAAAATTTATTGTGAGTTAACCTGGAACTTAATCGTTCGTTAATGTATGCCTGTAGGCTGATTGTTAATGCAGTTTCACGTAATATTGTTTGTCAAGCTTATTAACATTTATGTACACAAAAAGAAATATTTATTACATTATTATCCAGGAACATAAATCTGTCTAAGCCGTGCTCAATACGTCTGTGTTATTGGCAACAGCCGGAAGACATAATTACAAAGTTGTCTCGCGACTGTCTTGGTCCGCACTCCGCACTCCGCAAGACTGGGCTGCTCCTACTGCTCCGTGCTGCCGACCCTCCGCCCGAAGCCTAACATGTACGATTGTAGGGGACGGCTACACGCTGATGCATTTCAGTAATTTAAATTGGTTTTCCATGCGATTTCGCTTTTCACGCTAGATTACGGCTACGGAATGGATACACTCATCGAACGTCTTGAAGTGGGAGCAATACAAACTTAGAGAGCTTGTTTTAGTTGTGTGTGATATGTGGCTCAATAAGGGTTCCGTTTTTTCTTACGGATGTTCGGAACTCTAAAAACAACATGACTCAACATAGTCGTAGTTTTCTTTCTTGCTAATCTTATGGTAGAGACTGACGGAAAATCTTGGATTCGTCACGTAGATAATAATGTTTTTAGTGGAATATTTAACTTCTTTATATTGAACTTTCTAAACATACCGAGTTTCCTCCGTGCCTCGGAAAGCAGATTAAGTTGTTGGCCCGGCTGGCAATTGATCTTTGGCAGTCGTTACGGATAGTCAGAAGCCAGAAAATGTGACACCAGTCTTACCAACGAGTACCGTGTTACCTAGTTGTGGAGGTCTGGTAGGCAGCCGCTCCACATAAAATACTGGTTTTCAGCTGAATCCGTTTTGACTGGAGTCCGACCCCAATATAGTTCTGAAAAGGCTAAGCAGATGATGAGTGTGTGTGATGTAACTTCAAAATTATCTCTCAGATTCTTCAAATGTAACGTTTTTTCTGGCTAATAGCTTAATCACTATAATATAATTTGCAGTGGCCACTAACCAAGTAAATCCTGATTAATAATAATGTTATGGCGACGTGATGTGGCGGCCCTACCAGGCGCGCAGTTCAATTGAGATGTCAGGCCGTGGCGGCCCTCCGCGCGCCGTTGATTACACGCGTCGCGAGTAGCATGCACCGCTGCACCGGTCCTGCTGCCCTGGTACGATGCTCGAAGGCGGTCTGCACTGTAAGCGAGGCACGAGTGACCTGGTAGGTCGCTAACGGTCTGCATATAGGAAAGATTAAAAGATCGTGAACCTAATTAAAACTTGAATAAACCATAAAACGCAATAGGTACAACGCTAACTAACGATTCATTTCAATAACGATTTGTTGTGATTGTTCAAATTAATAGTTTAAGTCTTGTATACATGCCAATGACCTTGTGCATAAAAACGGAGCTAACTACATCTCTACGCGCCACTATTTTTTTATAATAAAAACAATACATGTTTTTAAAAAGTAACAGAACCAAATTATTTTCGTTTGAATTGCAAAGCAGTCGATATTTTTTCGTTTGTCTCTTGTTAAAAAATTAAGTAGTAAAATGGTTTCATCTCAATGATTTGGAGAAGATTTGGTGATGTTTTTTCTTATTATGTGACGAGTTGACCCGCGCAACTTCGTCTGCGTCACAATTTTCCTTATTGCTCCGCTCCTATTGATCTTAGCGTGATGATATTATAGCCTATAGCCTTCCCCGATAAATAGGTTACCTAACATTGAAATAATTTTTGAAATCGGACCAGTAGTTCCTGAGATTAGCGCGTTCAAGCAAACAAACAAAGAAACTCTTCAATATTAGTAATATAGATATAGATACTGTTACATAAATTCTGGCTTAATTAAATTACGTACCATATCATGTAAAATACTATCTATTTTTTTTTTTTCAGAAATAATTTCTCAGTAAATGCCGACGAAAAACTGCTGCATCTGCACACTATTTTTAAGTTTTTTCGAGAGAGCGGCCTAAAGTAAAGAAAGATTTACTTAATTTAATTGTGTTGTAAATTCAACAGTACAAATAAATGATAAACTTAGAACTTTGCCCGCGACTTTGTCGGCTCAGAGTTTGTACAAACGATTTTCTCCTTTTTCACCCCCTCAGTGGTTGAATTTACAACAATCATGACAGGTTTATATTTTGTAGAATAATAGATAGAAAATTAGAGCCACTACGATTTTATTTTAAACTTTCACACGCTCTCGATAGATGGCATTTGAATGAGATTTGCGAAGCGCCCACAAATCCAGCCAACAGAGTAAGTTGTGTAACAGCTCACACAAAGTATGAAGCCTGCACTAGCTCCACACATCGGCGATCGGCGTGCATCGCATTAATTTGCACGCGATCGCCAATAATTTAATAACACGGTGCTTTCTCCCTCTCGCGAGACTGTGCCGCGGGTCGAGTGCGCACTATAATAATATAAACTGTTTTGCATAATTACATTTTAATTTGTGGTTCGTCTCCGACTCTACTGAATCCATCACAACAATTTCCTACTCTCCATGATTGGGAGAAAAAAGATGTAAAACTCAAAATTAATTTATAGCTTTCCGCTAAATAAGCGACGTCAATAAACATGTAACTTTACGTTTATCTCGTAAAGCTGACACAAAACTATGAAAGTTATTGTGAAACCGCGCATAAATAACGAGTCTGAACGAGGTTTGATTAATTGATAAATAAATAAAGTTACCTAACGGGATCAAACGAAATTGTGTATAATTTACATTTGAAATGTTACAGCTGTACCTACGAGCGCAACTAATCGCTAACAGTCCGTTGCAACACGGCGTCAGCAATAAGTCAACGTTCAGTTGGCGATACATAATTGAACAATTACTACTAAATGGCTTTTAAGTTTCGAATAACTTTATTTCAGGCGGGGTTTCTGATACATTACTATTTGTACTGCGGACGTTGTTAAGTAGTAATACTTATTGAGTTGACCACCCACGTTGGTCACAAGCCTCGTAGAACCACTACTTTTACTGAAATCATAATACATACGTTTTTATAATACATACTTTTGATGGTGATTTTCATTATGTACGTAGCTTCTTTCATCTATCCCAGCTGTGTTGCACGGGTCAGCTTGCAGTTTAAATGCGTGCAGTAAAATAACAGTGTTTTACACGCGATAACTGTTAAGCAGACGCCGAGAACCCAACTAATGACTTTCGGGTATCTGACTACCTAATACTAGACATTATTTATTTATTTATTTATTTATTATACGCTTTATTGTACATACACCAAAAGTAATACAAAAGGAAACTTAAAACTAAAACACATACAATGGGCGGTCTTATCGCATTCCGCGATCTCTTCCAGACAACCTGGGATGGAAAGTATTTGTCCGGACATGAAATGGGGCTGTCATTGGTGTAAAAAAAAAAAAAGAAAAGTAAAAACAAACTAAATTAAAACAAACAATAAATTATAATATAATAGATACATACATATATACATAACGTAGCTACTAATCGGTTTTCTGATACCATTACGTGTAGTCAACACTGACAATCAATTAATAAGATCCTAATCTAAATACACACAGTTCTTGTCAAGTCTTCATTTGCAGCCACTCAGCCATACATAGGTATATAGGTACAAAGGCACTGTGTGTGTGTACATAGATAGGTATAATGTGTAGGCTGCAGTGTACATGTGGCGCGCGCTGTGTCAGTGTGTGCTCAGACGGTCGGAACAAACAATCGCTGCGAAGTGGCGGCGGTTTGTTTAGCTCAAACTTTGCTACATTATGTATTATGTACAGCCGTAATTGAATTGTCTGACAAATATTTGAGTCTATACACGTCATACACATAGTACATCTGACTCCTACACAATGTAAACGAAGCGATATAAAATTAAGAATCACTTAAGTTGAACACTTTATCAAATACCCAAGTTTTGTTGAAATTGCCTTTTTAAAAAATAACCTAAACTGCTGGCTGACACTTCCCGTGATCCAAGCCTTTGGCCTGACGCTAAGTATTGCCATACAACGTGGCAACGCCGCCAGACTCTTGGCCACATTACCTGTTGCCATCGTTAAAGAAACATTTTTATTTTAATTTGTTGTTAATTTAGTTTATTTAATTTTTTCATATAATTTCATAAAACTTATACTTCAAAATAAATAGCTTTTCGAAAATTCGTGAATCAAATAAAAGTAACTATGGCTTATTATCATCACAAACTAGCAGCTTTCGTGTTGTTAGTGCGATGTCAGCCATAGCTGTTGTTGTTGTAGTTGTTGCAACATTTTATTAGCTAACGTACGTGTTGTTCCCGGCCTGCATTGTCCTTCCCACTAAGACTTCTTAATTAGTTTATTATGACAAACAATGTAATATTTTCTGTGGTAAATTGGACATTTTCAACGTGGGAACGGCAAAATGAATGTACCTCTACATGCTTCAGCCTTTGAACGTTAGAACAAAAACTTTAGCGTGAATACTGAGCAAACTTTCAGCGATATTAAGCCACCTTTTAAGGCCTATACCAACAACGAACTACTTGATAACCGTTCCACTCGTCTTAGGCAGGGGTGCGTGTTCCCTGCGTGTACGCAGCGTATCCCCGTCGTGTTTGCTCGCACCGGTAACCCGATCAACGCTACGCAAACGCTATTAGCGTGATGGAGTTGACCGCGGTCCCTCGCCTTTGCTCCGCCGTCCTCCGTCACAACGAGGCTATTTTATTAAATTTCAAACGCCACTACAACGCTTCAATTTTATGCAAAAACGAGAGGGTCGACAAAAAAGCTCTTTTCATGAATACAATTATGTGACATACATGAACTTATGTAATGCTAAATTTTTTGCCTCAGGAACAGTACGACCTCTCTTCATCTAAAAACTTTTTTACAAAAATAACTTAAAGTTCCACTAAAAAGTGAAACCACAAACACAGCGTACCGGCGTGATGTTATGTTATGAACTGGTGTAAACAACCAACAGACATGCGATTTCAGAAATCCCGATCCATTTGCTATCATTGATTGAAGAGTTCCGTTGCCTACCTCCGAAGTTATTTGTCAGATCTTCACCAAATTAAATTAAATAAATGGGACTAGTCCGGAAAAATACCCTTCCAAACAAAAAAAGAATCATCCAATTCGGTTTACAATAGGCGAAAATATCGCTGAACAAACATTTTTCATGGAATCCATCACCAGACTTATACCTTCCATCATCAGCTCAGCAATATGAGGTGATGATTACCAGGCACAAATATCTGAATCCCGTTAGAAATGTCATGAAAAACATTGTGTGTGCCTATAAAATTTGAGGGTTTCCCCCGATTTTCAAGGGATTCCATCATTAGATTTTGACATGGTGACAATGGAACCACTTCAGGAGTAAAGGCTTTCGAATATAGAAATTTTTAAAATCGGTCCACTTCCGGACAGTAAATTAAACCACAGTCATACAAATAACGTCGAACTAAACACTCGGTCACGATCGTCGTGTAATCCTAGCATACACCCCGGAACAAACATAGATAAACAATCAGGACGTAATGGCGGCCATCAGACACCGTATCTTAACCCGACGCAATTAAAACAGTATCTAATTGTCCCAGTAGGGCTCGGTCCGATTGCACGCGTTTTTTGTAGATAAGGCGCAGCTAGTAATTAGGCGGATCGATATTTCACGCCTAACACCCGATACGGCCAAGTTATGTGACCGCTATCGCTTCTGGCGGGGTGGCGCAAGTTACAAGCTTAACGAGTCATAGATTTGTTTCACGAAATGTTTTGACTTTTATTAAAGTCTATTTCAATGTGAGCTAAAGTGTGATCTTAATGTTTAGGCAGGCTTTTATACCTGTGAAATAATAAAAATAATAAATCTTCAATCTACTATCGTAGGTTCTTACTTTTTGTGTTTGTTTCAATTAAATTTTTCTAGTTCCAGAATAAGTCTCAAAGGGTCAGTTTAATTAAAATAAGCTGTGGCATGTTTATTTGTACATGACCGCTGAGCTGTTCATGTTCAATACAAATGGCCACATATTTAAAGAACAACATTAAAATGCAATGACACGATATTCCTTTTATTCTCTCTATAAAAGGGCTCTCTCCCTTAAATTAATTCAAATTAAGTTTCTACCTCAATCAATACCGACCAACAAACAATTCTAAAAAAGGCTTCGCAACATTATAATGTTGCAGTAAGCTACCTTGACATATTAGTTTTTTTTTTATATGTGTGCCACCGCTTGTGACTTGCACACAGCGGCCGTCCGTTTAGCTGTGATCGCACTGCAGTTGATCTGTGGCCCGCAATAGCAATTGATTCATCTCCCCACCGCACCGCACCACCGGCATCGCCACAGAATAGATAGCTGCAGAAAGCTCACTTCCTACAACGAGCGCAAACAGCGAACGCACACATAGACACGTGTGTACGGGGATCTAAAACAAATTACAGTCGCGAGTCCGCTTGCACGCACTGTACGTGAAGCATGGCTATGTGCGTATGAATGTTCATTCGTTTTCCTACCTGACCTTCTGTATCGATTCACCTTATGGCACCGCGCTGCATTCGCCACGAACCACCATACATTGTATTAAATGAAGCACTACTAACTCAGATACGGCGATTATCTCAACACTGTACTGTATTAATTTGAATTAATGTTAATGTGTGTATAAGTTGTTACTGGGCACATTAAGTTCACTAAATTGTCGTAAGTCACTGAGAGAAGCTTAATGTTCGGTCGGTGCGGTCGGTTTTAAGTCAGCTAGCTGCCATAGCGAGATATGCGACTAGAATGTGTAAGCAGACGTGAAGGTAACAGAAAGGTTCCTATTTCATGCACTAGTTTACAGAACATGAAGCTCTCTTCAAATTCCTGCACATAGTTAGGTACCTGCTCTACATACGAAACGACCAACTTGGGACCTATATTACTCACTTCTCTAAACTTCAGTACTGCTGAATAATACTCTATAACATTTACCGAATATACACCTAGAGCTATACCTATGTAGTATCGTAAACTTCCTTTATGAATAAAATGTATTTCTATTTTTTTCCTTTCACCATAAAACAATAATGGAAAAAATCGTTTTGGTTCGCGTCGTCACAGAGACGTCGCCGTCGTTCCGCGACTTGGATGGTTTATATCCCGGATTGTACGAACTGCTGATTCAGTGCTATTCAGCTGAGGGGCAAGTTCGTATGGAGGCGGGCTTATGGCCGGCCGGCTTGACGGCAGAGTGTTTGTTAAAATTAAGTTATGTGCTTATGAAGAGGGCGACGTGAGCGTAATTGGTTATATTATGTTCTGCGATGCGACGTCTGACATCGACGAGCTGCAGGTGGTGAGTGTTGCGGCGTACCGCATACGGCCGCATATCTACAAAGCGAAACTATTGCAGTTTATCAACTAAAGAATTCTTGAAATCAATAGCTAGTCGTGAAAGCAAAATATCCCATTTTATTCTAGAATAACGTTTTGTACAAAAATAATGTCAGAACCGCAAGAAATAGAGCAAGATATTAACACTACAGATGCCAACTTATCGCCTTTTTCCATTCCGTAATATTGTCTGTTTTGCGCATGAAAAATATCTGACAGTTCGGAGCATTGCTTTTACTTTCTGATCAGCACTATAACAACTGCTTTCAATTCCCCTCAGCAGCATGAAGACTGAAACATTTCGCTCCAAGCCTCTGATACCCGCGAGCGAGCTCTGTTTTACTTTCACGACATTTTGTAACACGCAACCTGCTATTTAATTGTATTCCGGCGATATAATAACACATTACGACTAATTTATTTTATAATAAGGAGCACATTCTTGTTCGTACATTTTCGGATAAGGTAATATCAAAATTAATTAGGCAGACATTTTGATAAAGAGATACAGCACGGTACAGCCGTAGCATACCTATTACTACGTTATTAATCCGGGCGCTAGGCAATACTGTTTATTTCTAATTGAACTTTAGATAAAACGATCACATTTATCTAATCTAGCTCAGTCGAAATGTTTAAAAGCAATTTGCTAGCGGTTTATGGAGCTAAGTATTGCTAAATAGAACATTTGTTAGCGGCGCGCGGCGGCGGAGCATAACTTTAGTCTATTGTTTAAAGCGCTGGAAGTTGTTGCCGACGCACTAATACCTGCTCTGGAATGTGAGAACATGGCGCCCTAACCGATGGTATGATCCTTTTAGCGATATTAGCTCAAACACAACAGCGGCGTGCCCTACCTGGTAGCCGTCACATTCACATTTCCCCTCGTGAAATAAAAGCAGGCTGCAGTACACACTATTACGTAGTCTCGCTAATTGTAACATAATCGTGGGACCCTTCCGGTTCGTCGCTGACGTCCGGTCGCGTCCGGTCGCCGTCCGGTGCCGCTTGCCGCTCGATGTCCGAATGAATATAATTTTTACGAGCATCCGACCGAAGCGGTGGACGGGGCTACGTTAAACTTTATTGACAGTAAATCTTGATTCGGAGTGACATGGGCCCCGCGAGCCAGCCAGGGCCCGGGCTCGGGGGCGCGGCCAGCGGACCACGCATGCCGTAACGTATTTGCATGCGACCATGTCACTGTGTACAAATAGTTTTTGTTTCGAGAACGGCTTTTGGAAAACAAGCTCCAAATTGGTTGATTTACAATGGCTGCGGAATAATTTTAGTCCATCATCATTATTAGTCACACTATAAACATGAAACGTGTTTGCCTTGTCCCGTAAAAGTATAATGCACGATCCATGTATTTTTCAGATTTGATTTGCAATCGATGGGATTGGTAATGTTCTCCCCTCAGGGTTGCACCCTTGTTTCACGATTTCTTACAGAATAGATTCAAAAATTAAACTTAATCATAGATGTTGAAACAGGTCTATAATAGAAGAAAAAGTTTACCTATTGACAGCATTGTACCTATCGTTACTTCTGATAAAAGGCAACAACAGTGGCATGGCAAACCGATGAGACAAGAATCGTTTCTCTCACGATTCAAATTCCTAAAAACCACACACTTCGATAAAAATCCGCTCTCATTACACACATCGGGTAACGGGGAACGGGAACACTAGACTGTACTGATATAATTTATCGCAGAGAACGTGAACACTCAGCCGCAGTCTCTTTCACTCGTTCAAATAAAATGTATTCGCTCGCGGTTACATTTCCCGCCGCCTCCGCCGCGCGCTCCCGCGAGGATGTGTCGTCGACTATTTTATTAAATTCTTTAGGATTTTTAATTTATTAGAAGAGGTTGAGGGGTGCATTATCATATCTGTTAGGTTATTTACGACGACGCCGTGGTCATTTGATTCCGGGTCACGTAGCGATTAATAGAGCTTCCCGGTCCGGGGCACGAGTTGTCTCCGAGTCGGATCCGCCGGGCGTGCCGCGTGCCGCTACGGATCCTACCAAATTAATCGACGCACTTTAGAGCTATTTAACATTATAATTGGGCTTGTCACAACGGTTTACTTGGACGGCGTTAAACTCATTCCGAAGGCTTTGCAGTAAAGCGTCCATTTGTAATAGGAATTACAGCCATTTGAAACAACTTATTTAGCACTAATACTAACTGGTTTGTTTTGAATACATTAGTAAAAGACACTATCAATCGTAACGCAAACGCGAGCAGTCCAGTTAGTTAATCTAGAATTATTGTTTTATATTTCATAAACTAACTTACAACATCTAACAAAGCAGCACTTGAGGAGAATCATATTAGGATCATAATATTAACCACACAACAATCTGTTAAATTTAATTTTATCGCTAACACATTAGGTTCAAGGTTGACTGGGAAAATTTTTCAGTGACGGTTAGCGTGATTTGCTTTTCTACGTAATGTGTGCGTGCCTGTAACAGATACATTTAATTTTAAATCGCTTTGAAAGAAACCATAATCTCTATCAGCAAATCTTTTTATATTACGCGACAAAAATGTGTTTATAAAGTTCTTCCGCGCGAATAAGAGATTAAACGAGCAGCGCGCGTGAATAGCGCAGTGATCAGACAACCGGGCTCGTCGGGAGCTGCGGTGTCCACAGAGTGCCGCGCCGGGCCGAGACTGAGCCGCGCCGCGTCGGGCCGTGCCGTGCCGCGCCGGGCCGTGCCGTGCCGCGCCGGGCCGTGCCGTGCCGCGCCGGGCCGTGCCGTGCCGCGCCGGGCCGTGCCGTGCCGCGCCGGGCCGTGACCGCGCCGGATTAGCCATGTTCACACGGAGACGAGTACTTGCAACTTAGCGGGAGGTTGACGTCTTCCTATTACCGAAGGTGTAAGTAGTTACGTGTGCGGCACACACAGCCGCGTGATGGACATGGGAAGGAATGCAGATTCTATGCATGTTGGTATCGTCTTAAGAAACTGCTAATTTGTGTTCATAAAATATTCAAAGAGTTTAAATATTTTTCTTCATAAGTACCGCTTAAATCTAGGTGTTTCATTGATTAAATACAAGTCCCACTACTCGTAAAACTCTATTATTACTATTTTATAGCCAACTTTTTCTTCAGCTGTTTAGGTCTCATTGAATAAATAGTCAACAAACTATTGCCCCAAACTAATCTTGTCATACGTTCGACTAAAAGAGGAGCTCGTGACTAAATACAATAGCCGCACGGTTCGATCTTCAAGGATAAGCAACGCTTGCCGAGGTTGGTCTATGGATGGATGACCATCTTAACAAACCGAGACTCCTCCGTGCCTCGAAAAGCACGTCAAGCTTTTGGTCCCGGCTGCCATTTGTAGATCTTTGGCAGTCTTTACGAATAGTCAGAAGCCAGAAAGAGAAAGTCTGTATACTAGTCTTGCCAATGAGTACCGTGTCACCCAGTCAATGGGTTGTGGAGGTTTGGTTGGCAGCCGCTCCACGTAAAATAGTGGTACGTGATACGCACACGAGCACCAATTTAAGTATTTCGGAAATGGCTAGGCAGATAGTGTTCGTCTTTAAGTTGTTATTAACAGTCTGTTTTTTTTAGGGCAGGTGGAAAAAAATAAACAGGCTCAGCCGTCAAGTTATATTCCCTCCTCTATTTTCTTCTGTTTCATTAACTGTAGGTATTAAATAATGCAACTTATTTTCATTTTCCGTTTTTCCACCTTATTTTTTTTTTTTTTTTAAGGATTGGAAATCATCAAATGACTCCTCCCGCTTTGGGTGAAACAGAAGGGAGTGTCAGACTCTTACTGACTAAAACCCATCCGCGTTTCTCCCAGTGCCCTTTGCGTTCCAGGGTACGGTGCCTCTTTCGAACGAAGTCCGCAGCCCCAGCAGGCACTGGCCCTAGCGGGCCCCGTCTTTTGCGCTGACAGCTATTTGAGGCGCGCGTGAAACACAGCGCGCTGTCCACCCGGGCCTGGTTCTGATCAGACGGCGAGCCACCCAATGCTCGCCGTCCGCAGGCTCGCGCTTACGGTGGCCGAAAATCGCCCTGCGACTCCAGACGCCCGGGCGTCTTCTTCTGTTGCGGCGGCTGGGGCGTGAGGTTTCCCTTTCTCTCACACGTTCGGCTTCCTCCTTTGCTAGCATTACTGCTTCGCAGAAGGAGGTGACCGCTTCCCATGTCTCCTCGCTTCGGACCATAGCTTGAACCAGGGCCGGACGCGAGAGACCGCCGCCGCCGATCGCCTCGGCGAGGACACGGCGGTGCTCCGCCCAAGCAGGGCAGACCTCAACCGTATGCTCCACCGTGTCCTCCGGGCGATCCTCGCTGTGTTGACACCCGGGCGTATCCTCCCGCCGTATTCGAAACAGGTACCTCCCGAAACAACCGTGTTCGGTGAGTACCTGCGTCAAGCGGAAAGTAAGGACGCCGTGGCGCCGCTCTAGCCACTCCTCAAAGAGGGGACTTATCGCCCCAAGTGTGGCGTGACCAGCGCTGGGTTGGGACAGTCTTTGTCTCCATACTGCCATGAGATCCTGCCGGAGCTCCGCCCGCCGTACTGCGATTTGCTGCGGCAGAGGAGTCTCGCCCCGGCGTAGCACTTCCAGGCGCCATTCGTAAATGAGTGCGAGGGCTCTCGCCTCTAGATCCCATGGCGGCAGTCCGGCAAGGAGGTTCGCCGCCTCGCCAGAGACCGTGCGGTATCCCCGGGCAAGCCGGATGGCCATCACCCTCTGGGACGAGTTGAGGTAACGGGCAGGTCGCCTTCCTCAAAGTAGGCGCCCACACCGGCGCCCCATAAAGGGCCATGGACCGCATCCGTTTTTCCACCTGCCTTATAAACAGCCTCCATCCTTTTGTGGCAACAGACCCTCGTACCAGCAGAACACGCCCCGTCACCTACGTGGTGTAACGCCAACTCGCCCCGTCACCCACGCGGTGTAACGCCAACTCGCTCCGTCACCTACGCGGTGTAACGCCAACTTGCCCCGTCACCCACGCGGTGTAACGCTAAACTTGATCGACGCTGATAGTCTGTGGAGATTCGATTGGTTGCAGATAATGCCGCCTAATTTATTGTTTCCTTTGCGCAGCGTTTATGATTGTGTCGCAAGTGTTGCTACATTATCTTACGGTTCATTACGGTAAGAACAATCTGTAGTTTGTATTCCTAAACTCTTATAAGGTTGATCGTGATAAAAATCGAATCTGTTTGTTAACGATAGACTCGGCAAAATTCAATGTATGCTTCTTTTCTGTTCTTTTTCCACCAGCAAAACCAAAAAATAACAGCGGAACGAACTTTTCCCATATAAACGTCAAAAATGTCGGCGTTCCCGCCGATCAAAAGTTTATGATCGGTGACCGAAAACAACAGGAAGCACATCGCGCCACGCTGAGAGCGACGCGGTTATGTGTGCCTCGCCCTAATGTATGCGCGCGATAAAAATATCAGCAGTCGTCCGCACGCGCTGACAAATCGCCAGCCGATAACTTTTACTACTTTCCCTGCTATCCCAGTCCATGCAAAGATGAAGGCAAAAGTACCAGTCCCCACAACATACACTTCACATGAGAAATGAAAGTCAAACGTATTACCTACCTGCGTTGAAAGTCTGGAGATGCATTTTGCTGAAGTATTAAATAAGTTATTATTAGGTAACTGCTTTTCCTTGTTTGTTTCTTCTCATTGTACCAGAATACTCGGCTTTCCACCAAACTCTGCCACCGTGTTTATGAACTTCCATGTTTTTCTAACTAGATAGTTATACGTGGTCTTCCATAAAATATCCAGTTATCTGCCTGTTGTGGATCTTTTGCCCCTGTCTTCCAAGGTGTCAAGTTGTCAACCAGCAATATATTAGAATTCGTCTCCGGTGGGGTGCGCCGATAAATCCCGGCGCGTCGCCTGCACCTCTTCCATTCATTCGTTCGTTCATCCCAGTGCTGTGAGACCGCGTCGCAGCATCCTCGTTCATTCATTCATAACCGGTCACTGCGTCACTGCGACATCATTTTTAAGTTATAGCCTCGAGTCTGTCGCGGTTAACATGCTTCATTGCTAGAATATTCATATTAGACGTGGTTTAGTAAAGGGTTTTTACATGGCGTGGTACCTCACCGTCGCCTGTTCCATGGATAGGATCTACTCTTTGGAACATACAACGACCGCGCTGTTCAGGGACTGCGGGTGTGATGTGCTGCGGAACAGACTTGCTGCTCTTGTCACAAGCGTGCCTGAACTAGCTTCATCTACTTGATAGTAGAAAAGTGCCTGTAAATGCTCCATCTGGTAATAGTTTAACTTGTAACAAACAACATTACGATCTCAAGGGAATAGAAATGACATCAACACCTATAAAGGTATTGCAATAAAATACAAACTAAATCCTGGCGCGTAGTTCACGAGAGCGCTCACAATTAGCGGCGCGCATATAAAGTGCGTTTATCTCTCGGCGGCAATCAAAATATTTCCCTCGGTTTGTCCTCTCGATATTATTGCAAATGTCAATTACGGCAAATTATAAGATTCTGTTGACATTTGCAGTCAATAAACGTAGCTCACAACGACCCTGTAGTCACAAGACAAGTGACACAACTTTAGCGTGAAGTTAGGAATGGCTTATATCAAATAATTTGCGAATAATGTTAACGAATCAGTATTGCGGAATCATTTTATAATCACTAAATTGGTACCGGGTAACATATAAAAATGTACAGTACGTTTAAATTAAATGAGAAGGAATCGATAAAAGTCTTACTTGTACGAGGTGTGTTCAAAAAGTAAGGTGAATTTATATTTTTATTAAAAACTATTTATCTATTCATCAACATTTATATTGATTGTCCCTTTAAAGTAATCCCCCTCAGATAAAATGCACTTGTGCCAACGCTTTTTCCAATCTTCATAGGTCTTTTAAGTTTTGGGAATAGGAAAAAGTCGATTACTCATGACACCCATGATTCGTCACCTGTTATGACCCTTTTGAGCAAATCAGGATGATCACTGACGTCATTCAAAAGCTCTTGAGCGATGTTCACGCGACGGTTCTTCTGACCAAAATTCAGAAGTTTCGAAACTGACTTCGCGGAGATACGTCTCATGCCCAAAACATTCGAAAAATTACATGACATGAACCGACTGATATGCCAACATCATCAGGAACTTCTCTTATGGTAATTCGACGATTATCAAAAACTATTTTCTTCACAGCTTCGACGATATCTTTTGTTGTTGATGTGCTGGGCCGCCCAGATCGAGGTTTGTCGTTGGCATCCGCCATCTTGGTAAATTTTGTACCTGCTCTAAGTAAAAAAAATGTCTGATTTGAAAAATTCTTTCAGTGTTAGATAGCCCATTTATCGAGGAAGGTTATATATCATCACGCTAAAACCAATAGGAGCGGAGCAGTAATGAAAATTGTGACGCAGACGAAATTGCGTGGGTCAACTAGTAATAATAGAAAATCGCTGAGCACAACAAAATACCTCTAACCTTTTATCTGTCAAAAACCAACTTAGGCCATTTCCACCAATTCAAACTGATCGCGATCAGTTCATCTGAACTACGAGTACGTTCAAGAGCTGGCAGTGTCAATATCTATTACTTAATATATAAAGCTGAAGAGTTTGTTTGTTTGTTTGTTTACTTGAACGCCCTAATCTCAGGAAACACTGGTACGATTTGAAAAATTCTTTCAGTGTTAGATAGACTAGGTATACTTATGTATATCATCACGCAAAGACCAATAGAAATATTTTTTCAAATCGGACCAGTAGTTCCTGAGATTAGGGCGTTCAAGTAAACAAACAAACAATCTCTTCAGTTTTATAGATTAGGTATAGATATAGATTATTATAAAAGCGAAAGTGTGTGAGGAAGGATGTTTGTTACTCTGTCACGTTAGAACGCCTGAAAGTGTGTGAGGAAGGATGTTTGTTACTCTGTCACGTTAGAACGCCTGAAAGTGTGTGAGGAAGGATGTTTGTTACTCTGTCACGTTAGAACGCCTGAAAGTGTGTGAGGAAGGATGTTTGTTACTCTGTCACGTTAGAACGCCTGAAAGTGTGTGAGGAAGGATGTTTGTTACTCTGTCACGTTAGAACGCCTGAAAGTGTGTGAGGAAGGATGTTTGTTACTCTGTCACGTTAGAACGCCTGAAAGTGTGTGAGGAAGGATGTTTGTTACTCTGTCACGTTAGAACGCCTGAAAGTGTGTGAGGAAGGATGTTTGATACTCTGTCACGTTAGAACGCCTGAAATTGTGTGAGGAAGGATGTTTGTTACTCTGTCACGTTAGAACGCCTGAAAGTGTGTGAGGAAGGATGTTTGTTACTCTGTCACGTTAGAACGCCTGAAAGTGTGTGAGGAAGGATGTTTGTTACTCTGTCACGTTAAAACGCCTGAAAGTGTGTGAGGAAGGATGTTTGTTACTCTGTCACGTTAGAACGCCTGAAAGTGTGTGAGGAAGGATGTTTGTTCTTCTGTCACGTTAGAACGCCTGAAAGTGTGTGAGGAAGGATGTTTGTTACTCTGTCACGTTAGAACGCCTGAAAGTGTGTGAGGAAGGATGTTTGTTACTCTGTCACGTTAGAACGCCTGAAAGTGTGTGACGAAGGATGTTTGTTACTCTGTCACGTTAGAACGCCTGAAAGTGTGTGAGGAAGGATGTTTGTTACTCTGTCACGTTAGAACGCCTGAAAGTGTGTGAGGAAGGATGTTTGTTACTCTGTCACGTTAGAACGCCTGAAAGTTTGTGAGGAAGGATGTTTGTTACTCTGTCACGTTAGAACGCCTGAAAGTGTGTGAGGAAGGATATTTGTTACTCTGTCACGTTAGAACGCCTGAAAGTGTGTGAGGAAGGATGTTTGTTACTCTGTCACGTTAGAACGCCTGAAAGTGTGTGAGGAAGGATGTTTGTTACTCTGTCACGTTAGAACGCCTGAAAGTGTGTGAGGAAGGATGTTTGATACTCTGTCACGTTAGAACGCCTGAAAGTGTGTGAGGAAGGATGTTTGTTACTCTGTCACGTTAGAACGCCTGAAAGTGTGTGAGGAAGGATGTTTGTTACTCTGTCACGTTAGAACGCCTGAAAGTGTGTGAGGAAGGATGTTTGTTACTCTGTCACGTTAGAACGCCTGAAAGTGTGTGAGGAAGGATGTTTGTTACTCTGTCACGTTAGAACGCCTGAAAGTGTGTGAGGAAGGATGTTTGTTACTCTGTCACGTTAGAACGCCTGAAAGTGTGTGAGGAAGGATGTTTGTTACTCTGTCACGTTAGAACGCCTGAAAGTGTGTGAGGAAGGATGTTTGTTACTCTGTCACGTTAGAATGCCTGATAGGATCTTCATGAAATTTGGCACAGAGGTAGATTATAGTCTGGGTTAGTACATAGGCTACTTTTAATCCCGATGATATGTTCCCTAGGGATCACGCGGGTGAAGCCGCTGGCAGTGGCTAGTATCTTTTAAAAACAATTAGTATAATTTAAATAAAATTGCAGAAGGTTCACTAGCGAACATCCGCGAAAAGTCTGCAATAGAAAAGTATAACACTATTTATGATGACGTAGCTGATATGTGTACATACAAGATAATGTAAATTCTGTGAGTAGCGTCAGCACCTGATCATGTCAGTCCTCGGGTGCACTCCTGTTCATAGCTCACACATATAACGCATGACGCGTGACGCGTGACGCGTGACGCGGTACTCCAGGATAGTAATCCCCACGTGAGCGGCGCGCCAACGCACTCACTTAGACGTCATCACCACTACTTGCACTCACTGACAGCGATGTAGAGGATACTCTGAATACTCGGAATATTAGCATATGCATTGCTTATTTACGGGAACTCACGCAGCAGAGAAATGCATTTTTTTAAAGTTTTTTTTTTACTATAGATAGTCACGCGTTTGACCACTATCTCACCTGATGGTAAGCGATGATGTTGTCGAAGATGGAGCACGCTTGCCTAGAAATAATCTATTCACTCTTGACTTAAAGACTCCCAGGTTGTAGCTATCAGGAAACACAGACTCCGGCAGGGAATTCCACTCCAAAGCTGTACGCATTATGAATGTGTTACCAAAACCGTTTTGTGCGTATGGGTGGGATCTCCACCGTGTACCGGTGGCGCATCGCCGTTCGTCTTGTGGTCCGATGATGGATCGGGCTTGGTGGAATTAAATTATGCAATTCCGTCGCACATTCCCCAAAATGCAACGGGTAAAAAACCGACAGGCTAGCAACTCGTCGTCGATGTTCAAGACTTTGGAGCTTCGTCGCGACGAGCCTCTCATTGCCGATGATCCTCTTGGCTCGTTTCTCAATTGACTCAAGGGCATCAAGTTGGTGTTATATCAAGTTGGTATATGATTTATTTAACTTGCAATGTATGTATGTATCTATGTTTGTTCGGGTGGAATCTTGCTACACAAGATTTAAAAGGGGAGGAGTTAAAATTTTAAAGACGGTTTTATTTTCTTTTTTAGAGCATTTAAATAAAAGCTTTTTTTAAAAAAGGTTTTTTGCTTTTAATCTATTCCAATATTTTGTTGTGTATTCTTTTTGAATTTTTTTAGAAGGAAACTCCCGCCATGTCTCCGTCTCTATAACAAATAACATCGCCAACATTTAGAAGTACTATTGTCACCCATAATGTTTATTAGCTATACCTAATATTTACAAATCCAAACATACAATTAGAGGGAAAATAAAGACCATTTTTATTTCACTTATATTAAAAATTCCACTAACATGATTAAAAATTAAACCTGAAAGTCAAAATGGTGAACTCCCCTTTTCTTCGTCGACGACAATATCCACCCTTGTACAGTTCCCTCCGCAAGTTCACGACGATTGGAAATTTACGACGTGTACGGGATATTAAGCAGCTGATACATTCCACATACATTTCTTTTACCCTAGATCACAGTCACCAGTCACAGCGCAGGAAATCATTTCAATACTATGAATATTTTATACGTGAGGAGTCTGTGCAGCACATGGATCTCCCGACTTGTTGAAAATAAATAATTGGCTTTCAAAGCTCGACAAGAACTTATGAATATAGAGGAAATTGCGAAGCGATAACATCAGTAATGTTTAGCTTTATCTTCACAAGTGAAGTTTGAGGACATCAGAAATAGGTAATCACCAAATAAGTTGAGGTTCCTCTCAATTAGGAGCGCACTTATTCACTGGAAGCCATTCATAAACACATAAATTTATCAGTGCGGATGCACACAACTTAATTTAGTGAATAACTTATGGATGGCCGTAAGTTAGTGACTGCGGTATCTTGTCCGCTTGGTGGCGGGCACAGCGACACTATACCGAATACATTGAACACGACCCTCTAACAACGATCCAATTGCTACGTGCATTTTATCTTAATTGCTTTTTACGAGCTTCCTCTACCGCACTGTGTAGATAACTGCAGATATTTGCATCCGGACAACAGACAAATGTATAAATGGTGTTCTGATGGCAGACCGCATCACCGCATTACTGCACACCGCTCACTGCTCGTGCTACAAGTCAGACGTTTTATTTGTTCGATGCAGCATATATCGCGGGTTTTACGGCGTGTTGTGAATCTCGCCGAATGCAGCCGATCACGTGCGAATGTGACGCGTCATCCGATTTGAATTGTTTCGCGACGTCGCGGGTGACAGCGGCGCGGCGCGGTGTGGTGCGGCGCGGAGCTGTGCCGAGGGGTGCAGGCACTTGCGCCGGAGACTCTTACCGCGCGACTTCCTTCCGTGACACTTTTTTTTATGTTGAAGATCGAATGGGGATTTCTCTTCAAACGTGTTCCCAAATCAATATTCTTGGGAGGGCTTATGTTTACCGCTTTCAATTGAACTAGACAGCTCTAGTTTGTGAAAAAGATATTCCATAAAATGAGCTTCGTAGAAAGTATTGACTACGTTAATCTGATTATTATTCAATTTTAATTTCGTATTTAGCACTAGTTGCCAGTTAATGGATTACTGTTCATCCAGTCTAAACCGATTACCAATAGGTCGCTATCAATGATCGATGAATTTAATTATTTCGAAATTATCTTTTAATAAAGTTGCTGTAATTAATTTAGCTTTAACTATACTTATCAGACGAGACCTAACGGGTTGAAAACGATTTTGCTCATATAACAAGAATGTCTTCCGTCGACAGGGCTGTATGATCTTGTTAATTAATACCAAAGATGGTCAATCAGGCTAACCACTCTTTAAACTACCTTGGGAGGAAAATTGTTTTAGTTTTACGTGTAACGTGCTTACTGCACGTGGGTTTTCCATGGCATCACTGTGAATTAGCGATACCGTGCACGGCAGAGAATGGCGGATTATTAAATGCGGTAAATAATTTTATAATTAAATCCGCGCCGACAACGTCACTTCACAATAGGACGAGACGCACCTCGACAGCAGGCGGGCACAAGCAGTGAGCGCAAGTGAGTTTAAAAGTTCATAGGAGAAAGTACATTTTGTTGTTTTGAGCTTTTATAATTATTGATGTTTCTAATTATATGTATTATCAAAATCACGATAACATTATACGAAATCGAATTCATGTGCATGGTCCCTAAAAATTGATATTCAACCCACGGATGGTCCATTCAATTCCCTCCTGACTCAATTTTGTAAATAAACATCTTCAAGGCTAATATAATAACGGCTTCTATACAATAAGACTCTCTTCCCGCTTCCGCTCGTAACTTACGGTTCCGATTCTCGCGTCATAATCGAGTGGAAACCACGTCTTTTGTCCGTCGCTGCTTATTATCAAGTGGCGCTTTTCACAGCTATTAAGTGCAGGACTGTGCCGCATGCCGCCGCGCCGGGCCACGGAGAGGGAGGGGGGAGGGGGTAGCTTTCAAACACATAAACTAGGAGACAAGGAGATTCAGTATCCCTATACAAAAACGGAAAAAAGTGGTCAGAAAACCTTATAGGATTACTTTGTTGTCCGTCTGTCTGTCAACCCTTACCCTGACCCTTATTTTGGCAACGCGCAAAGGAATTTTTTTTTTAGCGAAAACACTGCCTATCAAGATACAGGATATTCCTAGTTTAGAAGGCAGGGCCCAAATTTTGTATTGACTGTACTTTGCCCATCTCTCGCGCATTAATTTTGTTAATAATTTTTCTTCCCCCATGTGACAATGATGTGAAATGTGTGTGTCAGTCGTATTTTGCTAATAAATACTATTATTATTATTATGTTGAAATTTAAACAAAATACTTAAGTCTACAGTCCCTTGATGGTGTGAAGAAAAGAAAACTTCCAAGTTAAGGTAAAAAGAGATACGTTATGCCGCAAAATATATATATAGACCTCATCTATCGCTTTCCATCAGGCGTGATTGTGGTCAAGAGCAAGCCCATTCCTAAATAAAAAAAAAAAAAAAAAAAAAAGTTTTTCGACACGAGGGGATCAAAATTTATAGGGTATTTTCCGTTGACCTAGAAGTATGAAATTTGGCAAGTAATATCGTCTTATACTACAAGTAAAGAGAAAAGTCTGAAAACTATACATTTGTAATTAAATCATCAAAACTATAGTTCTTTTTTAAGTAATTAGGTACACACATATTTGTACGGAACCCTCGGTGACTAGTTCGACTCGCACTTGTCCGGTTTTTCAAATTAACGTGAGGTACACCTGTAGCACCAGCCCCGAACCGCTGCGATTATTGTATCCAGCATGTATTTCAACGATGTCTTTATTTCGTTCAAGTCTACGTGAGCTATCGCCCATCGTGCGGAGTTGTCCTTCTGTTTTCATCTGCTATGTGTATAATATAGACATTATACTGTCATAATTACACAATATGCGTTGCGCCGCGACTAATTAAGTTTGTTATTCATTGAATAAGCGTGCTTTGAACAAAATGTAATTTTGTTGCGAGATTATTTAGAAGTAGAAACATTCGCGTTATTAACTGAACATGAAATAACGTAGGTACATAGCTACACAGCCGACTTTGTTCAACGCAAACAACGTTTTAACAAAGTTACTAATTATTTCTTTAGGAAAATATCATCAAAGTTTATATCGCTCACGTGTTACTTCGCTATAACCCTTACAAATGATAGCAGTACTTTTGGCTTATAACGATAAAAGAATATGTGGAAACTTTGTGAAATAATTTCGGTAACAAGGAAATTATCAGTTTTGTAAGTGCACAATAAGATTGCAAACTGAATACATAGGTATCGTAAACGAAGCTGAAAAGACTCAATGTATTATTTTGAACAAAATACATTAGCCAAGTCCAAAAATATCCCTCTTGAAAACACACTGAAATTACATGTTATTTAATATTAACTAAAGAAAACTTGACTCACTAACACATTCCTGAAATAAAATTGGCTCAGTGCCTTGGGAGCAAGAACGAATAATATTATTTTGTTTGAACTTAACTAAATTAACAGCCATACACTAAATAATGGGCACTTGTGAGAAGTACATTTTAGTTAGATATCAACTGGTCTGAGTACAAGTTCGTACAATCAGCTGTGTTCCACTCGCAGTAAACAACCTTATAATTAAGTAACATTGTCGACTCCCCTCGTAATTATCTATATTATTTTCTTAAATAACAAGCTCGCCTGTTACTCCCACACTTGAAACGAAACGCAAATGGGATTCTTATTATTATTTTGAATACCTTGCGGGCTTTATTCGGTTTATTTTTAATTTAGTTGTAGAAAAGCAGCGACTGATCGCGTTGAATATAAACAACATGTAGTTGTATACGGTAGGATACTACTGACAAAGGGCGATAACACAAAAGACTAACTAACGCTTAGCTATGAATAACAGTGATTTCGGCTGATTTGAGAAGCGGGCAGAGCCGCGTGAAATTAGCTAGCGAGCGACCGGAGCAGTGCGCAACATGCGATTGTCATTTGTAAGTAATTGTTCGACACAACGACAATATGTAGAACACTGTTTGTTTGGTGGCTGAAGTATTATTATTAAGTTCGCTGAAGTTAACAGCCTGTTCTTTTCTGGGTAGATTATTATTTTCTTACTCCTCCGCTATTCTTTTCTGTTTTATTTCGTTTGTCATCCAAGACTGTTGAATCGTTTCTCCGGAACTCATCGAGCATTACTGACTCGACGTTTAAGTGGTGATCGCCACTGTTTCATTCTGGCTTTCATTAGTTGCAGTGGTTGACAATAGTGCGGAGGGTTTGTCCTAAAATAATGCCTTTTGTCTTCACCTAATCTGTCGATAGCCGGACCCAAGCACGCCATATGAATTTTCATGAGATTTTCCATTTATAATTATAAATTCGAATAAGTCAATGTGATTATAATAACAATGGGCATTTTCCTCTGAGCCATAACTTTGTGACTTCATTAGCTTATAATTCATGCTAATTTACTTCATATTAATAAATATTCAAACGGCGAAGTGAAAAGTTTTTGTTAAGAACTCCAACTTTCGGTAAGTGCTTCCTGTTGCCTGTTTTGTTTTGTTTGCACAAAATTACAGTTCATTTTAATAATTACTAAGAGATTCCCGACTCATTCATATTGTGATAACATTAATAAAGCATAAGTAAACTTATTTAAACACTCAAAAGCAAATGACAATCTTTCTGTGGTCAAGTTCCAATCAACAAATATTATGTTGATAGTGGTCAATTGGAAAACCCATGTGCCTGTACATAGTTATTAAAGCTTTCTTGGCTCAAGCTGCTGCTATGGTAACACAACTTTACAAGTTTTCAGTTATAAAATCACAAAATAGAAAGTAAACAAGTATCCTATAACTGTGTAGTGACGACCCTGGTCACAGAAATAGAAAGTAAACAAGTATCCTATAACTGTGTAGTGACGACCCTGGTCACAGAAATAGAAAGTAAACAAGTATCCTATAACTGTGTAGTGACGACCCTGGTCACAGAAATAGAAAGTAAACAAGTATCCTATAACTGTGTAGTGACGACCCTGGTCACAGAAATAGAAAGTAAACAAGTATCCTATAACTGTGTAGTGACGACCCTGGTCTCAGAAATAGAAAGTAAACAAGTGTCCTATAACTGTGTAGTGACGACCCTGGTCACAGAAATAGAAAGTAAACAAGTATCCTATAACTGTGTAGTGACGACCCTGGTCACAGAAATAGAAAGTAAACAAGTATCCTATAACTGTGTAGTGACGACCCTGGTCACAGAAATAGAAAGTAAACAAGTATCCTATAACTGTGTAGTGACGACCCTGGTCTCAGAAATAGAAAGTAAACAAGTATCCTATAACTGTGTAGTGACGACCCTGGTCACAGAAATAGAAAGTAAACAAGTATCCTATAACTGTGTAGTGACGACCCTGGTCACAGAAATAGAAAGTAAACAAGTATCCTACAACTGTGTAGTGACGACCCTGGTCTCAGAAATAGAAAGTAAACAAGTATCCTATAACTGTGTAGTGACGACCCTGGTCACAGAAATAGAAAGTAAACAAGTATCCTATAACTGTGTAGTGACGACCCTGGTCACAGAAATAGAAAGTAAACAAGTATCCTATAACTGTGTAGTGACGACCCTGGTCACAGAAATAGAAAGTAAACAAGTATCCTATAACTGTGTAGTGACGAGCCTGGTCACAGAAATAGAAAGTAAACAAGTATCCTATAACTGTGTAGTGACGACCCTGGTCACAGAAATAGAAAGTAAACAAGTATCCTATAACTGTGTAGTGACGAGCCTGGTCACAGAAATAGAAAGTAAACAAGTATCCTATAACTGTGTAGTGACGACCCTGGTCACAGAAATAGAAAGTAAACAAGTATCCTATAACTGTGTAGTGACGACCCTGGTCACAGAAATAGAAAGTAAACAAGTATCCTATAACTGTGTAGTGACGACCCTGGTCACAGAAATAGAAAGTAAACAAGTATCCTATAACTGTGTAGTGACGACCCTGGTCACAGAAATAGAAAGTAAACAAGTATCCTATAACTGTGTAGTGACGACCCTGGTCACAGAAATAGAAAGTAAACAAGTATCCTATAACTGTGTAGTGACGACCCTGGTCTCAGAAATAGAAAGTAAACAAGTGTCCTATAACTGTGTAGTGACGACCCTGGTCACAGAAATAGAAAGTAAACAAGTATCCTATAACTGTGTAGTGACGACCCTGGTCACAGAAATGGAAAGTAAACAAGTATCCTATAACTGTGTAGTGACGACCCTGGTCACAGAAATAGAAAGTAAACAAGTATCCTATAACTGTGTAGTGACGACCCTGGTCTGAGAAATAGAAAGTAAACAAGTATCCTATAACTGTGTAGTGACGACCCTGGTCTCAGAAATAGAAAGTAAACAAGTATCCTATAACTGTGTAGTGACGACCCTGGTCACAGAAATAGAAAGTAAACAAGTATCCTATAACTGTGTAGTGACGACCCTGGTCACAGAAATAGAAAGTAAACAAGTATCCTACAACTGTGTAGTGACGACCCTGGTCTCAGAAATAGAAAGTAAACAAGTATCCTATAACTGTGTAGTGACGACCCTGGTCACAGAAATAGAAAGTAAACAAGTATCCTATAACTGTGTAGTGACGACCCTGGTCACAGAAATAGAAAGTAAACAAGTATCCTATAACTGTGTAGTGACGACTCTGGTCACAGAAATAGAAAGTAAACAAGTATCCTATAACTGTGTAGTGACGAGCCTGGTCACAGAAATAGAAAGTAAACAAGTATCCTATAACTGTGTAGTGACGACCCTGGTCACAGAAATAGAAAGTAAACAAGTATCCTATAACTGTGTAGTGACGACCCTGGTCACAGAAATAGAAAGTAAACAAGTATCCTATAACTGTGTAGTGACGAGCCTGGTCACAGAAATATAAAGTAAACAAGTATCCTATAACTGTGTAGTGACGAGCCTGGTCACAGAAATAGAAAGTAAACAAGTATCCTATAACTGTGTAGTGACGAGCCTGGTCACAGAAATAGAAAGTAAACAAGTATCCTATAACTGTGTAGTGACGAGCCTGGTCACAGAAATTGGGACAGACATTAATTAATTATGCTAAAGTGACTTTTATTAAATGTATCTCTCCACTTTCACTAAGTCAATAAACATAAAACATTGTGAAATGTAGCCATCGTAAAATTATTTTCAATGCTTGTTTAGGAAAGTTCGTCAGGTACTACTTATGGAAAATTATATGAATGCAACATTAATTTGAAGCTGTATAATACAGCCATTTACCGCTTATTGAAAGGGTCGAAGATAAACACAATCGATCAATCGGAACTTGAATATCCAATTAAATAAACGTTAATTACCGATGAAGACACTAATTATACGATAACTTCGACTTGATAAACAAACGCTACTCATTATGTTCACAATCGTACATCTCCTTGATTTATTCAATATGGGGCTTGTAGCGTGGACGTATGTGTATAATGTGCTTGTATATATGTTACGTATAAGACTGAACGCTATGTTTTATGTCTATTTTCTGATCTACCTAGTAAGATAAGAAATAAATAAATATGACCTTGCGGTTGCAGTCCCTCGACGCAGTATGAAGTCCGCTATTTTCGCAATTTTCCACATTATCGAGTGGGGCAGACAGCGCGGATCAAGTCGGCTCCACTTTATAGCATCCTGGGCCCGCTCCCGCGCGCCGCACCCCCGCTCCGCGCGAATATATTCAGGGCACATTTAACTTTACGACGTTAACTTTTCAGGCAGCGACAATAAAATCATTTGCGTTATTTATGCTCGCCACATAAAGCCCGATATCCGCCACAGTCCACGCTCCATACTCATGGAAATATGGAGTTTCGTTGTCCATACACAATTATTTATTTATTTATTCAGCAGGCAGTGCGCGCCAATGCATCAAAGTTGGGACATATTTTTGTGAAGTTTTAACGTGTTGTGTAATTTACACGAGTGATCAGTCACAGCACGCGGTCCGGCCCGGATGTGTCGGCGCCGAGCTCGCTGTTCATTGTAATTCCTTCATAATGAAAGTTATAGCGAATATTTCCATAGCAAAGTATGGCAGCATTAAAGGCACATTCCGCCTGTAGGCGCCCGTTCCGTACATTTTTAATATCGCGGACGGAATATAACCTCTCTACGTTTAATTGCTCCTAGAAGCTCCGTACATTAAGAAGAGCTGTCTGTTATTACCGCCGTTTTGCGAAAACGAGCTCTAGTACTTAGTAATTAGAGTGGAAAGTCGATGGCTTGAATTGCAGGAAGGATGCACATTTTAATCTAGACTTTGTGGGACTTTTTGCCCGCGCAATTAGGGGCCACGACAAAGCACCCAAAGAGATTTCAAAGGATTAAATGTTTCCATTACATGGATTTTTGTCGGAACAGAAATAATATCTTTAGGGAAGGAACTCGCAAGCTCGGGAGGTACAGTTTTGAGGAAAAAATTAATTAGTACTTTTGTAGTTGTTGTAGATGTAACAAATAACTCCCACGCTACTGTTTGTGCTGAAATGAATGAAAGCGGCTTTTGTTAAGCGAGCCGGCTACCTGGAGGCCTAAATAAATTAATTATTTTGCGAAATGTCAAAAATGTTCAGTTTAACGAGGAAAATAATAAAAATATCTCCATATTACTCGATCATTACAAAAGGTAGAAACAATCTAGTGAAGCTTTTGTCAACCATTTTTTAAAGTCAAAATTATCCTTGCATTCAAAAACGTTAATGTTAGGCATAGAGAAATAAATTTCCTAACAATAATCTATTCTTATTCTTAGAAATGTTAGGTCTAATTCACAACTAAATAGGTTAACAAAAAGTTCGTGAGAACATGAAACATCGAACTTTGATGTCTCTCCGCGTAGTCTCGTAGGCCGCTGCTACGCCGCCTACGCCGTAGCACCGCGTGTAGGCAGTGGGTTGTCGTAGCCTATTGTGGCAACGGATTGATGACTGCAATTGAATCGAAAATTATGATTATTGTACGCGATATGATGTGTTCCACATACTTTGGTTCGGAAAAGATAAATTATATATTTTATAGCGATATCTTTCAAAAGTGTACAGTAAAAGAGTAACGTAACTTATGATATGTATAGATCGTTGCTTTAGTTATTATTTAAAAATACCTTAGTAACCATTAAATTATAACATTGTGTTAGGGGTACATTTAACTGTATTAAATTAAATTAGGTAGTATAATTGTAATAATTAGTTACATATAGGTACGTAGTCTCCATGTTATGTAGGTAGCTATCTAAGCATGTAGGTGCTAATTTGGGCGTCGGTCAGACGTACGAGCATCAGACAGTGTTTCATCAGTGAGAGGCGCGAGGGGTAAGCAGGCGCTTCGAGTGGTGAGCGGGCCGCACTTGTTGCCGCCGCAGCCGCCGTCGCCGCGTCGCCGCCGTCACACTCAGTGTGCCAATAACAGGTGCACTTATCAGCAGGTTCGAGGATCGAAAGATCGAGCTGCTCGCTCGTATCTTAAACAATGAATAAGTTTTGTTAAGTTTTGTCAAAGACAAACACATTTTTTCTAATAAGCTCACATTTCTACTTTACTTTAAACTACTTTTAAGATTTAGAGATACACTACATAAATATTTTTTAGGGTTCCGTAACCCAAAGGTAACACGGGACCTGTTACTAAGCCTCCGCTGTCCGTCCGTCCGTCCGTCAGTCCATCAGTCTGTCAGCGGGCTGGATCCAATGAACCGTAATAAGTAGATAGTTGAAATTTTCACAGAATGCGTTTTTCTGTTGCCGTCATAACAGCAAAAAACTAAAGACGTAGCTATTGTCGCCGTTATTGCTAAATAATGGCCACAGGTAGACACTTGAAATACTCACAGAGTTTGTATTGCTACTCTATTCGCAAAAAAAAATAAAAACAAATAAAATTAATTAAAACGTTCAGGGTTTTTACATTTAAATAAAATGGCCGTGTTTCTGGAGTTTTGTGTTTGATCTTACGATATAATAATGACCCTTGATGGAACCTTTTATGCGCGAACCGACTTGGCAGGTTTTTTAATTCAATTCCTACATTATTAATTAAAAATTTTAAAAACCCCCGGCAAAAAATTACTTTAAGAACTGAAAAAAATAATACGTAGGTATTGATCCTTTTACTTTAATACAGGTACGATTCTTTGGGCCAAGCGTCTTTGCCTTGGAAGACTGTAAATTTTTGTATTTGTTAAGTATATAACATATTATTAGTTGTCCCCCGACGCGATGACGCTTGGCCCAAAGTATTGTACCTATATTAAAGTAAAAGGATCAATACTTACGTTTTATTTTTTTCACTTGATAAAGTATTTTTTGTCGGGGGTTTTTTAAATTTTTAATTTAATTATTATTTCATGCTTTTTAAACTTAATTTACCTAATAGGTTCCATTAGAAATCCTGTGATCTCATCATCTTCCTGTCCTTATCTCATGTTACTTAGGGTCGGTGCAACTCGTTTTTTACTTCCATTCTGTCCAATCACAGACTACAAGAGATACTACGTCCCGTTAGCACAACTCCCTTTTCTTTCACTTTGATCCTCACACAATCCATCCATCTGTTTTTTGGTCTTCCTCTCGCTCTCCATCCAACCACATATGATCTATACTCACCTAAACGGCACTACATCTACCAATGTATTAACTCATTTCTCTTTTCTGCTTCATCATCAGACCCTGATTACAATTTATTTATAACCTATTCATTGCGACCATTTAAATGAATACGAAAGCGAAAGGTCTTCTGTAGATAAGTGAGGAGTTGGGTATCCTGCTGATTTCAGGACATGTTTCTGAATCTGGTTAAGTTTATTGATCTAAATATAATATTTTTATTGAAACCATTTTAGTGAGTTGCTCTGCTGTAACATAGTGAGGAGTTGAGTATTCTGCAGACCTCAGGGTATACCACAGCATCAGGTCAATATAACCATGTTTTTGCAATGTCATTGAAGTAACAGAATACCAAACTTCACATCGATCAGACCCGGAAAAAAATGCTGGTTAAATGCCTTCATCAACTAGAAAAGAGCTGATGATCTTCAAACGGCTCAACCAATTTTGATAAAACTTGTCTAAGAACCACCGCTAGAAAACCTGCTTTCCAATAAATAAAAACGCATCCAAATCGGTTCACCTGTTTAAGAGCTACGGTGCCACAGACAGACACACAGACTGACAGACAGACACACATAGTGGTCAAACTTGTACTATAATATAACACCCCTCTTTTTTGGTCGGGGGTTAAAAATTGTGTCGTTAAAATGATAAAAAAAACAGATTTTCAACCGAATCCGTTTTTTTTTCGATTGATTGGCACGCGTTTGACCACTACCTCACCTGATGGTAAGCGATGATGTGGTCGAATATGAAGCACGCTTATTTAGAAGTAACCTATTCACACTTGACTTAAAGACTCCCAGGTTCTAGCTATCAGGAAACACAGACTCTTGCAGGGAATTCCACAAATTAATGTGTTCCCAAAACGTTTTGTGCGTGTGGGTGGGATGTCTACCATGTACCGGTGGCGCATCACCGTTCATCTTGTGGTCCGATGATGGAACGGGTTTGGCTGAAAGCCGACCAAACTATAGATGTAAGAAGGCTAAGCGGATGATGTGTCGTTCTAATGATGTATGGTCTCAAAACCTTGTAATAAACACCACACACACTTTATATCCGTAATAAATATCAATGTTTGTCTGTTCCAGGTACGTTCATGTCCACAAAATATTTAGCCACGTTTGTCAGCATTACACTCGTAAGTAATACGACTTTTTATTTCCTTAATCCTATTTAAGAGTGCACACGCGGCGGTAAGGCGAAGCGACGCCGACGGATGGCGAGGGGGCGACAGACAAACGATGTCCTCGGACTGGTATTCATGTCTTGCTTGTATATACAGAAGAAATTAAGCTCTATTCTGTATAAATAACAGATTCAGAAAAATCTATAGAACATGAAATCTAAGTCGATAAAAATACAATTCACCTTTTGGTAAATATTGTCTACAAGTTGGCGTGATATGTACACAAGAGTGTGTGATGACCACACTATAGCAGCCGCGGGGGGCACCACGTGACCGCGCGGTTGAGCGGCCGGACGCGCGATTAGTGATCGATGCGCGGCTGTTTGTATAGGACCCAGCCGTACTATTGACTCGCCTTGATTAATAACAAATAACTCCGGATTTTTTACCCTCTTCCGTATTGATCTCTTGGCGGAAAAGTGACGAAATCAGATGTGCGAAGTTGCAATTTCATTTAGCGAAGAACTCTACTCGATCGTATAGCGCGTCGTCAGATGGCGGCATTTTTTTTTAAATAATGGTATACCGGCACGCGGAGTGCTACGGTGCGGCGTGGTGCAGGTGTCAGCGAGAGCGATGTGTCACGTCGCCCGCGGCCGTACACCGCTACACGGAATCACATACGATCGCAATGCCCTTAACGTTTGATTAGATTACATTCACACATTGACGGTTGAAAGGCTAATTGATCTTAGCGACATTTTGTAAAACTTGCAGGAGACCGAATCAAAGTTTTTTGTTTTGAAAAAAAAAAATCATATAAAAACAACTATGTGATAGACTTTTATGTAGTTATTACTGTTGAAAATTGAGTATTATTTTTAAAAAAATATGTCGGTTTGCCCAAAATGCATCAAATTTTGTTATTTTTTGAGAAAAGCAAAATGGTTCAAAGGCGTACCGTAAATAAAATAGCTGAAAGTAAACTGGCTCAAGCATCGACTTACAATAAATTAATACGAGGGAAAATTAATTTACCGCCAAGTCCGATGACAGTTGAATATGCTAATAAGCCAAAGCAACATGACGGTGTTGCACCAGAGTGTGCAGGATGAAACAAAATGAAACCTTACTAGATTGCAGTAGATATTGATGCTTAGGCCATCATTATTCAGCAATGTCTATAAGATATTTTTGAGGCTGGTATGCCACTTTATACAATTTAAGACAGTGTCTTGTATTTATTTTTTTTGTACAAGAAAAATTTTTGTGCACCTGAACTATCTCCTGTGATGACACACCTGTTCCGCCTCTCTCTTTATAAAAACCGGCTAAGTGCGAGTCGGACTCGCCCACTGAGGGTTCCGCACGAATTTGTAGCAACAAATTATTTTAAATAAAGACTATATTTTTTTGTGATTTAATTACAAACGTATATTTGTAACACAAACAAACACACATGTACAATATACATAGTTTTCAGACGTTTCCCTATACTTGTAGTATAAGACGGCCAAATTTCATAGTTCTATTCTAGGTCAACGGGAAATACCCTATACATTTTGAATCCCGTGAGAGTATTGAAAATTATACGTTTTTTTGCGGTATAAACGGCCGTATCTTTTTTTACGTTAACATAGAAGTTAGATTTTGTCACAGCTTCAAGGAACTGTAGCTCTGAGTACATGGTTTTAATTTCAACTCAATACCGTACGCGTTCCTGTGTTAAACGGTCTTGACAACAGACGGACAGACAACAAAGTGATCCTATATGGGTTCCGTTTTTTCCTTTTGAGGTACGGAACCCTAGTAAAGTGCCAAAATCCTGAAAGCTTACAAATGTGCAACCAGTACCCAAAAAGAGAGACCGTGCAGACCCTGCTCATAACCATCCGATTGCCGTTACCTCCATCCTATGCAAGGTTATGTAAAGGGTTCTGAATAGTGAGCTGCTGACCTACCTTGAAGACAATGATCTCCTCAGTGACCGTCAATATGGCTTTCGCCGGGGACGGTCAACTGGCGATCTACTTGTGTATGTCACGCACTGCTGGGGTAAAGCCATCGAGAGACACTGCGAAGCAATTGCCGTGACGCTCGATATCTCGAAGGTCTTTAACAGGATCTGGCACGCAAGTCTACTCAGCAAGCTTCCTGCTTATGGCATCCCAGCTGATTTTTATAGCTAAATATCAGATTTTTTGAGTGAATGGTCGATCTGATTAGTCAATTATGGCTTCTCCTCTGGCCTCATGGCTATTGATGCCGGAGTTCCTCAGGGGTTTGTTCTCTCTGCAACTCTTTTCCTGCTGCACATCAATGACCTACTTCAGCCTGGTCTTGTTGGGTACGCAGATGACAATACGGTTTCAGAGAGATACTTGTTCGGCGCAACAACTAGCGGGATCGAAGTTCGTTCCTTGAGAGAGGCCATGGTAGAGCGGACCAATTTGACCTTAAGCGTTGTCTCCCAGCGGGGTGATGACAATCTGGTCACTTTTAACGCCACCAAAACACAGGCGTAAAAAGTGGTATTTTCTACCAAACTCGTACTTTTCGGGTTCCTGTGACTGGTCGGCTTGAGTTCCTAGGCATGAAGTGACAACTAGTCTCAACTTTGGCGGCATCATTCAGTACAAAGCCCAAACTGCGGCCAAAAAACTGGACTAGATAGGGCAGGTAGCTAAATAGGATGAAGCGATGCTTCAGGCTTGGACAGCTTTTAACCCAATACAAGGCACAGTCCGATCCTGCATGGAGTATTACAGTCACTTTTGGTTTGATGGCTCAGCTAAATATCAGCTTGCCGCGCTTGACTCGGTGGAACGCAGAGCTAAGAGGCTCATCGCCGTAAGTCTGCCTGCTTGTCGGTCTTCTACAAATTGTACTTCGGTTAGTGTGCCCAAAAATTCCAAGACCTCATCCCAGCGGCCTCTTTCTACCATCGGACATCCAGACGCAATGTAAATTAACATCCCTACCTTGTTGCTATTCCAACAATTTGTACTAAGCGTTTCCAAACGTCTTTTATAATGCGCTAAGCAAAGGAGTGGAACTCTTTGCCTTTTGCATCGGTGTTTCCAAACGCTAACAACCCTAATCTCTTCAAAGTTGGAATGAACAGGCTCCTTCTGGGTAAGCTCGCTCCATCGTAGACTTTGTCTCTGTCATCTTTGACCTAGACTAGAGTCAGAAGCAAACCCATCACAAAAAAAGGAATCATTCAAGATATTGATCCAACGTGACTTGGTTCAAGCGACACGTGTTTTTAATGTGATTGAATGCAAAATGGGCCAAACGACATAGCTTATTGTTTTGGTTTAATGCAAAATAGGGCAAAGACAAAACAACAACCATGGCGAAAAAGCCAAATGCTTTAATCGACACACGATATAAAAGTTAAAAAAATCAAAAAGCTTAAGTCATCGAGTAGATCAATGAGCTTAGAAATGAGGCCTGTTTTGCTGTGGGTGCTAAGCGTCAAACGACGGAGAAAATTTTCCTGATTCCGAATATGTTTATAACTCAATATCGCAAAAATTTCGCTCAGACCGATTAGCCTTTCAACTGTCGACATGGAAATGTTGTGGTGATTGGTTTAAAAACTAAAACAACTGAAGTATTCCTTCATTTATTGTCACATTATCAAGTAAACTTAAAGTAAAATATTTGAAAGGAACAATTTTGCGCAAACGAAAAAGATCCACTGAGCAAACTGTCGAGTTAACAACATCGAAAGCAGAGCGCCCACGCGTTCATTGTGCGCGTCGTATTTCTTACTTTGTAAGTGTCACGTCACAGGCGGACACACAGATAATCAAGGTAACCGCGTCAGTAACATGAGCCATCAATAAGCACCCCTCCTTCGCGCCGCTCTGCCTCATGTCACCCCCTGCCTCGCCCTCAGTCCGACGGGACAAGGGTGTGTACTGATTTGTAATTTGGTACGCGCGGCGCGTCGCCAGGACGCGCGTTACTCGCCGCTCATTGAGAGATTTTGCACAGAAGGTGCACTCCGTTGCAATTCCTGGCGGCGGTCAATAAAGATGACTGCAATTTACAAATCAATACAATTTGGATTTGCAGGGCCCTAAAGTGATTGCGAAGCTATGAATTAATTATATTAAAGTGCATTTGAAACTCAAAAGTTAGATGATCAATTATGTATTAGTTATTCAAATCTCGTCAGGTGCTAGTTGTGACATGCAAAATTCGTATAAAACAAAACATTCTCAAAAGTAGTTAGACAGTGTTTTGTGTTGGAAGGAAACCACAGTAATTTTCAAATCAAACGAAAAGACATATAGTGAACGCGAAAATCAGTTACAGCCATCGTTGTTTTAATTCCTCTGAGTCGTATACTTAATCCTGAATTTCTTCCCCTCCCCTTTTATCCCGCTTTTATCACATTTGTGCATATTTTTATGGCTTGTATTTTACTATACTAGCATTTCCCACGACTTCGTATGCGCATATCCCGTTTTCCCCGTTCCCAGTAGTTTCGGCTGTGCGTTGTCTGCCACTCAGTCTGCAGCGGAAGTGTTTTATACGTTTTATATAATAACATATATGGAACACACTACACTAAAAAAACTACACCGAACAAGTTCTTCTGTATCACTTTTTTCTGAGTGTGCACACTCGAGGCAGGGATCATCGCGCGTTAACTTTTTCTGCCCACCCTTAGGAACAAAGACAATTGTCTCTATCGCTACAGCCGGGGCCCGAGCCCGGGGCCCAAAGTCGGGGCCCGGAGTCCGGGGTGCAGTGCAGGACGTGATCGAATTTATTACTGCCCGTTTATCTCTCTAGTTTAATTTTTTGCCGCACAATAGTCATTTACTATATATTCGCAAAGCTTCGAGAGAGATGTTCCCGCCCGCTCCGCACGCCGCGCGCCGGCCGCTCCGGCTTTTTGTCTTGTCTAAATTTTCAGCGCTGCAGCGCACTGCATTGCTTTGTTTTTATAAGGAAACCCTATGAAAGTATAGCTTTCACATTAATCTTGAGGAAGGCCACATCAATATGCAGTCATGTACATCCATGTAGCGGCGGAACTTTGTGCTACAATGTAGGTCGGCTGGATGCGGAAAGATTTATATTAATTGCAACGTACAGTTAATAAAAACTTTAAATTGAATAAAAAGCATTTACTTAGCAACTAACTTTGTTACTTGCGTATCTACAGTATTATAAAAAACATGTTTCTTCCAAATGTATTGATCTCACTGAACTTTCCAATGTCAAATGGTCCCATTGTAACGAGAGGAAATCTAACTGAAGTTCAAAGCGCCAAGCGTCAACTTTGTTCTACTGTGGCTTCTTATTGTCAATGGAAGCCTATTCGTACCTACTGTGTGTCGAACCTGTTCTCGAACATAAAGTCGCAGTGTTACTCGTACCTACTGTGTGGCGAACCTGTTCTCGAACATAAAGTCGCAGTGTTACCTACTCGTACCTACTGTGTAGCGAACCTGTTCTCGAACATAAAGTCGCAGTGTTACTCGTACCTACTGTGTGGCGAACCTGTTCTCGAACATAAAGTCGCAGTGTTACTCGTACCTACTGATCTACATCTACCTACCTTTAATTATATTCTGATTTCGCGTTTGGTCCTTTCAAGTATTTTACTTACTATACACACGGATGTAATCCAGCGTCCCAAGGTGATCTTGCTTGTTGCCATCCGTGTACACGGCAGATGCAATCCAAATTTCGCGAATGGAAACCAAACTTAAAAATTGTTGACTATACTAAGACTTAACTGTACCACTATCTGTATTATTGGGAAATAAAGATATTTATTATTATTTTTTATGTTTTTTACTTTCTCGGGTCCCTCTTCCTAGAGACCCGGTCCTTTGGTAGGCGTACGAGGGGCCGAAGCCAACTCGCAGAGGCCTCTTTAGACATTTCAAATGGAATGGGACACCAACCGACGATTATCCCTGTATGCACTGTGAAAGTATACCCAAGGACAATCCCCGGTTGGAGCAGGACTATTGCAGAATATGGAAACAAAAGATGAAACGCTATGGGTTTGGCTGGTTTAGTGGACTAATAATCGTTTACTATGGAAGAACTATTGGCCCCTGCCTGACCATTGACAATTAAAACGGCTTTAAAATGGCAGGGGGTGACTTGCACACTCAATAAATGGGCCCCCCGAAAAGGGTCGCTAGCACAAACAACGTAGCGCCAAGGGGGCAACATATCCTGAGGTCCTAGAGGAGTGGAGAGGTATACCACGGCTATCAGGACAATCCCGCAAGTACGGTCAAGATCCCTACCAGCACCTTTATACATTCATCCTTCTCCCGAGCACGTTTGCTCTTGCGAATCTCTACTCAGACCGGCCGATTAAGGCAAGAAAGAGGTGGGAGCTCTGTTCCTCGTCAGTTTTCACCCCGGCCAGGCAATAAAGGCAAGCCGGAAATGAGGAACAAGAATTCTCCCTGGAGATCAGGTCTGTGGGGTCGCCAGTGCCCAACAGTTCGCCACAAAACTGCCTTGCGGAATTATTATTTATTATTATAAACTCCCACCAAGGACAGCGTGGATGGGACGCTGGATACCATCCGTGTGGAACATGCTTAAAATACAACTACACACAACGTCCTAAATGATTTATTAATAAATAATCATTTAAAAGGTGATGGTTTCTATCTTTTCAAAATTAAAGATGTTAGTATTAAATCTAAATTTATGTTTTCGTTTTTTTCTTATTTTTGTAGAACAATAAATGCTTTTAATAAGATTAGCGGTACACGTAACCGGAAACTTGGTAATATTAATAAGCCCGCTAATAACTCGCTTATTAATTTTAACGTAATTAAGCACAATCTTCAGGGAAATCAGCCGGTATGGAGTCGTAAGTCCACCGCAGGATTACATACACGATAATATAATATTATAACAGCCATAATTTACTTTAATAATATTCACAAATATCTATTCAATTATTAAATACTTTATAATTTAAGCGAACGTAAAGTATGTGTACGGTCTAAAAGTTTACTCGTAATTTAATTTATCTAACAAATGACAAACATCATTCTACCTCTCCTTTTCCAAACTATGTTGGGATTGTTGGGATCTGCTTCCAGTCTTCCGAACGCAGCTGGCGCCTGTCTGCCCTCCACTATCCATTAACTGGGCTAAACCTTGAGGACCGCTGTCAGGTTTTCTGACTTTTGAGTACCAGTAACGAGTGCTAAAGATCTTGAAATGGTAGGCGGCACTAATGTCTTAACGTGCTTTCTCAGGCACGGAGGAAATATTTAACAAAAATTTTGAATGAAAATATTATTCGAAGGCAATATTTGAAAGATTGACATTTCCAAATATTCTATACCTACTTCCAAGAAACCGTAGGCGAGCGTTTTGATAAATGAGTGTAGGACATTATTCAGACTATTGAGTATGTTTCGTGATCTGCGAGTGCATAAGTAGCGAACGAGAATTATTAATGTCAGTAAGCGGCGCGGTGGCGGCCGTCGGCAGTGCCCGCCTGCCCTTCTGTCTGACACGTGTGAGCACGCTGCACATTATGCGACCATGCCGATCTCTATTGCCGATTGTGGCTTGCGATCAAGATTTAGAAGAGCTTATTGTCTTGTTTTTCTTTCCGCGTGCTGAGACGTGTGTGTAACTCACCTACCGAGGCAATGCCTATCTGTGGCACTAACTGAATCCACGTAAGAACAAGTAATTCACACTTAGCACCTAGTTAAGCTACGTGGGAGTAGTTAGCAGTAGACGCTCTCAGTAGTTTCGCGAGTTGTATGTACCTCAGCTAGCGAGCGGCGCGCTGCCGGAGGCGCGGGTACTTTACAATGTTCTCTTTAGCACTAACTGGGTTACCGTCTAGCGGCAATGAACAGGCAGCTGAAGTGATTCAGAATAATGGCAATGGTTTATAATGTTGACGAATATGTTGAGAAGAGATCGTCGAAAGCTAAAATTATTTTCAGTTACTTTCATCAATAGCCGGCCTATGTTACCGAAATGTTAAATAGTAATAAATTTAATTTCTTCAGAAACTTTCAACGCTTTCGATCATTATTTTGTGGCTTCAGAGAGAGTTAGATTTGCTAATTGATAAAGCAGCTCAGAAAATACGTCATCTATAGAATATAGTTTCTACTTGATATTACGAAGATCTGTTCTGAAAGCAGTGTTAGCCGTAAAATCCCGTTAGTTGATAAGTTTAATGAATACATCGTTGCTTATTAGGGCGGTGTGTCTAATAAGCTGCGAGGCGCTTATCCCCGGCTCAATCGTAAAGTATTCGAGCGTTCGGTACGAACGCCAAGCCTTATAGAGAACACCACACGACAGGAAGGGGCAGAAGGTTCACCCACATGAAGAAGGACGTCGCAAAAGCATTGCAGGCTGCAGTGAATGTCAACTGTTGGCTTCAGCTATGGAGTTGTGTTTATCTTTGTAGTAAGTTGGCACTTCTGTACCTCCCTGCAGGTGTGCTCGGTGTAAATAGCCGTGGCTCGCGTTAATGAAGGCGGTCGACAAACGATAACCTCCGCCAGTACGCACCTCGGCGTTGGTTAGCATCCACTAGTCCACTACACGACGTACTTTACAACAATACCGTGTTTCAGCCACCGGAGGTAAAGGCGCGCCAGAATCACGGTAGTGTGGGCTTCCGCAGTATCGTGTTTCCGATTTAATAATCAGGGTGTCTGTAAATAATAAGGTAAACTTTATCTACTAGTTGTGCTAGTTAAAGTCGAGTAAGAAAAGGTAGGAACCATTGTAGCGTGTTCATACGGACAACAATTTCTACAAAGAATTACCTGTCAAAGTCAAAAACGTTTATTTCAATTAGGCCAGTAAACGGCACTTTTGAACTTCATCATTACATTTAAAAGAACATAGTGACTCTACTGTCCATTCGGAAGGGTAGATTCTTATGAAGAAGAACGGAAAAGAAACTCCATAGTTACTCTTTTCAAATCAATGTTTTACATGTGCTGTGGTATACAAAACTTTTGTTAATATATATGAGGACCATTTTTTTTTTTATAATTTAGGAATGAGCTTGCTCTTGACCACAATCACGCCGGATGAAAAGCGATAGATGAGGTCTATGATGGAGCGATCGTGCCCAGAAGATGCCTGTTCACTCTTGATTTGAAGGCAGACGGGTTATATGTGGACGGGAACACAGATGCTGGCAGAGAGTTCCACACTTTAGCTGTGCGTATAATAAATGTGGAAGAGAAGCGCTGGGTACGACTAGTCGGGATATCGACCTAGTACGGATGGTACCCTGCGGTACGTCTGGTATTCCGGTGGTAAAAGGGCGATGGTGGGATCAGGTCGTGGAGTTCCTGCGCACACTTCCCAAAAAACAGTCTGTAAAAGACCGACAGGCAGGCAATTTTCTTTTCGCCGATGACCTAGGCTGTGAAGCTGAGCCACCAACGTCTCGTCACCTATAAGCCTTTTTGCTCTGCGTTCAACCGAGTCTAATGCAGCAAGCTGGTATTTTGCTGAGCCATCCCAAAAGTAGCTGCAATACTCCAAACAGGATCGGACTTGTGCTTCGTACAGACTCAGAAGCTGTCCAGATGTGAAGTATCGTCTTACCCTATTTAGGATGCTCAGCTTCTTGGCTGCAGTCTGTGCTTTTGACTCGATTGTTGAGCCGAAGTTGAGATTGGACGTCAACTCCATGCCCAAAAGCTCCAGGCGGTCGTTAACAAGTACAGGCGTACCTCGGAATGTAGGAAATAGCTGAAATGGACTCCTTTTAGCAGTAAAGAGACACACCTGTGTTTTCAGAACATTGAATTTGACCCGATTATCGTCGCCCCACTGGGAAACGAGATTTAAGGTAGAATTAATTCGCTCCACCATGGCCTCCCTAAGAGTAGCTGTTTCCTCCCTGCCGGCTCCTGCACTGGAAAAGTATCTTTCTGAGACTGTGCTGTCATCTGCGTATCCGATTGCACCAAGTTGCAGCAGGTCGTTGATATGCAGCAGAAATAGAGTCGCAGAAAGAACAGACCCTTGAGGAACACCGGCATCAATAGCCATATGATCCGATGAGCAGCCGTCTGTGACCACTTTGATCGAACGCTCGCTCAGGACAATACGTAACATATACAAGAAGATCCCCAGTTGAACGACCACGACGGAAACCGTACTGGTGATCACTGAGGAGCTCACTGTCTTCCAGGTATGCTAGCTGCTTATTGTTAAGTCCACTTTACACAGTGTGGAGGTTATGGCGATTAGTCTGTAAGTGATAGGGTCGGCACGGTTACCCGTTTTGGGCCAGAAACCTAGAGTATGCAGAGGTAGACTTATTAATTTTCTAAATAAGTACATGGTACTCACATTTCTACATAAGTACATGGTATTCACTCACTCAAATATTGGAACCATTAATTAGCAGAGTGTGAGTGAACAGAAAAATAAAAACCCAAAAATGAAACAGTAGGTACAAAAATAAATACATAAACGAACCAGTTTGATCTTGTCTCCACCATTGATTGTCCTATGGATCAGGACCAGCATGTTTCCAAGCATTCTCATTCTGAATGTAATCTTCTAATTTGTAATATGCTGGTTTGCAAAGTGTGCTTTTAACGTAGGTTTTAAATTTTCCTTCATTTAGTTCAAGTTAGTCAATATGTTACAAGGTATTTTATTGTAACATTTGCACCTGCCAAATGCATGAGTCAGAAACTGAAATCTGAAGAAAAGTTTGATTAGGTGTCTGAAACTTGGAAACCTGATTAGGTATCTGTACCCAACTAACACTAAAGCGCTAAAAAAACCTATATAAGACTCGTATATCAGTTCCATTTGAGTATAAAAGTGTTAACGCATACCATTGCAACTGAGTTAGAGCATGCTCTAACTACTTATAACCACGAAAGAGGCCAACAGTTTTAAAGGTAAAAATTATAGAAAGTCTATAGTAAGGTGTCACAATGATATTAAAGCTGCACAAGAGCGTTTATTCATCGTCAGCTACTACTCTAACCGATATTACCGTTGTAATATAGGGTTGGTAAACACTACAGGCGGTATAAATCCTATAGTATGGTGTTCAAAAGATATTAAAGCTGATATACGAGTCTTATATAGGTTTTTTTAACGCTTTAGTGTTAGTTGGGAAGTATCACGTATAAATGTGGGACAAAGCTATAATGAGTGCGAGTCAAGTACCGAAGGCTACAAGGTAACCCGGAGCTCTGGCGGGAACTTGCGAGTAGGGCAGACTATGTCGACAGCTCAGGTTACGTGTATTCTTGCTGACCACAAACGGATTACTTCATTAACTTTAGAAGTAGTGTAAATATTAATTGTAGGTTTATACGATATTAAAAAAAGAAACAAAGAAACAAAGAAACAAAGAAACAAAGAAACAAATAAACTCTTCAGCTTAATAATTATATTAGTGTATATTCTATAAAAAAGAACCCTTATAACATCACTCTCTTTTATGTCTGTTTGTCCGTGTGTCACCACCGATTTTTTCACAAAAGGGTGGACCTAGCAAGTTATACCAAATACCAAAGACTTTAGTCCCTATTAGGTGATTCAAATAAATTCCTGAGTCAACACGATAAAAAGATATGGATTTGTGGATTTGAAAAGTTGTAAGTAACAAAAGTTGTAAGTGACAAAAGTTGTAAGTAACAAAAGTTGTAAATAACAAAAGTTGTAAGTAACAAAAGTTGTAAGTAACAAAAGTTGTAAGTAACAAAAGTTGTAAATAACAAAAGTTGTAAGTAACAAAAGTTGTAAATAACAAAAGTTGTAAGTAACAAAAGTTGTAAGTGACAAAAGTTGTAAGTAACAAAAGTTGTAAATAACAAAAGTTGTAAGTAACAAAAGTTGTAAATAACAAAAGTTGTAAATAACAAAAGTTGTAAGTAACAAAAGTTGTAAATAACAAAAGTTGTAAGTAACAAAAGTTGTAAGTGACAAAAGTTGTAAGTAACAAAAGTTGTAAATAACAAAAGTTGTAAGTAACAAAAGTTGTAAGTAACAAAAGTTGTAAGTGACAAAAGTTGTAAGTAACAAAAGTTGTAAATAACAAAAGTTGTAAGTAACAAAAGTTGTAAGTAACAAAAGTTGTAAGTAACAAAAGTTGTAAGTAACAAAAGTTGTAAGTAATAAAAGTTGTAAGTAACAAAAGTTGTAAGTAACAAAAGTTGTAAGTGACAAAAGTTGTAAGTAACAAAAGTTGTAAATAACAAAAGTTGTAAGTAACAAAAGTTGTAAGTGACAAAAGTTGTAAGTAACAAAAGTTGTAAATAACAAAAGTTGTAAGTAACAAAAGTTGTAAGTAACAAAAGTTGTAAGTAACAAAAGTTGTAAGTAACAAAAATGTTTCTTTCTTTTGGTTTGTTAAGTTTCATCTGCAGATTTTCATAACTTTTATTACCTTAGGGTTATACCGAAATCATCATGTTTACTCCGTAACTCGTATATTTAAACAGAATGGTCTCGGTAGCTAGTATTATACATGTCACGTTTACACATATTTCAATTACCCCGGGTCATCCGTAACGCGCTGTAATGAATACTCACGACGCGGTACATCGCCGCGTCGTTGCAGGTTGCCGCGATTTATGACCCACGGGCCAAGCAAGGAACTATGCTCTGCTACTATACCTAGTGATCCAGCAATGAAGTGAAGTGTTTTAACTCTACTTATTGTTCCATAATACAGCAACGTAACATAAGGTCGGGAGAGGAATAATGAAGAGAGGACACTAGCCAGGTACAAGTGCAGTGTGCTACTGTGACATTACAACAACAGTCAGATCACAAGATCCAGATAGTTAAAGATAAGTGCTGGTTGGACTCGCAACGACCAGTGAAGCTCATCTTGTCGCATTGGGGAGGTCAAGTCTTAGTAGTGGGTGCAACAAGGCTGCCAATAATGATAATAACGATGATGACTGCCAAATGACCGTGGAAAAACCCACGATATTTGGGAATACAAAATCCTCGATTTCTACCATTATCTTAAAACCACTATATATTTCTTTAAAGTTATTCCAATTATCAGACCACAATTATCTCATCGTAGAGAGGAGAAAGGACGTGATGACGTGCCGCGGGTGCTTCCTGTTTACCACTCGTCCGCGGGTTCATTCTACTGGCAACGAGACATTAATAAATGGGATGCAGCATTAGCATAAACAGGAATACAATATTAATATAATTGTCGGATGTCGGTCAGAGGTCACAAAATGTTGACCTGTGACTTGCGGCTTGTGACTTGCCTCGGCATCCGGAGCACAAACTATTGTGCTCCGGATGCCAATTGAATTATTGGAACGTTAGGTAGAGGACCTAATTACTATTAAACTGCAGTTCTGAACTATAGAATCTGATGAAATTCTATTAATTAATTTGTTAGTTGGTGTTGTAAATATCATCATCTACTACTTAATGTGTGTTTGACACAAAATATCTGCTTAAACAATCTCTACAACGAAATTCACCTTTACTGTAAGGGAGAGACTGTTGTCTCTCTCTATCCCGAGATTGCTTCCTCCTATCAGATTCATCTGAGGTGCTATAAGAGGTCGCGGCGGGGGATTTTAATATTTAGTGCGCGAGTATGATTTACGATGCGATTACACGCGTGACGCGTCACCGTGCGTCACGGTGATGACGTGTTGAGGTACAGGATATCTTACCATGAAACGTATATACTTTCATGTAACATGGCTCGTAGCCAAGACGTAATGACAAGCTCGTGTTACCCTTCTGCCGAATAATTTTACAATTCGGTTGAATTTTATAGTGTAAACAGATTTTGAATAAATTAATAAAAAACACATATTTATTGATAAGACGCCGTCCACTGTCCGTTGACGGTGCTACCATATCGGTGTGCATAGCTTTTCTTGAAGGATCTAGATCATCACGTCAGTCTGCGCGGCATAGGTTCCTACATAGAGTACCTACCTACTAGGTTATTTAGAGAAAATGTTAGATATGGTTTTGGTTGCGGCGAATTTTAATTAGCAAATACAAGTGAGAGTTTCTCTTAATGATGACTTACCAAACACTGTTCTTGCTTCTGCTTTAATTAATATTAACTCTGTAAGTTACTGCCAGAGCTAGCTTGCATGATAATAAGTGTCAAACTTAGCTGCTAGATGGCGGTAAGTGAATGCGATCGCGTGTTAGTTAGAACCGGCGGCGGAGGCAACTTACAGAGTCCATACTTAATCTTAATCCGGATAACTTCGCCTTAAGCCGATCTATTATAATTCGGTTGAAGTCAGAAAAGACAGAAGGACACCTAAACCAGTGGAGTTATAAGTCTTATTAGTAAAGAAATAAGCTCATAGCTGGAGTTTCGGTATCACCCACCGCGCTGTTGCAACGAAAGAATTAATTTAACACGGTTTTTTTTCTGATTTTTAAGACCTTTTTGATCTTTGAATTGTGGATTTTCTGTTTTTTCTACTAAGTGGTATCTATGCACGCTCGGCGTTCCCGCCCTAATTCACATTTGATTACGTATTATATGTGTCAGACTCACTTTCTGATTATAAGCTATTAGTACACACTTACTGCTCTTATTACTTCATTCTAATAATCTGTGGACGCTTCCCACAAACTGTTTCTGAGAAAAAAGTAGGTAACGACAGCTCATCTTCATTACGCTTCACGCTTCTTGCCCCGCGGCACAAGGTTACCATTATCAAATTATTATTATGTTATGTACTAGAAGTGTATTACATATTGTTGTACCGGCTACAGATCTATTCTAAGTTCTTGTGTTGCGTCGTTGTGTTACCTGAATGCCGGATTTCGCAAATCGATTTCTCTCGTTAGTCCTGCCCTTAGCCGCCCTTTCTAAATGAACGTAAAGTAACTCCGACACGAGTGCTCCACGCAGCTGTAAATACATATCGTGCGGCGGTAAACAATGCTAACTAGACGACAAAACAGGCTGATTACTAGCCGACCGCGGCCGACCGCAGCCGACCGCGCCCGACCGCCCCCGACCAGCAGCGGTGATATCCGTCTAATGAATTCAGTGCGCCGCGTCTCCTAACTCGCGCTATTTCAATTACTGCGCGCTACACATACACAGGTGTGCTGCCGGCGACGATCGCGCTCGCTCCACGTACGTATCGTACGTCGCCGCCCCTGAACGGTAATTGGAGATAGCTACGTGCGCGTGCCCAGTAATGGATACTAAACATGTATAGAGTTGTACGAGCCGAAGATAGCGGCGCGGCGAGGTGTCTGCATTCTCAATTAGGCAATCTGGGATCATAGGTAGCGGCCTGTGACCTGTGGCAAGGTGGAAGCAGGATGTCAATATTATCTGCGACACTAGTAGTAGCCGAGTGCCAATAATTGGTGCAATTGACATTCTGAATCAGCGCCGGTGCGAGGGCGGCATCCCTGATGCGCGCACGTCCGCTGGCTGCGCTAAATTCGCGAGGCGACGAACTTTTTATTAGGAAACAATGCGAGACTGATCTTATTGTGTCAGAGTTCATTTCCACAACGAAAAGGTCCTTTTAATTCAGATTAAAAAATATACTGCATAAAATAAGATGGCAGATTAAGGCTGGTATTATGGCGCTCCGGCCGCTCGGTGACGCGGCTCGCAGCGCGGCGGATAGTTATAAACAAAGCAAGTATTACGCGGAGTGGATTACGACGCGGCGGGCGGCGTGTTCGGCTGACGTTATGAAGTGGTGCGCGGATTACAGCGGCGCGCGCCGCACACCCGCGCGTCACACCGCCGCGCTGCGTCTGCTGGGCTGCCATCCATCAGGATTTCGCCTCACATGTCATAATTTCATTGTTGGTTCGAGGCTAACTATGATTGATTTCAGGCCTTTTAACACTTCGCCTATTCAAAAATATATTCGCTTTTAGCTGCCGTTTATAGGAAAACGTTCGTCAAATTCTCTCGTGGAAAATATTTACGATCCTAATCTTCCTAAATTCTGCACTGATCTTCTTTTCGTGTTGATTAACGCATGTCTAATTTTATCCGACCATTATTGACGAATCAGTACAGCTCTATCATTATGACTTTAATGGCTTTTTATTACAAGTTATACGTCCATTTCAAACGACTAAGAACAAACAAAACGTCTAAACTGCGTAGTGCGTTATTATAATGAAGTTTCCAACTTAAGATTACTGTAACAGCGTTATTCCCTGCATTAGGAACAAACAGTAAAGATAAACTTTAGGTACGCTCAAGCGGGTGTATAAGAAGATAATGGAAAGGTACTTACGCGTTAGTAATAATAGATATTCCTCGTATATATAACCGAAGTTTATTGCAACTTATTGCTCCACGTCCTAACTGAATAAATAAATGTCAACTATTTTTATTTTATTACGTTGGTGTGTCAATAAAATTAATAAATAAAATAAGTTAATTGTTCTAATTTATTCATAATATGCAATACGTCAAGCTGCACCCTTACCCGGTACGTTCGGACAAAATAAATTGTATTCACAAGCGTGCCGTGACGTCAATGCGTCAGTAGACGCGTGATGCGATTGTCTGGAGTGGGCCGCAGGCCCGCAGTCGCGGTGCGGCCGGCGCGGTACCGCTCTAATATCGCGCTCCAGTATGCCGCCGCTCTACCTTCAACGTGCAGAAGGATACCTAACGATGCATCATTGCATAAAACACGATTTTTGAATTTACTATATAATACTTTTAGCCTTCCTAAAACACTGACATGATCATTATTCACAGCCCAACTTCGCTCACTGCAGAGCTAGACCTATCCTTTCTTGTTCTAATCCCCACGTTCCTGTGCCAGCCTCAGCCAGGTTCTACCCGCGATGGCAACGATGTCGTCTGCCCATTTCGCTGAGTCGTCGCCGACAACTCACACTCCTTGTTGACTTTAGGGTACGATTCGCTGCCCCTATATGAGTTAGTTTGTTCCAAAACTTTGTTCAGGATCCCATTTATCTCTTATCGTCACTGACTAACGAATTCACTCTTTACACTAGGATTTAGTGCCTTTTGCGCACGTAGCTGAAAATAGTATAACAAATCGAAAAATCCCTGAATTTTAAAAAGAGTCCCGTTCAAAGTTGTCTCAGTTTTTACATCGACTGTCGCTGAAATGCGTGCCTGTTACTGTCTTTGTATGACGTAGTACACCTTCTGTTTGCATTGCCAGTACCTATGTGATGCGGTGCGACACGGCGCGACGCGGTGCGGCGAGGTAATTGCGTTAGCGTCCGTCTCGCAGCGGCCTCACCTCTACGTGTCTGACGCGAGACCCGCAGGCTGCCACCACACTGCCACACTGCAGCTGTCAATACTAAACGATTGCTTTTACACACTTTCATGAATCCTCGACACTTCGACTAATCACGATCCTGTTTCAGTGATTAATTTCTGATTTTGCTGAAGAGCGTGAGTAAAAGTATTTTTTGAGAGCTGTCGTAGAAATAGAATAGATAGGCGTTAGCTACTTAGCTACGATGCCTTTAGGATTTATGTACATTACTTGGTATCATACTCGTAGCTATGTGCTGGAGCCACGCCACGTATTGACTACATATTGTTTTACCTGGTACACTGAATAATCTACAGACAGTCTGTTGTTAGAATGACTGACTTTGACATTCTAAAACAATTATTATAGTCGAAATGTCCACCCCGCGTGTCTGGCCTGGAGCCCGGTTTAAGGCTTCCTCAAACAGGTATGGCGTGACGATGCGACAACCATGATTCCCCATGTTTTCCCACAAGAGTTCTATCAATTTCAATGAAAGCGGCACACGATGTCGCATTGTCACGTCGTAACTGTGTGAGGAAACATACGAAATTGGGACAACACTTAAGCTAAATCACTGTAACGTGAGCGGTATTGAATTTACTTAGTTTACCGTTCAACGGAAACGTATAACAAGAAAACAATAAAGCCCAGTAATAGTGGATTTTCCGTAATCTAATTTAATACCTCGGAATTAAATATTACGAATGACGAAATGTACACTTAACTACCTTAATAGTAGCTGTAGTGTATGTAGATATACTTATGATTTGTCTCGAGCGCATACAGTTCGCGTCAGCGTGGTTTGCCCCTCGGAAGTTAGATTTGAGTGAAGTCCACGCAGGTGCAATCGCGTAAAAAAGTGTTACTTTCCTATTTTTTTTTTATACTATAAACAAGTAACAAAGACTACCAGTAACAATAAAATATCAAAAGTAACACAACAAACACTTACACCACAAGAACACAAATCAAACTGCAAGAAATAACCAAAATAAATCATTAAAAACCTGCTTAAGTGTTGAAGTACTGTTATGTGCCATAAAGAACAATGTGATTAGTGGATCCATCACATCTTAAAAACGTGGTCAGAAATGTGGGGTATTTCTAATGATTCTGTTATGTTGAACCCTTATATTATACCTGTCCTAGTCAGAAGGATAGTTTGCATTATTATTGAAATGCAGTGACAAGCTGGCGTAGTGCCTGGTCATTTAATCGACACGAAATAAATAACAAAGATATTTTGAATTTTTATTGCAGTTTTATTATAAAAGGTGTTGTTTTGCATCCTCGTCAAATTTCAGGAGGTTGTCATAAAAGATATAAATAATCAATTGAAAGAACGATAGTGGGCAATAACTAATAAGCGCTGCTTTTATTTGTTGTTGAAATTTAACAGTATTTCAGAATTAAACCCTTAATTCAATACAAAGAAAACTGAATGCGACAATGCAGCTGAGTGCGTGAGTGTCGACGTCTTACCTAAGAAGTGCTAGCGCGTGCGCGGGCATTGACCGCTACATAATTTTACCTAATTTTATTTCGAAAATCACCTACATCATTATCATAAATTTCGCTTAATAATTAACTCATTTCCGAGCATCATTGGATTACGGAAATCTTACTAAAGACAGTAATACTAGTGCGCTAAAGAAAAGTTCACTGACCTGGTCTCAGATGATTAATAAAATGTTAGTTTTACTTTATCCTTCAAACTAAAGTTTTCGTAGTGATTTTGTTTTATTTGTGGATTAAATTGGTTGATTTGAAATTTTCCTTACTACTTAACGGGCTTCGGACCGGCAATAATACCTACCTTAGTTGGTGTACCGATCTTTAGTAGATCGTCTAAAAATGTTTTCTACGTTTGACGGGAATGGGAAGACGTGTTAGTTAAGTGTAAGTACGTGGTGATACTTTCGACTCTTAGGTATTTGTGACGTAGTTAAAAATTTGAAATCAACTTACATATTTACACTAGTAAAATTGATTAAGCTAACAGCTATTCAAAAAATCTACAAATAAATAAATTACCTACTTGGTCAGTGGGTCTTAGTTACCCGGAGGTATTGTTCAAAGTTGCCATCATCACATCACACTTTTCGCACAATCGAGCACAACGTAGCTGGTTTTCCTTTAGCTTACGTAACACTAACACATTCGTTTTTAAAGTGTCGAAAGCCACCATGACGCTCTATGATGGGGTTCCCGAGCGGGAAAGATTTTCGTGAACATCCGGATGGCTCCACGTGGGCTCTCTCCACTGATGGCATCACATGGCGGACCATCTCTATCAACTCGACATTTGAATAATTGTCCGTCATCTTGCACTTTGTACCTACGTCCGAGAACGGAAATCGCACACCGCAGGCGCACTTCGGCGACATCAAACACACTGGTAGTTCCGGAGCCGCGGGGGCGGGGGGGCTAGGAGCTTGCGCGGGAGAGTACCTGCACTGTGATTGGTTGGGGTGGAATTGATTACCTACGAATTTATTGAATGATCGTTTGCGTATGTGTTGTTTGCGTTTGTTTGTGTGTGAAAGCGCGGTTATTGGGCTAGTAACAGACGGGCCGCTTTTAAATACGGCTGGCTCACACTTACCGATTTCCGTAAATAAGAAAAAAGAAATAAAATAATACCTACCCATTTTATTGTTGATTTGGGTCGAGAATGATTAGCATAATTACGTCCTTGAATTTGACTAGGATGCAAATCAACATCTTGTATAATAATACTGATTTATTATGATGTTGTAACAGCATGGCTGGTCAATAAATTGACACCGTTTGACTATGTTCAGAGGATAATTGTAAATCTTCAACAGCATTATTGGTCATTAAGTTGACGCATTATAAAAAGGAAGCAGAATTTTCTGATCATTAAATTGATATTGAAATGACAACAAACTAGTTGGTTCCAGGTATAACATTAACATGTCCCAAATCACGTTGGAGAAGTTTGACTGCGAAGGAGAACCTTCTTCGGTTGGAGTGAGCTAGGAGCGTGGAAAACGAGCACTCTTTAATCTTTATCTATTTCGATACTTCTGGTATTGAGAAAAAGGAAGGGATGTAGTGTATGTAGATTATGATTTGTCTCGTAGGGCAGGGGTCGTAGGGCAGTCTGTGTTCAACGGTCAGTCAGGCAGCACGTGGTGGTGCGTAGGCGAGCCAAATACCTACGAATACTATGAGTCGATACGTTGCGTGGATATTTCTGAGTAGTAGAGTAGCTATTTCTGAGTAGATAAGTCTCTACCATTTAAGTTTGCAAATCAAGAGCATCCAATTCTTGTCTAATATAAACAGGTCTGAATATTCTCTGCTGGATGGTCAAGAGTTATAAAACGGTTTAATGTTGGAGGCTACTATATGCGTGTGCATGTTTCGAACTGTTAACGAGGTCTGCGCGTGCGCCTATGTGTCACCTGCACTTATTTACTACTTGGAGTAGGAAGAAATACTGCAGCAATAGGGTAGGTGACTAAAAAATATCATTAGTCCGTCAGATAGTTTTCCAAAAAAATATTGGATACGTAATTTTCTGTTTAAGTGCACAGTGCGTTGGAAACTCGTGTGACGTCACATTTCAGTAACATTTTACCTAGCAGTGACGTCACAAGCCCCCACTCCTGATATTTGATGCGTTTTAGTGTCGTCAATTTGTTTTCATTCGATAAAACAAAAAATACGTATCCAATATGTTTCGATAATTTAACTGACGGATTACCTAAATAGAATCACACTATTTTTACTCAGGAATTAATTATAATTATTACTTACCTTAAATACAGCACAACACTTTGGGCAGTGGTTTCTTCACCGGATTTATAGAAAACAGGTTTGCTCTAGTGATTGGCTGTTTATAATCTAGAAATCTGCCCGAAAAATTTTGTTGTTGATAGGATTTTCAGGAACGGAGCTTTCCTTCGGTTTTTGATTAATAAATATACCTGATGAATAGTTAATTAGGACCTCAATTTTTCCTCCTACCTTTACATCTCCTAATTCAACAGTGGGTGCGTCCAGAGAGTCCCCGTACGCGTAGCACTGCTGTCACAACAAACAGTCATCTAGTTAGTCGCGGTCACGCCCCCCTCATTACACTAACTCATCGCACTGCAACATAACACATAGCTATACATACATTATATACACATGGAGTGTAGTGTGACGACTGCACGCACCCTGCAAGATGCTATTGATTTCAATTATTTTCGCGCGATCAATTTGATGGAGCTACGTGACGCCGCATCGCATGCGGTGGCAAACGAGACATTTAAGTGAAATAAAATTATATACAGCCACACAGGTATTACAAACTTATACATTTATAACTAATAAGACCAGACAAGACTAAGAGGTTCATATTGTATTATAATAATAATAACAAAGGACCTCTGGAAAGGTTTTTACGTCGTTCTTTAGTAAAAATCGGCAAAAGGAAGCCAGACATACAGCCGCCTTTGGCCAACGAACCTAAAAATGAGAAACGTCACGCCAGAAGAAATAGTTAAATAAAAACCTATGGCCTGAACTAACTCCGCGGGAACATAACACACAAGACAATCATTTATACAAGTTTAAACATTTATTAATTGTTTGTTTTTACAAGTAACGTAGCGTATGCCTCACCTGATCGCCGTTGGGTATTTTTATTATTTTTGTAGGTGATTACATAACTGCTCTGAAAATCACACCTAACTTTTAAATACATCGATGTAGTGTTTCTTCAACCGATTCTTTCCCACTGCTGGGCAAAGGTCTTGCTAACCCAACTCCTTCCAAATATTTTGTCCCGAGCCACCTCGAACCAACCCTGGCAGTATCAATATACTAGTACTTAGCTCATAAACGAGATTTCAAGTATTTTTCAAAGCCTTACTATTTATCATTCGTAGCCACGTTCGTAGCAATGTCGTTCCAAATCACACTCTATGCTCACTATAAATCAAATGAGTCGTAATAACGTCGATACTTTGATACTTTGATAGAACCAAACCTGACAGGCACAGTGAAGGCTTTATCAAATCACTCAAAACAAACTACTAGCCTTCCTACTTCCTAGTCCTAGCTGATCGATGACAAAGTAAAGTCCTCGTAGACACTCCATTGACTCCTACAGATATATATGTGAGTTCTGTCACCTGTGCCGTGTATTCAATGTCCCGTGCACTCGTACCGCGCATGAAAGAGACGGCAGCTAATTAGCTGATGAATGGAGCAGTAGTGTCAGTGACTTGTGTCTTAGGCTTTAGGCTCACTACACAATGTAGCTCACAGAAGGTTCACGGAGACGTGCTGTTCCTACAGCATGCAGAGAGTCTATTGAGAATTATAGATTTGTATGTGACCTTCTGCTAGTTATTTCGTTGCTGTGTATCGTTGGACATCGGTATTCATGGAGTCGTTCCCGTTAATATCTGCCGATATTGACAACCAACTGACCTCACGTTTGCTTCCCCCAAATAAATATAAGGCAATTGCGCTAAAACAGTGGGTTCCTACATTGTTAGGTTCCTTGTTAATAGTATAAACAATTTTATTTATATTTTACTTATTCCATATTGTGTATAAGTTTTTCCAAGTAACCACCAGTCAGACCAGTACGTACTCATTCTATAGTACATACATTAAGTCATAAATATTATCAGTCTCCAAATTGAAATGCATGAAATTGAGTTATGACTCATATTAAGTGTGTTCTTCGCGGTGACAGATACAAATTCATTGAATTATTTATTGAATGGACACGTACGAGTATGTTCGTTATTTATTGATATGTATCTAGTTCTGTGGGGCAACGGAGTATTGGTGAAGTGCACCTCTGTGTGTTTGATTTATATGAGGTTTAATGTGTTCCTGAAGCTCTAGACGCAGTGCCATTCTGGATGGTTGGTGATTCAGTTTTTAGTGTTCGAAGACAGACTCATAAACAGTCGCGCGTGTGACGAACGCATTACACATTCCCCTCGCTCGGCGTCGTCGTCGTCGTCGCCGGTTGAAATACGTTTCGGAAATCACTGAAATACTAGTAGCGTGTTTGTTTAAAATTCAACGACGAGACGTGCGGCTGTGAGCCCCCATCCTGAAGGAACGTTTCTTTTTATGGGGGTCACTCGAGTAAATAACTCGTCTTCATTCGGGGCTCCGCAGTCGAGTCACGCGCCTGCCCCCCTGCCCCCCGCTCCGCCGGCGCCGGACACTTTGAATATTTTGAGCCATGCATTTATATAGCTGTCATTGTGAGTGAGTAGTGGACATTATCATTACAGCGACTGAACGAATATTACTAGCAACGTGTTACACGTTCGATCACGTTGTGAAACCTGCTCACTATTTGTATGAGCATCACTTGAGCAGCACTTTTATCCCGAGGTTCATGTTCAGTGTTAGATGTGAGCGCGTGGGCGCGCGTGGGACGCGCGCGACCGATTGTTGCCGTATCTCGCGAATAGCGCTTTATCTCCAATGCTAATGAATGAAAACATATCTGAGATATACCGCTCCAATTTATCGTTCTCGTTTAGTTTATATGAAGCTTATTTGTTACTAAAATATTCATTGAACTTTCACGTATTCCTGTAGGCTGTGGTGTGTGGCTTGTGCAACGTGTAGCATGATAGCTGGTGTAACGCAACAAAAGCGACCGAACAACATTGCGAGAACATTGATAATTATTTAATACTGCTTACTTTTTATTTTATTTATTGGGACAATAACAGCTACAATATTTATTTATTTACAAAAAAATACGTTAAGTGATCGTTTACAATATCGACCAATCCACCAACCAATCCACCTTCGACCACAACATCGCTTATCATCAGGTGAGATAGTGGTCAAACGCGTGCCTATCAATAAGTAGTAAAAATAAAAATTCACGTACCGACCCGAACCGAACCGGCACCGAATACCGGCGGATACCGGCAGAAAATGCCGCTATACAAACAAATATGAAATACAAATTCAACTACAACGTTTGTTAAAACATTCAGATACATCAAATAAAATTTTATTAAAATGATAAAGAAGAATGCTTTCGCCTGTCGACCATTATAATTTGAGCTCAGCATGGAACAGCTTAATGGTCAATATGAACTTGTACCTAGTCAACTTCAAGTTAAAAAATAAACACTTGTAACCAATATCCAGGATCCCTGGTCCTGGATACTGTTCCATCAAACGGTTATCTTAATGAACTATAACTTATGTGGTAAGTTGCGAATGTCATGGTTAATGTTCAAAATTGCGCGCGGTACGATTTACATGTAAATGGAGGAACGTTTGCACGTCTGGCGCAGCAGACCGACTCATGACGGCTCACTCTCTCCTGGCTCGTTCTACAGAAAATTGTGAAACAAGGTTCTATTCACACTTTTGATGGTTCCATTCCAAGCCAAGGGTCTCCAACAATCCGCAGGGATCGTGTTACTTTTTAGGGTTCCGTACCCAAAGGGTAACCAACAGAAACCTATTACTAAGCCTTCCCTGTTCGTCCATCCATCCGTCTGTGTCGACCTTACACACAAGAAACTTTTGTTTTCGGTAAATGGCACGGAACCTTTCGTGTGAGAGTCTGACTCGCACTTGGCCGGTTTTTAATTAACAAACTCAACTAAATTCTGCACCGATCTCTGTATTATAGTTAGCAATTGTTAATTTTTTTCATGCAAGCACCGTATTAGTGGTTCGTTCATTATTTACTAGGCGATGGTGATCCGTAAACTTATGGAGACTCTTCGGAAGAAGTACAAAAATGATCATTACATTCTTGAAAGCAGTTTTTGCTTCTCAAATACGTACAGTTTGTAGAGATATTAAGCGGATTCATGTCATCGCGAGGCTAGCGAGCGTGACGCCACCACTGCTGCCAACGGCGTCACGTAGGACTCGTGCCACAGGGCCGATTTGTTGGCAGAAGTAAACCGCAGGCGTCTATTATATTATTATTATCCCACTGCTGGTCAAATGCCTCCCTCCACTCCTTCCATTGTTCCGACTTCGTGCACCATCCTGCCAATTCCCAAGGGAGACCTCCACGTCATCAGGCTTTTATTACAGCAGCTACACAAAGCTAGTTCTCCTCGCCCTTCAATTAACCACTAGCCATTGCAACGCCTTTCATCCCTGAAGCAACACTCGATACTTCGATAGAAATTAAACTTCTCCAATGTTCCGTTGGTACGTTCTTCAAGAATACTCCTTCTTCCAAAGTAATTCATTGTACTCCCGGGTACAAATCAAAGCACGTATTTAGAAGCCATTTTTATTTATACATTTTTTCCTCGTAAATGTAGAAGGAATAAAAGCAGCAGTGCACAGCGATTACTGTTGCTGATTTTCAAATTCATGAGGCGAGCGCTGCCGCCACCGCGCGAGGAAACTCACATAACTAACTGTACACTCAATGTATATTACAAATCTGTATCTTCTATATTTATAAGCTTTAAACTGGTACTGCTGAGCTTCTATTTTAGTTCGATCTTTAAATAAGTATTCGCTTTTTGTTCTTGTTGGTCACTCAACGACCACTGTAGTTGTTTGCTACGGAGGCACAAGTCTAGCGGTCAAGAAATCGGTTCATTTGTTGGTGACATACGCGACGCAGACAGTAAGTGGCGCTCATAAATACGCACACTTTACTGTCATAAGAGCTGCTCTGTCCACGCTGCGCGCAGTGGGCACTAGCCGCACTACCCGCACTACCTGCACTGCACTAACTCTTTGTTTTTATTGCGAAACGTTTTGTTGTCGATGATATCGCCTCGTCCTTATTCAGAGCGATCGTATTTTCGTAACAAATAATTTGGGTTTGGGTCGACAATCTCGACAAGAAGACTAATGGATCGCATTCACAGCGATTATATATCACTGCGTTCCGCTAATGAATTCATCGCTCACAAACGACTTTTACTTATTTAACATTTGCACTGTTTTATTTGTTCACTTGCGACCGTGGCGAGGTGCACTGATCGCCGACACACAGCATACGCCTGTCGCACAGTCGCACAGTGTGCGCAGAGCTTACACTACATTAGCGAGGCTTACCGAGCATTTGGTGAGGATCACATTAATCCGCGTTAATTCAAAGAACACATCAGACATGTATGTGCAGGACGTCAGTGGGATTGGACACACGCTCCGGTGACGAGCTTTCTCTTTACGACTAAGGTGAATGTTACGGGTTGCTCATTGCCATTTTCCCGCGAGATGGCGCTGAAGTCAACATTTTCAGTTTTATTTTGTTTCGAGTGTAATTGGAACAATAATAAGTCGCAGAAATAATGGTGCGACAATCGGATATTCCACTTTATCGAAATTAGTCAAAATACGGCATAAAAACCCTTCTGATTCGCCATACTTCACGAAAATAATATCTAACTCGCTTATAGTACCGTTTACACACACATAGACATGATTGAAAGTATGATTTGAAGTATGGCGAATCAGAAGGGTTTTTATGCCGTATTTTGACTAATTTCGATAAAGTGGAATATCCGATTGCCGCACCATTATTTCTGCGACTTAATATTGTTCCAATTACACTCGAAACAAAATAAAACTGAAAATGTTGACTTCAGCGCCATCTCGCGGGAAAATGGCAATGAGCAACCCGTAACATTCACCTTAATACTAAAGTAGTTGCGGCACGAGATAAATTATCGTTACAAGTTTGCGCAGCCATAACTCATATCAATAAATTGTACAAGTCTAAAGAGGACTAATCGAGTGTAGATTTGTTGTTGGATTAAACCGGCCGACTGAGTCGCCGCCGCGCGCCCGGTGTAACCCCGCCACTTGTTAAGCTGTAACGTTATTATTACTAATTCCGTGAAGCGTGGCTATTCTGTCGACTGTCTGCTCGCCGAATGCTCGTTTTTATTTGCGGGTGGAACATAAAGCAGAGATCACTTTGGTCTTGTTAGCCGGTATAAATCAGCATCGGAGCGGCTGTACAGTCGCGGGATACGCTCCGCAGCCGCGACACAAAACAAAGTCAGTGTCGTGGCGCGCGGCGCTCGCTCTCAGGACAAATGTAAATTGTTATTAGATTCGTCACTTTGTATAATTACATTGAAGCTAAACAATACATTACGTTAAAATAAGACGAAATGGTTCATTTGTTCCTACCAATTTGTTTTACATTGAAGAAAATACAAGATCACCATTGTAAGTTCTGGTAACAACAATTCTGAGGTTGCTGAGAACCATGCATGAGTAACATCATAGTTCCTTTTATAAAACGCCATCTTTCAAGTTTAGGGTACTTAAATTGTTATGAAGTAAAGCCGCCTGCGGTTGTTGCTAGTGTTACCTGTTACATCTGATCATATTTCGACTAGCACGTGCCGGACACTACTAGAATCGTTCCGTGAGAAATGAATCTAGTAGCTAGTAGCTAGTGGTACTGTGGGCAGTCGATAACCGACGCACACCGGTCTATTACCACCTGGTATTTCTGGAGCATGGACATAGATCACTTTGCGAGTGTCAGTATATTCTACCTATTTCTATCATATAGATTCCCCCATACAGTACGTGTAGGTATCTTTCTCTGGTCGCAAAGTTCGTCTTGCTATATGTGCTCAGGGCCTAGATGAATAGAAACGGTACTTATACAAAAGGCTGCAGTAATATTAACTCTATAAAAAAAGCCATGACGTCGCAACGTCAGCTTCAAAACTGAACACAATCGTTTATTAGTATCAATCTTTGTCCAACATAGCGGTAACTCGGTAACTGGGAAAGGTCGGTAACGGGTCACACGAGGTGACGCGTTAATGAAGTGAAAACTGTGAAGTGATTAATGGACAGTTAAAAACTGTGAAACGGCGGCATAAGTATTTCCGTGCAGTCGTCGGAGGGCGGCGCGGGGGGCGGGGCTGGCCCGGCGCCAGCGCGCGCGCACCTCTCGGTGGCACACGACACACGACTCGCGGTATATTCACAATACTACACTACACTGCACTATGTACTATCAGAGAAATATTGACCTAGCCAATTTTAAAACAAAATACTTTGCATAGATGACTAAGACTGATTTGATTGTCGAATGTTGAAAGAAATGGTTTGGGTTTTTTTTAGTGGATGTTTACAAATATAATAAAAAAGAGCCTAAAAACCCGTTAGGTTTGCTCACTACGTGTTGATGACGGTTGCTATTGGTCGATGAGAAACAAAGACGCTGCTATAGGTACCGGCCGGGCAGTGCAAGCAATAATTACACTTAAGATGGCCAGGTCAATATTTCCCTGATAGTACTATTCCCAGCCCGTACTGTCCTACTGCAGGGTAAAGGCCTCCCTTCATTCCTTCCAACGGTCACGATTTTGCACCTCTTCCTTCCAATTCTTATGGAAGCCATCTTAAAGATCTGAAGCGTACCCGAGCTGATGCTAAATACCTACTACGTCGGAAATATCCTGGCTGGCCACGAGGCCATTTCAGTTCAGTCAGTGTGGACTCCGCGGCAGTTCAAGACACTTCGTGGCGTATGAAATTGGAGCGCCAGAAGGACCAATTGTTAATTATTAACAGTTTTTGTTTTTGGGGGAGGAATATGTCCAGCAGTGAACGTCTTTTGGCTGATATGATGATGATGATGATGCTAACTGCACCACCGCGGTGCGACTCTGATGATGATGATGATGCTAACTGCACCACCGCGGTGCGACTCTGATGATGATGATGATGCTAACTGCACCACCGCGGTGCGACTCTGATGATGATGATGATGCTAACTGCACCACCGTGGTGCGACTCTGATGATGATGATGCTAACTGCACCACCGCGGTGCGACTCTGATGATGATGATGATGCTAACTGCACCACCGCGGTGCGACTCTGATGATGATGATGATGCTAACTGCACCACCGCGGTGCGACTCTGATGATGATGATGATGCTAACTGCACCACCGCGGTGCGACTCTGATGATGATGATGATGCTAACTGCACCACCGCGGTGCGACTCTGATGATGATGATGATGATGCTAACTGCACCACCGCGGTGCGACTCTGATGATGATGATGATGCTAACTGCACCACCACGGTGCGACTCTGATGATGATGATGATGATGCTAACTGCACCACCGCGGTGCGACTCTGATGATGATGATGATGCTAACTGCACCACCGCGGTGCGACTCTGATGATGATGATGATGCTAACTGCACCACCGCGGTGCGACTCTGATGATGATGATGATGATGCTAACTGCACCACCGCGGTGCGACTCTGATGATGATGATGATGCTAACTGCACCACCACGGTGCGACTCTGATGATGATGATGATGATGCTAACTGCACCACCGCGGTGCGACTCTGATGATGATGATGATGCTAACTGCACCACCGCGGTGCGACTCTGATGATGATGATGATGATGCTAACTGCACCACCGCGGTGCGACTCTGATGATGATGATGATGCTAACTGCACCACCGCGGTGCGACTCTGATGATGATGATGATGCTAACTGCACCACCGCGGTGCGACTCTGATGATGATGATGATGCTAACTGCACCACCGCGGTGCGACTCTGATGATGATGATGATGCTAACTGCACCACCGCGGTGCGACTCTGATGATGATGATGATGCTAACTGCACCACCGCGGTGCGACTCTGATGATGATGATGATGCTAACTGCACCACCGCGGTGCGACTCTGATGATGATGATGATGATGCTAACTGCACCACCGCGGTGCGACTCTGATGATGATGATGATGCTAACTGCACCACCGCGGTGCGACTCTGATGATGATGATGATGCTAACTGCACCACCACGGTGCGACTCTGATGATGATGATGATGATGCTAACTGCACCACCGCGGTGCGACTCTGATGATGATGATGATGCTAACTGCACCACCGCGGTGCGACTCTGATGATGATGATGATGCTAACTGCACCACCGCGGTGCGACTCTGATGATGATGATGATGATGCTAACTGCACCACCGCGGTGCGACTCTGATGATGATGATGATGCTAACTGCACCACCACGGTGCGACTCTGATGATGATGATGATGATGCTAACTGCACCACCGCGGTGCGACTCTGATGATGATGATGATGCTAACTGCACCACCGCGGTGCGACTCTGATGATGATGATGATGCTAACTGCACCACCGCGGTGCGACTCTGATGATGATGATGATGCTAACTGCACCACCGCGGTGCGACTCTGATGATGATGATGATGCTAACTGCACCACCGCGGTGCGACTCTGATGATGATGATGATGCTAACTGCACCACCGCGGTGCGACTCTGATGATGATGATGATGATGCTAACTGCACCACCGCGGTGCGACTCTGATGATGATGATGATGCTAACTGCACCACCGCGGTGCGACTCTGATGATGATGATGATGCTAACTGCACCACCGCGGTGCGACTCTGATGATGATGATGATGCTAACTGCACCACCGCGGTGCGACTCTGATGATGATGATGATGCTAACTGCACCACCGCGGTGCGACTCTGATGATGATGATGCTAACTGCACCACCGCGGTGCGACTCTGATGATGATGATGATGCTAACTGCACCACCGCGGTGCGACTCTGATGATGATGATGATGCTAACTGCACCACCGCGGTGCGACTCTGATGATGATGATGATGCTAACTGCACCACCGCGGTGCGACTCTGATGATGATGATGATGCTAACTGCACCACCGCGGTGCGACTCTGATGAAAAAATAAAAAGTGACACAAACTGCACGTGTGTGACATAATATGTCACCTGTACCTGTTGGGAAGCAAAATGAAGTGCCACTGACGAGTCGTGCACGTAATTACAGCTAAACGGTCCCACTGCTCTATATTCAGTCGACAAGGAAACAAAGTGTCATGCAAGTTATTTACTTTAGTCATACAAAACTGCTAACATTTGAGTAAATAATAATAAATAGTCGTATTTGTCTCGATGAATCCTGAAGCGATTTATTATAGATCATAATATTATTATATATTATTATTATTATTATTATATTATTATTATTATACATATAACGTCAAGACCGAAACTTTTTTTAATTTTGGCATAAGTTGACAGGCTGAGTGATTTGATACGTGTAGACTACTATACGTGTAGTCGTACGTGTAGGTAGAGCTGCGCGCATGCTGCGTCGATATGCAAATAGTGCTGAAACTTGAGTTTGATATTGGTTGGGCGCACAGTGGGAGCGCCGCCGGGTGCGAGCCGGGCCGGCGCAGTGCGCGCCTGCACCGGTGAGCGGTCGCAAGGTTGATGGACGCATCATCATCCAACGAACCTCTTCTTTTTTAAGTTGGGGTGGATGTGGGTTTTTTAAATGGAAAATATATAGCAGCACGCTATTAAATCTCGTGACCAATAAATCATGGGAATTCATGTCACGTCAATCTTGTTGTGTCAGTAGGCTACTAAAGTAACTGTAATTAGGTATTGTTATACAGCTACTCGAAAGTCTTTTGAAGGGTACAAGGGTGTTTAAAACTAAGTTGGCTATTAAAATTAATTCTCCGGGCCCAGTACACCGCCAGCCATCGCCAGTCACCGCGGCCGGCGCCCGGTCCGACAATAAGAGGGATAATTAATAGTATTGTGCTCTAATGTGCTCCTCCGCCATCTTACTAGCTGTTGCTCGGGTCGCGCAATCATGAACAACTTTATTAAAACTGCTGTAGTGAAGATGAACCAAAACAAAAGCACGTCGTGACGGTGGCAGCGCCTCGTCGACCACTTGCAAGTTACGCGGTGTGTCTGCGGGTGACAGCCGCCGCCGGACCGCCTCGTCACTAAACTCTTTTTAAACTTCGATCAACTTTGATAACTTTGACATCTCAACAAGTGGAAGTCCAGTCAAACGAGGATTCACCGCCTCAGTTGTATATTCACGGAAATTAAACATGCAGAGCTTTCGCCGTGCCTAGGAAGGCGTTCACCGAATGATGACAAACGAAAAATTGTTCGATGAAAATTCTCGGAAGGAAATAACGGAGGGGTGAGAGAAGCGTAAATAAGTGAAGCAGCAAATTGTCCATTTAAATTGTATGAAAAGCTGTGGATCCGGCCGGTTTTTGCGTAATGGCCGAAGACTCGCGACGCTCACACATTTATATACCGCCGCGCCGCGGCGCGCCCACGATGCACTCACGCCACTCAGTCTGGATGCGGCATCTCCGAGTTTTACTGGAACCATCAGCCTGATTTTATAAATCCTTATCATTCTTCAAAAACATGAAGAATATCAACTTGTTTGATCGGCTTTCATTACCTATCCTGTCAGATGACGATCAGGGCTGAATTTTCCGCAGTAATTCCCGTTTGCTCGACAAAGATCGCCGTTAACATGGTAAACTCCGCATTTAAATCGAATCATTGCACCACCCTGCCCCTCCTCTCTCTCTGTGCGCACCGCTCCTTTATGCCGAGATATAAAGGAGCGTATTACTTCTAGGCAAGCGTGCTCCGGAGCGATCCGGCCCGACCAGAGCGCCACTCGCTGATACAAGAGACGATTGAAATAAATTAATGTATTCTGACCCAAATTATCGGTGTTCATTCTATTTCCCGTTTAAATTTCCCGACGCGTACTGAACAGTACAATTTGAAATTTTTGGGACTCATCAAAACATCCCTTGTTATTATATCATTTACATTTCGCCGGCTAACTCTCCGGGCATTTGTGAAACAAGTCATGTTTCAACAATTTAGCGCAAAGCCTCACGTTTTCACGACGTAAGCTGTCGTTATCTGTCCGCCGCGCGCCGCCGAGCCATTTTTTCAGCTGAGCGTCACGCGTCGTTCTCCTTCGAGAGGAGCGGAGCGGTGCGGACTGGAGCAGAACGGTGCGGACTGGAGCGGAGCGGTGCGGCGCCCTCCTCACATTAGCATACATTTACATTATAATCCTTGTTGTTTGGCGGTATTCGCGCAGCATTTGACTCGGATATTATTTAGATTACAACTCGGGGAGGCGGTGCAGCGCCGCGGGCGCGGGGCGCGGGGCGGGGAGCGGGCGCGGGCGCGGGTCAAATAGTTTTATTGACTTGGAGACCAGAGCTCGTTCATTTGTTTATGATTAATGTGCTCGCTGGTTGTTTCTCGCAGTTCGGTAAGTTAGTGCTAGCGGAGGTGAATTAGCGATGATTAACGAGCTTCTCACCATGTATAGCAGTTGAAGCGACGCGCGACGCGGTTTGTAAACAAATAAATACTCATTTAATCATTTGTATCAAAGAACGACTCGAATGAAAATGCTATTAAATCTACATAACGAGTACTTACAATGTAATGGTTGTTTACAGATGTTAATTTAGCGCGCAAATGTTTGTGATTCAAATAAATGATGTTGTAATAAATGTACTGAACGCGGCGCGCACACGTGTGTGTTGTGGCCACATTTGTGTTGTGGCGGAGTGCGCCGCGCACTACCAAATAATATAATTATTTTATAAGTCTGTATTATGACACTTTTGTGCGCTGTAGTAGATTCATTTAAACACGTAACTGGCCAAATTAAAAACGAAACTAATTTTAATACAATTATTAACACAAGAACCACAAATACAATAAATTTTACTAATCTTTGAAGAAATTGCTATCACCGAGACTGGTCAGAGATTGTATTCAGAGCCAGTAAAGAGAAGATCTCATCAACAAGTGAAGGCTCAACAACGCGGTCCGGCAGCGAGCCGCACGTCCGGTCGTTTAGCCCGGACGTCCGGCGCCGGCTCGGACACGCACCGCCCGCTCCATTCGGCTCGGACACCACAATGTCACTATGAATATGGCATAGATACTCTCTGTACTATTCAGGAGATAATCCTTTAGTTGCTCTAGATACTTACCTATAAATTATCTTAAGAGAAAAGACACCGATGCTTTTACAGTTTATCACAAAATATTATTTACCACAATCTGAAATCTGCTGAAATATGGTGGTGGTGGTGGTGGTGGTGGTGGTGGTGGTGGTGGTGATGTTAGTGGCAGCTAAGATGGCTAAGATTCAAAGTCATCGATGTTATTGGAGTTAGTCATTCCAACGCCCGACCGACGCGGATCGTTTCCAAACATTGTACTATTTTGATTAATATTTTAATGCTTACGTAAAGCTGTCGCACATCGCACATAGCGCGCTGCTTGCGGTGTATTGCGAGCGATGCGAACCGCTGCGACGCGAGTAGGTACATGACGTCATGCATAGCAGACACCGTATCTCGACGACTGACTCCAGTACCCCTATTCTGTAACAACATTTACGTGTCTCGACAGTGGAATCCGAGGTGAGTATAAACATAAGACCTCTATGCTGTGTGCAATAAAGTTCACTTTGTGAGCTATCTCACTCAGGTGAAGCTCGATATCGAAATGGTTAGGTACTTACAGAATAGCCTTGCTGATCACTGATCACACGAGGTAGGCAGACGCAGTAGATATTTAACCGCAAAACTGCACTATCTTACGAACATAGATAATTCATCTAAAAACTGTAAGTTTATGCTATCGCAGAGAGTGGCACTTGCGGGACTTCCGTGATTCTGTACCAGTATTTAAGATGACTAGGCGATGACTAGATTGTCACTAGTTGATGCAGTTCGTTGAGGTGCGGGAGGGGGGGGTATAGGGGGATAGGTAGTTACAACAGATATAACATTACGTGTAAACAAAATTGACTTGTACCCACTAACGTATAAAGAATGTTCAACGGCCTAGTCACACAACATTAACTATAATAATAAAGAAATCGCAGTAAGGAACCTTAGACTTGGCACGACTTTTTCTAAATTTCATAACTTTTTAGAGATATACAAGCAGCTCCATCGAGACTTGGCTAGTTTTTTACAGAATGTTTTTGGTGGGATTTCACTTCTTTTAGTAGAAACGATGACAGTCATTTTATTATGTATCTCTAATACAGCTGAGACCAGCTGAGGGTTCTTTATCAGATACTTCAGATCTTCGATTTTTGACATCAAATGAAGCGGCCCACCAAGTTGAATATTTTTTGTAAAGGCGGTATGTTATTTTTTTTACCATTGATAGGTACGCGCTTGACCACCATCTCACCTGATGGAGCACGCTTGCCTAGAAGTAACCTATTCATTCTTGACTTAAAGGCTCCCAGGTTGTAGCTATCGGGAAACACAGACTCCGGCAGGGAATTCCACTCCTTAGTTGTACGCATTATGTGTTCCCAAAACGTTTTGTGCGCGAGGGTCGGATGTCCGTCATGTACCAGTGGCGCATCGCCGTTCGTCTTGTGCTCCGATGAAGGGCTTGGCGGAATTAAATTATGCAATTCCGTCGCTCATTCCCCAAAATGCATCCGGTAAAAAACCAACAAGGCAACTCGTCGTCGATGATCAAGACTTAGGAGCTTCGTCGCAACGAGCCTCTCATTGCCAATGATCCTCTTGCCTCGTTTCTCAATTGACTCAAGGGCATCAAGCTGGTATCTGGCAGATCCGTCCCAAAGATGAGAGCAGTATTTCATACACGATCAACCTTTCGCTTGATAGAGTTTGAGCAGCTGTTCTGGCGTGAAGTACCGTCTCACCTTTGCTAGGATCACCAAAAATGTCGATCTCTAATAGTTTGGTTGGGCTCTTGTGTTTTCTAATCAGGGTCACCAGGTACTCCAGATCTTCGATTATCCTAGTTTTCCCTTTATGTGGCCATTAAACCCTAACTCTGTACCAAATTTCAGCTCTCTGAGTTTATGCGAAGTACTAGTTCTATTCTGATGATGAGTGAGTGAGTGTCATAAATGCGAAACTTTGCTTTCGTTTAACTTCGGAACTAAATGACCTACAGACTTGAAATTTTGGATTTTTAGTATGTGATTATAGCTTACTGGGTGACGAAAATTCCTGCGTTCTGGTCTTATCCAGAGGTTCTCAAATAGGGGCCTGAAAATGCGGCGAAATGGTTCCAGTAAAGGATCCCAACTAACACTAAAGCGTTAAAAAACCCTATATAAGACTCGTATATCAGTTCCATTTGAGTATAAAAGTGTTCACGCATATCTGTGTGTGTGAGTTAGAGCATGTTCTAACTCACTTATAACCACGAAAGAGGTCCACAGTTTTACAGGTAAAAGTTATAGAAAGCCTATAGTACGGTGTCACAAAGATATTAAAGCTGCACAAGAGCGTTTATTCATCGTCAGCTACTACTTTAACCGGTATCACCGTTGTAATACCGCGTTAGTGAGCACTACAGGTGGTAAAAAGCGCACGTCAAGATTGAAAAAGCCTGTAACCTTACTAAAATTAAATCTGTTCGTAATGGAAGAGTTATGTCATCCATTATTCAACAAAACAGAATAATATCATGAAATATATATTATTTAAGTATGTGAATTGAAAAATGACTGCCCTTATGATTTCACGGTAAATGTATACCATGTTTCTCATCTCAATTTTAACGCGCCTAGGATTTACTAAAGATTAAAAAAAAAGTTATGAAAATTAAATAGGTACCTCAAGCTAAACATTATTATTCATTCCTGCTTCCGGAGCAGTGGTATGTAAAATTAAGTGGCATTTATGGAATAATGTAAGAAATTTTGTATATTGTAGTCAAATGTTGAATAACTCGAAATAATACTAATTTTTAGGTTACCAAAACAATGGCGAATTTTACAAAAGTCAGGTTAGTGCTAAAAATATCCCATTGTTGCGTTGTTTGACACCAATACCTTTAGAACGTCTTTAAAAGAGTACTGCCTAACACAATAAGCTTTAAATAAAACCTTTATTACAGGTTTAACCTAGATAGAGGAGTTGTTTGACACCTTTAGTTTTTCGTGTTACTAAACTCATGACAAACTCTATTTTATAGGCTATGTTTACAATAATGGTCAATATAACACCTTAAGTGGTATAAAACAGTTCATTGCAATAACTATACAACAATAAGTGATAAAAGGAGTCGGCGAACACTTTTATAAGGACTTGGGTGTCACAGAAATGTTAAAGCTATAACGTATTTAGTATACTTGCTGCTACTAGCTCCATTATAACTCTCAAAGCTATATTACGTCGTCCATTAAAGCTTTAGTGCTGCGATGGGGGCTAAAACTTGTTTGTTAACTCCTCTATATCGTCTTTAGTTATAACTGAGATAATTATAAACTATAGGCATCTTCTTAGACCTATCCAAAGCCTTCGACACTGTCTCAATTCCCATACTTTTAACAAAGCTAGAGCACCTTGGTGTTCGCGGGACGGCCCATGATCTCTTCAGGAGGTACCTTACAGGTCGTAAACAAGTTATAAAACTTGAAAACTACCTAAGCAACCAGAAGACGATTACTTTCGGTGTCCCCCAGGGCAGTGTCCTGGGATCCCCACTTTTTCTTATATACGTGAACGAGCTGTGTCAGTTATCCTTACCTAAGTGTAAAATCATAGCTTATGCTGATGACACAGCTCTAATTGTTCATGGCCGGGACTGGACTGAAACTCGTCTCAATTCGGAGTTTGCCTTGAGCACTGTCATGAGGTGGCTGACCACAAATCTTCTCACTCTCAATGTCAATAAGACTAAATTTATCACATTTTCTACTGTGAAGTCAAGTCAGCCCCCTACACCGATCGAAATTCGTGCACACACCTGCCCAAACTTGCACGCAAACTGTGGATGTAAACTGTTGGAAAATACTCCTTTTATCAAATATCTTGGAGTCACTCTTGATAGCAACCTAAAACGGAAGGAACATATTGCTTCAACTGTGGCTCGCGTGAAAAAACTCATATATTTTTTTAAAAAGCTCAGAGGTGCGGCTGATTTCAGCTGTTTGTTAAACGTCTACTTTGCGCTCGCTCAGTCTGTTCTGGGGTACTGTGTAACGGTCTGGGGTGGTGCCGGTAAAACAGTGATGCTACGGGTCGAACGAGCGCAGAGAGCTGTCCTGAAGGTGTTGGCAAGGAAGCCGATCCGATATCCTACATCCTCTCTATATACCCTCTGCCAAGTCCTCACCGTCAGACAGCTATTTATCCTAAAAACTATCCTTCGCAAACACAGCCAACTTAAGTTTGATATCAAATTCTGTTCCACACGCCGCTCGAATAGGGTTTGTAACACCGAGTCTCGTAGTACCGTAGCTGCATGTCGTCACTTCAAACACATAAGTTCTAAAATGTATAACAAATTAAACAAAAGCCTACACATCTACCTATTAATCAAGAGTAAATGCAAAATAAAACTTGACACCTGGCTAAAATCACAAAATTATGATGAAACAGAGAAACTCGTGGAAGTGTAAATACACACACCCCAACATAACCACACACATCAGACATGCCACAATAATCACAACATACATGCATAACTCATTACACTCATTACTCATACACCCATTCACCCTACAGAAACACTCACAACTCTAACTCAACGTCAAAATACATCCCAATCATAGATCCTATACTGCTTATTTTTACCTTGCTTGTTTTTAACTTTTACCTGTTTGAAACTTTTTGTATGGAACATAATTCCATTCTGTATTTGGAGAAGGGCGTTGTTAGCTGCGCTACAGTTTATACTTTTGCAGCTATCATCGTTTAACTGTTGTACTTAGTCATGTGTTATTGTTCCAAAATAAACTTTTATTATTTATTTGTTATATTACTTAAAGTCATAAAAAAGCCTGTAACTGACACCAAAATGTTACTTGGGATGGTACGGCAGTGTTTACTTCGCGCTCGACTTGGCGGGGGCACTGCCGTGCCCCCGGTAATTGAGCGTAGTTCATGATGAGGAGCTGCTATCGAAGAAGAGTTTCGGTAACATTCATGTTTGGCACGTGACTATAATTATAGTTTTAAATGTCATTTATACCTCTTTTCACCATTTATTCCCTATATTTAATTACATTACTGTGAGCCACCTACTATTTTCTCCGTAAGCTTTAGCTATAGAGAGTTTGTTTGTTTGCTCAATCAAATACAGAAACTTAAAGGAAATCAAAGCAATATGTCAATGCAACTTGCGGTTTACGAATAATAAATAAAGCACTTTCAAAGTTTTTTTCAGTAGAAAGTTGTCTTTTTGTCTGTACGTGTTCAGATGCGCGGGCACGGGGCGCGGGGTGCGAGGTGCGAGGTGCGGGGTGCGGGACTGACCTTGCCCCACAACACTTTGCTCCCGATGCATTTCCATTGTGATTTTCACTTTCATGTCGTTACATCATTAATTTTAATTTGCCTTTGCTGACTATTATGAAAATATATAAGGCTTGATGTACAACAAACTGTCAGGCTTTCCATATACCTACTACTTTCTATATAATATTTAATATTAGCTACTGCCCGCGATTTCGTCCGCATCATACCTACTCATAACAGCATGAATGTTAATTTCATGGATTTTTGTTTTATGCGCGGGGCCTTAATTCTTGGTCTAAAGTTAAACTAGCCTAAGATTCTCCCTGTAACATCAACTATCTGTCAGTCAAAGTCCCGTCAAAATCAGATTACAAAACAGACAAACAATTTGTATTTGGTTTTTGGCTGGGTCACTTTCTGATATCACGCAACGCCTCTTATTCCTCGCAGACGGTATGTCTCGACGAAAGAGCACATCAAAAACATTCGCGACTTCTTAGTGCGTCACTCAGCTACACTCGTAGTCGTAATTCCTGTATACTCGTAATATAGTACCTACTCGGCGCGTTCGGCCGGCCCGCGCGATGCGGGGCGCGCGCGGCACGCGTCATCAGACCGCGGACACTGATGTACTCCTCGTACAATACGACGCTAGTTAATTATACCTACTGCCGATGTCTACTACTGCGGCATTGTACGCATTGCTGGCATTCCAATCGGTAACTACTTACAGTGAATGAAGGATAGTGAGAAACTTATTGTCAAACTGAAATCAATACATAACCGATCATAAACCAACTAACAAGACTGGGGTCCGAGGTGTGTGAATCGAGCTCGAGTAGGTAACGTAACCGCGTCCAAGCGAGACAGTTCCGTGACTGTTGCAGATGCAAGCCGGCAGCTGAGTCATAGTAATAGCATAACAATCTCCTCCCACGCACATACAGCTGAGCTACAGTTTCGCCGTCGTTAAGATTCAGCGCCATCAGCCCGTCCGTCTGATGGATAGTCGATGAGTGCGACACATTCGGACCGGTCGCCGGACACTGCCTGTCCGACTGTCCGGCACCGCTGATGATGGATAGACACGGCCGCGGGGATTAGAGCAAACTGTTACGATGTGAGGGATTAACGGCATGAAGCGGCGCGCGCCCACACTCTACCACGCGGGGATACCTACAATAAAAACTCCGCGGCTTACGGTGTGCAATGACGACCTGCAACGCAGTGTTCCGAGTGTTACGTGAAAAGGATATTTTGATTTTGGACAGGCATGTAGGTACTTGTACTTCCCTGAAAGCTTATAACAGCAGCACTGTGAATCTTTGGCAATTTCAATATGAACATGATATTGGTGTGATTTCCGGTATTATCAATCAACTCATTTGAATAGCTGTGCAATAGGTCTCAGAATGCATTTATTTGTGCAATATCGCGGCAGTTCGCAGAAAAGTCGTTCATTGTTTGGTCTCGACTTAGATTCTAGTCGGCCGTGTGTACACACCTCGTCGGCACGGGCGCCACAACACACCCCACCCGTACTAGCACTAACTTGCACTGTTTACACGCATCGCTTTCCGTTTTCATTACACTTCTCACTACATACTAACTCAAAGTGTTTCCTTTCGTGACATATTAATTTCCGTTTGCCCTCTGTCTTGAACATCATAAGGTTTGCGCTCGCTATCGGATACTCTTAGTTTCTCAACGTATCGGTACTTTCGAGGGCTTCGCTATAGTACCAGTAATGATACCGTGTTATTAGGAGTGTAGCCGCAAGACGAGCCAGTGCCGTCCTGTCCGGGACAGTTAATCAAACTCTGCGCTGCGTCAAGTGAATGCTCCTGCTGTTACAACTAACTAAGGCTGCAGAAGGTTCACTCCTTGCCTATGAGTTTTACTAAGAAATGGTGGTACATTGACAGACCTATAGACACTTTCATCGAATAAAACCCTGATTTTTGAGCCACTCACATACAAGTTTAGTAAATTAAAGCGGGAATGTTCCAAGGCAGCCCAAGGTAGTTGAGTACTAGTGTAGTAGACTAGTAGTGGCACGAGAGTGTTTCGGGTACAAGTGGGTCCTCTCCACGTTGTCGTGCGGTGTTGAGAGCGGTCGGAGCAGTTCGACTGTCTCGTGGAATATTATTTAATTGAAGCTGACGCGTGGGCGGGGCGGACCACACTTGACGAATTAATGTAAGCCAGTAATAACACGGGGCGGCGAGTAATTTATACCGGTAATGAATTATAATACATCAAGCCGGCTATAAACATGACCGGCTCACGACACTCCTTCGCTCTAGTACATAGTTTCCTATAACGTAATTTACTCGGCGGCATTCGGAGCGCTCCGCCGCGCCGTGTGTCAGGCGGGCTCGGGCAGGCTCGGTCGGGCTCGGGCAGGCTCGGTCGGGCTCGGGCAGACTCGTGCGAGATCGAGCTGCACAGCTTGCACTTTTTTCGTGCTGAACCTGATTTTGTATTTTAATCTCCTACAATAAAATGTAAAAGTAAATAAAATTAAAATAGCTTTATTTCCTTCTGCAATTTGTTTGCCTTAAACTAATTATTATTATTAATAATGTATCGTTTCTTAATCTACGAATGTAACTTATTTATATGGCGTGTTATTAATTATAATATTTAACGAAACCCTGTAATCATGCGGCACATAGCCACGTATTTTATGTCTTAATATGATTTTAAATAATTTTCTTTAGGCCGCGGAGGTAACAACACAGTCAGTGGTCGCGGCCGCGGGTGGCGCCGCGGGGCGTCCGCAGCTCGCGCGTGTAGACACTCGGCTTTAGTGAGTTTACATGCGCTCGAGATTGTTTTGTCTTCGGCTGTCAATTACGACGAAATAACGTTGTAATTATCGTAATAGCCGAAGTTAGTGCGGCTTGGCGGCGCGTCCTTATCTATCGCGAGGTGATCTCACGCGCGCATACAAATTGACGCATTAAAGATGTGCGCCACGATTATAATCTTAATAGCTTTCTCAAAAATTTATGTGAACGACGGACATTTCGCCTCTACCTACAAATAATATACGAGTAGTTAGTATGATGATGACTGTACCGCAATCGTAATTATTAGGTATCTTTGTCGACATTTGAAGGCATTACCATCATCGTCATTTTAGTAGAACTTTATTGTAAAATAAATGAATATTTGATTATTAGCTTCAGAAAATACGAATTATCTATTAGGAAAACACAAGGCAAGAGTCTCGGGTATCGTCGCCGTAGCGTGTAGATACACTCCGCTACAGCTAGGAACTTTATAATGCTTTTAGCAGATCAAATAGCCGAGTATGCGGACAAAACCAATAGACTAGCTACGTATTCGTATGGTGGAAAACTAATTTAATTTGGAGTATAAAAGTGGATGGAGTCGGACACATCAGGCGATGGCACTAGCGCCCCACACTAGTGTGGGCGCGCGGTTTCGGTCAACTAATTGAAAAACTTTTTGTCGCGTCGACGACGAGGGTCGCGCATCCTCATTGAACGTCGTATTTAACTCGTTTGTTTTGTTTACCTATTGTAACTCTTAAGTGTCATCTCTTTTTATGTCTGCATCACACACATTGTAGGTACCTACTCACGAACAAAGTAGGTAGGAATATTATGCGACTGTGCCTTTGTATCGAAACTTTTAAAACAAATGGAATGGAAAAGTGCATCCGAATCTGATGGAAAGCTTTGCATTGGAACGTGCGCGAGTCACAAGCCGTGACACATTTAATGCTTTCGTAAACCATCACAACAATACGCGCGGCGTGACTACGCCGGCACCGCCACACGCGCGCGTTTCATTACACGGCGCGTATTGTTGCATTTTGTATTTAATTCGCCCCGGATTTTGAAAATCGCGCCCTATTTTACTGTGAGTGCGACGCACCGCTTAATTGGATCGCACGGTCCGACCCGCGGCGCCGTACGCGCTCGCTCGCAATAAAGATACGAGTAACTTACTGCGGGATATCCACATATTTTCATATTTTTCAACGCAGCCCTTTGTTGTAATTGTCCGTCCATTAATTCGGATCACTTGATCGATTATGCGCTGTATTAACAAAGTCGCTTCTGTTGTCACTGTTATCATTCGCCACTGGAGCCACTGGAGCCATTGGAGCCACTGGAACCACTGGAGCCACTGGAGCCACTGGAGCCACTGCAGCCACTGCAGCCACTGGAGCCACTGGAGCCACTATTAGAGCCATTGGAGCCACTGGAGCCATTGGAGCCACTCACTGGATCCACTGGAGTGGGACTCGGACTTCGTTTATGTTAATGTGACTCTCGTTTCAGTTCATCGCTTGTTATGGGTTGTTTCACCACATGTAGACGTGGTAATCGTTACTCACTGATATTAAAACAGTGTTGTGATTATGAAGTACCATATCAAACTTATTTTATTTATTTTCACATACTAGATAATATGTGCTGATTTCAAATGTACCTACACACCTAACATACGAGTAGTATAAAAAATAGTAAGTCACTATTGTGTGAGCCAATACCAGCAATAACTTAGTGTGTTGTTTTGTTATTTTAAAGCGTTAGGAAGGTAGCAGTTATCAATGTAGTAAGACAAACAAGCAGTCCATCATGCGGGCGGTCGCTGGGGACGATATATTAAATTCCTCGCGGTCAGCTATATACTCGTGACTGCCACCAGGGGGCGCCCTCAGCCGCCTGGGGGCGCCCTCAACCGCCGAGGCGCACCACGGCGCACTAAGTAGCACACGCACACAACCTGACGTCACATGTAAACCTAAGGAACAAATTGTGACACCGGCAGAAAATTGATTTTATTATTAAAATCTTATTAAATGATAAATGATATTTATTTAGAAGGTACTTGTTATTGTATAATTGTTATTCCTGGATACTTTTTTACCTGTAAACAAACTACTCCATTTAATATAATATATAAGGATCATCGGCAATGAGAGGCTTGTCGCGACGAAGCTCCAACGTCTTGAACATCGACGACGAGTTGCTAGCCTGTCGGTTTTCTACCGGTTGCATTTTGGGGAATGTGCGATGGAATTGCATAATTTAATTCTCGTTCCATCATCGGACCACAAGACGAACGGCGATGCGCCACCGGTACATGGTGGACATCCCGCCCATACGCACAAAAAGTTTTGGGAACACATTCATAATGCGTACAGCTAAGAAGTGGAATTTCCTGCCGGAGTCTCTGTTTTCTGATAGCTACAACCTGGCAATCTTTAAGTCAAGAGTGAATAGGTTACTCCTATTCAAGCGTGCTCCATCTTCGACTACATCATCGCTTACCATCAGGTGAGATAGTGGTCAAACGCGTGCCTATAAATAGTATAAAAAACCTGTGCGTAGCGTACGCACAGGTTTTTTTGTTTTTTGTCTTTCTTGTTTTCCTTTTGCCTGCCAAACAAGAGCCTTCATTTCTTTTTATGCAGTCCCCTCCTTTTGTTGGGACAGCTAGCTGTGTGCAGACCTCCAGCGTCTTCACCGAGAGCTCTCGAGTGGTTGCAGCTAGCCCGGAGTGCGCTACGCCAGCAGTATTACCTCACCGCTGTAAAATATTGGAGCAGTGTTTAATATCGCCGCCGGAGGATTATTGCTCCATATCTCAGTTTTATTGCGATTTGTGCTCATCCTCGCGCGGCCGCCCACCCCTCTCCCCCGGCCCGACATTCGATGACTTGAGCTTTTTCTACAAATATTAATTTCTCGCGGCTTAGCCACATAATATGGAGTAAAGGTGTGTGCAGGTCGCGCCGCGCTCACGTCGCGTGTCGTGTGCCGCGTGTCGTGTGCTGCGTGTCGTGTGCCGCGTGACGTGTGTCGCGTGACGTGTGCCGCGTGACGTGTGCCGCGTGACTTGTGTCGCGTGACGTGTGCTGCGTGACGTGTGCCGCGTGACGTGTGCCGCGTGACGTGTGCCGCGTGACGTGTGCCGCGTGACGTGTGCCGCGTGACGTGTGCCGCGTGACGTGTGCCGCGTGACGTGTGCCGCGTGACGTGTACCGCGTGACGTGTGCCGCGTGACGTGTGCCGCGTGACGTGCTCCGCGTGATGTGTGCTGTGTGACGTGTGCCGCGTGACGTGTGCCGTGTGACGTGTGATCCGTGTCATCCCTCGCTCCCGCATCTCTCGCTAGTCTGCGGACACCGGTCACGCACTTGTCGTGCACTTTTCATTTCATCGGGGATAGGTTAATTATGTCTACGTGACAGAGCGTCCATCCGCTCTATTTCTAGTAAAATATGAGGAATTACTAGAAGATTTATTTGTTCGACTTCCGTGCTTAACATCTCGTTAGACCGTAACTCTTAAATGAGAGCTGACAAATAGCCGCCTCGTCCAATTAACCGCCCTGACACGAGGAACGTCACCGACGCCCGCCACTCACGCTTATTAAATTGCTTGTAAAAATGCTACCTCCGCGGATGTAAAGAAAAGCGCCGCCTAGCTGCCTAGTGACGTGTATTAATAGACGAAGTTATTACGATTGCACGACTGTCACCATACTTAATAACTTCCCAATGAAGTCGACTTGCTTATTAATTTAAGGTATACGGTTGGGATGACAAAAATATTTGAGATGGAAAGGAAATAGAACGCTCGCGTATCAAGTGGATTTGCTTGTAAATATTAAAATATAACTAAACATACATCACGTGGTTAAGATTTTAAAGATTTTGATGCTAACTGACACAGAGCTAGGAAACTACCCGATAACTACAGGCACTTGTACTATTTATGTTTAAACAGTTTGCGAGATGTTGAAAATTGGCTGCCGAGGCATCTTTCTACAAGTTAACATTGCGTGTCTAACATCATTATATCAATTTTAACCTCATATTTACAGCTAGCGGGTGCCTACAGAGTTCACTTACCAGTGAAGCATTTTACACAAGTTATTACAGCAACATTCGTTACAAAGAAATATGGCCGCGACAGTAATTCGGCATCGCACAATCAGAGAGCTACGTGCAAACCTGTCCCGAGCCGTGTTCTCATAGCACGAGCAGGTGCCTGCTGAGAGGCTGAGGTGCTCGCATGCAGTACCGGTCGTACGCAGCGACGGAACTGAGTAAGTGAGCGCAGAAGGTTCACAATAACCCACCATGTCCATGTACAGACGATCCTCAATCCTTCAGTACGTACAATCACAAACGCAGGGCTTCTTTGTTCTACATTTACAACAATCTAGTAACGTCAAATAGAGTTTATGTGGTTTAAATCAAGTGTGTACCGCAGTGTGGAGAGCCAGTGGCGGAGCAAGACTAAAATTTGAAGTGGGCAAGATGGCATGTTGCGAGGCCCTTTAGGTATAACCTACCTAAGAATGTAGTGATTTTTTTAGGTTTTCAGAGGTTGGATTCTACGATTGAGGGTGAGATGCGGCGAACTCAATTGTACCCCGCCACAAGTATTATTGATTTTCTTTTAACTTTTTGTGCAAAAATAGTAAATATTGGGCGAATGTGGGCGAATTCAAGAAAGAACTAAACTAAAAGAAATTATGATGTAAGAGCGAGCGTAGTGAGCTTGTACGAGTAAGTCATAGTGCATATCCTGCCGCCGGCTAATATTATGTTAACATAAGTTACTGAAGTAAACCTTAACAATAAATAGAATTCCAAGAGCAAGAAAAGCTCAAATTTTTTTGAAAATAGACACAGATAAGTTGGCTTTGCTACGATTTTTCTGAGTTGGAAAAGCCAAAGCTGCGAGGCCCTTCGGACCGCGAGGCCGTAGGCGGTGGCCCACGTTGCCCACGCCTTGCGCCGCCTCTGTGGAGAGCCTTTCGCAGCATTTCGCTATTTTTCGTCCGCGCCGCTTGCCTGGCACGCCTCTAGCGCGGAGACGCCGTGCGCGTTCATTTAGTTAACGTGCGTCGTACTCTTCGTCTCATTAATATAATATTAATGATTAGTCGCGCGCGTGACGTATGGCTCCTTCAGTGCGACTTTGTTTTGATACGGCCACAATCCCCCCCCCCTCCATTCTAACGGGAATTAATGAGATTCAACCAAAAAAAGTTCTCTCTGTAATAATTTTCAAAACCTTTATTTTTAGAATTAAAAGCAGGAGGGGGTACTCCTCCTTCTTTTAATTCATCACAGTGTTGTTAGAGGCGCACTAAATTAGGGACCTACTTAATTATGTTATGTTACTTAATTACTTTATAATTTCAGCGAACAGGCTCGGACGTTGTTGCTATGATCTTCTTACACCTACAGTACTTAAGGTGTCAAATACCTACCTTTAATAGTATTACAGTAATACAACCACTAGTGCAGTATACTCTTACCCACTGAGGTACCTGGCAGGGCTGTTTATGTACTTAAATTGGTTATAGGAGATAATTTATAATCCTCATGAAAGGAAAAATACATTTATCTCTCTTAAAACTTATTATGCTGCTTTGGAATCTAATGTTTTAATAAACATTTCTGAGAAACTAAAAAAATGTGTATAAAGCAAACAAACACATTCCAATCCAAATAATTATTTCCTGAACAAAGTTGTTCATATAAACGGAATGACCTTGTGCATATAAACGGAGCTAACTCCCTCTACGCGCCACTCATTTTTTATAATATATAATTATACATGTTTTTAAAAAGTAACAAAACCGATCTATTTTAGTTTGTATTGCAAAGCAGTAAATATATTTTTTAAACTCGTGACTAAAAAATAAAGGAGTAAAATGGTTTCATCTCAATGATTTGGCGGTTTTTAGGGTTCCGTACCTCATAAAAAAACGGAACCCTTATAGGATCACTTTGTTGTCCGCCCGTCTGTCTGTCAAGACCCATTATCTGGAGAACGCGTTGAGGTATCGAGTTGCAATCAAAACCATATTACTCAGCTCTACGGTCCCTTGAAGCTGTGAAAAAATAAAACTTCTAAGTTGACGTAAAAAAAGATACGGCCGTCTATGCTGCCAAAAACTTATATTTCGACACTCTTAAAGGAATCAAAATTCATAGGGTATTTCCCGTTGACCTAGAACTATGAAATTTGGCAAGTAATACCGTCATAGACTGCAAGTAGGTACATACAGGGAAAAGTTTGATATTTGTAAGGAACCCTCGGTGGGCGAGCCCGACTCGCACCTGGCTGGTGTATTATTTCTATGTATGTGATACCGATATATACATTCTGGCTAAACCAAAATACGTATCATATCATAGATTACTAACTATAATTTTTCAGATGTAATTTCTGAGTTAGTGCCGACATAAAGCTGCTTCAGCTACACGCTGTTTTTAAGCTTTTTTAGTCCACACGCTGGCATCCTGGACCGCGCGATTGAGTACCAACCTCTCATCGCTGCTCCGTGTGATAGGACACCGAATAAACCTATGTTCAACAAAAGTTATAGCATACTGAATGGGATCAGTCAGGAGTCAATGAGGTACGCATCTACGCAGATGGCTCAAAAACTCCATAGGGTTCAGGGGCTGGCGTACATTCCCTAGACCTCAACATTAACTTTGCCCTACCGCTGGGCGAACACAGCTCGATTTTCCAATGCGAGTGTGTTCCCCTAACACAAGCCGCAACAGCCGTAAGGTGTCTGAGAATACACAACTACGCACGATTCGTATCTGACAGACTGGCTGAGCTCAAAGCCTTAAAAAACAAACAATCTAACAGCAAACTAAAATTTGAATGTCACCTTGCCCTGGAGAGTATATCGCTGACTAACAGAATTACCCTCCAGTGGTTCAGGGGGCACAGTGGAACCCCTAAGCAATGATGCTGCAAACAAAAGTTTGAGCACTAGTGCTCGACCCGTACCCACTCCTTCTCCTACCTTTTTCGCAGTTTTGTACATTGATTCGCCAAAGATCGACTGAACTTCTCAATAACAAGCTAAGAACAATAATAGGTACAATCACGGACCATTGCCCCCTAAACAAACATCTCTTTAACATCGGCACCACAGATAGCCCACTCTGCAGGGGCTGCTTTGACGCCGAAGAATCAGCCACCCACGTCATCCTGGAATGCGAGGCTGTGGCTACCCAACGTCAATAAATCCTCGGAACGGTGAGGTCGCTCCGGGAAGCCTGTGAAGCTTCCAGTAAACTTCTGTGCTTCTGGTTGGAGCTAGACCGGCTAACTTAGCCCGGAAACCTACGCACTACGGACCGAATGAGAGTCTAAGTGCGGAAATTGGAGTCCCTAATCTATCTATCTACCGAGGTCAATGTTAGTTGAATATTTAAATCCTTTTATTTCATAATTTTATCTATGGGATGTATTGTTCAACATTGTTTATGCAAAAAACTGGCCAAGTACAAGTCGGGCTCACACACGAAGGGTTCCGTACCAAAAACCTTAATTTTTATTATTTGTTGTTATAGCGACAATAGAAATACACAATCTGTGTAAATTTCAACTATCTACCTATTACGGTTCTTGAGCCCGCTAACAGACAGACGGACGGACGCGGACGGTCGGTTGGATAGCGGAGGCTTGGTAATAGGGTTCCTTTGGTTACCGTTTGGGTACGGAAACCTAAAAAGTAAGACGATTCCTGAGGATTGTTGGACACCGTGGCTTAGCGAGTACTGTGTACTACTATCCAATTGCTGGTATTAACAGTGGAGCACGAGCAGTGACACTGTGCGGCATCAAGATAGCGCCACGGATGTGTGCTGCGCCCTTCTTCCCGACAACACTATTCAAATATTTCAGCAGGCTACAATTAGACTGCAATAGACCAACTTATCGTTATTCCTCACGTGCTGTAAACAAAGCTCCCACTTACACGATCCAGGGTTATCGTTTAACTTGGAGTGAGTAGTTAACACGAGGTTAAATAAAAGAGTCATTCATGATGGCCCTGGGTTTGCGACTAACGCGGGGCTAAAGATAACTGTGGTTTGTGCAAGCGGGCCTTAGCGTAATGTTTGGTTATCAACATTTGCCGCATGGTTGCGTCTTGTGACGATGTGACGGATTGTGACGACAACCAGAACAGATCTGCTACCTCGCACTTAATATTCCGGTGGCGGCGGCTTGTGATCCTCGCCCCGTTAATAAGGGTGTGCGCACAATAGCGTCAAGCAATTATCAACGCTGAGCGGTACACGGTAGCGGCGCAAGGAAGACATTGTTTTTAACAGTTGCTAGTCGAAGGAAATGTAAATATATGCAAATGCTTGGGATCTGTTTGTAGCGAGAGGAGCCAAGTGACAGCGCTGGTTAGCGCAGGGTTATCGGCGGCGTGTGTAAGTGCGGGGACACGTTATATCTATACAGGAAAAAAACAGACTAATTCTGGTGACCCACATAACAATCTATAAGTTTTATAAATGCGAAAGTTTGAATTTTTGCGTTGTTAGTCAATCACGTCTGATTTGGCACTGAGGTAGATTTATAGTCTGAAATAGATAACATATTTTTATTCCGGGAGTATGTTCCCTTGGGATAATAGTCGACATGCTCGCGGGTGGCAGCTTCTGCATAATATTATCATTATTTTCAACTTGTATTATTAAGTAATAGTTTTTGCCTGCGGCTTTGCCCGCCTTAAAGTAGCCTAATCGTCTTCAGATTGTAGACGGGATCTCTGAAATTTAACAAAATTGTGAAAGCGTAACAAACAAATAAATAAAACAAAAAACTCAGTTACAGTTGGAATACATTCACAATACTTAAACTCGTAACATGAGGTAATACCTACCTAAGTTCCACATATTCTGTGTCTAAAGTAAAAGTGTTGTAGGTAGCCATCCAGCCTAAATGTACAAGACTGGCTGTGTGGCTTTGTGTCTGTGTGGCTGTGGGGCTGTTTGGTTGTGTGGCTGTGTGGCTGTGTCATGCACATTTATGTAATTTTCTTGAGGGAGAAAAGGCGAGGCGAAGTAGTTATAACTTATAACTCAATATGACGGGCACGCAGTTCGGCGCTGCACGACGCTGACTGTGTGAGTCGTCCAGAGTGAGTAGCGACTCGCTCACCGGCGACACGCGCCTGAGCCGCTGCCGGACCAGCGGCGCGCGCCGCCATAGTGCGCAGGTAAGCACAATGCTGACTGTGACACGTCCAGAGCGAGTAGCGACTCGCTCACCGGCGACACGCGCCTGAGCCGCTGCCGGACCAGCGGCGCGCGCCGCCATAGTGCGCAGGTAAGCACAATGCTGACTGTGACACGTCCAGAGCGAGTAGCGACTCGCTCACCGGCGACACGCGCCTGAGCCGCTGCCGGACCAGCGGCGCGCGCCGCCATAGTGCGCAGGTAAGCACAATGCTGACTGTGACACGTCCAGAGCGAGTAGCGACTCGCTCACCGGCGACACGCGCCTGAGCCGCTGCCGGACCAGCGCCGCGCGCCGCCATAGTGCGCAGGTAAGCACAATGCTGACTGTGACACGTCCAGAGCGAGTAGCGATTCGCTCACCGGCGACACGCGCCTGGCAGGTAAACACAATGCTGGCCCACTCCTACTGCATTCACTATTATATTTAGACAAAATAGCGAGTGTAACAGTCTTTGAACACTAATGTTTGACTATAGTCTCTCCTACTCATACATCATGATGTAGTATTGAGCTGGTTCCTGCTCCGCATGCATTATCGTTGTGACGATGTTCAGCACTCGGCAGACAAATGTCGCAACATTCAGAACCCGTTGACTAAATTGCACATAATCGCGACCGCTCTCAAGTGCCGCCACACATCGGACAATCTGACAGAAGAGCCACTCTTAACAACATGCTTGCAACCTTGTATACCAACTACTAAGCTATTTAATTAATGGCTAATTTATTTTAGTGGCTAATCCTCTCATTTCGACGAATAAACAATATCAGTGGGCAAGAGAATTTTTCAAACAGAAGCTGTGGATCACAAACGTTGTAATAAGTGTGTCACACACTAGGTTGCTTGCGGCGGCAAACATCCCGATGTATGTGCGAAAACCGATGAAATTAGACGCTGCCATTTGAGGGACACCAACTTGAACATTATGGCATTCAGCTTTGGGGCAGTGCAAGTAGTTCAAACATAGTATTATTGCAAAGAATGCAGAACGCAATATTAAAAACATCAGCACATGTTCCGTGGTTGTTTACTTATTCCGAAATCCACACACATCTAAATACTCAGACATCAACAGAAAAATATCAAAAGTCGCTGGGAACACATCTGAATGTACTTGCGGGGAATAGTGAGATTTCATAACATAAATATAAAATGTACCTGCCTCTGCTGGAGGATGCACTTGACGTGAGGAAACCTCACAAACTATCTGCTTATAGTAGAGTACCTACTACTGATGGCCGATTAGCACAGAAAATGAAGGCGAGTTCCTGTATAGCACAGAGCGGGGATCGTTGCATGTCAATAGGCGCCATCTTTACAAGACGTGTGCCGTCTCTTATATTATGTTGTCGTGGTCCTTCTACCCTGTCCGTGACAGCGTCGTCGTAGTCACTGCAGAGGGCAAGTCGCGGCGCGGCGCGGGCCGGGCGTCGCAGGGGCCGCGGGGAGGCGCGGCCGGGGGGATGATATTAAGATTCCGCGCCGCCTGCCACAACCCCGGAACGCAATTTTTGCGAATACTTTATGCTAATGTTTACCGATACCGTATTAAGCCCCTTTCATTATGTGCGCGCACCCAGACTCGCGAACGATCAATTTGAATTGAATTTCGCTGTGAAAACAATCTGTTTGGACAAATTGTGAAGTTGGCGGGGACGCATCGTTTGCATAAAATAATACGTGGTCGAGTGCCGCTGCGCTTGATGTGCCTCATATCCACATGCTCTGAATGAAGTCGTGCTCACTGCAAACACTCGTTTGCCTAGCCTTTTCCCAACTACATTGGGGTCGGCTTCCACTCAAACCGGATTTAGCTGAATACCAGTATTTTAAGAGGAGCGGCTGCCTACCAGACCTCCACAACCCATTATCTGGGTAACACGGTACTTCAGGGCAAGACTGGAGTCAGATTTACTGGCTTCTGACTATCCGTAACGACAACCAAAGATCTTCAAATAATTGCCGGGACCAACGGCTTAACGACCTTGGCAAGCGTTGCTTAACCTTGTAGATTGACCCGTGCAGCTGTTATTATCTAGCCACGAGCTCCTCACTCTCGCTCACTGCAAACACTAAAATCGCCAGAATCGCTGTTTCATATGAAGCGGCGACATCACGGGCCTCAACTCGGCCTCGGTGCTAAGTACCAACCATACCAACGATAATGTACGTACGATCCGTGTACGAAGTAGATACCAACTCTAATGAGCGTTTTGCACAGCTTACACATAATCTTAAATACCTCCAGCCGCGAATTTCAAATTAAAGATTTTTCTTAATTTTATATAAATTGGATGGAAAGTAATAATTTAAATATAAATATTATCAAGACAAAATTAATACAATTTAACTCATATAATACCAAACAGTTGGCTCTAGATTTTATTTGTAAAGACGAAAGGGTAAAACAAGTGGATGAATTGAAATTTTTAGGACTTAATGTAGATAAAAATCTAAATTGGAATTGCCATGTGGAACAAATATGTCAGAAACTTGACAGGTTTGTTTTTGCATTGAAAAAGTTAAGACAAAATGTGTCCGTTTCTCAAGTAAGTAAGTTTCTCAACCTATTATATCACCCACCTGGTCATAAAGATATTTATAAAAAAATGTGTTTAGTATGTGTGTACTGATTTATAATAATATTCCAAATGAATTGAAACTGTTGCAGGGTATTTTATTTAAGAAAAAATTGACAGAGTGGCTACAAAATAAATGTTTCTATAGTATTAAGGAATTTATGGAATTTAAAAATTAATGTTAATGATGGATATATATGAATAATAGATTTTATAATATAACAGTAATAATTTTTAATTTTCAATTTTTTTAATAATTTGAATTGCATAATAACAATAATTATGACAAAATTGATGAGATTTGAACTTGCTAAGTTATTTTACTAAATATTATGCTAAATTGCTAGTCAGACTTGAAGTAGCAAATTAACAAGAAATAAAGAATAACATAAAAAAATATCCAAACAAACAAAAATTAGAAAATTAACAAAAGGTCTCAAAAATATTATTAAATAATGAAAATAGTTATTCGTGCAACAAGAGAGCAAAGTCGTTTTTTGCTGCGAGTGCTGATTTTGAATCCTGATTGTGGCGAGGGATTCAAAGGCACGAGATACAGAAAACTTTGATCTCGTGTAACACACATAACTTTTCACTTCAGCAGCGAGAACACTTTAGGTGATAAAATAATAAACAGGAATAGATTGAAATAACTATTTATTGTGAATCAAAATAATTAATATTGTAGATAGAGCGTTGCCGAAGTTCTTCGAAAGCAGTGACCCGTGTATAGCTGAGACTCTTCCAGTTTTAAGAAAGTGGCAATTTTGTTCACTGATTTCAAGCAGTGTAAAGAGTTGAATGAGTTAAAAAAAATAAGATTATCGTAAAATATGAGTGAAACTAGCGACAAGAACAGTATTTTAACACCGGAAGAGTTAAAACAACAAGTTTTTAATGCAGAATTAAGTTTCCTTCCTGGGAAGTCTCGCGAGAAATACTTGAAAGCACACCACGACAAATTAATAACGCGCAATGTAAACGCCCGTCCACACAAACGACCAGCCACTACAGTCGCTGTGACGTGAGCGGACCTCTTGCCGAGTCGTGGGGAGGTCGTCTGTGCGTGTGTGAAGTGTTTTTGATGTAAATATATTTTAACCGACTTTTCCGCACTGTCACACTGTGAGCATAGGCCTTAATTGTATCAGTTTCTTGATTGTGTGCGTGATAGGGAAATAAATAATAGTTACCTAGTAGCGCTATTAGGTATAGTTTGAATCCTAGTACGGCTGTACGAAACGGTTCACTCTCTAACTGCACTGTCCCAACATGCAGCTCTGCACGCCTCTGCCAGACAATGCCACTGCTATAAAGACGTTTCCCGTTGAGCGCAAGTTCGCGGCACAATTTCTAAAATTACCCCCAAGGTGGCTTGTATAGCCTCTTTGGGCATTTTTTGCAAAAGAATTTGTTCCTTAACTCTCTTTAGTAAAGCTGTTATTCGTGTGCAGTGCGCTGGTGAGGGTGCGAGCTGTTAGCAGTGCAAACAAAGAGTTGGGCGCGCTCGGTAATAGACAACGCGCGGTTATTCGAAAAGTTGGGCGATCGCTACACAAACAGACCGACACTCGCGGGGCGCGCATGCCGCACCTTTGTACAGTACACGGTGCCAGGGCTGTGCTCGTGACAGTGTGCAGTGTGTGGAATCTAACATAATCATGTTAAGAGTCCACACGCTGCACATGTACGGTAATTAAATTATATGGAAAGCTACATTCAATTATAGGTCTTACATGTCACATAAATCACAGCTATTATTTTAGCTAGTCTGAGCATCACTAGCTGTGAGATAAGCTAATGTGTTTACTTGTTATCGACATTTCGCACCCAACTTCGCCAATTCCCCGCTTACCAGTCTCCTGCAGGTTGTCTCGCGACGGCCACAAGCTCGTCCGCCGCACCGCTCTCGCCAACAACGGACGACCAACACTTGTTCTGGTCCTTGGACGTCACTCATCACTTTACTTAATCTAATCGCAACATTTGTGATCAAGTATATATCTTCAAATCTCTTGATGTTGAATTATAATACGCTAAACTCAGTTCACATATTACAATTTTATAGCCCTTTACCCGACTACAGTAAAAGCCCAAAAGGAGGAAACATATTTAGCAATCAGGGGTTTGCGGCGCTCCACAAACATGCTCAGATTCCAGTGAGCGGCGCTTGATGGAGAGCTTGTGAGACGTGCAAGTGGAGACCGCTTCGCACAGCTGGCACCAGTCGGCCCACTGCTTCCATCAAGCGGTGGTAACGTAAAACTGTGCACTGCTGTGTTAACTTAAACAGAATGTGACTCCGTGAGATTATCACCCATTGAAACATGAATTGAATCACGTTACAGTGCCCCAATTGCCAAAAAACCAGTACTTTGGAGAATTTAATGCCATCAATTCTGCAATTAATGTAGCCACCTACTGGATTCAAACAATCTAAAGAGTAAACAATCGAATTGAAAAAAAAATAAAAATTGTATCAGACTGTGGATATCAGCAATGTTTGCTTGCAAGCAAGCTTCACCGTTCACTGAACGAGTACGTTGACCTTCTGTTTTCACTGTAAGAGGCGCTACCGTGCAACCGCTCCGTCGAGATGGCAATACTAAGCGGCCCCAAGCTCACACTATTGCTTTAATTATTTTATATCGCTATTATTTATTCATCTGCAGTAAATCTTTTCAGTATATTAAATCGATAAGGTCGAGGAGTTGCCAAATGCAATAGCAGGTTTGTGGTTCTGTCAATAATTAAGTAAGTGTGTAGGCGGATTTTAAACCAGATTGATATATCAAACATGCATAAAAAGGTGTCAAACATTTTCACAACAATAAAAACTGCCTTTTAAAAGTCTGTGGCGACTGGCGGGACACTTGTGAACAAACTGAAACGAAAGTTTTATGTCCCGCGCCCCTCGGCCCCCGCGCCCCGATTTGCAGCTACTAGGAACTCATAAGTTATGCGACAGATATAGAACTAACGTTAACACCTTATTGAAACTGAATGCCTTGGGTTTATGCGCTGTCGGTAGTGGCCGCACTCGCCGCGATCCGCAGATTTACGACCACAAAAATTATGTTCACTTTGTGTAGTAATTTATCTATACTCTATATTTAATATAAAGCTGAAGAGTTTGTTTGTTTGTTTGTTTGGTTTATTGGCTTGAACGCGCTAATCTCAGAAATTACTGGTCCGATTTGAAAAATTATTTCAGTGTTAGATAGCCCATTTATCGAGGAAGGCTATAGACTATATATATCATAACGCTAAGACCAATAGGAGCAGAGCAGTAAGGAAAATTGTGACGCAAACAAAGTTGCGTGGGTTACTAGTCTATAATAATAAATAAAGCTGAAGAGTTTATTTGTTTGCTTGAACGCGCTAATCTCAGAAACTGCTGTCCGATTTGAAAAATTCTTTCAGTGTTAGATAGCCAATTTATCGAGGAAGGCTATAGGCTATATAAATCATCACGCTAAGACCAATAGGAGCGGAGCAGACGAAGTTGCGTGGGTCGACTAGTATTTAATATATAAAGCTGAAGAGTTTGTTTGTTTGTTTTGTTTATTTGCTTGAACGCGCTAATCTCAGGAACTGCAGGGCCGATTTAAAAAAATCTTTCAGTGTTAGATAGCCCATTTATTGAGGAATGCTATAGGCTCTATGCTATAGCATACATCATTACGCTAAGACCAATAGGAGCGGAGCAGTAATGAAAATAGTGACGCAGAAAAAGTTGCGCGGGTCCACTAGTTATAAAGTACATGGTTCCGTTGTTTTAAGTGTTACAAGAATTCGAATTAACGTCGACGATACGAACACTTTATGAGATTCTGCAAAAAAAAAAAAAAAACTTATCATCAGTCTGTTAAAATAGCATAAATATAATATCAATAATGTATACCAAGATGTATCTAAGTACTGTACTGTAGACCGTATCTATAGGGTCTCATTAAAAGTCTCCAAAGTTGTTTCTCTTGATACTTACCACTCGCACGGTTCCACATGCTGATTGCAAGTAAACACTCCCCCCATTTCCTTCTCGATTGAGTTCGATGGAGGGGAATATCGTATCCTGATCGCTTTCAGGCGCCTTAAATGCTTGCCTTCACTTGTTGCTATGCTTTACGCTTCCAACTTCTGCAGTCTGTCTCGTGTCAGTGCGAGTGTTCTGATTATTTCTCGTCTAACATCGATAGCGAAACTACCATCCATGGTGCCATTCATTTTCTTATTATTACTACTGCAATAATTGTGAAAGGAACGTCCTGAAGGTTAAGGTGGCTTCCTTAACCTTCAACACGTTCCTTTCACAATAAAACGTTAGTACCTATCTAAGTGAAGATCTGTTGAGCGCCCACTGCGAGGATTCCAAGTAAAGTGGCAGTAAACCTGCGAAATGAAGTGCGACGCCGCAGATACAAATTTAAGCAAACTCGCGCGACGGGACACGCTACCATCACCCTTATTGTAAGTGTCGCAAGGTCGCAGGGTGCGTGGCTGCTATTAACAGGTGGATTGGATTCCCGCGGGCATTATGCGGTGGCTCGGTGAAATATCGCAAACGTGTAGCCTTGCGAGTTGTGTAAAGCCTCGCCACTGTCCCGGGGTGCGCCGCGAGGACACGGCTCTTGAAAAGCGTTCAGAAAATCCAGTTTCACGGCAAATAAGACGTCGATCAAATATAAAATATCGTTTGTTCAGTGGCGGTCCGAGCCGGAGCGGTGCCGGAGCGGAGCGACCCCGCTCCGCTCCGGCACCGCTCCGGCTAGACAAGAATTTATGCACATCACACTGTATACACGTGTATTTGTATTAAATAGATTAATTTGTAAACCTATATTGGTGTACTTGTCGGGTATTAGAACGGATCCGTTTGATCCATTTCGAGAACTTTGATTTATATAACACTAGCTGACCCGTGCCCACTTGGTTGGGCGGTATTTTTCAGGTGAGTATTATGCCTATGAAACTCAAAAATAACGAGGCAAAAGAATTTTCAAAATCGGCTCAGTAGATCCAGAGATTACCTCCTACAACCTCACAAACTTTTCCTTTTGATAATATTAGTATAGATAAGTAATTAGTATAGACAAAAAAAAACAAAAAACCTTCCCATTGTAGGTAAATGGGCAGGAAAGCATTATAGGTCGTTGTTATCAAGCTTGCATGAACAAAGTAACTGCCTGCCTGCCGGGTGGCCGCGGACGCCACCCGTTAGTAAACACGTTAGCACATGTTATAATTTATATTAAACTAGTTGACCCAGGCAACTTCGTTAGCGTTACAATTTTCATTACTGCTCCGCTCCTATTGGTGTTAGCGTGATGATATAGGCTATACCTCGATAAATGGGCTATCTAACACTGAAAGATTTTTTCAAATCGGACCAGGAGTTCCTGAGATTAGCGCGTTCAAGTAAACAAACAAACAAACTCTTCAGCTTTATATATTAGTATATAGATATCAGGTTTGCTCACTTTTCTGAGCGGGGAGGCAACTCAGCAAGTCGACTCTGTTGTGGAGCACAAGCTTGAAAGTAATAATATATTATTTTCCGTGGACAATAGGGTATTTTACTAAAAAAATCTAAATAGTCCGTCTGACAGATTTTCAAAAAATATGCTACACGTATTTTTTATTTTTTCACGTAAACAAAAAATAAAGGAGATACAGCGAGTTGAAGACACGTGTGACGTCATTAGGCTTGGTAAATTTGGTATATTTTTACCAAGCCATATGACGTCACGCGAATTACGTAGGCTACTGCCGGAGGACTAAAAAAAAACCGAATTAATTTTAAACTTATTTATTTTAATAAAAATTACAATTATTGGAAAATGAATATGACTCGATCGATGGTGGATGCGACGTGCGCGGGCTCGGTCACGTAGACGGTGTCTTCGGGCCTCGTGTCATGTGTCAGCAGTTTTACCTTGTAGCAACTGGGTTGACGATGCGCACGCGGCTTGCCTCGTGCCTTTGTGTCAGCGCTTTCCATAACAGGGGTGCACTTAACACGCGTGTCTTCAACTCGCTGTATCCTCCTTATTATTTGTTTACTTGAAAAAAGAAAAAATACGTGTCCAATATTTTTTGAAAATCTATCAGACGGACTAATTAGATTTTTCTAGTAAAATACCCCATTGCTAAAATTTCAGTTTCAACCCATTCACGTAATCAGTCGCTCGCATTCGCACTAAACGTTTCCAAACGTCTTTTATAATGCGCACAGCAAAGGAGTGGTAATCCTAATACATATTTTCAAAGTTAAAATGAACAGGCTCCTTCTGGGTAAGCTCGCACCATCGTAAACTTTGTCTCTGACCTAGACTAGAGTCAAGAGCAAATCCATCACAAATAAAAAAAAATCGTGAATAGCGGTTGAAGTTTGAAGCTCAAGGAGAACGAACACCCTCAGCATTTCTTTTATTATAGTCCATTTTTGTTCCGCCCTAACAAGAAACAAGTATTAGGCGAGCTTCCACCAGTTCCATCTGGCGAATGCACCCGGTCATGTCGGAGGCCCTGTGTGGGGCGGGGATCTATTTCGTTTCAAAACAGAACCAAACTTACCTATTGTGCCACTTCAATGTATGTAGAAGCCTACATCCGTGACCTTTCAGCTCACGAACATTCGGCACAAGAAGGACCTGTCACTTTCATACAAGCAACAATAGATCTAACCTTAAGTTTGGAAAAAAACGGAACCTGCTACGATTTAGTTCAGCTACGCCATAGTGACTACAAACGCGTTGCGAATACGAACACCCCGTAGCAAGTGGATTTTCGGTTGCATGCCGTTCAGTGTGACAGCAGCTAGCCGTGACTTTAAGTTTGAAGTGACCGCGGCGTGTTTATACTCCCCTCCGACCAGCCGACGTTATTTCATTAGTGCTCTTTGAAATGCAGGGTGCTACGCGCTACGTACTACGCCGAGTGCCCTGCGCTACGCCGCACGCTACGGAGCTACGGCGCTACGTGACCTTTATGAGAGCCGTCACGATTTGTTTAATGAATTATAACTCTGTTAGGATGAGTAGGTAGAATTTAGAAGGTTAGCGTAATGTTTAAAATCTCCGGTTGTACAATTTTATCTCTCTTTTCTTAGTCTCCATTGCGTCAGTGTAATGGAACAACTTGTACAAAGGTGATCTTAACCCATCTATATGAGAGATTTTTTTTGAACGGAACTAGTTCAAAAAAATTGTATCAGTATATCATAGTTTTATAATTTAATTTTCAACTCCCGGCACTCAGTCAAGGGATGAAAATCAAACAGCGCTTTTATTGAAGCACACGTTATTTCTTGCCTATTGTATACAGATAATTATCATCAACTTGTGGTGAGTGTCATTAAGAAGTTAACTCGCAAACAGAACGCCATTTTTTAACCGACTTCTTCAAAAAAGAGGAGGTTCGGCTGTATGTATTTTTTTTTTATGTATGTTCACCGATTTCTCCGCCAATTCTGGACCGATGTTAAAAATTATTTTTTTATTCGAAAGCTTATACTCCTGAGGTGGTTTCATTGTCACCAAGTTAGAATCTGATGATGGGATCTCATGAAAATCGAGGGAAACCCTCAAATTTTAAAGCACGTACACTGTTTTTCATAAGTTTTCTAACGCAATTTAGATAATTGTGCCTGGTAATCATCATCTCATGTTGCTGAGCTGATGATGGAAGGTATAAGTCAGGATCTGATGATGGGATCCCATGAAAAATGTTTGTTCAACGATATTTTCGCCAATTGTTAACCGATTTGGATGATTCTTTTTGTGTTTGGAAGAATATTTTCCCGTACAGGTACCATTTAAATTTGGTGAAGATCTGATGAAGAACTTCGGAGGTAGGCAACGGAACTCTTCAATAAATGATAGCAAATGGATCGGGATTTCTGAAATTGCATGTCTGTTGATTGTTTACACCAGTTCATAACATAACATCACGCCGGTACGCTGTGTTTGCGGTTTCACTTTTTAGTGGTACCTGCGTTCCACTAAAAAGTGAAAAATAAAAAACTTTTTAACAAAAAAATAATTGTCTCTCAAGATTGACTTGAGAGGGAATTTTTAGGTAGCTCCGCGCGTATTGTCTAGGTAGTGGAGTCGCTGATGTGTTCATCACGTCAGTCGGTCACCGGCATCGCATCAACTTGCGAGGGGCGCGCGTTATGTCTTTCGGGATTACCGAGCGGCAACATATTTCATACCCAACTGATTAATTAGCATGGTACGGACCTCGTGAGACACAAAAAGTTCGGCGGCTATCTTTTTCAAACTTGAATGAGGATTTTCAGTCACTATTTCCTTAACTTTTGCGATGTTAACTTTATTTGCAGACGTTGACGGCCTACCAGAGCGAGGCAAATGTTCCATCACATCTCGAACGGTTTTGAACGCTTTGTATCACTCATAAGCACGTGTTTTTGATAAAGTCGATTCATCGTAAGCCTTCTGTTACATTTTCAGTGACTCCGAACACGAATACCATTATTGATGCAAAATTTAAGACAAACTCTTTATTCGGTGTTTTTGTCTATTATGAAATTCGCAATACGCACTAGAAATGATATATAACTAAAAATAATATTTAATCTGAATAACAGATGTAGCTCAAACTCCGCGCCATAATGGGAAACAGCTGCGCCAATCTAACAAAAAAAAAAAATCTAAAATTTGAATTTAGAACCATAAACAAATCATCCAATTCCAAAACTTTTTTGACTGCATGATTTTTTACTTGTAGTGTTATTCTGGCACCCCAACACTGTGACAACTGAGGTTCCTAAACTGATCTTCAGCTGAACTGTCATTCCAGCTTGATTGTGTGGATTGACAGCTCACTTCATCAAATTCAAATTCAAAGCATTTTATTTCAAATAAACCATTCACAGGCACTTTTGAAACGTCAAGTTGAACGGTCAGTCAAAAACATGGAAGCTATTTGCACGTTCCAAAGCGTAGATCTCTATGGAGAAGAACGTACAAGAAACAGCTCGGACACTCTTTTAAACCATGTTCTGTTTTACAAAATTCCAAATTACATATACTTGTTGCTTCTGCATGTGAGGACAATGCAAAGGAAAAAAAAAGGCTTATTATAAGAATTTAAAATATAAAGATTAAATTGAGCCAATGGCAGTTAAGACATGACCAGTCTCAACCGACGGCCCGTTCACGAACATGACGCGTGTATCGGCACCTTTCAGCTCAACCATTTCGAAGGGAACCGAATGATCCAACCCACGCGCCGCCACGCCATCAGCGAGATATTGAGTGAGCATGACATGCTCTCAACCACCATGCTCGTTCATGTCCAACAAGTAAAACTATAACTAATATAATGTAAATGGCTTCATGGTACTCACATTTACAAAATTTGAAGAATATGCTTCTACTTAACACAAAACTATGGTTGTCAATGAACAAATAATGAAAAATACAATAATAAACACACGATTAAGTTCCTACATCAAAAGGAATAAATAAGTAATTATAATAATATAATTTGTATGTAAATAAGAATAAATAAACGAAATAATGTAAGTACCTCTAAAAAAAAAAAAAGAGAGCGAGCATCTCTTCCAAATATAAAAACCTAAAAAGTGGACCTAAGCAGCTGTGACTGTGAAGCAGGACCAGCATTTAGCCAAGCGTTTTTATCGAGGATATAATCTTCCAGTTTATAATACGCTTTTCTACATAGTGTGCGTTTTATGCATGCTTTAAATTTTCTCTTATTCAGTTCGAGAATATCAACTGATATTTTATTATAAAATTTAACACAGTACCCCATAAAAGAAGTGTGTAACTGTGTACTTTGGCCAATCTGAATCGGTGTTGACCTAATTTGTTCCTATTTCTAGTATTAAAATTATGCCTTTTACTAATCTTGCTAAAAAGATGAAGATTTCTCCGAACATACATAATATTTTCGTAAATGTATTGACAGGGTACCGTCATGATGTTGATATCCTTAAACAGTTCTCTTAGGGAATCTAGCCGACGGAGATTGTAAATGGCTCTGATGGCTCTTTTCTGCAGGATAAATATAGACTCGATGTCTGCAGCACGTCCCCATAATAAGATACCATAAGACATGATACTATGAAAGTAACTAAAATAGACTAGCCTCGCGGTATCTATATCAGTAAATTGACGGATCTTTCTGACAGCGTATGCTGCTGAAGTTAGCCGTCACGCAAGAGATGTTAAATGAGGACCCCATTGTAGCCTTGAGTCAAGCGTAATCCCCAGGAAAACCGTGTTTTCGATGAATTCAAGTTTCTCCTTGTTCAATACTATGTCGCAATCATTTCTTTTAACGTTCTGTAAGGCAAATCTGATGCATTCAGTTTTTTTCCCATTTAATACTAAATTATTAGCAGTAAACCAATTTTGGACCTGCTGTAGGGCGTTATTTACGTCGTCAAGATTTATGGAACGTCTATCTATCTTAAAAATTAAGGACATAATATCGTCAGCAAATAATACCATATGAGGTTGATTTTTTAAAAGATGGGGTAGATCATTAATATATACTAGAAAGAGGAAAGGACCCAAAACAGAGCCTTGTGGTACCCCCATTTTGACTTTTAAACCCCGTGAATTGACACCATTTACTTGAACTTGCATCTTCACAACAGTTAAGTTTCCACGGTGAAAGTTTTACCGAACAGCCACCGTTGCTTCAGCCTGCGCCACGCAGGTGCTTGCTACTTACAGAGCGAGCTATAACAAACTAACTAGAATGTACTTATCTTATAAACGCGTCATGAACTGTAATGTATAAGTTATTTAGAACAACGAATATTTTCTGTGTATATGGCACTTATGTATGATTAATGTATATGTGTATTTGTTTCAGGTACACTTACTGTCATAGCCCCCGTGCATCTAAGGCAGGTGGTAAGATACGTTTCAGTCATTATGAGCTGCGAAAAATGCAGACGGTCTCTGTAGTACGTGACGGAGTGCAGTAGAATCCAGCCGTCCGAGCGGTCACGCACAATCTGAATATTGTCGGACCAAAGTAGACGTACTCGCATTACTACCTACTTGTTTGAAGAGTTGCGCATTACATCCGCGTTCGTCCCTCTCTTATTTATTCCACTTAGGTAGAAATCTGTACAGCGATCTGATTCTCCACACTGCACCGGCGGCTCCAGCGTGTTTCGTGGCATCCGTGAAAATATTTCAGCGTTCGGGTCCAACCCCAAGTAGTTTAATCGTAATCTTTAACCAAACTGTCTGGTTTGCGATATAAGGGAAGACACCTACCACGCTTTGGTGGAATGTGCTCGGGTTGTTGCAGAACGAAGAGGTTTAGAAGTAGAATACAGTTTATGTTTAAGGGATGTAGGTATGTGTAATGTGATTCTATCTAAACCAACATTTTTATTAAGTTATATTATTTAATTTAAAATTAATAAAGTTAAAATCATCAGCATCCTAATTTTAATTGTAAAACTACGAGACTGGCATAATCGCTTCGCGGTTAAAGCCTTTTTTCCAAATAAAGATTATAAAAAAACCCCATTCTTCTATTCGGCATAATCAATACTATAATTTTGATCGCACATGTTATAAACATTGAGGCGAGCGGGACTGTGGCAGCACGATCGCGTCTGATACTCTGACGAGTTGGCATCCTGTACGAGTACTCTTGTGTGGCTTCTGTTTCCTTGAAGTAGTTCCACTTCCACCCTCCGATCAAATAGATTTCGATGACATTTTCCATATCGCCAAATAATTGATCGACTTCAATAAATATTCCACAAACGTTCCACTAAACCTGAAGCTAACTACGGAATGCCGTTGTGTTGCAAATTAAATTTGAATTACATTTTTCTCTCAGTCGTAGTCGGTGGCACGTTAAATGAAAACAACGTATTAATGATGCTACGTTCGTAGTGGACAAAGTTCGAGGGGATAGTTCCTTCGAACTTTGGCCGCACGTACTTAAGTACGTACCTAATTGTCTTAGGCCCACTTGCGGCCAAGAATTATTGTTTAATGTAATGGCTTTGAAGCAGTTCCTATCACCTAGTGTTAGCGTGATTTTGAAAACAAATCCTTATTTTGAATTGGACCATAACTAAATTTTCGGAGGAAAGTTGCTTATTGATCACTTTTGTGTTGCCTCTGCTTAAATCAGATCATCTGGCCAAGCCTGCCCGTTTCAATGAAAAAAGGGGGTATTTTAATATACAAATTTGAGAAAAAATATTTTATGCAATCAACACCTGTCCAGAATTAGCATAACAAATTAATTAATCGATACGATATCGAAGTATTGCATCGTTTGCATATTTAATCATTTCCGAATTACAAACGCTTAATACGTCTATAATATCTACGAGTAAATATAAATGCGCATCTGTCGCATCGTGCGCAACAGGGCTGGATGTACTTGCGTACGGCACTAGGTACGTGAGTAGTATAAACTGTCGCAGCTGCGTCGTCGTGTGTCGTAGCTGCGTCCGTGCCGCGTGCTGGCGGCGCCAGCGCTGACGACACGTGGCTGTGGACACGGCGCCGGCGCTGTCCGCAACCGCGTCTCGACAGCACCGTGTAGGGCCAGCACGTGCACCCAGGGCTGCTCTCCCTTAGTATCCACTTACCTGTGTGTGTAAATACAGTCGATTGTTCGTTGTCGTAAAACGTGTCGTGAGAAGAGCAGGGCATAAAGGTAGCAACAACTACGAACACTTTCATTCAACTCAATTATTGTGCAATGTAAATGGCGCCAAGCGAGGCTGCGTGCCTCCGAACTTAGCGGAGAATTGTATCAAGTTGATATTTTATTTATCTGCGCTCGGGGAGGCTCTCAGAAGAAACCTGAAAACTTGTGTTTCTTCTTTTTCATTAAAAAGGCTTGTGCTTGTTGTGGTTGTCCCGCGAGAGACAATGCGGCACAGTGCAGTGCAGAGTGGAGCAGAGCTGTGCAGTGCGAGCGCAACGTGCGGATTAAACTTTTAATTTATCGTTAGTGCGCGCTGTGAATGCAAACTTCGAGTATTTTTGTCGCCGCAGCGCGCCAGCTGCCGCACTGCCGCCAACACTTAGTATGTCCCGCACGAGTTGCTGTTTCCTAACTGTAAGCTTCACTTCACCAGCAGGCTCTAGGTGCGAAGATTACATCTGAACAAGAATGATGCGATAGTGTAGCATCACTCATAATACAGCAGCGAGCCTTCAATGTCCTGCGTATTCAGTATAATCATGCTTTCAGGATGTTGTTGGGGCTGCCGCGCCACTGTAGTACATCAAAAATGTTCGCAAACGCGCGTGTTGACGGTTTCCACGCTATAGTGCCTAAGAAAGTGGCGTCATTATTTCAAAGACTGCGCGGTAGCGCCAACAGCATTTTGCAAATGATTACATCCCGCCATGACTCTCCCATACAGGCACACTGGGTGGGAATAGTTACGGGAAAATTGTACTTATTAAAATAGTTATTCGTGCAACAAGAGAGCAAAGTCGTTTTTTGCTGCGAGTGCTGATTTTGAATCCTGAGTGTGGCGAGGGATTCAAAGGCACGAGATGCAAAAAACCTTGCTCTCGTGTAACACACATAACTTTTCATTTCAGCAGCGAGAACACTTTAGGAGATAAAATAATAAACAGGAATAGATTGAAATAACTATTTATTGTGAATCAAAATAATTAATATTGTATCCATAAATAATTAAATGGATCCTTCTTCTCCTTTTCATCCATCTTTTTCTTCGCACTTTTCAAAACCTCAAATACTCACTTAATTCATCTGTTTTATTTCTTTCCGTCGAAGATTCAGATGTTGTAACATTCGATGTGGGCCTTGGTGATTGAGATGGCTCTAACTCCATATCACTTTCAAATGCATTGTTTTCATCCACCTGTATATTATCATCTTATTATTATTTTTATATATTGTAGTTTCCAAGTTCGGAGCAGGAATGGAAACAAATAAGTCGCGAATTCGAAATACGATGGAATTTTCCACAATTATTCTGAAAGTGAATACTACAATTACAAAAATCAGTTCAGCATGGTACTTCTGGCAATTGCAGATGGCAATTATAACTTTATATATGCAAATTGTGGAGCTAAGGGTCGGTCATCCGACAGTGGAATATTTCAGGAAACACCGTTTTATAATGCATTGTTAGAAAACTCACTTAAACTGCCACGTCCTGAACCAGTAACCGAAGATGGACCAAAAATGCCATATATCATTGTAGGTGACAGTGCTTTCGCGCTAACGGAGGACATCATGAAACCATATCCTGGCATTCATGAACGTGGGAACAAAAAACGTATATTCAATTACAGACTATCAAGAGCTAGGAGGATTATAGAAAATGTTTTTGGCATTTTATGTGTGGTATTCCGTGTATTCACTTAATCTATTTCGTTAAAACCAGCCAATTGTGAACTCGTGGTAAATGTGGTAATAGCTTGTGTATATTTACATAAATTCTTAAGACGTAACTCAGTTTCCAGATCCATAAATACACCTCCACAAACTTTTGATTTTGAAGACTCTGAAGGTAACCTATTAGAAGGTTCATGGCGAAGGGTACTAGGTTCGCTTCCTATGAGCGATTTGCAAAGACGGAGCAGACCTGCATCACAATCAGCTTTTTGTATTAGAGAACAGTTTGCCGATTACTTTATAAGTCCAGAGGGAAGTGTTCCATGGCAAAATAATGTAGCGTAAATTGTAATAATATTACAGACAATAGTACAATAAAATTATATACAAAAACAACTTACTGTTTTATTCATAGTATCCGTTTCACCTGAAGTGGTTGCACCACATAACAAAAATTCCAATGGCTCGTAATAAATCCATTTGCATGTCTGTAGTTTTCATGCCTGTAGTTTTCTTAGCCGACAACTTTTTTTCTCTCCAAAAATTGAGTACGCAGTACATGTATTTTAGTTTCCACGTCTTTTTTGGATATATTTAGGGCTTGAGAAATTTCTTCGAATGCATTGTTCTTTGTATTATTTTATAGAAGAATCCCATAGTAATGATTTTGATTGAAATAATTCTATCAATTGCATTATTTTATCATTGCTCCACACTACTGCCATATTTACAAACTGTTGCAAACACGTCCACACACGTCAACATTTGTTGCTAAACTGATGTTTACGCTCATCAAGCGAGAGCTTGTCAATATGCTGTTATCAACTCTGCAACACACAGTGTTGCCAGCAACATGTTGACAGCAACTCCGCAACACGTTGATTCAACATTGTTGCTAAACAAATGTTTACCATGAATACGGGGCTTTACACACATAACTTTTTACTTCAGCAGCGAGAACACTATAGGAGATCAAATAATGAACAGGAATAGATTGAAATAACTATTTATTGTGAATCAAAATAATTAACATTGTAGAAGAGGCTCCGAAATCAGCCAAGAGCGTTGCCGAAGTTCTCCGAAGTGAGCCGTGTATAGCTGAGGCTCTTCCGGTTTTAAGAAAGTGGCAATTTCTCGCGGTATAGCACCTATTTTATTTACACCCATAGGCTGTCTTGAGCATTTATTATTTTATTTTATTATATTTGGAAAACTTACAGCTAATTACAAGGCATACTTACTTATTCTAATAGAATGAAGGCCAATTACAAGTTGTTATTATAGTATTGTATGAAAAATCGGTCGGTTTTTATATTGGCTGGACGTAAATTTAGGTATTTTTCTACAATAGTTACATATTCTTCGCGTACGACAAAAGACCTTTCAAGGTTCGTCTTCGTATTTTTCAATTTTACTAACAGTAATTTATCTGAATGCTTTTCGAAATTATTAACTGTTAGCTGTAACAGCTCGTTATTGCGACACGCTCCACTAATTCCTATGATCAGTACAACCTGTAATGAAAATATTACATTATTAATTTGCATAATTTAACATTTACATCACCTAATATATTTTAACAGTTTTGCTAAGCCAGACTAGGATTCATTGCGCTTCCAAAAATTAGTAGTAGGCAGTACCTTTATACATAACAGTGTACACATCCTATGAAAATTACTTTAAAGCGTATAAAATAACCTTATCGAGGATTCAAGTGAACAGATTTCGATTTTATAATAATTTTATGTTATCAAATCCGAAAATTTATTTTGGCACTTACGTTTTTTAATTCCGAGCTACACTCTTACTATCCTCATCTCATCTTTCAGTTTTTCAGATGCTCTGTGGAGTTCTTGCAGGCAGGATCCGTGTCACTTTTTTGCAAATGGAAGATGTAAAATTTTCGTAATTTAAATATTTTTTCAACAGTAAATGTTAATAGTTTAGCCGCTTAAAGACACATTTTGTGTTAAACAAGTCTGCATCATTTGAAAGTGTATTCAACAATATAAAACGCAATATTTTTCTATCCGCACTAACTTTTCAATTATGTGTAAAATCGGTACGAAATAAAAGAGCAAAACTAAATAAAGTACAACGTCGTTGGGAGTTCTTACCTGAAGGCGACAATTCACTCGTTTTTCAGGAAATAAATAGCAACGGCTTGAAGAAAGTATCGTCTCCAAGTCATCACATTTACTTGTATGTACGTACTAGATCCTCCAATGTGTTGATCTCTCAAAGCAATATTGGGTAAAGATTTTATTTTCTATATTGGAGTATCTGTTTACACAGCGTTAATCTCACATTTTAACTCAAGAACCACGCTAAAATAATCGTTTTTATTTTAAGATTGAAATACGTCAAACATCAATGCGTCAAGAATGTGTTAAATGTCAAAGACAACCAGCCTAGGGACAATAATGGAGTCGCGTTTGAATTTTGTTAAGTAAATACTAGTTTTTTACTGCGACTTGTCTCCGTGGGTTTTAAACGTTCCAGAAATAAATGAAAAATATGTAATCCTACTAATGTTATAAATCTAAATCAATATCATGTTGAAATAGTTGTTAGCCCAATTATAATCTATCATAATTGGCGCTACGACCCTACTTTGTCGTATCTATTTTTTTTCCGGCTATCGGTAAAAAAACCGCTCGTATGAACGCATGTATTGAAATGCTTCTGCCACTAAACCTTATTCGGTTTTTGTCAAGTGACCGAATCTGGGGGCTACTCTAAGCCCGAAGTCTAAAGTTTTGGGCTTATTAAAGTCAAAGTTAAAACTTTTTTTCCAATTAGGCCATTAAACGGCACTTTTGAACGTCATTCACATTTCAAATATATAAAAGTTCTGAAGTGACTCTGCTTTCCATTCGGAAAGGTAGATTCATATGGAGAAGAATGGACAAGAAACTCCATAGTTACTCTTTTCAAATAAATCTTTTACAATATTTGGTAAGTTTACAATTTTTTTTTTTAATATGTGAGGACCATGCACTTAGGGTATGCAGAGGTAGACTTATCAATAATATTTGTGGGCGTATTCTACTCCGTATCACCTATGTACTTACGATCAGTCCCGGATCCGAACTAAGAATTAATGAAAACACAGTTTGTCAGTGACTGTCAAATCGTGTTGCCATTAATCAGGGGTTAGGTGATAATCACAATTGGATCTTAAGTTTTGCCCGTTTTGGTTATTTGTCGGATCTTAAAACCGAATGTTCGTGTGAACTTATTTATATAAGTTGTATTGTGACTAAACCGTATCCTGTAAAAATCGATTTATGTCGTCGTGTGAACGTAGTGTTACTGCCGCCCCACACGTTGTCCTTTTCCCAGCTATCGTCTTCTACACACGTTGCCGGCTGCGTATTCGGTATTGTATAGAATACCTTGGGCAAAGCATAAAATGAATACTATTTCATACATTACTTGAATGTTTTAGGTATTCTATACAATGCCTAGGTATTCTATAGAATACCGGATTATACAGATTGCCGGTAACAGATATATCGCTTATAAAACAGTAGGTATGTAGTTAAATCAAGTATTGATAGCCTTCTCATAATGTCGGCGAGAAAAATATACATTATTTGTTACATTGTACTGTCCAAATTTGTTTAAAACTTTCTTTCGCTTTTACGACTATAAATATTAAAACCTTATTCTGATTAAGGTTAACATTTTCCCCCCTTTACAAATACAAAGATTTTCTAAATTCTAAGTATTTTTCCATGATTTGGTATATGTCTTGAAGATGTTTCGTGGATCAACAAACAACCAGGATGAAACTATTACTTAACAATATGGGCCTGAGATTGGAACCGGGGTTATCCTATAGCCCTGGATTTGGAATGCCGCATTTAATACCAGCGGCGCTCATGTATATCAATCTCCGATGAAACTATACTGAAAGGGTCATTGCATCACATTTAGGTTCTAATATTGGTTAACTAGGTATTGAACTAAACTAATATGATAGATAGTTAAAAATATATGTTTACAAGACGTTTGATTTATTTTTCACTGATACAAAACAATCTCCGGAAAAATGCACGGTTTCTGTGGAAAAGGCTACGTAACATCTGTGGAAAAGCCACGCGAAAAAAAAACAAATTGACTTCTTTTCATTCGTTTTCATAACTTGTCTTCATATTCCAATTATGATTAAAACATGATTTTTATACAACTACTAATCCAATTATGATTAAAATATGATTTTTATACGTCTACTCCATACCTTCCGTATGCTTAAAAGTCTCTAGTGCTATCTCTATCGCACAATTATGGCCATATTCTTAAATAGTCAACTGAATTAGTAGTTTTTACAATAATTTGGGGCCACACAAATCATGATATATTTTACCAACGACTGTAAAAATTAGTATTAAAACAAATCATTAATTTTCTTTGCTCAATATTTTATTTTATTGTATTCTATCTACGTCTAAAACCACTGTTTATGAGAGTGCTGATTTGTGTTAATATTTTAACAGCAGGAGTTTATGAAGTCTGCGTACGGGCAATACTAAATCAGTTGGCGGTTTGTATTAATTTGATGTTGTGGCGCTAGGTTCGATATTTCGAACTTTGCACGTGGAAGGATGCGGGGACTGTGCGATGAGCCAAGCTATGTAGCTTGGCATCCACCAGTTTTACGTCGCCGATGAGCCTTTTAGCTCTGCGTTCCACCGAGTCAAGCGCGGCAAGCTGATACTTAGCTGAGCCATCCCAAAGGTGGCTACAATACTCCATGCAGGATCGGACTTGTGCTTTGTAAAGGGTTAAAAGCTGTCCAGGCCTAAAGTATCGCTTCACTCTATTTAGGATGCCCAGCTTTTTGGCCGCAGTTTGGGCTTTGTACTCGAGGGTTGCGCCGAAGTTGAGACTGGATGTCAACTCCATGCCTAGGAGCTCAAGCCAATCAGTCACAGGAACATATTATTATGCACCCCGAAAAGTAGGAGCTAGGTCAAAACGACTCCTTTTTACGGTAAAAAGACACGCGTGTTTTGGTGGCGTTAAAAGTGACCAGATTGTCATCACCCCACTGGGAGGCAACGCTTAAGGTCAAATTTGTCCGCTCTACCATGGCCTCTCTCAAGGAACAAACTTCAACCCCACTGGTTGTTGCGCTGGACAAGTATCTCTCTGAAACCGTACTGTCATCTGCGTACCCAACAAGACCAGGCTGAAGTAGGTCATTGATGTGCAGCAGGAAAAGAGTTGCAGAGAGAACAGACCCTTGAGGAACTCCGGCATCTATAGCCATGAGGTCAGAGGAGCAGCCGTCAACGACCACTCGGATCGACCGTTTACTCAGGAAGTCTGATATCCAGCAGCAAAAACCAGCTGGGATGCCATAAGCAGGAAGCTTCCTGAGTAGACCTGCGTGCCAGACCCTGTCAAAAGCCTTCGAGATATCAAGCGACACGGCAAGTGCTTCGCCGTGTCTCTCAATGGTTTGGCACTGCTCCAGCCATAAGACTTCCAAACTATATATTTACTTGCTGTCCCCCGCGGCTTCACTCCCGTCAACTGGCAACTTTATTTTTTTTTTTCACAAGAACCTTCTCCGGACAATAACAAACACAAAAAAAGAACTAGCGAAATCACGTCCGTTCACGCGTGATGCCGTGACCGAGGGTGAATCGGGATACATTTTTAAATACAATAATAAGATTTCAAAACCTCAGATCAGATATCATTACAGCTGTAAGTTAGCGAGGATGTTGCATCTCTGAGAAAGGTGCGTGCGCTTGTTAGTAGAGCCGCCACCGTCAGCAGTCAGGACTTAGCGTGAAATGAATGAAATGAATTATAATCACGGTAATATTAGCCTCACGTATGTTCAATCATCGTAAACGTAAATAAAAATTACAAGAACAACAAATTTAATTATTTTGACTAAGATAACTGGACTATACGCCCTCTATGTCGAAAACGATAAGTAAAGTAAAGTAAAGTAGAGTTTATTTGCTAAGATTGCAGGTACTTAAAATAAGGTGTTACAGAAAGATGTGTGAGCCGTGTACAATCTACCTTACATTAGGCATGCAAACATTAGTGCAATTGTGAACAAAAATCAAAAATAAATTAAATTATGGTTTACAGTTAAATATTACATTCATAAAATAAAATGTACATAAAACAATGGGAATAGAAATCATATAAATTGAGAGAATTAGATCATTGGGCATGTCAATATTACAATAAATTATTACATTAAATTATTCGATTTAATAAATTCTTCAATACATAATTAAGTCATTATCATTTAAAAAGTCATTTACTGAATAATAACATTTTTCAGTCAACAGTAATGTCAGTCTCTTTTTAAAATTTTGATTTGTGTCATTTTTAATGGTGTCGGGTACTTTATTGAAAATGATTGGGCCCATTACAATAACTCTTTTTCTGAGCAAGGCCGTATTACATCTGTCAACATGTAGTAAGTGTTTATACTGAGATCTTATAGGTCTTTTTCTAATTTCTGACATTGAAGTGAAAAGATTCATGTTACATTTTACAAATAGTGCAATTTCCAGAATATTCTGTATATACATAGACGGGAAAGTTAAGAGTTTTAGGGACTTAAACACAGGAACGCAACTATCTGTCACTTTCATGTTAAGTATTGCACTTATGCAACGTTTTTGGGCTTTGAACACCTGTTCTCGTAGAGTACAGTTTCCCCAAAAGATTATTCCATATCTTAAAATGGACGCGACTAGACCATGGTATGCAACTATTGTGGTGTTGATGTTGACCTTTTTCGCCAGATTATGCAGGACATATGCAGATATGCTCAGTTTCTTACATACTTCTTCTGCTTGAGGTTTCCAAGTCAACTGGCTATCTATCAGTATACCTAGAAATTTCGCAACTGTTACTTGGTCTACACTAAAGTTATTATATTCTACAATTACATTCGGCAATGATGTGCGCTGATAAAAGTGTATTACGTTCGATTTTTGCAGGTTAATTACTAAATTATTTTCGTCAAGCCAATTCACAATGTCCTTAAGTGTCGTATTTATGTCATGCTCGTATTTATTTATGTCTGTACATTGAATTAGTGCGGTGCTGTTGTCAGCGAATAAGACCATGGGATGCTTAATGTGATGAGGAAGGTCATTTATGTATAGCAAAAACAAGAGAGAGCTAAGCACTCCACCTTGGGGCACGCCATGTCTTAACTCTTGCTTCGGATATATATTTTTTCTCACGCCTAGTGCTAGTGCAAATTTTAGAAATTTCCGTATATTGTTTACGATCACTTAAATATGACTTAACAAGATCCAGTACATTTCCTCTTATTCCGTACATGTTAAGTTTATTAAGAAGGGTTTCGTGATGGACACAATCAAAAGCTTTTGTCATATCTGTAAGGATTGCGCAGATTGGTTGTTTTTTATCAATATTACCCATTATAATCCTTAGCAAGTCGTATATAGCCATGTTTATACCTTTATTTTTCCTGAATCCTTTTTGTTCATCACACAAAATATTACATTTACATAAAAACTTATTTATTGATTCATAAATAATTTTTTCAATGACTTTTGAAAATATGGGGATTAGGGCAATGGGTCTATAGTTAACCAGACTCTCTTTATCGTTTTTTTTGTAAAGTGGTTTTACAATAACTGTTTTTAGACCGTTTGGGAATACTCCCGAGCTAATGCATAAATTTATAATGTGGCTTATGTGTAAGGCAATATTATCAGACACGAATTTTATGACTTTTGTATGTATACCATCATACCCAACACTGTTAGTATTCCTCAGTGCCTGTATTACCCTTATCACGTCTTGTGGTAGTACAGGAGACATGAAAATCGAATGCGTTTTGCTTAGTAAACCGGTATGTACACGTGTTGGTGGAATATCACATAGTATTTGATCAATGAAGAAATTGTTAAATGCATTTGCAATTTCTGATGGGTTACTAATGACGGTATCTTGAATTTTGATTTTGCCTATTGGCTCAACATTGCGTGTTTTGTTATTTATAATTCGCCATGACGCTTTTGATTTATTACTGGAAGTGTTTATAAAGTGATTGTTTTGTGCTCTTTGGGTTAGTTTGATTATTTTTCTGAATTTTAAGGAGTAGTTTTTGAATTTATATTTGTTTTCGGCTGAAGCCTTACGTCTGTATTTCGACAACAAGTGTCTCTGCCTCTTACTGCACACGCGTATACCACGTGAAATCCATTTAATAGTTGGATTTGATTTGACGGTTACTAACTTGAATGGAAAACAAAGATCGTACAGCATTCGAAAATGTTCCAAAAAGTAATCATATGCTTCGTTTGCGTTCTCTGTTTGGTATATATCCGAGAAAGAAAGGCATTGGAGATATTTTTTGAACCTAACTAAATTTTCGGTAGAGAGATCACGTTTCTTTATGCGCCAGGAACTAATTCTACAGGTTCTATTTACTTTTACTTCCATTATCTGTGCAGTATGATCAGACAAAGCAAAATCTATTATTTCATATTTACCTTTTAATTGAGAGCTACAAGCAAAATTATCTAGGCAACTGCTACTGGATAATCTAGTTGGTTGTCGCAGTTGTAGATTAAGATTGTACCCTAGTAGAAAGTATTCAAAGTCTTTTGTAACGCTGTTTCTTTTTAAGATATCTATGTTGAAGTCCCCACATACAATAATTTTTTTATTTGTTTTTGAACATACCGTTTTCAAGACTATGTCCAAGTTTTCATAAAAGACAGTTAGGTTATTTAGTTTTGGTGGTCTATAAATACAAATAATAATTAATCTTTGTTTTACCAGTTCTATTCCACAACATTCGAATACGTTTGTTCTTGACTGTCTTGAGATGTTTGTGAGTTCTTTATATTCTAGATCTTCTTTGATTAGAATGCAAGCTCCACCAAGTAGTCCAAGTAGGTCAGCTTTATTTAACAGACCAGCAATATTTTGATGCAGGATGTTTATGTTGTTATAGACGAAAAAAATCCGAGTTGCTTGTCGTTGTATTTGCTCCTTCAATATTGGTAGGCGCTATCTCTGAACTTCCAACATTTATATCGGTCCAATCACAGGAAAGTTCATTCAAAAGTGTTCTTAAGTTTTGGAAAATGTTCAGCATTCCTTTGTTATTAATACGGCCAGTGTACCAGGAGAACATGTCATATGATAACTTTAGATTGGAGTCGAACAGCCAAGCATAGTTATGGGTTTGATTATCCATGTATAACAAATTGTTAAAAGTTTCAATTCTCCAGTTGAACATTGTCGCGTATTCATTGTATCTATATGTGGGTAGGCATAAAACAACATTTTTATTATCTATTTTTGACAATACCTCCCTTATATGAACGACCAAATTACAGTAGTTGCTGGTTTTACGAAAATCTTCCTCTCCTATAAATATAATACAACAGTCTTTTTGGGTGTAATTTGACAGTTTGGAGTGTAAATTGTCAATAAGTTTCTCGATTCCGCAATTCGGTGTAAGGTAGTGGCACAATTGATCGTTACCGAATGTATATTTTGCTTTTGGTAATATTCCCAAAGTTTTGTCGCTGCTTATGATGCATAGTTTGTTTTTTTCAGGGAAAGATATACAGGGTGGTACTGTTATGTCATTATGCTGCGTTTTCGGAGAAGAAAAAGAGTCTTGCCATGGTTTTTGATACCTATCCTGGGTGCTGTTTTTATGTGGTGTTTTATTTTTGTTTTTCTTATGGTTTTTACTGGGGGTTTCACTGGTTACTATTTTGAATGCTTTTTTTGCTATTTCATGTTTTGATTTCATATTCGGAATGGACTTTTTTAACTCCGTATTCTCAAGAGACAAATTGTTAATTTCCTGATGAGCTGAAGCAAATTCTAGTTTAAGTTTTGCTATCTCATTTTTAAGATCAGACACTTGTTTATCATTTTCATCGTCGGACAGGTTTGGTAAGCTGTTACTAGTGCCATCTAGCGTCAAATTGTTACAACTGCTATTACTTTCGTTGATTGACGATGATCGGATACGAGGCATGGTTTGAGAATTTGTCTTCCGATGTCGAAATGTAATATTCTCCAAGAAATCCATCATTATTAGAAATTGATTGAAAACATTCAGAAAAAGTACAATGTAGAACTGGGATTTGAACTCACGTTCATGAAGTGTGTTTCGGTTCTTCAAAAAAACCAGCGTTCTAAACCACTCCGCCAAACGATCCAATGGCTTAAGTGCAAAATAAGTTAATACGTTCTAATAATTAACAAATTAAATTTGACACGACGGTTATTTTTCTTTGTTTCAAAATTTGCACTGTCATAATGTTTTTATGATTTTTATCGTACAAACTTGGAATATTCTTCGTAACACTTCATTATTTAACTTAGAGCACCATTTATTTAGTATGCACAACCAGTTTACACGGTTTTATAGGTTGTTGTCATAATTTACGAGACGATTATCACGGTATTGTTTTTCATTTATAACTTTACTGTTTTTGTACGGAATCTTTTGAATACACTCTCACTTCATTATTGGAACATATTGTCACTGTTTTACTTGTTTACGTTCATTTAAATGCGATTTATTCATTTATAAACATTTTTTAATCACGGAGATGATGTTATTACTGGCACTAGCGCCACCTATCTACGATTCAACGTATAAAAAAATTCTGAGACAAAAGTTGTAGGGAATATGGCGTGCAGTTTCCTTACACACCGTAGAGATGCACTAAGATAGGATTTCTCTAAATTCTTACGGGAACGGGAAAAAACGGGATATGCACGTACAAAGTCGCTGGCGAAAGCTATGTTAAAAACCGGCCAAGTGCGAGTCGGACTCGCACACGAAGGGTTCCGTACCATAAACCTTAATTTTTATTACTTGTTGTTATAGTGGCAATCGAAATACACTATCTGTGAAAATTTCAACTTTCTACCTATTACGGTTCCTGAGATACAGCCCGCTGACAGACAGACGGACGGACGGACGGACGGACAGCGGAGGCTTATTTCTGTTAAGGATTCCGTTGGGTATCATTTGGGTACGGAACCCTAAAAATAGATACGTAAGTAAAATAATTACTAATAAATTATATAATAGTTAATTAAACATGAAAATTATGAATCATTTTGTATTTATCTATAATTAATAAACTTTTTATGGCGTGTTTTTTGCCGGGACTACCGGTTGACCTTAAATTATGCTCTAACCGTGCGCTCTCCGCCTTCTATCTCGGAAAAGATTCAACATACGTTGAAAAAAAAATTGAGACAAAAGTTGTAGGGAATTTAAACTTTAATATTGATTAAAATACAAAATATAGCGAAAAACCCATAGGAATTCGAGATATTTAAAAAAAAAATGTAAAAAAAGGTTTTTTTTATCTTTGCCCTTGGAATACCTGTAGTCGCGGACACTTTACGATAAGTAGGTTTTAGGGAGTCGAAATAAAGTTTTATACAAGTTTACAGCCGACTGTCTCTCATTCCAAGATTCTGACCTAATTTTTACTAATTTGCCTGGGCTAACAGCTAATTTTCTTAGTCCAAAATAGTTCGTTACCAGCTATTTTATAGATTACAAGAAAACGTATAAGAGGTTCACAGTGTTAAAATAACATTTTTCAAAAATGATTCTCTTTCGGAACCCTTTGCACGCGAGTCCAACTCGCACTTGTCCACCTTTTTTGAAAAATAGCTAGTGTACAAAAATCAAAAGTGTCTGAAATATAGGGAGAGCGCACAGCTACTGTCAGCGATCACACGTCCAGCTATAAATCTCAGCAACGTAATCACACGAAATGTCCGCACACATTGACACTGCCCCATATCGTGTCGCGTCGTACCGAATGGCGTCGCGCTGCGTCGCCATTGCCAGGGCCTTTCATTGGCATCGCTCTGTGTTGTTTATTTGGGAGCCGTGTTAGATCGCGCGGTTGCCTCTCTCGTATGCTCTCTGATGACCACTCTGTGACGTCCCTGGCTCGAGTGTCTGCGCGTCACTTCAAATGCTGCATCTGCTGAAGAAACTGTACTAATCTCCTATATTTACTCTTTTAAACTACACACAGAACAAACTACAGTACAGCACAGTAGGGAAATATGGGCTTAATGCAACAAGGAATTCTCTACGTGTTAAACTTTGGGTTAGTCAAAAACACTACACTGTGATAGGTGTACTAGAAACAATTAGCTGGACCAACCTGTGCGGCAATTGGCAGTCGGCAGTGAAGGCGCTTTGACGAAGTGTGCTCTCGGGTGAAGACGCTGTGAGCTCGACGACACATCGCGACACTCTCGACACCGCGACACTCGCGACACGACGACACTTGCTACACCGCGACACCGCGACAACGCGACACGGACACACTCCACACACCAATTAACAAGCACGTTCTTGTACCGCGACTTCCGCGAGACGCGACAACCGCTAAATGCATTCCAAAGCTAACACTAGCAACATATCGTGTGACGCAGGCGCTTCACGGTGGTGATAGCCCTATAGTTAGAGACTACAATGTTGCTTTACCACCTTGTGTTTATCATTTAGAAAATAACGTAATGATCGCTTGCATGCCGAAGTGTCGACCACTCTGCATGCTTTCACTCAGGGGTTCGCAGTGCGCCGTCTCGCACCGATCAGACCAATCACATATAAAAAGTACCCGCCCGTTATAAAGATTAAAAGTGCAATCCTGGGTTTTATGGTAATTTTGAAGGTAATAATTATGTATGGATATCATAATCAGTAAAGTACCTCCTTTTTAAGTCGTTAACTATAAAACGACCGGCCCTGCTGTGCTAATGTCGACGATCAGTTGAGTTGACGGTACTAAATGCGTGGCCGAGGCTCCGTCCCCGCGCCACGCGTCAGGCGACACTCCGCAAAAATAACAATTTAGCAACAATAATAGCACAAATTCGGCTATTAGCAAGTTTTATTCCTTACTTCAGCCGTGTGTTGCGACGTGCGAAGATTTCGGACGGGAGAAGCAGGGGTCCGGGAACAACAACGCCGTGCTTATCTGAAGCTTATATTATATGTCCTAGTTTATTATACATTCAGTCAAAAAAGTATCGGGAATGGATGATTTGTTTATGGTTCCAAATTCAAATTTTTGTTTTTTTGTAGTTGTTAGATTGGCACAACTGTTTTCCATTTTGGCGCGGAGTTAGAGTTGCATCTGTTATTTATATTAAATACAGTGCTGGTTTTAGTAATATCATATATAGTGTGTATTGCGAATTTCATAATGGACAAAAATATCGAACAAAGAGTTTGTCTTAAATTTTGCATCGCCAATGGAATTTCGTGTTCGGAGTCACTGAAAATGTTACAGAAGGCTTACGGTGAATCGACTTTATCAAAAACTCGTGCTTATGAGTGGTTCAAAGCGTTCAAAAGCGGTCGAGATGTGATGGAAGATTTGCCTCGCTCTGGTAGGCCGTCAACGTCTGCAACTGAAGTTAACATCGCAAAAGTGAAGGAAATAGTGACTGAAAATCCCCATTCAACTCTGAGAGAGATAGCCGCCGAACTTTCTGTATCTCACGAGTCGATCCGTACCATTTTAACTAATCATTTGGGTATGAAGCATGAAAGTCGCTGAGGACATGCTAGAACGAGTCAGTTCGGACCCAACATTCATGAAACGCATTGTTACTGGTGACGAGACGTGGGTTTACGAGTTTGACATGCAAACTAGTCAACAAGCTTCGGAGTGGCGCCTTCCAACTGAACCGTTTTCAATCGATAGAAGACATAAAGGAGAATTCGCGGCGAGAACTGAACTCAATTCCGGAAGCAGCGTTTAAAAAATGTTTTGATGAATGGATTATTCGTTGGCGCAAGTGTATCGTTTCTAAAGGAGCATACTTTGAAGGTGATAAAATAAATTTGGATGAATAACAGACATTTTGTGTATTATTGATCTTTTCCCGGTACTTTCTTGACAGAGTAGTATAAATCTGTTTGTTTGCTTTGGGTGCACAGTCCACAATTAAAAAAATAAAAGATTTCTTAATTCAGACAGTAGGTACTTATAACTACTGGAAAAAATACAATTACATACTTACTATCTATTTTTAACATAATTACCTACCTATTCAACAATACCTGCATAACTACACTGTAAACATAGTACGTATGTGAGTTAAAATGATCATCGACGGCAACAATACTAAGACAAAGAAAGACAGGAAGAATTTTCAAGATATAATGTACTTACAATGACTAATTAATTGTTCTACATTAGTTTCTCATACCTCAAATAGCAACAAAGAGGAGCATTGCCTCCGCTTGCACCACTGGCGGTACTGACACCGCTGTCAGTACTGACACAACTGTCACCAGGCATCAATATTGACAAGATGGCTCTCGGTGTCGGACCCTCGCGCAAAAAACAAGATTACTTTCTGAAGTTTGAAGCGAAATGGCGCTTAAACAAGGCTAACTCAATTTGCGCACAATCCTCTGGAGGGCTGGCGGCTGCGAGGCCATATTTTTTGCCCCTTGCTGTGGATTAACTCGATTATCAAAATTGTGAGAGGCCGGTAATGACTCAATAATGTGCCGGTGATTTGTGCCAACGCGGTCTGTGCGCACTCCGCGCCGCTTCACGCCGCCTTGCGCCGCCTGCTGCCTTCTACTACCTGCCTCGCGCTCGTCACCGCTAACATTGCGCGACAAGTTTTAATCCGCGAATGTCAATAAAATAAAGTTTTTCGGGAGGTTTACAATACTTATAATTTTTATTACTCGAATTACGTAGGCTACTGCCGGAGGACTCAAAAAACCGGCCAAGTGTGAGTCGGACTCGTACACGAAGAGTTCTGTACCTACCATAAACCTTAATTGTTATTATTTGTTGTTATAGCGGCAATAGAAATACACAATCTTTGTAAATTTCAGCTCTCTACCTATTACGGTTCTTAAGATACAGCCCGCTGACAGACAGACGGACGGACGGACAGCGGAGGCTTAGTAATAGGGTTCCATTGGTTACCTTTCGGGTACGGAATCCTAAAAAACCGAATGTGATGTGATGAACCATCACTATCGATCGAGTCAAAATGTATATGACTCGATAGATGGTGTATGCGAAGTGCGCGGGCTCGGTCACGTAGACGGTGTCTTAGGGCCTCGTGTCCTGTGTCAGCAGTTTCACCTCGTAGCAACCCAAATAACATTTTGGTGTCAGTTATAGGCTTTTTTATGAATTCAAGTATTATAACAGGGTTATAATTATCTCAGTTATAATTAAAGACGATATAGAGGAGTTAACAAACAAGTTTTAGCCCCCATCGCAGCACTAAAGCTTTAATGGACGGCGTAATACAGCTTTGAGAGTTATAATGGTGCTAGTAGCAGCAAGTATACTTAATACGTTATAGTTTTAACCTTTCTGTGATACCCAAGTCTTTAGAAAAGTGGTCGCCGACTCCTTTTAACACTTATTGTTGTATAGTTATTGCAATGAACTGTTTTACACCGCTGAAAGGTGCTATATTGATTATTATTGCAGACATATGCTATAAAATAGAGTTTGTCGAGAGTATAGTAACACGAGAAACTAAAGGTGTCAAACAACTCCTCTATCTAGGTTTAACCTGTAATAAAGGGATAACTAAAGCTTATTGTGTTAGGCAGTACTCTTTTAAAGACGTTCTAAAGGTATTGGTGTCAAATAACGCAAGTATGGGTCGTTTTTAACACTAACCTCACTTTTGTAAAGTTCGCCATTGTTTTGGTAATTTAACATTTAATATTATTTCGTGTTATTCAACATTTGAATACAATATACAAAATTTCTTACATTATTTGAAGCGTTCCATGAATGCTACTTAATTTTACATACCACTGCTCAGGAAGTAGGAATGAATAATAATGTTTGGCTTGAGGTACCTATTTTATTATCATAACTTTTGTTTTATATCTTTAGTAAATCCTAGGCGCGTTAAAATTAAGATGAGAAACATGGTAAACATTTACCGTCAAATCATAAGGGCAGTCATTTTTCACTTCACATACTTAAACAACTTAATATTCCATAATATTATTTTGCTGTGTTGAATAATGGATGACATAACACTTCCACTACGAACAGATTCAATTTTAGTAAGGTTACAGGCTTTTTCAATCTTGATGTGTGCTTTTTATCACATGTAGTGCTCACCAACGCGGTATTGCAATGGTAATACCGGTTAAAGTAGTAGCTGACGATGAATAAACGCTCTTGTGCAGCTTTAATATCTTTTGAACACCGTACTATAGGATTTATACCAACTGTAGCGTTTACCAACCCTGTGTGAGCCGCGGGAAGCCGATGGATGCGAGACGCACAGAACCGGTTGTTGTGGCGACATTTGGGGGAGGCCTATGTCCAACAGTGGACGTTTTTCGGCTGATATGACGATCGGCACACACATAACACAGCTAATATCGTGCGATGTCTTCTCGCATGCTGATATATAATAATAATCGAATTTCAATCACGGTGGCCAATCTTAACGGTGATTCTAATTCAAAGCATTTTATTTCAAATAAACCATTTACAGGCACATTTGAAACGTCAAGGTCGGTCAGTCAACTACATAGAAGCTATTTGCACGTTCCAAAGCGTAGATCTCTATGAAGAAGAACGTGCAAGAAACTCCACGGACACTCTTTTAAATCATGTTCTGTTTTACAAAATTCTAAGTTACATATACTTGTTGCTTCTGCATGTCACACAAATCCCGGCCTTGGTATAATGCAGAATTATAATCAATTGCCCTTATTAGTAAGCTTCCTTCCTTCGGTCTGCCCGCCGGTTTGTGTGACTGGATCGCAGATTTCCTGAGGGATCGGTCTATCCGAGTGGTCATAGATGGCTGCTCGTCTGGCCTGCTAGATATTAATGCCGGGATTCCTCAGGGGTCGGTGCTTTCGGCAACACTGTTCTTGCTGCATATTAATGATCTGCTTAAACCCGGTACCTTTGGGTATGCAGACGACAGCACTGTTGCTGAGAGATACGTGTCCGACGCACGAGCTGGTGGGTCGCAGATCCGGTCGCTCCAGGAGGCTATGGTTGAGCGCTTGAATGTGTCCTTACAGGCTGTCTCTGAATGGGGTGATGCCAATCTGGTCAAGTTTAATGCTGCTAAGACTCAAGCGTGTCTATTTTCCGCCAAAGGAGCCAATTTCACCCAGCTCCATCTTTCCGAGGTGCAACCGTGCCGATAACATTTTGGCCCTTTTATGAGGCAAATGCTCAAGTGGCTGCAAGGAATTGGGGATCCTAGCAAAGGTGAGACGGTACTTCACGCCGGAACAGCTGCTCAAACTCTATCAAGCGCAAGTTCGATCGTGTATGGAATACTGCTCTCATCTTTGGGACGGATCTGCCAGATACCAGCTTGATGCCCTTGAGTCTTGAGCATCGACGACGAGTTGCTAGCTTGTCGGTTTTCTACCGGTTGCATTTTGGGGAATGTGCGACGGAATTGCATAATTTAATTCCGCCAAGCCCGTTCCATCATCGGAACACAAGACGAACGGCGATGCGCCACCGGTACATGGTGGACATCCTACCCACGCGCACAAAACGTTTTGGAAACACATTCATAATGCGTACAGCTAAGGAGTGGAATTCCCTGCCGGAGTCGTTTCCCGATAGCTACAACCTGGGAGACTTTAAGTCAAGATTGAATAGGTTACTTCTAGGCAAGCGTGCTCCATCTTCGACCACATCAAACCTTACCATCAGATGAGATGGTGGTCAAGCGTGTGCCTATTATTAGTAAAAAGAATGCGCCCACGCTGAGGCACGTAAAGAGTCTGCTTACCAAGCCTGGATCAAGGCCCGCGACCGAAAGGCATGTAGGATTTGCGCGAGGAAAAAAGCCTTTAATTCTGCCGCGAAGTTTTGCAAGCGGGTTTTTCGTAGGGCACGTTTTGACCATGTCGAACGTATCGGGGCCAAACTAGCATCACACCCTCCGGGTAGTAAGCAGTTTTGGTCCCTGTCGAAAGCGGTCAAAGCGAATTTCTGTCGACCCACTTTGCCTTCAATGCTGAAACCTGATGGTTCGTTGGCTCACTCTGCAAGAGAGAAAGCAAATTTATTTGCAACTCTCTTTGCAGGCAATTCGCGTCTGGACGCTGGCTCCAAGCAACCACCAACTTTACCTCGTTGTAACTCTTCGATGCCGGAGATCGCAGTTCATAATAAAGAGGTCTGTATAGTATTGTGCAGTTTAGACGTGATAAGGCCAGTGGACCTGACGGCATTCAAGCAAGAAGGTTGAGGCAATGTGCACTTGAATTGTCTCCTGTGTTGACACGCCTGTACTCTCTCTCTTGTAAAAAGAACGGTGCCGAGATCATAGAAGCTTGCGAATGTGCAACTGGTGCCAAAAAAGGGAGACCGTGCTGACCATTACCCACATCTCTCGGTCTCTGGAGTAAGAGAGACACACGACACACCGCTCTGCTCGAGGAGCTCAACAATGAACTCCCCATAACAAAGGCAATCAATGACCGGGTGCCCAAGCAATTTATCTTCGATAAAAAATACAAAATCCAATTGCATGAGGATCATCGGTGCGAGGGGCTCTGCCCCGCCGAGCTGCGGATCTTCACCGATGGATCAAAAACAGGTACAGGTACTGGTGCGGGAATCTTCTCAGAGGATCTCAATATCCACATAGCCACACCATTGGGGGTCCACAACACAGTGTTCCAGGCTGAATGCATGGGCATTTCTCTGGCGGCATCGGCCATCCTAACCAGGGAAGTTAAGGACCACTCAATACGCATACTTTCGGACAGCATGGCTGTCCTGCAAGCTCTGAACAGCCACACAGTGAACTCTGGGTTGATTCTCGAGTGTCACCAACGTCTAAACCAGGTTGGTAGACATAACAAGGTAACCATTCAATGGATCAAGGGACACAGTGAATCTCGAGGCAACGACGCTGCGGATGAACTCGCCCGAAGACGGTCGGGTTTGTCAGCAATGGGACCTGAGCCCAGCGTGCCGCTGCCTTTCGGGTACTTACGCAATCTGGTAAGGAAACGCACCGGAGATAAACATCACAAGCTATGGGCTGACCATAGTGAGTGTAGGCAGGCCAAGGAGGCACTTCCCTCTATAAATGGCCGTTTCACAAAACAAGCCCTAAGACTGACTAAACAACAGTTGCGTTCAGTCACAGCCGTAACAACTGGCCATGGGTCTTTTAATAAACACCTCTATGCTATAGGAGTCACTGACAGCCCGCTATGCAGAGCCTGCATGGAGGAGAATGAGACAGCAGCACACCTGCTTCTAAGCTGCCCGGTGGTTGCGGATTACAGGGCAAAGTACTTCGGAAACCCAGGTACCCTCTGCGAGATAGTTAGTAACACCAAGGCGTTGCTGGCCTTCCTTGGGGAGCTGGGGTGGATTGAATGACGCATTTGTCCCACCTACACGCAAAATACGCGCTTAGTCGTGGAGTTGCGGAAACCAGCCCGATTTACATACATACATACATACATACCCACATCCTATGCAAGTTTATGGAAACCTACCTTGAAGACAACGATCTCCTCAGTGACCGTCAATATGGCTTTCGCCGGGGACGGTCAACTGGCGATCTTCTTGTGTATGTCACTCACTGGCGGGGCGAAGCCATTGAGAGATACGGCGAAGCACTTGCCGTGTCGCTTGATATCTCGAAGGCTTTTGACTGGATCTGGCACGCAGGTCTAATCAGCAAGCTTCCTGCTTATGGCATCCCAGCTGGTTTTTGCTGCTGGATATCAGACTTCCTGAGTGAACGGTCGATCCGAGTGGTCGTTGACGGCTGCTCCTCTGACCTCATAGCTATTGATGCCGGAGTTCCTCAAGAGTCTGTTCTCTCTGCAACTCTTTTCCTGCTGCACATCAATGACCTACTTCAGCTTGGTCTTGTTGGGTACGCAGATGACAGTACGGTTTCAGAGAGATACTTGTCCAGCGCAACAACCAGTGGGGTTGAAGTTTGTTCCTTGAGAGAAGCCATGGTAGAGCGGACAAATGGGGTGGTGACAATCTGGTCACTTTGAACGCCACCAAAACACTTTTTACCGCAAAAAGGAGTCGTTTTCACCAAGCTCCTACTTTTCGGGGTGCATCTGTTCCTGTGACTTATTGGCTTGAGCTCCTAGGCATGGAGTTGACATCCAGTCTCAACTTCGGCGCCACCATCGAGTACAAATCCCAAACTGTGGCAAAAAGCTGGGCATCCTAAATAAGGTGAAGCGATACTTTAGGCCTAGACAGCTTTTAACCCTTTACAAAGCACAAGTCCGATCCTGCATGGAGTATTGTAGCCACCTTTGGGATGGCTCAGCTAAGTATCAGCTTGCCGCGCTTGACTCGGTGGAACGCAGACCTAAGAGGCTCATCGGCGACGTAAAACTGGTGGATGCCAAGCTACATAGCTTGGCTCATCACCGTAAGGTTGTCGGCTTGTCGGTCTTCTACAGATTATACTTCGGTGAGTGTGCCCAAGAACTCCACGACCTCATCACACCGACCCCCTTCTACCATCGGACATCCAGAGGCACTGCATCTTACCATCCCTACCTTGTGGCTATTCCACCAATTCGCGTTTTCAAACGTCTTTTATAACGCGCACAGCAAAGGAGTGGAACTCTCTGCCTGCGTCTGCGTTTCCAAAAGCTTATGTCTCTGTCATCTCTGACATAGACAAGAGTCAAGAGCAAACCCATTAAAATAAAAAAAATGTGAGGACAATGCAAACGAAAAAAAAAAGCTTATTATAAGAATTTAAAATATAAAGATTAAAATAAGCCAATAGCAGTTAAAAGATGACCAGTCTCAACCGACGGCGCCCGTTCACGAACATGACGCGTGTATCGGCTCCTTTCAGCTCAACCATTTCGAAGGAAACCGAATGATCTAACCAACGCGCCGCCATCAGCGAGACATTTGAGTGAGCATGACATGCTCTCAACCACCATCCTCGTTCATGTCCAACAAGTAAAACTATAACTAATCATATAATATGTAAATGGCTTCATGGTACTCACATTTACAAAATTTTAAAAATAAGCTTCTACTTTACACAAAACTATGGTTGTCAATGACCAAATAATGAAAAATAAATTAGTAAAAACAACGATTAAGTTCTTACACCAAAAAGAACAAATAAGTGATTATAATAATTATGTAGGTACCTATAAAAAAGAGGGTGAGCATCTCTTCCAAATATAATAACCTAACAGGTGGACCCAAGCAGCTATGACTGTGGAGCAGGACCGGCATTTAGCCAAGCGTCTTTATCGAGGATATAATCTACCAGTTTATAATACGCTTGTCTACATAGTGTGCGTTTTATGCATGCTATTAATTTTCTCTCATTCAGTTCGAGAATATCAACTGGTATGGTCCAGCATGGTCTGTGCACTGGTATGGGAAGAGCCACTCCTGATGGTGGGCATTGAAGTCCCCCAGTAACACCAATTGGGCAGAAGGGTACCGCTGCTGAGCCGCATCCGCCGCCTCACTCAGGTGAATCGGGGTTGATCTAATTTGTTCTTATTTCTAGTATTAAAATTATGCCTGTCACTAATCTTGCTAAAATGATGAAGATTTCTCCGAACATACATAATATTTTCGTAAATGTATTGAAAAGGTACCGTCATTATGTTGATATCCTTAATCAGTTCTCTTAGAGAATCACGCCGACAGAGATTGTATATGGCTCTGATAGCTCTTTTCTGCAGGATAAATATAGACTCGATGTCTGCAGCACGTCCCCATAATAAGATACCGTAAGACATGATACTATGAAAGTAACTAAAATAGGCCATCCTCGCAGTATCTATGTATATCAGTAAATTGACGGATTTTTCTGACAGCATATGCTGCTGAACTTAGCCGTCCCGTAAGAAATATTAAATAAGGACATAATGTAGCCTTGAGTCAAGCGCCATCCCCAGGAAAACCGTGTTTTCGATGAATTCAAGTTTCTCCTTGTTCAATACTACGTCGCATGTCATTTCTTTTAACGTTCGGTAAGGCAAATATGATGCATTTAGTTTTTTCCCATTTAATACTAAATTATTAGCAGTAAATTAATTTTGGACCTGCTGTAGAGCGTTATTTACGTCGTCAAGATTTATGGAACGTCTATCTATCTTAAAAATTAAGGACGTATCGTCAGCAAATAATACCACTTGAGGTTGATATCTTAAAAGACGGGGTAGATCATTAAAGGGGTAAAGACCTAATAGGTCTTTACCTATGAAATTGCCGTTCTGCAGTACTGGCCATTTCAAATCAAAATAATTTTCGTTTGGCTAAGAATTCTAATTTCAAATTAATTTTATTTTAAAAACATGGTTTTTTTTTTCAAAAGTAGTCATTTGTTTATTGATTAGTGATACATTTTCATCGAATTTCAATCTTTTTCGTCATCATGGATACGTTAAAAATTCGAGTAATTATGGAATATGAATACCGTCGTGGCAGCGTTCCGTTCTGGAAATTTCGACCTGAAAAATTAACCTCGCGGTCGTCCGAAAACTTTGGTCGACAATGACGAATTAAAGGCGATTGTGGAAGCTGATGATACACAATCTACGGCTGAATTAGCAGCAGCTTTCGACGTTAGCGTCAAAACAATATTGGTCCATTTGCGTCAAATTGGCAAGGTAAAAAAGCTTGACAAATGGGTGCCCCACGAACTCAATGATCGCCAGCGCGAAGTACGCGTCGAGACGTGCCTTGCACTGCTCAACAGACACACAAATGAAGGAATTTTGAACAACATTGTTACCTGCGATGAAAAATGGATTCTGTTTGATAACCGCAAGCGCTCAGCAAGTTGGTTGGATCCTGGTTCAGCACCTAAACAATGCCCTAAACGAAAACTTACCCCTAGAAAAGTGATGGTCACTTTTTGGTGGTCTAGCGCCGGTGTGCTTCATCACAGCTTCTTACCAAACGGGTGAGCATTACTGCAGATGTATACTGTGAAGAACTGAACACAATGATGGAGAAGCTGGCACATCTCCAACCAGCATTGGTCAATCGCTCGTCTCCGCTGCTCCTGCACGACAACGCGCGACCTCATACTGCACAGCAGACGGTCTCCAAGTTGCAAGAACTGGGGTTGGAAGCTCTCCGTCATCCGCCCTACTCAGCAGACCTTGCGCCTACAGACTACTACTTTTTCCAGAATTTGGATAACTTCTTGGCGGGAAAAAAATTCAATACCCGAGAGGCAGTACAAAATGCCTTTGAAGAATTTGTTGCCTCCCGTCCAGCTGATTTCTTTAAGAAGGGCATCAATAAACTGCCACTGCGTTGGCAAAGATGCATTGATTGCATGGGTTTTTGCATACAAATGGTGTTACAATAATAAAGACTTTCGGAACAATTTTACAATTAAAATACTTGATTTAGAGAAAATAAGTTTTTTTTAGAGTTCATTCATCACTTCTGTTCTAGAAAGCTCTTTTACAATGTAGGTACAAAATGCAGAAACTATTTTTTATGGACATGAATGTAAACCGTAGTGGGAGTAGATACTGAGTGCGAGTATTGCGTAATGGTAACAGTTTGTGTTGTGTATTGCAGGTCCGCCCGGGCCGCCCGGCAAACGCGGCAAGAAAGGCAAGAAGGGCGACCCCGGCGAGCCCGGCCCCCCGGTACGTACCCCCGCACGCTCGCACACCCCCGCGAACCCGCCTGCCACAGTAAGCGATCAAGAGCGATGGCTTGCTCTCCATACATAAGGACATCATGTCACATATTGCAATAACACTTTTGAATAACTCTGGTTAAGAATACCTCAGATACTCGCTAAAGTACAATTTTGGTATTATTCGCACAGGGGAAGCTTGAGTCCTTCTCGCTCTCTAAAATAAGTTTGTCTTCAGTTTGTTTTATTTATGTTATTTGTTTCGTTTGCAGGGGTTAACGGGAGCTCCAGGGAAAAATGGATTCCCGGTATATATATTTTTGTATTATTTGCTCTGAGTTTTCTTATTTCTTTTATCTTTTTCTGTTTGTATATATTCACTCCTAATGAACTTCTGCCCTGTGTGTCCCACCACTTGTATCGAGCGCCATGCACTACACGCGTGTCACGTTTCAGGGTAGCAAGGGCGAGAAGGGCGAGCGAGGCTTCATGGTAAGACACCGTACGGTAGCGCAGTTACTCGTAGTGTGTAGAGTAACCCGTGCCTCGCGACCCGCGCTCCGCGCCCTCGCTTCGCCTTTACTAACTCGGCGTCAGCCGCGCGGCTCTTTACTTCAGCCAGTGTCCGCGGCCAGCATCGGCCTCCGCACTGCTCATGACACTTGGTGCGCAGTAAAGTTCCTGCGTGATGACCGGTGGTGCCCTAACCCTAACGCAGTGCTTTCCTAACGGTACTTGTAGCCACCTGAGTACAACGCCTCGCCTCGCGCCGGTTCAGTTTTGCTCATAAACTACCATCAGGAACAAATTTTAGTAAATGATCAAAATGTAGCAATAATTAGCAAGTAAATTTTGAATGTGGCGGGCTACTTCTAATAGGACATACACTCGATCACAAATTGTTATCACTGTTATCAACGACCTTAGTGCGATTTTTATATTTAACCACTCAATCGCGTTAATGTTTAACATCAATTTGCATTAATACTGGGTAAGCGCCAGGGAAACCCTACGCCCCAGCCGTCGCAACAGAAGAAAACGCCCTGGGCGTCGGCAGTCGCAGGGCGATTCTCGGCCACCGTAGGCGGGAGCCTGCGGACGGCGAGCATTGGGTGGCTCGCCGTCTGATCAGAACCAGGCCCGACGGCGAGCTCAGTTCCACGCGCGCCTCAAAGAGCTGTCAGCGTTAAAGACGGGGCCCGCTAGTGCCAGTGCTTGCTGGGGCTGCGGACTTCGTTCGAAAGAGGCACCGTACCCTGGAACGCAGAGGGCACTAGGAGGAACTCGGATGGGTTTTAGACAGTAAGAGTTTGACACTCCCTTCTGCTTCACCCAAAGCGGGAGGAGTCATTTGATGATTTCCCATTCTTAAAAAAAAATCTATGGATCAGAATGTTGGGTTATGAAAAAAGAGGATGAAAATAGATTACTTGTAGCGGAGATGAGAATATTGAAATGGATGTGTGGATTAACGGAATGGATAAAGTGAGAAATGAGTACAATAGAGGTACTCGTAGTTTAAAAGTGGCACCAGTGACGGAAAAGTTAAAAGGGAATCGCTTGGCTTTGTATGGTCATGTGAAGAGGAGGGATGAAACGCATATAACTAAAAGAGTTATGAATATAAATGTGGATGGACGGTGAGGGAGAGGAAGGCCAAAAAAAAATATGGATAAAGGGAGATAGTGATAGCGTGACGGTTGATAGGACAGAGTGGAATTGGAGAAAATAAACGTGTCGCGCTGACCTCAACTAACATAGGCTAATGGTAGAAAGATGATGGTGATGATGATGATGAATCGCAATCTGGTGACAATAACGAAAACCTTTTTATACAAATCAAGGTTTTACGTTAAACGTTTAAAAACTCGTACTTTGGCCTCTGATTCACTCTCCGTGATAGATACCCTGCAATATTAAACAAAGCGCGCGAGGCGAAGCTGGCGCTGACGCTGTCCCGGCGCAGCCCGCGCGACGCGTCGACGGACTACTAACTTGTGCTGTAGTGTAGTGTGTGCAGCTGATTGTTGGCTCTGCTAGATTGCCTTACTTACCCTCTGGCTCAGACTGTGTACAATGTAGTCACCGTTCGTTTCCTACGGCCGGTGTGTGCACTAGAAGAATAGGGTATTTCCTAGACAGAATAATAATTATTCTAATTAGCCCGTGCGATGGATTTTCGAAAAATATTGTGCACGTATTTTTCTCAAATAAATATGAATTAACAAAGAAAAGGTGTATCACCGTTCAGAAGTGGAGGTTGGTGACGTCACTTGTTTGTAAACATGTGATAATACGTCACGTGACATTGGAACGCACTAAAAAATAATAAATAAGTCTTCTCTATTTATAGTAATTAAACTGTTGGCCTAATTAGGTTTAGGCTTTTTCAGGAAAATACCCTATTATGCGTGCGCACATAACATGTTTTTAACAACACAAACGATCAAAATAAAAGTATATAAGTATATAAATCCAATAGTACATTATTATCTTAGGGCTAAAAGTAACTGATTTAGACCTGAGAAGGCGTTTGGCGCCCGAACGTAACGAGGGGCGCCAATGGTTCGAAGGACTAAATAACCTGTTTACTTCGGGTGAAAACCTGAGGTAAACACTGTTCTTTTCATTCCAAATACAAAGAAAGTTAAAATTAAAACAAGAATCAGCTAAAGAAAAAAACCATATCTCGATAAAACAAATGAAGATCTGAGATTTTTTTTTCTGTGACCGGCCTGCTTTTTACATAAATATTTGAAAGTAAATTACTAAAAGTCATTTATAAAATAAAATCTTTAGTTATTACTCACCTTTGTGTTATTTCAATTTTACGCACTGCAATTTTCTAGCTGTAAAGAAAGTTGGGACATGGTTCAATAGAAATGTTCAACAAGTTTTTTTTTTATAATTTGACGGCTGTCAGCTGAAAACGATTCTCCCTAGAAAAGTAAATGTGGAGCGGGTTGAAAAGTAATATTTTCAACCCGCTCCTCATGCAACTTCGGGCCTACTTTCCGAGTATGAGTAATGAAAAATATATTTACCGTATAGCATACATATCACCTATCATCATATCTTCATATCATCTGTGATAACTCTTGGTAACAGATGAGATTAACGACTTTCTTGTCAATTTCAGGGACCCATCGGGTTAGATGGACCTAAGGGAGACCCAGTAAGTATCTTTCTAGTTTAATTGCCATACATCCAACTTTCAAGCATCATTAAAATATTGTGACGTGTAAAACATTTATGTAGAAAGCACAGAGGAACTTACTTGTTCATCGGCATTGTCCTCATCACTGTCATGGTTGTGATGAATATTTGCTTGTGTTATGTTATGTTAAAATTCCATAAAATAATGGCTAAAGCAGAAAAAAAATAATTTGTTAAAATACGTTCGTTGCATATTTCGCGCCAATAAAGACTGTTTTTTCAATTATAAAATTTTAACAGAAGAATAAAAGTGCCTGTTCGGCAGCTAACTGTCCGTTATTTTTATTCTGAAGGTAAAAGTTATTTGACTAAAGAAAAAGCCCTAAAATAATAGAAACAAGATAGCGTAGTCGTGACTAGTCCGGCACGATGAGATGAACCATCTCACGCAGAAATGACATGCTCAAGCCTTTATAATCATATAAGTTTATAATATCCACAATGACACACCTTGTTCACAAAATTAGGTTTGTTTTACAGTTTCTCAATTTAAATAAAGTTAAGATCAAGTTTATTCAAATCTGTAGTGAGCGTCATTTGAGTACATGTAGTTAAGTGGTGTGTGCGCGTTGCAGGGGAGGCCCGGCGACAAGGGACACAAGGGCGAGCACGGTAGCCCCGGCTTCGACGTGTTCTCCGCCGTCAAGGTGAGCACGAGCACGAGCACCAGAACTACTGGTGCTTCGCTCCACGACCGAAATGGTCGGCAGCTCTCTGGAAATCGCAACACTGGATAATTCATTACCAACATTTTATTTTGAATTTAACACGCATTTCAGTCTATTTATGGGATGGCCTGCGATACCTCTGGTGTTGCAAATGTCCTTAGGCAGTATCCTTATCTACTATTAGGCCATCAGCACTGCCTGACATCCAACTGATCTAGTAGGGTGGTTCCATAGGCGGGTGCCCTATAGACCTAGATTCAATCTCTAGCTCGAATGGCTCCATAGATTTTCACTTAAATCGTAATAATAAACAAATAATGCAAGATTATCTGGATCAGTGACGACACTTTTGTCACCAGTCGCCACCAGCTGCGCCAAGCGCTCTGTGAGGCGGATGAATAGACGAGTATGTAATGAACAAACGTTATGGTGGCATTGCAGGGCGTGAAAAGATCCGTGGACAGTTTTAAGATAAGTCCGTACACGAGCGCCGAGATCATAGCCGTCAAGGTACAGCCTCTAGCGCAGTAGTTAGAGCTTGTGGCACCCGGCGCCGGCGCACTGCCGCGGCCGGCCCGGGCTTGTCTATGTTGAGCTTTATTTGTCGTTGTAGGTAGACATTGAATTATTTGCAACTGATGGTTTTTATTTTAATGTATGTTTATTTAAATACTGCTTATCATATGCTTGCTGTAACTGTGGGAGATTTCTTTGGCGAGAAGTTAACCGCAGTTTTCAGCCGGCACATGCTAGGCGGTAGTTGACGCGCGTGTGTGCTGCTGTATGCGCAGGGGCTTCAGGCCGCCGGACACAACATCTCCGCGCACACCGTCATACAGCTTAAGGTGAGTCCCTCAGGCGCACTCGCTCACCCACACTCACACTCACTCGCTCGCAGTCACTCAAACTCACGACGTTGCTCAAGAGCTGTCGTCACAGCCCGAGCAATGAGCATACCTACGTATCCATGCTCTCCACATTGAGTCTCAAGAGCTGCATGGGGCCGCAGCACGGGGCACGGTAACATTAACTTCTCAAAGGTTTGTTGGTGTTCACATTCGAAAACGAATGATTGAAGCCTCACGTCTATTGCATGAGCTTTTTTTTGCGTAGTAGTGTATTGTAGAGTAGTGACACATAATTTTACTTTTTTTTCTTACAATAAATTCATAACATTCAGTTAAAAGTAGAATCTTGACATATCTCCCAGTACACCTTTGTTTTAATTGTTATCTTTCGACACAATATATACCTACATGTTAATTTGGTACTACTACGGTTACTATCAATAAATAAACAGTCGTTATTCTTAAATGTCAATGTTATTTTTAAATGTGGCATTGCCAATTTATGAGCAAAACATTGTAACTTACGTCCTCACTTGTATTGCTTATAAGTAAACTGATAGACTACACTAATAAATAGCTTTGTTCCTAAAAAATAAAAATATTGGCTAATTAATAGCTTTTCGATTGACAGCTTATCTGATGACCTTAGAATTCAGGCAATTCGTTAGTCCGTCCGCTGTTACTGTAACGCTAAATAAAAGCAAGCTGCGTGTGCGCAGGGGGAGCCCGGCGAGCCCGGCCCGCCCGGAGCCCCCGGGCCGCAGGGCGCCGAGGGGCTGCCTGGCCACGAGGGCCGCGCCGGCCCACCCGGACCCTTGGGGCCTCCTGGCCCGTTGGGGCCTGTAGGCCCTCCCGGCCTCGTCGGACCGCCTGGATCACTCGGCCCCGCTGGACTCAAGGTAAACCAGCCAGTCTGAAGCTTTTTTCATTGTAATGTTACATATTCTTGTTTTATTTAAGAAAAGCTGATGTATTTTTGTATCAATTTTTTGCAAACATTTGACTATGAAAGGATCGTATTTGGAAGCAGTTAAGCGCATCTTGACGTGAATCTGATTGTAATCGTATGTTTAATGTGATGTTTCAGGGCGATAAGGGAGACAAAGGCGAGCGCGGCTTCACGACGACGCTGAAGGGCGACGCCTTCCCCACCGGCATCATCGAAGGCCCTCCCGGCCCGCCCGGACCGCCCGGTACCTGACTTTACTGCCCCTAGCTAGCTAGCTAGCGTAGTCCGTAGTCGCGTAGCCACGTAGTCACGTAGCCGCGTAGCCGCGTAGCCACGTAGTCGCGTAGCAGCCAGCGTAGCCACGTAGCTGTGTGGCCACTGCTACGCACGCGGTGCTCTAATTCTCTAGGCTCATATTGAACTAATTTCACTGTGCAGCTAAAGTGCACCAGACTAAAAGCAATAATATTATTAACATCAATCATTTTTTTGTAGAGCTTTTTAAATTATTTAGCGCAAGTGCAATCTTTCGACGATTATTTTGAAATATTTGAGACCACTCGTAGTTTTTTTTTTTTTTTTTTACTAAACATAGGCACGCGTTTGACCACTATCTCACCTGATGGTAAGTGATGATGTGGTCGAAGATGGAGCACGCTTGCCTAGAAATAACCTATTCACTCTTGATTTAAAGACTCCCAGGTTGTAGCTATCAGGAAACACAGACTCCGGCAGGGAATTCCACTCCTTAGCTGTACGCATTATGAATGTGTTACCAAAACGTTTTGTGCGTATGGGTGGGATATCCACCGTGTACCGGTGGCGCATGGCCGTTCGTCTTGTGGTCCGATGATGGAACGGGCTTGGCGGAATTAAATTATGCAATTCCGACGCACATTCCCCAAAATGCAACCGGTAGAAAACCGACAGGCTAGCAACTCGTCGTCGATGTTCCAGACTTTGGAGCTTCGTCGCGACAAGCCTCTCATTGCCGATAATCCTCTTGGCTCGTTTCTCAATTGACTCAAGGGCATCAAGTTGGTATCTGGCAGATCCATCCCAAAGATGAGAGCAGTACTCCATACACGATCGAACTTGCGCTTGATAGAGTTTAAGCAGCTGTTCCGGCGTGAAGTATCGTCTCACCTTTGCCAGAATCCCCAATTTCTTTGCAGCCACTTGGGCTTTTGCCTCTATGTAAGGGCCAAAATTGAGAGTAGATGTCAATGTAACCCCAAGAAGCTCAAGTTGGTCGGTTATCGGCACGGTTAAACCTCGGAAAGATGGAGCTGGGTGGAATTGGCTCCTTTTGGCGGAAAATAGACACGCTTGGGTCTTAGCAGCATTGAACTTGACCAGATTGGCATCGCCCCATTCAGAGACTGCCTGTAAGGACACGTTCAAGCGGTCAACCATTGCCTCCCGGAGAGACCGGATCTGCGACCCACCAGCTCGTGCATCGGACACGTATCTCTCAGCAACAGTGCTGTCGTCTGCATACCCAAAGGTACCGGGTTTAAGCAGATCATTAATATGCAGCAAGAACAGCACCGAACCCTGAGGAACCCCGGCATTAATATCCAGCAGTCCAGACGAGCAGCCATCAATGACCACTCGGATAGACCGATCCCTCAGGAAATCTGCGATCCAATCACACAAACCGGCGGGCAGACCGAAGGAAGGAAGCTTACTAATAAGGCTATCGTGCCAGACCCTGTCGAAGGCCTTCGAGATGTCAAGGGAGACCGCTAGTGCCTCCCCGTGCTTCTCTATGGCCTCACTCCAGATGTGGATGGCATACGCTAGAAGATCCCCAGTTGACCGATTTCGGCGGAACCCGTATTGACGGTCACTAAGGATATCATTCGCTTCTAGGTACGCCAGGAGCTTATGATTCAGCACGCGTTCCATAGTCTTACAGAGTATGGACGTTACCGAGATGGGTCTATAATTCGACGGGTCAGCTCGACTACCCTTCTTGGGCACTGGCTGCACGTTAGCTTGCTTCCAAGCCTTCGGCACTTTTCCAGTCTCAAACGAAAGGCGAAATAGGCGTGTCAATATCGGAGACAACTCAGGAGACAACTCGTCTTCAGAACAATTGCCGGTATCCCGTCGGGACCACTAGCCTTGTTCACGTCTAGGTTACGCAGTACCCTACGGACGTCCTTCTGATGAATGCGAATGTTTGCCATACTCGACTCGCATCCACCAGGAGAAGCAGGGGGCGTCGCGCCACCAGGATCCAGACGTGAAGATTCCGCAAACACAGAAGCAAACAAGTTCGCTTTCTCCTCAGCGGAGTGGGCCAGCGTCCCGTCGGGTCTCAGCAGTGGTGGTAGTGAGGGGCGGCAGAAGTTCGATTCGACCGACTTAGCCAGGGACCAAAAAGCCTTACTACCTGCTGGGTATGAAGCAAGTTTGTTCCCTATTCGGCTAATGTGGTCAAACCGAGCCCTCCGCAACACTTTCTTGCAGGACTTGGCAGCCCTGTTGAAGGCTCTCTTCATCCGACTCACGTTATTTGCTTTGCGCTTACGAGCGTCGACCCATGCCAGGTACGCCGCGTGCTTAAGCGCATCAGCGCGATTGCACTCGGCACCAAACCAAGGACGAGCTTCGCCAGATTTCGCTATGTCAGAGAACGGAATGTAGTACTCCATTCCCCTCCGCAACACATCCGACACGGCGTCCGCGCACGACGAAGCATCAGTGGAAGAAAAGCAAGTAGGCTGCCAAGGGTAACATGCAAAAAAAGATCGCATGCCATCCCAATCTGCTGACCTGTATCGCCATACCCGCCGGGTACCTCTTGGGCTAGGATCGGGCGGGGAGTAGACGGATACAGACTTCACCAGACAGTGGTCGGAACTACCCAGTGGTGAAGAAATCGACACCGAATAGCGGTCTGGATCTGTTGTCAGCAAAAGGTCCAAGCAATTGGCAGTGTGCGAATCAACATCGGGTACCCTCGTTGCTCCCTGGACCAGCTGGGTAAGATTTAACGCAAGCGCTAGCTTTCGCGTCTCTCGTCCAGCATGGTCTGTGCACTGGTATGGGAAGAGCCACTCCTGATGGTGCGCATTGAAGTCCCCCAGTAACACCAATTGGGCAGAAGGGTACCGCTGCTGAGCCGCATCCGCCGCCTCACTCAGGTGCTGTGTAAGCCCAGTTGTCTCCAAATCACCGCTGTGCGAACGGTAGACGCAGGCGTAGACAATTTTGTCTAGGCCTGTGTCCACTATAGCCCACAGCGTCGAGAACCTGGAGTCTTCAAGGTAACGGAGACGCCGATAGCAGATGTCGTCCCGGGCGTACATGCATACGCCCGCACGTGGTCTGAAGTGGTGCTCCAGGGTAAACCCTGGGTAAGACAGGTATGACACGTCTGACGGACATCCGATCTGCGTCTCCGACAGGAACAAGAGCGCTGGTTTCTCGGTCTCAAGGTGGTGATGGACTGCAGCGAGATTTGAGTGCAGACCTCGTATGTTAGAGAGGTGCACTTTATGCGAAAGGGCGTGCTGCCGCTGTACAGCTTTTCTCTTTTTTCCCTTGTTCATTGTAAAAGTGAGTGAGGTTGAGGAGAAGGAAGTGAAATGAGGTTCCATGCTGCTAACCCTCAGGCACGCCCTGGCAGGACGACATCTTTGGGGGACTAGTCTGGAGACTGCGGGGACGCCCGAGCCCCCCCCGGAAATGGCCATCGGGCCCTTTCATCTGGTCGCCAACCAGCACGATGGTGCATTCCGGGATTTTTCGCCAGTTGGCGGGGCAGCCTTTCATGTGTGGCTAGCACATTACTTGGGCCCCCAACTACCTGGCGGTCGGCCAGCGGCGCACCGTGCCTCGGATCCCGCTACCCTCCGCGACTAGTCTCCCGATACGCCCACGCCAGGGCAAGCCTGGTTGGTCTGCCTGCATTGGAACAACTATTTCGACCCAACTCCTCTGGATTGGCTACACTGAGCATCGTACCGGAACGCAGATAAGCCGCTTGGCGGTACGTCTTTGCCCAGTGGGTGGTCACAAGCCATCGGCCGAAGCCTACCACCAGTTAGTGTCACCTGATTAGCACCACCCGGGGACCACGTGTAGGGTCTAAAATTTGGGTATTCTCCTACGGACGCGGGTGACTCGGTCCCCATAGTTTAAAAAAGGCTAGAGCATAAAAAACCGCTTTTTAGGGTTCGGAAACGGAACCCATATAGGATCACTCGGTTGTCTGTCGGTCTGTCCGTCTGTCACAGCCAGCTTTCACCGGATCCACTAGACCGATTCTGTTGAAATTTGGAACACATGTGAACTTTTGTGACCCAAATACGGACGTGTTACGTAAATTTGTATTTTTTAGTAGGGCGGTAAGTTTTGGGGGTTAAACAAGAAAATTAAAAAGAAGTTTTTAAACAATATTAGGCGAAAAATGACCATTCCTCCCCTTATCTCCGAAACAACTGAGCCTAAATTTTGAAAAAAAAGGTGATAATAGACCTTTACCTAAAGATTACAGGAAAATGTACATAAGAAGTCTATAGTCTAAAAATATCATGTTAAAAAAAATTCGTTGGGAATCATTTGCACGCGAGTCCGACTCGCACTTGTCCAGTTTCTTTTTTGTTTAAATTGGCATAAAATATTACAAAATTTTAGCGAGTTCTGGGTCCGTACGTATAAGGTCGTCGATAGATAGCACTGTAGGTAGTAGATGGTTGTGGTGTGATGTGGCGTGATGTGGCGTGGTGTGGCGTGGTGTGGTGACGGTGGGTGTTGTCGAAGGCGCGGCGGGCGCGCGCGGGGAGCGCGGCGACAGCGGCGCGGCGGGCCCGCCCGGCCTGCCCGGCGACAAGGGCACGCGCGGCAAGCGCGGCAAGCGGGTAACCACCGACACAGCGCACGAGCATGCGCCGCATGCATGTGCACGACACGCCTCGCATGCTCCTTGCTCCTCGCTCTGAGTAACACCTGCCTTACTAGAACACGCGTAGATATTGTTGTTGTGGTACAAGTGATAACTAGCGAACTAATCGCCGAGACGCCGGACGCTCCGGGGCCGAACACAGCTGTGCAGCGAGGCTCGTCGCACCAGCCGGTAAGCCTAACGTTTTGTACTAGTAAAACTGTAGTAATGCTAGTCATTTAAGACACGATTTTAACATACTATTAACTTGACTAATATTAAGAACGACTTACATAACATTATGTATGACAAGCACATCATTTTTACATGATTCAGAAAAATTGTGGCATAGCTCACCCGCTGCCATTTCGATTATTTTTCAAAGTTGCGGCGCACGAACTGACGTGCATATATAGAAAGAGGACACTTCAACAAACAAAAAAGGTGGGGAACACGTTGCCCTAAAGTGTCACGATGCCGAGATATTTTGAAGTAAAGTCACCAAGTGACAATCATGACAAAAATTAAAAATGACTTAATTTTATATCTATATTTATTGGATTAAATTCAAATAATAGGTTGAGATAATTTTATATAAATGTTGATTTAAACATTTATCTATACTAATGTATAAAGCTAAGGAATTTGTTTGCTTGAACGCACTAATCTTAGGAATTTCTGTACCGATTTGAAAAATTCTTTCAGTGTTAGATAGCTCATTAATCAAGGAAGGATAGACGAAATATCATCACGCTACGACCAAAAGGAGCGGAGCAGACGAAGTTGCGCGGATCAACTAGTATACAATAAACTTATTACGCACTTATATGCAGTAGATTGTGTTCTTATAATAGTATAAAATACAGTCTACTGCATATAAGCGCGAGATAAGTTCATTTTTAATGATTTTCATTGTTCTCGCATGGCGACTTTACCTTAAATATCTCGGCAACGTGACACTTTAGGGCTTTGATGCTAACATTTTTAATTTTTTAAGTGTTCTCTACCCACCTCTGCATGTTTTATCGTGAGCCGTACACAGGCGAAATATCAATAAAATTCGGACAAAACCTAAAATGTAAACGTACCCCAAACAAATGAAAACCGGTCTTACCAACATGCCTGATAACAATACACGCTACCTGCGCACGCGGCGTGAACTCTTTGTCGTCTATGCGCCTGGGTCCAAGTCCAAAATTACGATTTCGATAATTGCCTTCGTGAACATCTTTGTTTTTTTGATAGATTTAGTTCCAGGAGTTAATGAACTACTTTTTAATATCTACTTTTGATACTATTATTTTATATTTAAAAATATTGACTCGGATATTATATTGTTTTGCATATTTCTAAACTTCACAAAAGGGTAAAGTGTAACTTCCCGAGAGATCCGGCTTTGATATTAGTAATTTTAGAGAGTATGAACTTTGTTTTTCAATATACAATCACACTTTTATGCGACCGTAAGCGACGCTTTAACGAAATAGTCTTTTTAATCGACTACTTCTGTAGTAGACGTAGTCTCCGTAAAACAAAACAATGTCTTGCCTGGAATCAAAATTTTCAAGAAAATTAGCAATGGAAAACACTTATAAAAAGCTTATGGTGTCTTCCGATCCCAAAAAAATCTGTTTCTATGTGCCCAGACGTTTTAAATCTTTTGAATGAACCAAGAAAATGTAGAATAAAAAGGTCAAAAAATTATATAAAATGTGTTTTTCAGTACACACCAAGCTTTATGTGACCTGTTGTTGTCCTGTGTACGCCGCAACGTTAAAATATAATCAAAACGGCGGCGGTAGGGCTAAGCTAGCTCCCACAAAAAAGAAGAAGAAATCAGAATGATTCGTGTAGTTAAGAAAATTGCTACAGTTGTTCTTTGAGGTGTCCAGATGAACATACTAAAAATCCCCGTCTCCCCGAGGTTTCCCACCCCCTGGTGGTTTTATCCCCCCCCCGGCCACCGGCTCATCGGGAGATACCCTCTATCTCCTAAACCATTGATCCTACAGTTAAATGTAAATATATATATAGAAAATTTAATGTAGATAATTAATGTAGAAGTGAGCAAAGATATATTTTAATGGTTTTGGTTAAAATATCTCTTTGCTCACTAATTTAATGGTTTTGATACATGGATAAAACTTAAAAAAGGTACCCTTCCCCCCCTCCCCCACCTCATCTTCCACGGCGATTTTTAGTATGTTCATCTGGACACCTCAAGGAAGAACTATAACATCTGGACACCTCAAGGAAGAACTATAACGATTTTATAAACTACGCGAGTTATTCGCTCTGATCGACGTTAATTGAGCTCTTTTTCCTATTTGACTGTCAAGTTAAGTTTTTATTCGAATTTACTCATAACGACTATGTTAACCTAATGTACCTATCAGTAAAGAACCAGATAGATATTCGTAAACACAATCCAATAAAACATTTTAAAAATTGTAAAGAAAACATCTTAGCAACATTGACATTTGCGATTTGTTAATGAATTGATTTCCAAAAATTGGTTGATTTGGTAATGAATTGATTTCCAAAAATTGGTTGATTTGGTAATGAATTGATTTCCAAAAATTGGTTGATTTGGTAACGAATTGATTTCCAAAAATTAATCAACTTTACAATCAATAGTAATCGAATAACATGGAAAGATTTGAAAATTGAAATGGCAAGCTAAGTTGTGTAGTGTGTGTGGTGCAGTAACAGTGTTTGTCACGTGCAGGTCGCAGCGGAGAGCCCGGGCCGCGCGGGCCGCCCGGCGCCGACGGCGCGCCCGGCCTGCCCGGCGTGCAGGGGCCGCCCGGCAAGCCGGTCAGTACTCCTGCGACCCGCCTGTCTGCCGCGCGCACTTACTGGTTGCGACTGACCCGCGTTACACTCTCTGCCGTTGATGTTCCAGGGCGAGATGGGCCCGAAGGGCACGAAGGGCGAGTACGGCGACATGGGCTCCCCGGGCATGCTGGGCGCGCCCGGCCTGCCCGGCCCGCCCGGCTACCCCGGCCTGAAGGGCGACAAGGGCGACAAAGGAGACTCGGTGAGCAGTTCTGTTGTATTGCCGTATCATTCAAACAGTAAAGACGGAGAACAGTTCTAGCACAGTAATAGTTATTTCTTGTATGATTATTTTATTAGTCTAGTCAACAAGTGCTCTGTTGTTCATCTTTTTCAACAGTCTCCGAAAAAGAATGAGGTGTTATTCGATTTGAAATAGCATGTACCTAGATGATAAAAAAAAAATCGCTCGAATAAATTGCTTAAAAAACAACGTGTCAACTCTTGGAGCTGCCGGACTAACCGTTACAGTTTCGGGAGTAAGACTTTTTTATGATTTACTCCTCTTTTTGAAACTGTTTTTTTATTTAAAAAATCTTAATATTTTTTTTAGATATTTGCAAGAAACCAAATCCCTCTTACTTTTTTCAATAATTGTGTACCTATAACTTTTGCAATCTTTCGAGTTGATTTTTTTAAATCATTTACATGCTATTCCGAATCGAATGACACCACATTAATTTTTTCCCGAGGTTGCTAAAAAAAGGTGAACAAAAAGCATTTATTGACTAGATTATCTCCGGAAGGCGGGTCGGTGGTCCGTGTGACACCAACCCGCCTCCATAGAGCTGTCCGGAGGCTAGTGCTGCGATAAGTAACGCCTCGCTGTCGATCTGTTTCCGGTGCCGCGCGCGCTTCGCGACCCTCTCCAGAAGTACAGGAAGCTGAGGAGGCGGCAGGTAACTATCAACTTCATGCACACATTGTACAGCAAAGCGTCTCCGCGAACTGTTAATCTTTATGCCCACTGTTGAACTTGCAGGGAGACGGCACCGGCTACGAGCTGTACGGACACGAAGTTGTGAGTATCGTACATTACTCGCCTTAAGTCGGCTATGAATCTTGCAAAAAAATCCTAACCCTGTTTTTTTTTCTTGAATCATATATTTGATCTTCTCTTGTAATAATAACAAAAATAATTGGGTTCAAACCTAGGAAACTAAAGTTATTTCAATTTATTTAACAATTTGTGAAAAATAAGTACTTAAAACTATTTTTTTTTTGGATGACCGAGCCTGGCTGCAAGCCACACTACTCATTCGCTTTGGTGGGCTCGGCATCCGCAAAATTTCTAGTGTAAGCCTACCGGCGTTCCTGTCTTCGGTCAACAGCACTGAAAATTTACCCAAAAGGATATTAACTCCATCATTGGTTAACTGTGTAATGCCTTGCTTGACCGATGCAGTGAACGCGGCTGGCGGCGCGGAAAGTGGCTTGCCCGAATACGGCGTTGCCCGATAACCCATTCTCCCAAAGACAATGGGTCGAGCCGCTTTGCAAATTGGTATGAAATAACCTCATAAATACGACCACCAATACTGCGGAGCGTGCCTGCCTGCTGGCTGAGGGTGAATGGGAGTCGGGTCTTTGGCTACAGGCACTACCGTCACCCAACATAAGTACTTTGCTGAGTGACAGTACTTTCCGGATTGCTACGTGTCTGCGTCTGGGTGCTCCTAGCGGAGCTCCACATCGGTGTCAATGCGGTGAAGCAGTCGACCGCCTCGGACACCATGGCCTGTCTTGTAGTAGGAGTGCTGGTCGGACGCCAGCATCAATGACATTATCCATCAGGCTCTTGTCACCGCCGGGGTGCCAGCTGTTTAAGAACCCAACGGCTTGGCACGCGACGGTGGGAAAAGGCCAGATGAGATGACCATAATGCCTTGGAAGGTGGGTAGGCCTTTGGTGTGGAATGAAACATGTGTCGACACCCTTGCGCCATCCCATCTTCTTAGCACGGCGGGCTGTGCTGGGGCGGCTGCTGCAGGTGCAGAAAACCTCAAACGGCGCAAATAACTTAATTGGGAGTTACATAATTCAGCCGTTTGACGTTGAAACACTAGGCCCATGGGGTCCGAATGCGCATCGAGTCTTTCGGGACATAAGCAAACAACTTGTCGACTGTTCACGTGACCAAAGGGCTGGGTTTTTTTCGGCCAAAGAATCAGCATTGCCATTCAACGCGGCAATGCTGCCAGTGTTCTGGGCACTTTTGCCATTGACAACGATGTGGATTATTTTTTTGATGCTCAATGATTTATTTTGTTTTTATATGCGTTTGTACATAACTTCGTGTTAATTAGTGTATATAGTTAGTTAAGTATTTATTATAGCAGATCTAAAAATCTATTTATTTGGACAGAATTAGTCATTATCGTTAAAAAATAAAAATGTAATTTTTAAATTAAGTCTATGAGCTGTTTATTTTTTATAACTAAGTCACACATGCATGAACTATAAATTAATTCTGAATCGCAATTGCAATAAAACTGATATTAATAACTTGGGCTAACAGATTTAATTTCGTTGATAAGCGTATTCAAATATATAGTTAATAATTTTATGTCAATAAATAAAGTTATATAATAAGTTAACAACAGCCACACGCTGATAATAACAGCCGTATGGGTCGATCTTCAAGGTTAAGCAATATTTGCCAAGTTGGTCTGTGGATGGGGTGACCATCTTAAAATACCGAGTTGCCTCCGTGCCTCGGCAAGCACGTTAAGCTGTTGGTCCCGGCTGTCATTTGTAGATCTACGGCTACGTACGGATAGTATGAAGCCAGTTAATCTGACTCCAGTCTTGCCATGAAGTACCGTGTTACCCAGTTGGTGGAGGTCTGGTAGGCAGCCGCTCCTCGTAAAATACTGGTATTCAGCTAAATCCAGTTTGACTGGAAGCCGATCCCAATATAGTTTGAAAAAGGCTAGGCAGATGATGAAATAAAGTTATTTTTAGCTTAGAGTACAAATAAAAAGCACTCTTTAAAAAGAAAACGTTTTTTTAATCGACTGACAACTTGTAAAACTCAATCTCTTCTGTAAATAAACCTAACAAACAAGTCGGTTTATATTTTTCTTTGGTTTGAATTGAAACTGTTAGATGTTTTATTAATAATAAAAACTTTTTACAAAAAACGAAGTCGGTGTTTTTGGTTATTTTGTTTTTGAACACCGACTTCCGAAATTAAAGTTATGTTTTACTTTTTAGTGGGTGTATAGGGTGTATGGGGTCCGTTACCATCTTAAGGACCCACGCCAACTTTACCTGCTAGCGGTGCACCCTGCTGTCCAAAGGACGAGGCTCTGGCGAACCTGGTTTCCCTCTCGTAGGGTCGTGGGGGTCAGACGGCTGGTCGCCCCACTAAAAACGACGCGTAGGCACATCGCCCTAAACCTGCGATAAGTGGGCTAGGGCTACCGTGTCAAGTACGGGCACGGCTAAAGAAGTTAGTACCCAAGAGGAAGTTCCGCTTTGCCACCTGGAACATTGGCTCCTTAACCGGACGTTGCAGAGAACTCGCGGACGTACTTTCGAAGCGTCGGGTCCAGTGCGCCTTCCTTCAGGAGACGCGCTGGAAGTGAAATAAGTCACGTGACATCGGGCAGGGGTACCGGCTAGTGTACACCGGATCACCAACGGGTAGGGGCGGAGTGGCCGTGGTGCTGTCTAAGGACCGTCAGGATGGACTTCTTGAAGTAGACCGATGCAGCGACCGGTTGATGCGAGATAGGGTGCTGATCGAAGGGTCGGTAACGAACCTAATCAGCGCCTATGTTCCTCAAACTAGTTGCTGTGAGTCTGAAAAGGAGGCCTTCTGGGATGAGTTCGAGGACGTATTATGCGCTATTTTTGGTTGGGGGAATCTCAACGATCACGTAAGTCAAGTCAAGTCGCGGACACATTCTTTCAGAAGAAGCTCCAGCATCTTATTACGTACCGTAATGGTGCCTACTCAACCTAAATAGATTACCTGCTGGTGTGACGGTGCCACATTGGCAAGGTTACCAACAGCAAAGTCATCCCAGGTGAAAGCCTGACGGTTCAACACCGCCTCCTTGATTGCTTGATGGTCTTAGACAGTCGGACTTCATCGCGGAGGTCGAGCATCTCGAGATCAGTGCTCCGCATGAGTCCGCTCAGGAGATCTGGAGTAGGATCCATTCAGCAATCACCGATGCGAGTAAGCGCGTTCTTGGCACTTCTCGTGGTGGCCGCACCATAGACAACACAACTAACACTAAAGCGTTAAAAAAACCTATACAAGGTGTTGTTTTGCATACTCGTCAAATATCAAGAAGTTGTCATAAAAGACATAAATAATCAATTGAAAGAACGGTAGCGGGCAATAATTAATAAGCGCTGCTTTTTTTGTTGTTGAAATTTAACAGTATTTCAGAATTAAACCCTTAATTCAATACAAAGAAAACAGAATCACCCGACTATGCACACAGCGACAATGCAGCTGTGTGCGTGAGTGTCGACACTGTCGACGTCTTACCTACGAAACGCTAGCGCTCGCGCGACCGAGCATTGACCGGTACATAATTTTATTTCGAAAATCACCTACATTATTGTCATAAATTTCGCTTGATAATTAACTCATTTTTGAGCATCATTGGAATACGGAAATCTTACTAAAGACAGTAAGTAATACTAGTGCGCCAAAGAAAAGTTCACTGACCTGTTATCAGATGATTAATAAAATGTTAGTTTTGCTTTATCTTTCAACCTAAAGTTTTCGGAGTGATTTTGTTTTATTAGTGGATTAAATTGGTTGATTTGAAATTTTCCTTCTTACTTAACGGGCTTCAGACCGAGTAATAACTAATAATACCTAACTTAGTTGGTGTACCAATCTACTAAGTCTAAAAATGATTTCTACGTTTGACGGGAATGGGAAGACGTGTTGGTTAAGTGTAAGTACGTGGTGATACTTTCGACTCTTAGGTATTTTTGACGTAGTTAAAAATTTGAAATCAACTAATTTACACCGAATAAAATTGACTAAGCTAACAACGTATTTAAAATTGTACAAATAAATAAATTACCTACTTGGTCAGTGAGTCTTAGTTACCCGGAGGTATTGTTCAAAAATGCCACCATCACATCACACTTTTCGCACAATCGAGCACAACGTAGCTGGTTTTCCTTTAGCTTACGTAACACTAACACATTCGTTTTTAAAGTGTCGAAAGCACTAATGTTCCTTGCACGTAATTCTGTTACACTTATCACAGGCCAGGCCACATGTCCTCCGCGACCAGTGGTCACCAAAACTTTCGGTCAAGTACTCGCGTACTTGCGGAACGGGTGCTGCAGTTCACGCTTCAGTAGGCAAAACACTGTGGTGTGGTGCACTCCCCAAAGTGTTGACCAGCCTCCCGCGTGCTTGCCCGTGGGTCTCGCTGGAAGTATTCCAGGATGTCTTCCTGCAAGGCGACAGGCAGGCCTACGCTGCCGCGAGCTTGAGCATGCCGGGGAACCTCAAACTACCGATGATCCCGCAGTCTTTGCGTAGCAGCCACCATGACGCTGTGTGATGGGGTTCCCGAGCGGGAAACATTTTCGTGAACATCCGGATGGCTCCACGTAGGCTCTCTCCACTGATGGCATACAGGCGGAATAATTGTCCGTCATCTTGCACTTTGTACCTACGTCTCAAGTATGTACCGAGAGCGGAATTCGCAAAGCGCACGCGCACTTCGGCGACATCAAACACACTGTTAGTTCCGTGGCCGCGGGGGCGGGGGGTCTAGGAGCTTACGCGGGAGAGTACCCGCACCGTGATTGGTTGAGGTGGAATTGATTACCTAAGAATTTATTGAATGATCGTTTGCGTACGCGTTATGTATGTATTGTTTGCGTTTTTTTGTGTGTGAAAGCGCGGTTATAGGGCTAGTAACAGACGGGCCGCGTATAAATACGGCTGGTACACACTTACGGATTTCCGTAAATAAGAAAAAAAAACATACCTACCAATTTTATTGTTGATTTGGGTCGAGAATCATCAGCATAATTACGTCCTTGAATTTGACTAGGATGCAAATCAACATCTTGTATAAGACTCGTATATCAGTATCATTTGAGTATAAAAGTGTAAACGCATACCTGTGCAATTGAGTTAGAGCATGCTCTAACTCACTTATAACCACGTAAAAGGCCCACAGTTTTACAGGTAAAAGTTATAGAAAGCCTATAGCACGGTGTCACAAAGATATTGAAGCTGCACAAGAGCGTTTATTCATCGTCAGCTACTACTTTAACCGGTATTACCGTTGTGTTAGTGAGCACTACAGGTGGTAAAAAAGCGCACGTCAAGATTGAAAAAGCCTGTAAGCTTACTAAAATTAAAATTGTTCGTAGTGGAAGTGTTATGTCATCCATTATTCAACACAGCAGAATATAGTATTATGGAATATTATTATAATATAATATTTAAGTATGTGAAGTAAAAATGACTGCCCTTATGATTTCACGGTAAATGTGTACCATGTTTCTCATCTCAATTTTAACGCGCCTAGTATTTATTAAAGATTTAAAAGAAAAGTTATGATAATTAAATAGGTACCCTCAAGCTAAACATTATTATTCATTCCTAGTTCCTGAGCAGTAGTATGTAAAATTAAGTGGCATTCATGGAATGCTTTAAATAATGTAAGAAATTTTGTTTATTGTAGTCAAATGTTGAATAACTCGAAATAATATTAATTTTTAGGTTACCAAAACAATGGCGAACTTTACAAAAGTGAGGTTAGTGTTAAAAACGACCCATACTTGCGTTGTTTGACGCCAATACCTTTAGAACGCGGAGCTGTCTAACAAACAGCATTCCCATAACCTTCCTCCCGAACCGCCTCCTAACCTTGGACTTATTTCCCGTATTTTTGCCGACGAAACCCACATTGCTCTTCACCACATAAAGAACCGGAAAGCGGTCGGGCCTGACAATGTGCCAATCGAAGTGTGGAAGGCGATAGGCCCACATGTGTGGACCTTCTGACGGATATTTTTAACCGCATCCTGATCACCAAGGAAATGCCGAACCAGTGGCGATTTAGCCTGATTATCCCTGTTTACAAAGGCAAAGGTAGCGTACAGGATTGTAGTAGCTACTGCGGTATCAAGATCATGTGCCACACCATGAAGCTCTTCGAGCGCATCATTGACACACGGCTCCGTAGCGAGTGCACTGTCTCTGAGAGTCAATATGGCTTCCGGGCGGGTAACAGCACCATGGACGCAGTGTTCGCCTTACGGACTCTAGCTGAGGCTTACAGAGAAAGAAGGAGAGCTTTGAAAATGGCCATTTTAGACCTGCAGAAGGCCTTTGACTGTATACCTCGGCAGTCCATCTGGTTGGCACTTCGCTTCAGGGGCGTTTCCGAGGCCTATATTGACATTATCAGAGACATGTACCGCAATTCCGTGACCTCTGTCCAGACCGCTGTTAGCGAATCCAATGGCTTCCCAATATCTGTTGGCGTTCGCCAAGGCTCGGCTCTTAGCCCGTTCTTGTTTAACGTATGACTAATGATGCATGCCGACGACATCGCCCTCGTTAGTCAGAACAAAGCCCATCTTGAGCGCAAAGTCAACATTTGGAAGGACACGCTTTAAAACGGTGGTCTGAGACTAAATGTGGCGAAGACTGAGTACATGTCCTGTGGCAGCACGGATTCAAACACCATCCGAATAGGTTCGGACCTGATCAGAAAGTCCGATACGTTCAGGTACCTTGGATCCGTGCTGCATGAGTCTGGCAACGTGGACGACGATGTCCAAGTACGTATAGGCGCGGCTTGGGCGAAGTGGCGCGAGGTAACGGGCGTTGTGTGCGACCGCAAAATGCCTCCGAAGCTCAGGGGGCAGATATATAAATGCATCAAATGGCCTGTTTTAATGTACGGCAGCGAGTGTTGGCCAGCACTAAGTAGACACACCCAGGAGCTTCGCGTCACGGAGATGAAGATGCTGAGGTGGATGAGTGGAGTAACGCGATCCGATCGCATACGCAACTATTTCATCCGAGGTAGTCTGCGATGGTATGGTCACATCATGCGCCGCCCTATATAGTACGTTGGTCAGAGATGCATGAATATAGCTGTCCTTGGGGCTAGGTCCCGTGGTTACCCTCGCAAGCGCTGGCTGGACGTCGTCAAGTCCGACATGAGAGCCAATGGCCTGACTGAGAAGGACGTTCAAGATCGGGCAAAGTGGAGGAAGCTAAGTAGGAAGGCGGACCCTGGCAATGGCCGGGATTAACGCCAGGTGGAAGAAGAAGAAGAAATTATAATTTATATAATAATTTTTTAAATCATGTTTTATTTTTATTATAAAAAATGAAAATGCGGGTAGTGGAGTGGCGCGAAGAGGCGTAGTTAGCTCCGTTTGTTCTTTGACATGAATGCAAGCCTTAATTTTGGCGCCATTGCAACTCAGAATGATGATAACAGTGAATCTATACTAATATTATAAATGCAAAAGCGTTTGAATTTGACTTTAATGTATTATTTTATAATTAATTTATATTTGTTAGTAATTTAATTTATGTTTATTTGTTATTTTATTTTTATTAATTTGTAATTTAATTTGTTATTGACTTTTTATTTTAATTTAGTTTGACAAATTAATATTATTATAATTATTTCATTACTGCGACTGACAAGACTGACATATTTTATTTTGTGTTTAGTAATTATCTTAAAATATTTCCATACCCATATGATGATTAAACATGGAGAACATTATTATTAACTTATAAAAAAAAATAAACATCAATGTATATTTATGTTTTCAAATAAATTAATGATTTCTGATTTCTTAAATGACAAATTTTTGATAATTTAATATGTACTTGTTTTGTGTTATTAATTTGATTGTTTTAATTAATTTTAAAGTAATAATATTGACGAATTTTAATGTATTTTGACACGAGCGATAGTAATGATTATTGATAATGTATTTTTTTTTTGTTTTTTTTATTTGTAATGGGTTTGCTCTTGACTCTAGTCTATGTAAGAGATGACAGAGACAAAGTCTACGATGGAGCGAGCCTACCCAGAAGGAGCCTGTTCACTCTAACTTTGAAGAGATTAGGGTTGTAAGATTTCAGAAACAGACACAGGCAGAGAGTTCCACTCCTTTGCTGTGCGCGTTATAAAAGACGTTTGAAAACGCTTAGTGCGAATTGGTGGAATAGCCACAAGGTAGGGATGGTAAGATGCAGTGCGTCTGGATGTCCGATGGTAGAAGGGGGCCGGTGGGATGAGGTCGTGGAGTTCTTGGGCACACTCACCGAAGTACAATCTGTAGAAGACCGACAAGCAGGCAACGTTACGGCGATGTATTGTATTGTATTGTATTGGTGTGTTGTATTTTTGAACGATAAAATAGATTTGAATTTTAGTAATTAATTAGAAAAATATGTATTATTGATATTGTATTATGGGTATGTTACAGCGGCCTACATAATATGATTTGGATAAGAACTACTTTTAAACCTGTAACAAACAATAAATTATTTTGATTTTGAAAAAGTTACTCTGTCCATCTGACACGTTTAACGTGCTAGCGGATCTCAATGGCACCCGGCCACGTTCTAGATTCGAATATTGTTGTCTCGGCATGTGTGTGAGGTTCTCGCGGCCGGAGCCGCTTGCAGAAGCTTGTAAATAATGTCGTGCAATTGCGACGAGTTTTAACTTTTGTTTTGTAAGAAAACCGGACTAGTACGAGTCAGACTCGCCAACCGACGGTTCCGTACAAATTTAGTTACATATTATTTTAAACAAAGACTATATTTTTTATGATTTAATTACAAATGTGTAGTTTTCAAATTTTTCGCTCTACTTGTAGTATAAGACGGTATTACTTGCCAAATGTCATATTCTATGCTAACGGGAAATACCCCATAAAGTTTGATTCCCTTGACTGTCGAAATATACGTTTTATTGCTGCATAAAGGGCCGTATTTTATTGCGTCAACTTAGAAAAAGGAATTTCAACTTGATACCTCCACGCGTTCCCGAGATAAAGTGTCTTGACAGACAGACGGACGGACAGATGGACAAAAAGTGATCCTACAAGGTTTCCGTTTTTCTTTTTTGAGGTACGGAACCCTAAAAAAGACTAAGTAACTGTTTTAAGTATGAAGAGAAGTTCTTTTTAATTTATACAAATCACTGACAAAGAAACCCACTTAGTTGCAAATAACTGTCAAAGGTCTCTAAACTATCTTTGCCAATTTTTGAAACACTAAATAGGAACATGCGTGTTGTTCCTATTGTAATCATTATTCCTTTTACCTTTTACAGAGAAAAACATAAATTCAACGTTACTCTACCGCCAGATTACTGATCGCATTAATCACCAAAAAGTAAGTTTAGATATTTAAATGATATCCTTTTGAATATCATAAATATATCTAAACTTATTTTTTTTTTCTAAATGCTATGATAATGAATGGAAATAAAACAAACAATGTAATGTTTACAGATGATGGGCCCGCCAGGGGCGCCGGGCCCCGCGGGGCCCCCGGGCGTGGCGGGGCCTCCCGGCATCAAGGGCGACAAGGGCGAGCCGGGCACGCGCGGGAAAGCGGTACGTAGCACCGGCACCACCGGCACCACCGGCACTCCACCAGCCACCCTTGAACCACTGAACACTGTTGACATCCTGCACTATTACTGACACACGTTACAATGTGCTGCAACTTCAACATTTTTGCAGCGGTTTGTTGGCTATGGATTACCTGATTCAAACAAAAGCATTATGGGCTAAGATCCCAGAGCCCAGAGCCCTCAGACACCTATTTTCTCAGCAAAAAAATGTGTGGGACAGTGTTAGTATGTACCTACTGTTAACATACGCAATACACATCCCTAGCTTGGGTCAAAATTATACTGCCTGAATGTACGAGTATTTGCCTTCTGAAAGTATCATTGTGGTGCTAAGACTTGTTTAGAAAAAAAAAAAAAAAATCGCTATAATTAAAATGGGTGTTAAAGTACCCAACACATAGTCGTAATCTAAACTCTCTGGTCAACAAAATAAATTACTTATTAAAAATAATTGCTGGGAAACAATTTTAATAAAAAAACTGGCCAAGTGCGAGTCGGACTCGCGTGCAAAGGGTTCCGGACAAATTTCATTGTTGTAACATGTTATTCTAACACTCTAGACTTCTTATAGATTTTCCAATAATCTATAGGTAACTACTATCAATATTTCCTTTTCAAAATTTTAACAAAGGAGAATGTTAATTTTTCGTCTAAACATGAGCTTAGATATAATGTCCAACTCCAAAGTCAAAGTCAAAAGTCAAAGTCAAAACGTTTATTCCAATTAGGCCATTAAACGGCACTTTTGAACGTCATTCACATTTCAAATATATAAAAGTTCTGAAGTGACTCTACTGTCCATTCGGAAAGGTAGATTCTTATGGAGAAGAATGGACAAGAAACTCCATAGTTACTCTTTCAAATATATCTTTTACAATATTTGGTAAGTATATAATTTTTTTTTTTAATATGTGAGGACCATGCACCTAGGGTATGCAGAGGTAGACTTATCAATTTTCTAAATAAGTAGGTACATGATACTCACACATTTACAAATATTGGAATGACTAATTAACAGTGTGTGAGTTAACAGAAAAATACAGACAAAAAAGAGACAGAACATCTATAAAGTTAATACATAAAGCAACCAGTTTGATTTTGTCCACAACATTGACTGTCCTATGGAGCAGGACCAGCATGCTTCCAGGCATTCTTATCCTGAATGTAATCTTCTAATTTGTAATAAGCTTGTTTACAAAGTGTGCTTTTGATATACGCTTTAAATTGTCTTTCATTTAGTTCTAATATATCACAAGGTATTTTATTGTAACATTTAACACAGTACCCCACGAAAGATGTGTGAACTTTAGCTAATCTATAAAATGGTTGATCTAATTCATCTTTATTTCTAGTTTTAAAATTATGTCATCACTAATTTTACTAAAAAGATGGCGATTTTTCCGTACATACATTATATTTTCATAAATGAATTGGCAAGGGACTGTCATAATATTAATCTTTTTTAAAAGTTCCCTTACAGAATCGCGGCGGCGCAGATTATAAAGGGCTCTGACAGCTCTCTTTTGTAAAATAAATATGGATTCAATGTCAGCAGCCCGACCCCACAACTAAATTCCGTATGACATAATGCTGTGGAAGTAGCTAAAATAAACCAAACGTGCGGTTTCTACGTCTGTTAACTGTCTTATTTTCCTAACAGCATAAGCAGCTGAGCTTAGCCAAACCGCTAGAGATATAATATGAGGTCCCCATTGCAACTTCTCGTCCACTGTGATTCCCAAGAAAACTGTCTGGTCAATAAACTCCAGTTTTTCCCCATTCAATATTATGTCACATTTGGTACTTTTAGCATTAGGCAAAGTAAATCTAATTCATTTGGTTTTTTTTTCATTTAATACAAAGTTGTTTGCCGTAAACCAAATTTGGACTTGAAGAATAGAGTTATTGACGACGTCAAGATTTCGTGATCGTCGCTCTATTTTAAATATCAATAATGTGTCATTCGCAAATAACACCATCTTTGGGTGATTTTGAAGTAATTGGGGCAAATCATTTACTACTCTGTCAAGAAAGTACCGGGAAAAGATCAATAATACACAAAATGTCTGTTATTCATCCAAATTTATTTTATCACCTTCAAAGTATGCTCTTTTAGAAACGATACACTTGCGCCAACGAATAATCCATTCATCACAAAAATTTTTATAAGCTGCTTCCGGAATTGAGTTCAGTTCTCGCCGCGAATTTTCCTTTATGTCTTCTATCGATTGAAAACGGGTGCCACGAAGTGGTAATTTGAGTTTAGGAAAAAGAAAAAGTCAGCAGGAGCCATATCTGGTGAATATGGTGGTTGCTGGATGGTATTTGTTGAGTGTTTGGTTAAAAATTCGTTCACAATGATAGCCTTGTGCGAAGGCGCATTGTCGTGGTGCAAAATCCAAGAATTTTCTTTCCACAAATCTGGCCTTTTTCGTCGAATTTGCTCTCTTAAACGCCGCATAACGCTCAAATAATATTCTTTATTTACCGTTAGACCTTCCGGTAAGAATTCAGAGTGCACAACACCGCGATAGTCAAAGAAAACAGTCAACATGACTTTGACTTTTGATCGACTTTGGCGTGGTTTTTTCGGTTTCGGTTCAGTTGGAAGGCGCCACTCTGAAGCTTGTTGACTAGTTTGCATGTCAAACTCGTAAACCCACGTCTCGTCACCAGTAACAATGCGTTTCATAAATGTTGGGTCTGAACTGACTCGTTCTAGCATGTCCTCAGCGACTTTCATGCGATTGAATTTTTGGAGAAAATTCAGATCTTTTGGGACTAGCCGAGCAGCAACATGTTTCATACCCAAACAATTAGTTAAAATGGTACGGATCGACTCGTGAGATACAGAAAGTTCGGCGGCTATCTCTCTCAGAGTTGAATGGGGATTTTCAGTCACTATTTCCTTCACTTTTGCGATCAACGTCTGAAACTGAAGTTAACACTTCAGTTTCAGACGTTGACGGCCTACCAGAGCGAGGCAAATCTTCCATCACATCTCGACCGCTTTTGAACGCTTTGAACCACTCATAAGCACGAGTTTTTGATAAAGTCGATTCACCGTAAGCCGTCTGTAACATTTTCAGTGACTCCGAACACGAAATTCCATTGGCGATGCAAAATTTAAGACTAACTCTTTGTTCGATATTTTTGTCCATTATGAAATTCGCAATACACACTATATATGATATTACTAAAACCAGCACTGTATTTAATATAAATAACAGATGCAACTCAAACTCCGCGCCAAAATGGAAAACAGTTGTGCCAATCTAACAACTACAAAAAAACAAAAATTTGAATTTGGAACCATAAACAAATTTTTGGAGGTAGCGGAACAGAGAGTAAAGTCCCGCACCTCAATTGAAAAGGAGGATCCTCCGACCAGGCGGCTGTTGTGCCTGGCGGGCTACTGCCCGATAGTTGATATTCGGGCTGATGTATATGTTCAAATCGCACGGTAAACTCTGCTTGCGCGATGCAGGATTTCAACGTTGTAGTTCGCTGCTAATCGGATAGATGGCGTCGCGGTGCTTTTTTGTTGCGATGTAGATTTGCTTCGTAGGTTTTTTTTTTTTCTTGTGGCGGCCTTGATGCCGCTACATCACTCCCCTCCGGAGACCGGAGGTCGATAGTGATGAGTCGTCCATGCATCTTGAGATGCTTGCCAGGCCAGTGGAAGGTTGGTTCCAGTGAGTCGGAACCGGAAGTCGCAGAGTTCTCGGTGAGTCGGAACTATATGCGGTGCCCCAGTGAGTCGGGGTGATGAGATATCCCAGTGAGTCGGGATGATGCTGCAGGCTCCAGTGAGTCGGAACCGGATGTCGCAGAGTTCACGGTGAGTCGGAACTATATGCGATGCCCCAGTGAGTTGGGGTGATGAGATATCCCGGTGAGTCGGGATGATGCTGCTTGCTCCAGTGAGTCGGAGTGGTGCTGTTGCTGGCTCCAGTGAGTCGGAACCGGATGTCGCAGAGTTCACGGTGAGTCGGAACTACATGCGATGCCCCAGTGAGTCGGGGTGATGGGATCCCAGTGAGTCGGGATGATGCTGCAGGCTCCAGTGAATCGGAGTGGTGCTGTTGCTGGCTCCAGTGAGTCGGAACCGGTAGTCGCAGAGTTCACAGTGAGTCGGAACTGTAAGCGATGCCCCTTTGAGTCGGGGTGATGATTGAGGCTGAGGATGCTGAACAGGAATGCGCGGCTGCTGCTTGCTGGTGGTCAGGATATCCGTAGAAGCCGTGGGTACTGGCTGGCTGTATGACTCGCTGCTCGAGAGCTTGAGGTCACGATGAGGAGAAGTGATGATGACGTCACGCTGAAGTAGTTGCACGAAGGCTGCGCTGACGTTCAATCACGTCGGGGTCACCAGTTTTGGAGGTAGCGGAACAGAGAGTAAAGTCCCGCACCTCAATTGAAAAGGAGGATCCTCCGACCAGGCGGCTGTTGTGCCTGGCGGGCTACTGCCCGATAGTTGATATTCGGGCTGATGTATATGTTCAAATCGCACGGTAAACTCTGCTTGCGCGATGCAGGATTTCAACGTTGTAGTTCGCTGCTAATCGGATAGATGGCGTCGCGGTGCTTTTTTGTTGCGATGTAGATTTGCTTCGTAGGTTTTTTTTTTTCTTGTGGCGGCCTTGATGCCGCTACAAAATCATCCATTCCCGATACTTTTTTGACTGAATGTATATAAACTAGAACGAGGAAAGGACCTAATATTGAGCCTTGAGGAACTCCCATTTTCACTTCAGACCCTAGTGAGTTTACACCGTTTACTGAACTTTAACCTGTCTGTCCATCAAGTATGACCTAAGCAACTCAAGGGCTGCATTTCCGATTCCATAGTGCTCAAGTTTCAACAAAAGTGTTTCATGTTCAACGCAATCAAACGCCTTCGAGAGGTCACAGAATATTCCAATGGCGTCTTGTGACTCTTCCCAGGCGTTAAAGATGTTCTTTATGAGGGTGACACCGGCGTCAGTTGTACAACGCCCTTTGGTGAAACCGTACTGTTGTTCATGAAAGATGGAATTTTTATTAAAGTGAATTAACATATGATTAAGCATTAACTTTTCAAACACTTTACTGAGGACTGGCAAAAATGACACAGGTCTATAATTATTGGGTTCCTGATTATCACCCGATTTGAACAAAGGAACTAGTTTACTGTGTTTCATAAGATCGGGAAATACTCCTTGGTCTACACTAGTATTAAATATAACAGCTATGTATGGGGCAATAGTTTCAATGACAGATTTACAGACTTTCCCCAAAGATCTTCAGTTGATTTTATTTTAAGATCTTTAAAAGCTTTTATTAAATTATATTAAATTAAATTTCATTTATTTCAGGTCATGAAACCCATAGACAATTAATACAATAATTTTTATAATGGCCTGGGGGTCCGTATGTTGAAACTTAAACTCCGATGGGCATACCTTTACATTCTTCCTAAGTAATGCAGCAGCGAGCGCAGGAGACGAGTTGAGACTTTCAATAGTTTTAAGAGGGTGTTAGCAAAGAAATTTTCAAATTCCTGAGCTACCTCTGTATCTGAATTTATTGGATCATTTACAGTATTTAAATTAAATTTAGTCCCACGTTGTTTCTTCCTACCTGTTTCGTTATTTATTATTTTCCTAGTAGTTTTTATTTTATCGTCTGCTGATTTTATTTTATTGCTAATATGTAGAGCTTTTGCTGTTTTGCATACACTTTTATAAGTTTTTGAATATTTTGCAACATGCTTATTAAAGCTTGTATTATCCATATATTGCTTTTGACCATACAGTTCATATAGCTTTTCCCTACTTTTGCGAATGCCTGGAATACCCAATTGCTAAATAAGAACTTGGTGTAAATACTTTTAGACTTTAGGGGAAAAGTCTCAGTAAACTGAATGTTTAATTATGAAAAGAACTCAGCGTAGAACTCATTTGGGTCATTAATATTATTAAAATTATGGGCACCTAGTCTACTATTTAAAGCATTATTAAATTCCTGCAATTTTTTATCCGTAATTGGTCTAAATTTTATTTGATTTTTTTCTAAAGGTATGTAAGTGCAAAACGTTATTGGTGGTACATTGTGATACGAAAAAAGGTAAGCCGTTATGGAGAATAGTCTAATATAATAGATTGTTTCTATAACTAAGCCATTCCTTTAACAGATGATCTGGAATTCCATTGTCCCATTCAGATCCTGCTGACAACAGGTGGTGAATAAACATCTTGACTGTGATTATCACCGGCGCAAGCCAGCCAAAAGGATCAAACAAACGAGTGATGTCAGATATCATTTTTGGCTTAGTTATAGGGGTTTCGGTCGAAGGGAGTATAGTAATTAGCTATAACCTCGTATTAACGAGGTTATAGCTAATATAACAAATATTAGGTTAAGTGACGAGCCTGTGTTGTCTTGTTGTATAATACTAACAATATAGGGACTAAGTATTGTGATTCTTTGTGTTGTACGAAGGAGGACCCACCAATAATGTCAACATTCTTGGAGGCCACTAACAGTCAGGTAGAGTATTCTCTTCCTGATAGAACCCATACAGGCAGTTTAGACTCCTCAATTGTAGCTCTGGAGGTCACTCCGGATACTAGTGTAAATTTAAACTAAACTGCAAGACAACAGAAGGTACCCCTTCAAGTAATGAACAATTACTATTAGTGAATGACAAGGTATCTTCTAGCAATTTAGCTCATTGTAAAAAACCTAGGGGAGGGCAATTCACTTTAAAGTTATTTAATCAGAACATTCAAGGTTGCTCTTCCAAATTACTTGAGATAGAAATGTTTTTAGAGAAAACCAAGTTTAATGTAGTTTGCCTTACAGAGCATTGGTTAAAAGACCACCAAGTAAGTTCCATTAATTATGATAATTATTATGTAGGTAGCTACTTCAGCCGACAACGCATGATACATGGTGGGTCATTAATTTTAATTAAAACTTCGATTAAATCTAAAGAAAGAAAAGATATTGTTAAACTGTCGGTTGAACACACCATTTAATTGTCCTGTGTTGAGCTAGATAAGCATGTTGTGGTATGTGTCTACAGACCTCCATGCTACCAGAATCTATCTGTGTTTGATACAGTAATGGAAGATGTGTTGAATAAAGTTAGTTCTACTTGTAAATCAGTAATAATATGTGGCGACTTTAATATTAACTTATTAGAAACAAACTCCAATAGTATAAGGTTATTGAGTCTTTTTAAATCATTTAATTTACCAAATGTTTTGTTGAACCAACTCGTCTGACAGCTTCTACTGCTACTGCATAGACAATATATTTTGTAATTGTGATTACCTACATAAAGAAATTGTAAATAAGTTGCCATCTGATCACAAATCAATAAGGTTTTGCACTTACATACCTTTAGAAAAATTCAAAAAAAATTTAGATTGGTCTAAATTTTATTTGAATTTTTTCGGATAAAAAATTGCAGGAATTTAATAATGCTTTAGATAGTAGACTAGGTGCCCATAATTTTAATAATATTAATGACCCAAATGAGTTCTACGCTGAGTTCTTTTCATTATTAAACATTCAATTTACTGAGACTTTTCCCCTAAAGTCTAAAAGTATTTACACCAAGTTCTTATTTAGCGATTGGGCAACTCCAGGCATTCGCAAAAGCAGGGAAAAGCTATATGAACTTTATCGTCAAAAGCAATATATGGATAATACAAGCTTTAATAAGCATGTTGCAAAATATTCAAAAACTTATAAAAGTGTATGCAAAACAGCAAAAGCTCTACATATTAGCAATAAAATAAAATCAGCAGACGATAAAATAAAAACTACTAGGAAAATAATAAATAACGAAACAGGTAGGAAGAAACAACGTGGGACTAAATTTAATTTAAATACTGTAAATGATCCAATAAATTCAGATACAGAGGTAGCTCAGGAATTTGAAAATTTCTTTGCTAACACCCTCTTAAAACTATTGAAAGTCTCAACTCGTCTCCTGCGCTCGCTGCTGCATTACTTAGAAAGAATGTAAAGGTATGCCCATCGGAGTTTAAGTTTCAACATACGGACACCCAGGCCATTATAAAAATTATTGTATTTATTGTCTATGGGTTTCATGGCCTGAAATAAATGAATTTTAATTTAATTTAATTTAATAAAAGCTTTTAAAGATCTTAAAATAAAATCAACTGAAGATCTTTGGGGAAAGTCTGTAAATCTGTCATTGAAACTATTGCCCCATACATAGCTGTTATATTTAATACTAGTGTAGACCAAGGAGTATTTCCCGATCTTATGAAACACAGTAAACTAGTTCCTTTGTTCAAATCGGGTGATAATCAGGAACCCAATAATTATAGACCTGTGTCATTTTTGCCAGTCCTCAGTAAAGTGTTTGAAAAGTTAATGCTTAATCATATGTTACTTCACTTTAATAAAAATTCCATCTTTCATGAACAACAGTACGGTTTCACCAAAGGGCGTTGTACAACTGACGCCGGTGTCACTCTCATAAAGAACATCTTTAACGCCTGGGAAGAGTCACAAGACGCCATTGGAATATTCTGTGACCTCTCGAAGGCGTTTGATTGCGTTGAACATGAAACACTTTTGTTGAAACTTGAGCACTATGGAATCGGAAATGCAGCCCTTGAGTTGCTTAGGTCATACTTGATGGACAGACAGGTTAAAGTTCAGTAAACGGTGTAAACTCACTAGGGTCTGAAGTGAAAATGGGAGTTCCTCAAGGCTCAATATTAGGTCCTTTCCTCGTTCTAGTTTATATTAAATGATTTGCCCCAATTACTTCAAAATCACCGAAAGATGGTGTTATTTGCGGATGACACATCATTGATTGAAATCTTGACGTCGTCAATAACTCTATTCTTCAAGTCCAAAATTGGTTTTATGGCAAACAACTTGGTATTAAATGAAAAAAAACCAAATGTATTAGATTTACTTTGCCTAATGCTAAAAGTACCAAATGTGACATAATATTGAATGGGGAAAAACTGGAGTTTATTGATCAGACAGTTTTCTTGGGAATCACAGTGGACGAGAAGTTGCAATGGGGACCTCATATTATATCTCTAGCGGTTTGGCTAAGCTCAGCTGCTTTTGCTGTTAGGAAAATAAGACAGTTAACAGACGTAGAAACTGCACGTTTGGTTTATTTTAGCTACTTTCACAGCATTATGTCATACGGAATTTAGTTGTGGGGTCGGGCTGCTGACATTGAATCCATATTTATTTTACAAAAGAGAGCTGTCAGAGCCCTTTATAATCTGCGCCGACGCGATTCTCTAAGGGAACTTTTTAAAAAGATTAATATTATGACAGTCCCTTGCCAATTCATTTATGAAAATATAATGTATGTACGGAAAAATCGCCATCTTTTTAGTAAAATTAGTGATAGACATAATTTTAAAACTAGAAATAAAGATGAATTAGATCAACCATTTTATAGATTAGCTAAAGTACACACATCTTTCATGGGGTACTGTGTTAAATGTTACAATAAAATACCTTGTGATATATTAGAACTAAATGAAAGACAATTTAAAGCGTATATCAAAAGCACACTTTGTAAACAAGCTTATTACAAATTAGAAGATTACATTCAGGATAAGAATGCCTGGAAGCATGCTGGTCCTGCTCCATAGGACAGTCAATGTTGTGGACTAAATCAAACTGGTTGCTTTATGTATTAACTTTATAGATGTTCTATCTCTTTAGAAACTTCTGTCTGCCGCGATAATAGTCAGTGGTTGCACGTCAAGTCCAGTGATAATCCCGCAGACAACGCATCGCGTGAGGTGAATCCCTCCGAATGCGCTGACCTAGTGTTGTGGACATAGGGACCTCAGAAAATTAAAGAAACTAACTTACTGAAGAGAAAATCATTAGTAGCATGCAACATAGTAGTAAAAAAAAATGGTGAGAAAAAAATGGTGGTCTATACTATCAAAATATTCATCTCTTACAACAGTTACCAGAGTAATAGTAGCGTATAGTAAAAGGTTCGTAAAAGGGTTCGAACTTTTTCTATGGGAGTTGGCATAGCCATGGCGGCCATTTTTTTATTTTTTTTTAATTGCGGCGCACTCTCTAACATACTTAGGGGTAGAGGACTCTTTAATATACAGAAAAGGTTGGTAAAATGGTGTAAAGAGTCACGTTGCCGAGATATTCGAAGACAAAGTCACCATGTGAGAACAGTGAAAATCATTAAAAATGATCTTATCACGCGCTTATATACAATGTAGTAGTGATCGAGGTCAAGTGCAAGCCCATTCCTCTCCCTAATAATAATTTAACAAATTCATGTTTCAGGGTGAAAAAGGCGAGAAAGGTGATGCAGGTCCCATGGGCTTACCTGTAAGTACAGCGACGCACATACTAGTTTCAGTCTTGTCTTTCTGATGTTAGTGAGAGTGAGATTTGCTGAACCATTTCGTTCTCCGTAGGGTCCGGTGGGGCTGCCGGGCGAGCCGGGGCGCGCCGGCGACTCGGGGCCCAGAGTGAGTCCCACACCTCTGTTGTATAGTGCTGTACTAACGCGAGGTCTATCACTAAGGCTGCTCTAACAGCTCACACTGGCTCACTAACATTCGCAGAACAAACCTTTTGGAGTTTGCAATACATATTTAATTTTAATTAAAACCATTAAAAAGCATGCCCAGTAGTCTGTAGTATATTTTGATTGATCGTTTTTCTGGACTAACGCGCATGTATGCGGTATTGTTTTGTGAGTACTAACCCGGGGGTGGTGTGGTGCAGGAGAACCGCTGGCCGCCGGACTTCGCCTTCACGTAGTGAGCGGCGCCGCCCGCGCGCCGCGCCCGCGCCCCGCGCCCCGCCCCGCGCCCCGCGCCGCCACGCGCCAGCCCGCGCCGGCGAGCGGCCGCGCGGCTGCCGCGACCTGCTTTGTAAATTGTATCATATTATTTTTCCACGTCGGAGCTAGTGGCGTCGTGACCGCGGTGTATAAGTGAACAGTTATGGATTTGTGTCGACACTACTGTTGTGACGTCTGTCGATGGAGACGAGTTTGTATTATATTCTCATGCTCCGATTGCATTAATCCTTTTGCTGAAGACTGCTATCGGAAGATCGGCTTCTACTTCTTGCGCGACCGCGTCCAGCTTATATATCTTTGTGTTTGTTTATGTAAATGCCTCTCTACCGCTTTTGTACTTTGGTTAAGTTTTCGCTTTTTTCCGGTCGAGCATTAAACTCCCTTGTATATAATGTAAAACTTGTTGGCGAGATGGGTATATAATTATGTATTATAGATACATTACATGAATCATGTTAGTCATTATGTTCCTTACTGAAACATATTTCCAGTCATATTATTTCGTAAGTAATGAATTTATGTTAATACTAATAGTACTACAGTCAGAGTAACTATTTTTTAAAACGTATAAATATACAAATTAATATATAGATGAGATTGAGTGTGAGTATGGTGACACGCGAGACCGAGTGCCAAGGACACTGTAAGTGTTACCTCAGTGTGTGAGCTCGTGCGCGAGCGTGTACATAGTGCGTGTGCGAGCCCTCTTGTGATATGATCGTCGCGCGTCGCCGCGTCGGCCACTGGAGTTTGTAATTAACCATGTTATGTACAAATATTAGTATTGACCATTATCATATCTTTCTATATTTTAATGTACTTGTTTACAAAACTATCGCCCAAATTCTTAGAATAGGCCTATTTGTAATTAACTTCTATGTGAATATATAAATCGTCACGTCTTGTCGTATGTTTAACATAATATTATTATGATATAATATAACTAGTGAGCGCGCGCCCACGAGCGCCACGGTGGCTCGCCGCCCGGCGCTCGCGCGCGCGCACTCGCGCGGCGCCGCGCCTGCACGCCGCGCGCCCGCGCCGGTGTTACCGTCCCACTTAATCTTACCTACGTTAATGTTGACTCGTGCGTATTTTAATATTCCACTCTTCTTACTATTTCATTCGCTTAATTATATATTATTAAAAGTAGTCCTTACATTCTCACCGACTTATAACTTTATCTGTATAGTAAGTATGTAAAGTTCGGGACGCGGCGTACCGTACCTCTCAATGACATCTCGGTTACGCTCAAGACTTAGAAGCAACAACAACACGCCACGACCCGAGCTGGGAGAGACTGTGACACTAATGTACAAAATATATTTATCATATTCATTTCTATTGTTCACTTTTAGTTCTATAGTGCATAACCTAACTATTTTCACTTCCGGGATTGTTCGCGTTTACTTGCCACTTTATTCCGTCAAAATCGGTTCTCAGTCCTTGTACATGGATGTAAGAGATGGCCGGCTACTGTGAAGGGAAACTTGTATATATATGAGTAAGTGTGTTACGCTCCCTGCTGCTAGTTGTAAGACATCAGCTCTACTCGCTATTACTATAAATAATGTTTCTTGTCTTTGTATCGTCGTGTATCACTTAAGCGTAACGTTAAGAATTTAGTTTTTTTATGAGAATCGAAAGTTGTCATTTGTACCATATATACATCACGAGAGCATAAACTATTGTTGTTTAAAAATTATTTTGAAGGAAAATAAATATTTGCATGCCGTGCATATACTCGTGTTTCTTTCCTTCTTCGCTTTTTTCTGTTATAACCTTCCCTGTTTCTTCTGCTGGCAATGCGCAATGTTCCTGTCTTGTTAGACTTCGGACCTTGTCTGTCCTATCACTTCCCCGTGCAGACTGGTCCGTCCGGACTATCGACCTGGCTTCGAGTGGAACCGCGCCTCCTGCTCCCCCCGGCTCGTGCATGTCCGGTGTCAACAACTATCTTCTGAAAACTTAATTTAAACTCGTCGATGTCATTAATCATTGATAAGGCTGCATTTAATAAGTTTTTACCTCTACGAGGGATGCACGGGAAGTAAAAAACCGTGCGGTTTTTTACTTCCCGTGCATCCCACTTCTTCAGCATTTTTGTTATGAGAACAATGCGTGTGGGATTACTTGTACCACTTCCAAACTTGAAACTAAGTGAGTTGTATTGAAGTACAGAATTCATGACTTGTATGCATGTGAAGTGAGCGCTGCGCACCGAGTCTGCCGGCACGCAGCACTATCATGAGAAGACCTGTTCTTGACTCACGAACTGCAGTAAAATGTAATGAAGTGAGGGAAGGTGCGCACCAGTGGCGGTGCGAGCGCCCGCGCGGCCGCCCAGCGGCGATGCGAGCGCCCGCGCGGCCGCTCGCCCGGCACTATTGCTGACGTGTTGTTGTTCCGCAGGGCCCGCCCGGACTCGACGGCATGAAGGTTAGTTCACTCATTATATCATGTCTATGTATAACCAATTCTACGTGTACTATAAAATAAATCATTTAACCTAAAATTTTCATAATTGACTTTACTTGTTTTTGATGGAGCTAAATCAAAATCAAAAGTCGTTTATTCAAATTAGGCTGAGAGCCAGCACTTTCTGAACATCAAGTTTTACAAAAGACAGCCCCCACAAAACGCCCGCCCGTCACGTAAACGATTGGCACGTACAATGTACAAACATATATTTAAGGTTCCATTAAAATAGATGGACAAATTAGACGCAGCGTTCATTATGTGTAACCAAAGATATCCAAGCAAAAAATTGATACATCCTTGGTGGAAGAAGGACATAAGCAAAAAATCACAAAAATCGGATGAGAAACCGACGAGTAATCGGTGTACATACATAAAAATACCAATCGAATTGAGAACCTCCTCCTTTTTGGGTCGGTTAAAAAATATATTTCGAATTAGCACTTCGCCTGCGACTTCGTTCGCGTGGGCTTAGTAAGTACTCCGCGACCTTCATCTCCTATAAATACCTCCCTCTAAAAAGGGTAACGTGTAAATTACTTCTTAATAGACTAAACGTAGGGCAGTTCGCTCAGACCGGAACATTTTTCTTAGAGTATTTTTATACCAATCGTAACTTTTAAAGGAAAGGTCCGACTTGCATAATTTATTCATCCATTTAAGTGGTTTGCATTTTTTCTAAAATATCAAACCTTTTAAATGGATAAGGATTAATATCATGATACCAAAATCACCACTATTCCATTCCACCCGGGTTTTGATTGAATAATTTGAACAAAGAGCGGTCATTGTGACTTAACCATAATAGTTATATATATACCATTGCAGACATCCTTGTGGATATTAATCAGTTCTATAAAACTGTAGTACATCACTTTGCTCTATCGTCAATAGTTTCCGCAGCGTACGCGATGTAAAGTTTTGTTTTGCTTTTTTTTCACACCTTGGGTTACATTATTTAAGGTTTCATAAGGATCTAACTTTTTGAATATATTCTATAGCCTATATTCATTAAAGGTAATGCAGGATTCTAATGGTGAAAAAATTTTTCAAATCGGTCCAGTAGTTTCGGAGCATATTCAATTCAAACAAACAAACAAATCTTTCGGTTTTATAATATTAGTGTAGATGATAACTTTAAAAAAATCTACGATGCTGTTTTAGGAAAAACGATTTTTCAAAAATCCAATTCATGATGGTGTTTTACTTTTCATCAAAATTAGGCTCGAGACTCCTTTCAGTATTTTTCGATATTTCTCATAGTTTCGGATTGGTCTTCCAGGCACACTTTAAAAAATCACCTGTATATAGAGATACTTGCGAAAATTAATGATTACAGCGCTCCAGTGATGATAAAAATTTCAAATATATTATGACTGTTGGCTGGTTGTCTGTAACGTTAGCAGCTAGATAAGAGCAAGACAGGTGACAATGATGTTCTCATTAGACATTGTGTAGAACGACCACTGTATTTAAACAAACAAAAAAAAAACAGTGCTATAAAAAACCTATCTGTACGAGTTTCAAGTTTTATCAAAATTAGGATACTGATACCGGAGTTCCAATTTTGGCCATAATTAATGGTATTCCGTAAACACCCTTCGTATATTACCATTCCCTAGTACTAGCGAGTTATACTATCGGTGGTATAGCAGCGTGCTCTTAGCATGCTCCTAACGTTTTACTAGCGTGCTACTAGCGTGCTGACTGTTGTGTGATGTGCAGGGCGCGCAGGGCGAGCCGGGCTCCAAGGGCGAGCGCGGCGACCCGGGACTGCCCGTACGTACGCACCTCACTCTATCTGCATTTCGTCTCTCAACTTCTTGGTCTTGAGCCACTCTCTTCATCGTCATATTAACTGATACTCACTCAATGCTATTTCAGGGAACCGACGGCATTCCTGGACAAGAGGTTAGTTATCTCGCAGACATTGGGACGACTTCGAACTGATATTATTTAGTCGGAAAATAGTGTTATGCTGACGTCCCGACGTTACGACTTCGGTATGACACTATTTCCAGCCTCAATGTGATGATAATCTTTTATTTCCGCTCGCTAGGGTCCCAAGGGTGACAAGGGCTACAAGGGAGAACCCGTAAGTGGCGCATGTCCATCGCTCATTGCAGCCGAAACCAGCGCACAGCAACCCGCATGCGGCCGGCACCCTAACCCGCGCATCCAGCATGCTATACTAACTCAGTAGTAATATCACGGTGCAGGTGCTACAACTCTGTTCTCACCACTATATTTATATTAATGAAGTACTTATGTATGTATGTATGTCAGGCATGACGTTCACGTCGCACAGCGCTCGCTCGTGTCCGCGAGCGGCGAGGTGACTAGGCGCTCGCACGGCGGCTCGTGGACCAGAGATGTTAATATTACAGTGTGCGACAACTCCGCAGGGTCCGCTGGGCAAGCGCGGGCGCAAGGGAGACAAGGGCGACAAGGGCGAGCAGGGCGTGCCCGGCCTGGACGCGCCGTGCCCGCTGGGGCCCGACGGCCTGCCGCTGCCGGGCTGCGGCTGGAGACCCACCAAGGTGCGTGCGCCCCCCCATGCGGCCCGCGCGCGGCGCCGCCACTCGCGCGACCCACGTTGACAGTACGGTTGTTACTTCCTAGCGCTCGCCCTAACTGCAGGCAGCACTAACGGTCCCCACTAACACGTGTGCGGTGTGCGGTACTGTACGGAGTGTGCATGCGTGTGGCAGCAGGAGGCGCCCGCGGCGCAGGCGGAGCCGGGCGCGGCGCCCGATGAGTCGGACGAGGAGGAGGGCGGCGACGGGCCCGACGAGTACGAGGGCCGCGACGACGAGCTGGACGCGCCGCGCGACTACGACGACTACACCGACAACGCGCACCACTCGCACCACCACGACTGATCGCCCCGCCCCCTCCCATCCCTGACCCTGCCCCTGCCCCTCTCTACAGCTGCACTAACTACTTACTAACTGGTGGAGGATTCTTGTGTGAGTTGTATTTTCTAACGTTTTGCACTTGCTTCTCTTGCTTTAGTTTAAGGCTACGGACACGAAGTCATCGGGCGGGTAGTGGCGCGGCAACGTAGATCCGATCTTGAAACCAGAAGGCATTTTACACAGCGCTAGAGTGGCGTAGTGTTAAGAGAAATTAGTGTCTTTTTTCGCAAACGAAATGTCTAAACAGCGACGAAAACATGTTTTTGTTAGAAATGTTGAAACACGTGTTGAAAATTTGGTCATACTCGTATAAAAGCTATAAATAAAATGCACAACACTACGTCAAAGCAAACATGCTGGCACCGCTAGACTGGCGCGCATCGCTCGTACGCTGCCGCGCCACTCGCCGTGCCGCTGCCTTCGAAGCGATTTCCCTATAAATCTAATATGCATTGAAACGCGCTGCCGCCGCCTCTCCGCGCCCGATGACTTCTTGTCCGCAGCCTGAATATTTCAACGGGCCATATAATTATGTATTTTAATAAAACTACATATGTATGTGTAAATGTCATCTGTTGCTTTGAAGCGCCTGAACTTCTTTTCTTGAAAATTAAAAAATAATTTTGTTAAAAATTAGCATTAGCTACACTTTCGAAGAGTGTTTTTTTTCACACTTTCAAAATCAACTCGTTCGATTCCTGGGTAGGAAAAAGGATTTTTCAATGATGCAGTTTTGCTTGTCATCAAAATCGGGCTCAAGACTACTTTCAGTGGTTTTCGATATTCCTCTTAGTTTCGGATTAGGCCATGCAGGCACATTTTACAACTTCACCCTGTATGCAGGATCAATTTAAAACTGTACAATTTTTTTTTTAAATTATTTTTCCTACCCAGGAATCAAACCGGTTGATTTTGAAAGTGTAGCTAATAAAGAATTCTCACATAGCAAACTAAAAGAGTTTCGTCATCATACAAATGACTACAAAATCGTTAAAATTTCTTAACGACAACACACGATGTTCCCGTCGATGTTCTGCAGTGGTTTATTTCTTAGTCAATGATGCAGTTTTAGTTTTCATCAACATCGGGCCCGAGAATCTGCAATATCAGTTACGGTTTAATAAGGTAGCTTTAGGCACTTGTCTCACCGCTGGCGATCAGCGAGTAGCGAGTAAAGCTTATAACTCGAAACCTGTATATCGTAACTTATGAAGTCTTTTGAGATTAAGTGTGTCATGAGAAGTCAGCTGGTGATGCGGGCGTTGTGTCGCAGGAGGCCATGCTGCAGTGGGTGCGGCGCCGCCTCGACGTCGACAACGACCTGCCACCGTTGTGACGCCGCCGCCGCGCGCTAGCCACGCCGCCGCTACGCCGCCGAACCACGGCCACGCCGCCGGCAAGCCACCTTCACGCTTCCGCCTCGTAAATAGACTACCCAACTGTCTGTGCGGCGTCGTCGGCATCGAGTCGGTGTGCTCATACTTATCACCAATCGAACAGTGTTTTGGGTTTAACTTAGTGGGTTATACAAAAGAAATATCTTTTGTATAACCCACTAAGTTAAACTGCAGCCCGTCCGCGTGTTAGAGATCGAGTGGCGCGAGAGGCGCGGGAGGCGCGGGAGGCGCGGGAGGCGCGGGAGGCGATTGGCACCGCGAGCTGCCAACTGTTTGTACATTGTTCAGTCTATCGCTGTAAAACTATTATTGTCTTATCATCATCTTTGACATCACTTTCGATAATTGTTGTTCATACTTCTATGAAAAAATCACTCTTGTTATTGTACCGAAGTGTAAATATGTACAAGTATGTAAGATAGATGTTGTGTGTAGATAAATCTGGCCACAGACGCTGTGACGTGAGCACATGATCAAATCTTTTTGCTGTTGGTAATGTTGAAGTTTTCAAAATACGACTGTGTTTCATTGATTGATTTAAGAATATTGTAGTTCAAGAAATTCTTAGATATACGTGTTCCAAAATGACATGGCCGATTTCGATCAAACTATTATGCATAGTATAAGTTTTATCGTTATTTAAAACTTGTAGTACGTCCTGGCCGAAGTCGTCCACTCGCTAGACAACCGCGCTGGCGTCCCGGGTGTACATACTAGATGTCAATGTTAATTAGTTACGAGATTTGTATTCTAAGTAACGTGATAATTTAGATAAGTTCTATTTATTCCCTAGATAAGTTAGTTTAAGTAGTATTATAGATGTCGAGGTTCAGTCCAACTAGTACTAGACATAGTGTACATGCAGTACAAATGTAGTGTAAGTGGGTCCGTACCTACGGACTATCTCCGCGACTAGATTGCGTTAGATTTTTAAACGAAGACTTAAAAACTTGTATAGACTATTTTAGTTTTAGCATAACATTATGTACCTATAGGAGAATGAATGATCTACCTACACGAACACGCGTACAGCTAGATGATCTGTTGAGGCTGTATCTGTTGGGTCTGCAAGGTCTCATAAGTATACCTACAGCATGTAGATAAATGTTGATGTAGAACTGCTCGTCACTGCTCGCACGGTCGGCTCGTCTCACTCAGGTAGTGGGAGTGGCGAGTGCGCCTGACGCGCGGCACGTGTGCGGTGGGACAGCGGCCGCGCTCTGCGCTCGATCCAGCATCAGATTAGCTTTACTTGGTCGACGCTGCCTGGAGCTACGTAAACTTTTCAATCCAGTCCAAGCAGACCCAGAGTCAGTCATATTTCAGGAAGGGAATAACAAACAATAATAATCTTACCTGATAAACAATAAATTTTTGATCAGTATGATGAGAGGTGTACCTTCCAGACAGGCGCAGTGCCCCAGGGGAAACGGATCAGATTACCCTCATAGGGTACTGGATACTCATGCAACTGCAGCAGTGCAGTCAGCAGTGCTTGTACGATACGAACTTAGCTTCCCTTGCTCGTAGTGTGATCGGGGTAGTTCGTATGTTCGTTGATATACCATCTGTTCATCTCAACAGCGCGGCGCGTGGGGCATGGGGCGTGCCCGGTGCCACCGGTGTTCGAAGTGTTCGAACTGTACGCACGCACTGCATGTAAGTGGTGTATACGTGTGCTTTAAACAATTACCAATTTTATGATATAAATGTATTTAAGCCAATAAACATACACGTGTGTACAGTCACGAGCATAAATATGTGTGTCTTATCTCAAACTGGTCATCGTTACGTCACATTGAAATAATTTTTAATTTTTTCTCGGTTTTGTAAATGGTTTTAATATTTTGTAAATAGTCAGGGAAATTAATTATTCATCACTTTTAACAACAATTCCCAGACATATGAACTTCACTACGATTGAAAATATCTAACTGCGACCAGCAATTAATTCCTCTGAGTGTACAATGCCTCATTGTTATTTATTCACACACTAGCTCCCTGCCCCTGGCTCACTCTAACGTCATCCACTGACATGGAGATGGCGATGGTGATGTAAGAGGGATATAAATAAATAATCATTCATCCCTTCGTAGAAACCATAACAATAAAATATACCACTCTTCATTACTAAGTAGAGAACGTAAAGGATCACGACAGAAGTCGATTCAGGACAGCTGTATGTCTTTATTTTTGTTTTTGATATTAAAAAAGTCAATAAATGTATGTGGGTCAATGACCGTTAGTGCACATTTACCTGGCGCCTACCATAGCGCCAGGTAAATCTCAAAAGTAAAAGTGCTCTAAAAAGTACGAAACAAGAAACTATTTCCAATTCAATTCAATTTATTTATTTCAGATAGATTACAATCATAATAATTACAATTATACCTAAACATCCATAGGTTCAATTTAAATAAAATATCACGAGACACAAACAAAACAAGGGAAACAAACAAACACATAACATTGGAAACATTGGATCAGGTCCGCACTACCCGTATATGTAACTTTGTCCAATGTTTCATGAAGTAACAATCCACATCCATTCTCCCTACAATGAGCTTCAGTAAGCTGTTGGGGCTGCTCCGTATGCAGCGCATCAGTGAAGCTATTCTTTTGCGATGTATCGCCTGAAAGCCATCTACTTGAGCATCTGCAAACATACCTGATGCGCTACAAAAGCGTGGCAACCCCATCAACATCCTGAATGCGTTGGACCCGCAGGACACTGTAAGTCCCCTGCGTATGCCTCACCCATAGGCTGCATGTATAAAGTGACTGACAGTACGCCTTGAATAAAGTCATTTTTACCTGTGTAGTACAGCGTGCAAACCTACGGGCCAGCATTTTAGCTCTGACTGACAATGCCCTGCGTTCCCTTTCAATATCCACGTTATCTGTGAGGGCCTCGGTGACCCAGTGGCCCAGGTACTTAAATTGCGCCACTCTTTTGAGAGCACTGCCATTCAATGTGACCTGAGGTACGGTGTCATAGCTCTTCGTACCGGACTTGAACACCATCATCTCACTCTTGGCCGTGTTATACCTGAGCCCATGGGCCTCCGCATAGCACTCACATAACTTAATTCCGAAATCTTGATTTCCGACATAATTCCAGACACAGCATAGGTACAAAAATGTTGAAAGATGAAACTGCGGTCACACGCCGGAACACGAACAGTGTTTACATCACTTTTATGTTTTTGTAATCGGGTTACAGTTTTTATTCATACTTCTGTAAAATTATGAATATTAATATAACTAAGAAGCTAGCAGAGTAACTCCATTCAGCAAACGCAGCATGAGCAGCATGAGTGCCGCGCGGCACTTAGCGACTATGCATTTATTGATTGTATGGATTAACAAAGCAACGCGACAGCCGCGCTGCTGTCGCGCTGCTGCCACGCGGCATTTAGCGACTAATTTGAAGGCGCCCTTAGTTTAAACGGTTCTAGTCAACAAGTGCTTTTTTGGTCACCTTTTTTCAGCAGTATTTGTTTCATTAGGTATAGTTAGAAAAACAATAGGAGGTCAAATTTAATAAAAATGAAAAATTAAATAAATCCAATATTTTTTCTTTTTCTTTAAAGAACAAGATAAATAATGATTACTTAAATAAAAATAATGTTTCCTTAATACTAATTATAAGTGGACCAAAAAAAATGTTCATGAACAAATACGTTTTCGAGTATATTTTTTTAATTTATAAAAACAATCATCATTTGTATCAGAAATGAGAATTCCAAAACATAAACCTTTGTAACAATGTTTTAAACAATAGGAAATAAAAAGTAAAAAAGCTTTTTACAAAATACGAGTAATACAACCGACTTTTTTTCTGTTTTGTTTTTCTGTTCTTTTAACCGACTTCAAAAAACCGGCCAGGTGCGAGTCGGACTCGCACACGAAGGGTTCCGTACCATAAACTGTATTTTTTATTATTTTTTGTCAAAGCGGCAATAGAAATACACAATTTGTGAAATTTTCAACTATCTACCTATCTTCTTGAGGTACAGCCTGCTAACAGACAGACGGACAGACGGACAGCGCAGGCTTAGTAATAGGAGTCCGTTGGTAACCCTTTGGGTACGGAACCCTAAAAACGAAACGTTAAAAATATATAAAAAGTAATAATTTGAAATAAGCATCACCTTTGTACTTATTTTTCTGTTTCTTTCTTCTTATCTTATTAAATGTGTGTACATAAATTGTTAAATAAATAATAAATAAATAAATAAATAATTTTTCAATGATTAATTTAAGTTTTTCATTTTTAAACTTCGTAAATTGTTAATAAAAAAATTAAAAATATGGTTTTTTTCCAACGGACTGCGCGGTGTGGCTTGCGAAAGCCAGAGTACCCGTTTCCGGTGATATTTTCATCCCTCTGGGAAAGTTATAAATAGTGGTCCTAAAGTTCCGAAAGTCAAGACTTTTATTAGGAAATTTCCTCTTCTTTTCGAATTTTAATTATAAAAACATTGATCAGATTTTGAAACATTATTTCGGTTTCGGTTGTACTTGTTTATGTTTGTTACCTCATAACTCCGTCTTTTATGCACCGATTTGAAAAAATCTTGTTTTATCTGAAAGGGTACTTACTTCCCGATTGCTCCCAATGTCACCAAGTCAGAATCGAATGATGAGGTCCTATGAAAATCGAAGGAAACCCTCAAATTTTAAAGGCACATACAATGTTTTTCATAAACTTTCTAACGCAATCCAGATATTGTGCCTGGAAATCATCATCTCATTTTGCTGAGCTGATTATGGAAGGTATAAATTAGGATCTGATGATGAGATGCCATGAAAAATGTTTGTTTAGCGATATTTTCAATAATTGTCAGCCGATTTGGAAGATTATTTTTTTTTTGTTTGGAAGAGTATTTTCTTGGACTGGTCCCATTTGAATTTGGTGAAGATCTGACAAAGAACTTTGGAGGTAGGCAACGGAACTCTTCAATCAATGATAGCAAATGGATCGGGATTGCTGAAATCGGAAGTCTTTTTGTTGTTTACGCCAGTTCTTAACAAAACATCATGCTGGCACGCTGTTAATGGGTACCTGGGTACCACTAAAAAGTGAAAAATATTTTTTTTTTACAAAAAATACAACCGACTTCCAAAAACAAAACACAAAAAGTATAAAATTACTTTAGTTTTGAAGTCGGTATCCTAAAACGAAAAAATAACCGAAAACACCTGTTTCCGAAACAAAAGTTATTTTATACCTTAAAGTGTTTTGCTCTTGGAAGCAAGCTAACGTGCAGCCCGTGCCCAAGAAGGGTAGTCGAGCTGGCCCGTCGAATTATAGACCCATCTCGGTAACGTCCATACTCTGTAAGACTATGGAACGCGTGCTGAATCATAAGCTCCTGGCGTACCTCTTCCGAATGGAATGACACCTCATTCATATATTTCGGAGACTGCTGAAAAAAGTTGACCAAAAGAGCACTTGTTGGCCAGATTAGTCTGTTTAATGTTCAAACCAAATAAGTAGCTGACTATATTAGTGCGCATGTGTAGCGAGCCTGCTGCCTGTGAGCCACTGTGAGCAGACAGTGAGTCAGCAACTCAGCATGCCGTCAGTCGGCAGTCGACCCCAGGCCGGGCTATCGGCACGAGTGTCGATAACAATACGTCAGCCACTATTAGGTTTTCCCGTTTATAGACGACTACGTAAATAGTTCTGTTATCTACTAAGTGAACTTCCACGTTAAACTATCATTTTTAGCGTTCCGTACCTAACGAAAAAAGCGGATCCCTCAAATGACCTTTTTTTGTCCGTCTGTCAGTATGACAAAAAGCATTTTTCTCAGGATTGGCTTATTCAGTTTAAATTAATAAAAACAGAATAGGATATGTTTTCACCCTTCCGCTCCGACCCCTTTAGGGACCGTCTTCACGAGCGAGTGTATCGCCGCAAGCTGACGTTTTTTCACTCATCGAATCGCCGCAGTAATATCGCCATGTGAAGACACGTTCATAGAGTTGTTATAGGAATACGTGGCTTGGACGATAATATCGCTGCAATCTCTCGCTCGTGGAGACGGCGATTTTATAGTGAGCCAATGTTTCAAGTTAACACAATTACGAGTAGGGATAGACCGAGACGTTCATGTTTTGAAGAATGTTCCAAAACCAAAGGGATCTCGTTGAACTAGCCGTAACGAACTGCGCTAACTGATGGTGGATACTAAATGATGGTGGATACTAAATGATGGTGAATACTGGGAGACTACTCTCTAAGCCCGAAGTCCGTAGTTTTGGCCATTTTTGTGGGCGTTTTCTTTGACAGTTACTGTGAAATCATGTTGTCATTCATTTTTAACTCGAGTCCGTCGGTGATACGGAGGTGAACATACATTCCAGAAGTGCGTGCTCATTTAAGGATGGTAATCTGTATCTGCTCTACAGTTACGAAACAATACTCGTATACTTACCTATCAAACTATTATCTGAATTAAAAAAACCCGATCGCAAAAAACGACCAAAAAGCAAATAAACACATTGGTGGGCTTGGTGGCATAACATCTGTGATTGAACAGAAATAAACTCCACCAACTGCATCAGACTGCAGAACATTACCTTCTATAACACTCCGTGTGTATATTAGCGAGCCCTGAAGATCCGCCATCGCGCCAAGCCAGCAACTCACCTGAATCTGATGAAGAGCTACTTCAATGTCGGTTACTGACACTCGTAGTGTGCGAATGAACTGACAGACGTGGTCGCAGCGTTCCGTTCCTTTACCATTTTGGTAGCGAACCCTTTACCTAAATATGTGGGTAGGCACATAACCGTGGAACATAAGTTTTATGAATAATTTCATGTGGTAGGTACCTACGTTTAGATAAGTAAGTAATTTAAGTTGTAACATAGTTGGTTGACTGAATCGAAAGTGTTGATATTAGTAAGTAAACTCTTACGATAGGTATACATACTTTATTTTTATCAATCAATTAAAATGTACACATTTAGAAGAAACACTGTCAAACACCTGAATGAGATGAGTAAAAATTTGAATAAAACATGAAACAAACAAGAAACTTCATACATGCCTTTTATTTGCATCTTTTCGCCGAGCGGCCCAGGGCGCGAGTCTTTTACACTCGCTGGTCGCTGGTCGCTGGTCGCTGGTCGCTGGTCGCTGGTCGCTAGTAAGAATACTTTATTTAGAAAGACATAAGAAATGCAATTCTTGTATTTTAAGGAGCGTTCGCATTCGTATCGCGGTCGGAAACTGTAACCCTCGTTTTGCCTTCTGGACTGTGCTGATATGTCAATGAGAAATGTACCTACTGGTAAAACCCAAGCTACATTATGTCGATAACATTTTATTATTCATATCCATTGATTTTAATTGAAAATTTCAAAACCCTGGTTTTTTATTTGTGGCGTGCAATACCTACATTAAATAAAGTAAGCATCTACAAGTTATAATTAAGCGGGCAAAACCCGCTGATGACCTACGAACTGATATCACGCTGCTATCAGAAGTAACGTAACCTAACCTAACAGCTGTTTCAAACGAAATACAATATCGGCGACGCCGACATAACGCCCGACGGCTCGTGTAGGGGACGGTTAACTTTAGCTTTAGCTTTGATTTGATCGGAGCCCTTACCCTTAAGCCGGAGCCCTTGTGTTCCACAGTAGCGGGCGCTGGCGCTTTTGTTTGTTATCACACCTCAACAGCTGAAAAAAAACGAATTTGAGTAAAATTTCGAACAACGGTGAACCGTAACCTGATTAGTAATATAAATCATATCATCATCTGCCGCCTCTTCCCAACTCTATTGAGGTCGGCTTCCACTGATTTAGCTGAGTACCAATATATGCTATGGACTTATTTACTTATATTTTATAAGTTGGTCATCATCATTTGCCTAGCCTTTTCCCAACTATATTGGGGTCGGCTTCCAGTCAAGCCGACCCCAAGCAGAATACCAGTATTTTAAGAGGAGTGGCTGCCTACCAGACGTCCACAACCCATTAACTGGGTAACACGGTACTTCACGGCAAGACTGGAGTCAGATTTACTGGCTTCTGACTATCCGTACCGACTGCTAAAGATCTACAAATGACAGCCGGCTTAACGTGCTTTCCGAGGCACGGAGGAAACTCGTTATGTTAAGATGGTCACCCATCCACAGACCAACCTTGGCAAGCGTTGCTTAACCTTGAAGATCGACCCGTGCGACTGTTATATTTTATAAGTTGGTCGTCTATAACTATTAGGCTAATTAATGGTTCATCGATATAATGATACGTAACACGTAACAACATAACCGCAACACCTGCCGGGCTCGTCGTACTCGTCGTACTCGACGTTGTGAACAACTTCTACTACTCACTACCACTACCAGCACTAGGAATCGTGAAAACAATCAGCTGTTCCGTGCATTTTGTCGAGTTCTATGCACACATAAATAGGTATGTAGGTACAAATACCCTTCCCAGGTACCTATTGTGTATATTTTGTTGCACGTTGCATAATGTACTACCATCATGTTCACTTGTATACCTACGTTTCATTCCTAGGACAACCAAAAATCATTTTGACCTCGTTTGTTTGTTATGGTTCCGTTTTTGTTGTTTTCAAACATAAAGCAAAACATTAGTTCGATTTTTGCCGCGGGTGAAAGGATGCTAATAGGTAACATTCTGCGGTTTTGTGTTAATTTTGTCGCCACTGAAATGTGGAAGAATATAGAAAATAACATTTCGACGGCGGCAAGTGTAGCGAGAAAAATACAGACAGTAGATGGTCAGGTATCAGCTAATCTATTCTGTAAGTAACCATGTCGACATCGAGCTTCACCTGAGTGAAAAAACTCACAAAGTGATCTTCATTGCACACAACATAAAGGTCTTATGTTTATACTCACCTCGGATTCCACTGTCGAGACACGAAAATGTTGTTACAGAATTAGGAGATTAAACGAACTTACCTGTAAGTGAAGTTCTATCTCAATTATACGAAGCTCCTTGTCCGAGACGGTTTACAGTGTAGTCACGGCATTATTTGCCGGCACTGCCACATATTTTAAATCTAATCAAAGCAAAAAAATACTCTCTGCGTGTTTCTGAACGAACCTGTCAAACTCATTTCGTTTAAAGCACATTTCATGAACAACAAATATATCTTTTTAGGGAGGGTAAGAAGTAACATTGGGAGGGAGTCCCGTCTCGGACAAGGAGCTTCGTATAATTGAGATAGAACTTCACTTACAAGTAAGTTCGTTTAATCTCCTAATTATACTCTCTCCTTGTCCGAGACGGTTTACAGTGTAGATGTTTAAAGTCATGCTGTGAATGAAAGGCTGTTGTAATTTAAAAATAATAATTATTGGCAATTACAAAACATTTCAATTTTTTATCAATAAACACGTACAAAAATAATATTGGGTACTAGATATAGGTAGATAGATAGATAGCTAGATATACATTCAGTCAAAAAAGTATCGGGAATGGATGATTTGTTTATGGTTCCAAATTCAAATTTTTGTTTTTTTGTAGTTGTTAGATTGGCACAACTGTTTTCCATTTTGGCGCGGAGTTTGAGTTGCATCTGTTATTTATATTAAATACAGTGCTGGTTTTAGTAATATCATATATAGTGTGTATTGCGAATTTCATAATGGACAAAAATATCGAACAAAGAGTTTGTCTTAAATTTTGCATCGCCAATGGAATTTCGTGTTCGGAGTCACTGAAAATGTTACAGAAGGCTTACGGTGAATCGACTTTATCAAAAACTCGTGCTTATGAGTGGTTCAAAGCGTTCAAAAGCGGTCGAGATGTGATGGAAGATTTGCCTCGCTCTGGTAGGCCGTCAACGTCTGCAACTGAAGTTAACATCGCAAAAGTGAAGGAAATAGTGACTGAAAATCCCCATTCAACTCTGAGAGAGATAGCCGCCGAACTTTCTGTATCTCACGAGTCGATCCGTACCATTTTAACTAATCATTTGGGTATGAAACATGTTGCTGCTCGGCTAGTCCCAAAAGATCTGAATTTTCTCCAAAAACTCAATCGCATGAAAGTCGCTGAGGACATGCTAGAACGAGTCAGTTCGGACCCAACATTCATGAAACGCATTGTTACTGGTGACGAGACGTGGGTTTACGAGTTTGACATGCAAACTAGTCAACAAGCTTCGGAGTGGCGCCTTCCAACTGAACCGAAACCGAAAAAACCACGCCAAAGTCGATCAAAAGTCAAAGTCATGTTGACTGTTTTCTTTGACTATCGCGGTGTTGCGCACTCTGAATTCTTACCGGAAGGTCTAACGGTAAATAAAGAATATTATTTGAGCGTTATGCGGCGTTTAAGAGAGCAAATTCGACGAAATAGGCCAGATTTGTGGAAAGAAAATTCTTGGATTTTGCACCACGACAATGCGCCTTCGCACAAGGCTATCATTGTGAACGAATTTTTAACCAAACACTCAACAAATACCATCCAGCAACCACCATATTCATCAGATATGGCTCCTGCTGACTTTTTCTTTTTCCTAAACTCAAATTACCACTTCGTGGCACCCGTTTTCAATCGATAGAAGACATAAAGGAGAATTCGCGGCGAGAACTGAACTCAATTCCGGAAGCAGCGTTTAAAAAATGTTTTGATGAATGGATTATTCGTTGGCGCAAGTGTATCGTTTCTAAAGGAGCATACTTTGAAGGTGATAAAATAAATTTGGATGAATAACAGACATTTTGTGTATTATTGATCTTTTCCCGGTACTTTCTTGACAGAGTAGTAAGTATTGCAAACAGCATTACTAAAAGCTAGGGGCTCTTCTGTTACTGGTCTATTATAAAACCTAGCAAAGGTTGAGGATGTGCCTGACCATCCTGCCGTCCTTCTAATGAGATCTATGCTAAGACCCGCCCTACTGGCCGCTGAAGTAGAAGCGTGTCTAGTGCTGTGTGCAGTAAACACAGAAGTATCTATACCTGCCTCATTTAAAGTCAATTTTATACATCTACTTAGGGATTGAGAAGAGGCACTATGGTATGGTTTTTTGTATGTAATTACTAGGTTATCTATTTCTTTTCTAATATCTTTAGTTATATTTAAATACGACTTTATTGTGTGTACTAGGCAAATTTCTAATTTACTAGTATAGCTTTTTAAATGTAAACAGGGTTGAAGTGAACTTTTACTTGAAGCTTTAATACAGGTACTTTTATTTGTACTCCATCAGCTAAAAATGTTATATTTTTAATTTTTATTAGTGATAGTGTTTGGACTCTATGCCCTGACGTTAATGCCAGAATTGTTACTAGTTTTCTTGTTAAAATATCTAATGATATACTCTCATTCGGGTACTTGGATGCTAGATAACCTAAGACCTTACCCGGATCCCATGTAACACTGTATTTTGGTTTGGGAGGCTTCAGCCTAAATACCCCTTTGAAAAATCTTTTTAATCTGTCATCTGAAGTAATTTTTGGCCCCATTAACATGGAGAGAGCAGATCTAGTTGTATTTAATGAACCATAAGACATTCCCTTATGAAAACAGTCACTTAGAAATTTTAGTATAAAAGGTATGGATCCTTGACAAGGTTCAATATTATGAGTGTTACAGAACTTCCACCAAGACTTGAGTTATATTGCTTGATTGTGTTGTTTGAAAGGGAATTTAGCATTATCCCAAGAGCGGAGTTTGGAGTTCCACGCCTTACAAATGCTTCGCTGATAGCAGCCCTGCAGCCAGGATAAGATGCTGATACATAGGATGGGGTTCCCTGTAAGGGGAAGTCAAAAGAAATTTGTTAGGTGGGAAAATAAGTAAATCTTTGACAAGAAGTGGTTCTATGAGCGGAAACCACGGCTGAGAAGGCCAATAAGGGATAACTAAAATGCCTACAGCTCTATCAGTCATTATTTTATTGACACATTTTAAGATAAGGGAAAAAGGTGGAAAAGCATAAAAGAATTTTTTTTTCCAGTCCAGAGTGAATGCATCAACTGCTAAAGCTTCTGGGTTTCTCCTCCATGAGACAAATTTTTGACATTTGTTATTTATTCTAGATGCAAATAAATCAATTTCAGGCTCTCCTAAGGTTCCTATGATTTTTTCGTAACATATTTTAGATAACTCCCATTCAATATTTACTTTCCTGGACTCAGCATCTGCTTCAAAATTTTCTTTAGTATTTATATATGAAGCGAAAATCCAAATTTTTCTTTTCTCACACCATTGCCATAGTTACCTTGTAATATCATTAAGATGTTTAAATTGTACTCCCCCCATTTTGTTAATATAAGCTACAGCTGTTGTATTATCCACTCTGAGTAATATTTCACAATTATGATTTTTTTTTGCAAAACACTGAAGTCCAAGAAAAGCAGTTTTTAATTCCAAATAGTTGATGTGAAATTCCAACTCTTTGGAAGACCAAGACCCAGAAGCCTTTTTTCCTCCACAGACAGCACCCCAGCCCGTACGAGATGCATCGGTATGAATTTCCAGTTGGAATGAATACTGTTTGATTGAGTTCTTATTATTTATGTTTTCTATCTACCACTGTAACTCAGGATAAATATTTTTTATAAGGGACATTTTTTCATCATAATTTTCATTGGAATCTTGCAATGCTAAGTACTTTTCTCTTTCTACCAACTTTGTGTATACCCAGCCGTAAGGAACGGCAGGACATTTGGATGTTAAAGAACCTAAAAGTTGGGAAAACTCTCTAATTATACAGACATTTTTTAATTTGAAGCTGTGCAGCTTTTTAAGAATTGACACTTGTTTCTCCTTAGGTACTGAAATAGTTAGATCCCTGGAATCTATGGTAAATCCTAAATAGTCACATGCCTGGCTAGGTTTAAAAATACTTTTTTCGTGATTTACAACATAACCTAAGTTCTCAAATAATTTGCTAGCTGAGTTAACATTTCGAACACATGCATTTTTGCAATTATTAATGTATAAACTGTCATCTAAGTAATATGTCATTATTATGTTTTCTTTTTCTCTAAGGTATGTAACAATGGGTTTCATAATTTTTGTGAATATCAATGGAGCAGTACATAATTAATTAGCTTGCAAGCTGTTCTATAATCCTCTAACTTAAAATGTTGGGTGTCTATGTACTTATTGAGTCCCTTTAAATTGAGTATAAACCTGTATGTCCCATTTGGTTTTGGTACAACAAAAATTGGGGAAATATATTGATTATTTGTATGTGAACATTCAGAAATTGCACCCAATGACAGAAGCTTTTTAATTTCTTTTTGAATAACAATTCTATCATTTGCTGACCAATTTTGCATGTGGGTTTCAGTTGGAGGTGGAACAGAAACAAAAGGTATTTTGTAACCATTAATCCACTGCAAAATAATAGGATCATTTGTAATTTTTTCCCAGTTTGAATTAAAAAATCTAGTTTTGCCTGCATGTACCTCTAATTGTGACGCTGTTTGCGTGGTGGAGAACGTTTCCTCTGCTGCGGCTGCCTCTTCTTCTGTGATCTTGGGTAAGGCTTCGCTGGCTGACGGTACTGGTATTGCCCGCTGCGAGGTTTCTGTTGAGGTGGCAGCGGGCTCCTGAAGTTTTTCTGTTTTTCTTTTATCTGGGCTCCAGTTCTCTGAATTGTTTGGGCTAATTTTATTTTCTCAGAGCAAGCGCTTCCAAATAGCATCTCGTCTGACTTTTCATTTTTGATGGCGTCTTTTATAAGTGAATTGGTGCCTGCGAGTGCAAAGTACTTCCTTGAGGACAAGTCTTGATGATATATATCAGTAGTAATCTTTGCAGCATCGCTTAGGTACTCAATCAACTGTTTTGAGTTGAAGTTTCCCTTCATGACACTTGTCATGGCCTTTCCTATAGCTGTTAAAACTTTCACAGTCATTTTTTGCCTCATTACGAGTCTGTTGTCTCTTTTAATGGAAGTATCTGACATGACTGCCTTTATTTCTGGGTTTAATAAAGGTGCTGTGGTGTTAAAATTTTCAGGATCAGGATATTTTTTAGAGATTTCCTCCCTGGTTTCTTTTTTCAAACCTTCTCTCATAATATTTTTCCATCTTGATGCTAACTGAGGATGGATTGGTTCACTTACATTCAGTCAAAAAAGTATCGGGAATGGATGATTTGTTTATGGTTCCAAATTCAAATTTTTGTTTTTTTGTAGTTGTTAGATTGGCACAACTGTTTTCCATTTTGGCGCGGAGTTTGAGTTGCATCTGTTATTTATATTAAATACAGTGCTGGTTTTAGTAATATCATATATAGTGTGTATTGCGAATTTCATAATGGACAAAAATATCGAACAAAGAGTTTGTCTTAAATTTTGCATCGCCAATGGAATTTCGTGTTCGGAGTCACTGAAAATGTTACAGAAGGCTTACGGTGAATCGACTTTATCAAAAACTCGTGCTTATGAGTGGTTCAAAGCGTTCAAAAGCGGTCGAGCTGTGATGGAAGATTTGCCTCGCTCTGGTAGGCCGTCAACGTCTGCAACTGAAGTTAACATCGCAAAAGTGAAGGAAATAGTGACTGAAAATCCCCACTCAACTCTGAGAGAGATAGCCGCCGAACTTTCTGTATCTCACGAGTCGATCCGTATCATTTTAACTAATCATTTGGGTATGAAACATGTTGCTGCTCGGCTAGTCCCAAAAGATCTGAATTTTCTCCAAAAACTCAATCGCATGAAAGTCGCTGAGGACATGCTAGAACGAGTCAGTTCGGACCCAACATTCATGAAACGCATTGTTACTGGTGACGAGACGTGGGTTTACGAGTTTGATATGCAAACTAGTCAACAAGCTTCGGAGTGGCGCCTTCCAACTGAACCGAAACCGAAAAAACCACGCCAAAGTCGATCAAAAGTCAAAGTCATGTTGACTGTTTTCTTTGACTATCGCGGTGTTGTGCACTCTGAATTCTTACCGGAAGGTCTAACGGTAAATACAGAATATTATTTGAGCGTTATGCGGCGTGTAAGAGAGCAAATTCGACGAAAAAAGCCAGATTTGTGGAAAGAAAATTCTTGGATTTTGCACCACGACAATGCGCCTTCGCACAAGGCTATCATTGTGAACGAATTTTCAACCAAACACTCAACAAATACCATCCAGCAACCACCATATTCACCAGATATGGCTCCTGCTGACTTTTTTCTTTTTCCTAAACTGAAATTACCACTTCGTGGCACCCGTTTTCAATCGATAGAAGACATAAAGGAGGATTCGCGGCGAGAACCTGAACTCAATTCCGGAAGCAGCGTTTAAAAAATGTTTTGATGAATGGATTATTCGTTGGCGCAAGTGTATCGTTTCTAAAGGAGCATACTTTGAAGGTGATAAAATAAATTTGGATGAATAACAGACATTTTGTGTATTATTGATCTTTTCCCGGTACTTTCTTGACAGAGTAGTATCTCATTGGTATCCGCACCTTCAGGACCCAGGGCAAGAAGAAGTTCTTCAGCCACTTCTTCTTTGTCTGAAAGATTAATATGCAGTGTAAGTTACAGATATAAAATATTCTGCTCCGTCTATCCTCTGTGTGATAGCACTCAGTTTTGTTGGTTTGTCTATCCTCTAAGTGATAGCTCTGAAGTGTAGTATTGAATAATGTGAAATAGTATGTCTATCCTCTGCATGTGATAGCTCACTATTTGATTCTAGCAATGTCTACCCACTACAGTGGTAGCTCTTAGGCCAGTATTTGGTGTAGTGAATAGGAAGGAATACCATATTAGAATACCTAACCATGTACAAACACCCATGTGTTTGAAGCTTAATGCCTATTTAAATAGGTAGTTATTATTATGTTAGGTAGGTACCTGAGATCTCCAAGGGCAAGTCCATGTCAGCAGTTGGTGATTCCACCGAGGCAGCCCTCTCTCTAGGAGGAGAGTCCTTTAGTGTAAGGTGTCTATCTTCTTCTATTTCCTCGTTTCTCTTCAATCGTTTCTGCCATTTTTTCAGTTTTTGTCTGATTTTTTCAGTTTCTTCCTCCTTATTTTTTCGTTTTCCCATCGCAAACCAGATTGGCATGTAATTTTGAAAAATCTCGTGGAACGTGTTTGGTAAAGTTCGGTTGAAGTTTAAACATTTTGAAGTTTTCACTTTTACAGTAACCACACACACAAACGGCTAACTCGGTTTGCCTGCATCATATCCGGATCCCGCGGTTCCGTTTCCGTTTCGGAAGTCAATATGTCAACGATAAATCAATTTAATCAGATTGCGGGATTGTCGTATAAGGAACACATACACAACAAACGTGAACATAACGCCAAAGTATGTTTTCTACGTATTTCCTAATGATGTAATACTTATCTTCGCATTTTAAATGAATAAGTAATAAAAACTCACCGGAACTGCCAAACATTTTCACTGTTGTTTTTGTTGTAGGTACACAAATGTTCACCTAACTTACCATTACCCAATTCGCTTTTTACGACTTTTTTGTCATTGAAATACTATCTTGAATAGATGTAAAGTTGAACAGGCTAATTTTGACGTTATAAATATCATTTTTAATGCTTAAAGCTCACGTAATTACACAAAAAACTATTTTTGTTTACGGAGGCGTTGCGACAGCGCCGTGCACAAAAACCGTAATGAGTTTGACAGGTTCGTTCAGAAACACGCAGAGAGTATTTTTTTGCTTTGATTAGCCAGCATTTCTTAGGGTAACCTGCCCCATTCTTGAATAGCGGCTTACCTGAGCTCTGGCACTGTCTGGGGACGTGGCTGACGGTTCCAAATAGCTCGCTTAAGAGCATCCCACTGTCTGGACTGCTGCCCAAAAGCGCTATATTAGATTGCTGGCAGCCCATGAACCACTCTACGCGGGGGTCGTGCGGTCCATGGCCCTTTATGGGGCGCCGGTGTGGGCGCTTACTTTGAGGAAGCGACCTGCCCGTTAACTCAACTCGTCCCTGAGGGTCATAGCCATCCGGCTGGCCCGGGGATACCGCACGGTCTCTGGCGAGGCGGTGAGCCTCCTTGCCGGACTGCCGCCATGGGATCGAGAGGCGAGAGCCCCCGCTCTCATTTACGAATGGCGCGTGGGGGCGCTACGCAGGGCGAGACTCTTCTGCCGCGGCAAATCGCAGCACGGCGAACGGAGCTCCAGCAGGATCTCATGGCAGTATGGAGACAACGACTATCGCAACCCAGTGCTGGGCACGTCACAATTGCGGCGATAAGTCCCCTCTTTGAGGAGTGGCTAGAGCGGCGCCACGGCGTCCTTAGCTTCCGCTTGACGCAGGTACTCACCGGACACGGTTGTTTCGGGAGGATACGGTGGAGCATACGGTTGAGGTCTGCCCTGCTTGGGCGGAGCACCGCCGTGTCCTCGTCGAGGCAATCGGCGGTGGCGATCTCTCGCGTCCAGCCCTGATGCAAGCCATGGTCCGGAGCGAGGAGACATGGGAAGCGGTCGTCTCCTTCTGCGAAGCAGTAATGCTAGCAAAGGAGGAAGCCGAACGTGTGAGAGAGAGGGAAACTTCACGCCCCAGACGCCGCAACAGAAGAAGACGCCCCGGGCGTCAGGAGTCGCAGGGCGATTCCCGACAAAAAGCCCGTGACCAACAAATAACGTTACTAAAATAAAAGCAGAAGTTCGGGCCGCCTCTAAGCTTGAAGTTAGCACTTGACGTTTCAAAGTGCCTGTGAATGGTTTATTTGAAATAAAATGCTTTGAATCTGAATCTGAATCTGCACTCAGAGCATTCGGAATTGTTTGCACCGGGCTGGATTACGAGCACAGATGTATTAGCGAGTGCCTCTGAATTCCCAGCAATGTCATCGCCTGCAATTGCAGTGGGCTAGGCTTCGGCAAAAAGAAGATGAAGAAGAAAACATTTGGCAAAGCTGACTTTTCGTTGACGAATCGCAAATCAGTACTCATCCAGAAAACCGACGGTGTGCGTCATCCCAGCGGAAAAGTCTCGTTTTTAGAGTTCCTTATCTCAAAAGGAAAAAACCCGGCCAAGTGCAAGTCGGACTCTCACACGAAGGGTTCCGTACCATATACCTTAATTTTTATTATTTGTTGTTATAGCGACAGTAGAAATACACAATCTGTGAAAATTTCAGCTGTCTACCTATTAAGGTTCTTGAGATATAACCCGCTGACAGACAGACGGACGGACGGAGGCTTAGTAATAGGGTTCCGTTGGTTACCCTTTGGGTACGGAACCCTTATAGGATAACTTTGTTGTCCGTCCGGCTGTCTGTCAAGAACCTTTATCTCGGGAACGCGTGGAGGTATCGAGTTGGAATTAACCATATACTCATGTCTACGATTCCTTAAAGTTGTGAAAAAATCATAGTTATGATTTAACATACAAAAACGATACGGCCGCTTATGCCGCAAAAAAACGAAAATTTCGACACTCTCAAGGGGATCAAAACTCATAGGGTATTTAATTTCCTATTGAGACTCCAGATACTTGCAATGCCATCTATTGAGAAAAATAGTAGTAAAAAATGTGTGAAAAAAACACAAAAACATAATTGTTGAGTGATTTGCTATAACTTTTAATATGTATTAAAATAATAGTGTTCATTTTATTATCTAATCATTGTTTATCGTAACAATTGTGAGGTTCTAAGTTCGATCTTATATTTGACAGTTCAACTACTTGTACATTGTCGATATACTGATGACGCGTTTTTCTAATGGCGGTGCTAAGATTTGAGAAAACTCAGCCCATGTTGAAATAAACACGTTCTGTTTATTTAACGAAGAAGATCAACATGACAATAAAATTATATTTACAATCTGTATTATTAGTTAATAAATCATGTTATCGCACGAGTCGATCTTTAAGGTTAAGCTACGCTTGCCCAGGTTGGTCTATGGATGGGTGACCATTTTAACATACCGAGATTCCAGCGTGCATTGGAATATACCAGTTACTCGAGTCAATCTTCAAGGTTAAGCAACACTTGCCGAAGTCGGTCTGAGGATGGGTGACCATTTTAACATACATACGAGTCGATAGACCCGTGTGACTGTAATTACTTAGATACGAGTTCCTCATTCAGTCAGTCTCCTCATTCAGTACCTACTAAATATCTTTTTAAAAAATCGATTATTCATACACCATAAATCGATTCCTTGAAACCGGTAAAACTGTTATCCTAATACATATTTAAAATACGTAGTAGCCTATATAGCCTTATTAGCAAGCTTATTATCCTTCAGTCTGCCCGCCGGTTTGTGTGATTGGATCGCAGATTTCCTGAGGGATCGGTCTATCCGAGTGGTCATAGATGGCTGCTCGTCTGGACTGCTGGATATTAATGCCGGGGTTCCTCAGGGGTCGGTGCTTTCGGCAACACGGTTCTTGCAGGATATTAATGATCTGCAGCACTGTTGCTAAGGTGGGTCGCAGATCCGGTCTCTCCGGGAGGCTATGGTTGTGCGCTTGAATGTGTCCTTACAGGCTGTCTCTGATTGGGGCGATGAGAATCTGGTCAAGTTCAATGCTGCTAAGACCCAAACGTGTCTATTTTCCGCCAAAAGGAGCCAATTCTATCCAGCTCCATCTTTCCGAGGTGCAACAGTGCCGATAACCGACCAACTTGAACTTCTTGGGGTTACATTAACATCTACTCTCAATTTTGGCCCTTACATAGAGACAAAAGCTCAAGAAGTTGGGGATTCTAGCAAAGGTGAGACGATAATTCACGCCGGAACAGCTGCTTAAACTCTATCAAGCGCAAGTTCGATCGTGTATGGAATACTGCTCTCATCTTTGGTATGGATCTGCCAGATACCAACTTGATGTCCTTGAGTCAATTGAGAAACGAGCCAAGAGGATCATCGGCAATGAGAAGCTCGTCGCGACGAAGCTCCAAAGTCTTGAACATCCACGACGAGTTGCTAGCCGGCCGGTTTTTTACCGGTTGCATTTTGGGGAATGTGCGACGGAATTGCATAATTTAATTCCGCCAAGCCCGTTCCATCATCGGACCACAAGACGAACGGCGATGCGCCACCGGTACATGGTGGACATCCCACCCACACGCACAAAACGTTTTGGGAACACATTCATAATGCGTACAGCTAAGGAGTGGAATTCCCTGCCGGAGTCTGTGTTTCCCGATAGCTGTAACCTGGGGGTCTTTAAGTCAAGAGGGAAAGAGTGAATAGGTTACTTCTAGGCAAGCGAGCTTCATCTTCGACCACATCATCGCCGCTTACCATCAGGTGAGACGATGGTCAAGCGCGTGCCTATTAATAGTAAAAAAAAAACGTCGTAAGAAGCTGAAATTTGGCATGAAGGTTCCTTGGAGAGTGTAGGGGCACTAAGAGAGGATTTCCCGAAATTTTTACAGGAACGGGAAGAGACGGGAAATGCGCGTACGAAGTCGCGGGTAAAAGTTAGTTTATAATACTTGCCTACCTATAAATTTGTGCGCAAATCCAACTCGCACTTGACCGGATTTTTTATTTCTGTTTAGCAGATATTTAATGTATGACGTCCTGTAAATGTATATTATGGTAAGTACGAGTTTGTGCATCCAACCATTATTATTTTACCATTTAGGGAGTTATTCAACAAAAACAGTTTTTTTTCCATGGACTTATAACAAAAAAAAAACTACTTACAATAATTACTGTGTATTTGTGTAATGTAATGTTATGTTAAAATTAAACTTGTGTGTCATGAAACTGCGGAGATATTCAAGTTTCCGCTGCGCTGACGTTTGGCTGTTTGATGAAGATCATATAAAACGTTTTAGTGCTGAGTTGTATTTTTTTACACATGTTGCTTTGAATTTGTTTGTAATGTTTGCGAAAACAGAATTTGAAAAAAGCATACTGTTCAGAAGATATATCCGTAAAAGTAAAATAAGGTTATTAAATTAGATCCTAGCACTTAAAATAGGGATTCTAAAGCCAAAATTATGACCTTTATTTGTACTTTTTAAAGGTCTACAATTTAGGGTGGATTATTACGTCCATGTTGCACGGTACAATTTGAATTTATCGAAAAACTAATAATACCTCATTAGAAAAAAAGGTATTGACATAACTAGGTCATAACTTTAAATGTGGAAATTCCAATAGGGTTCCGTTGGGTACAGAACCCTAAATAATTCAAAAATATTTCTAAAAAAAAAACAAAATTATAACAAAACTACATGTTTTCTAAATGTATAAATTTTAACAAACTCTGCAGCTTTTTATATTAGTATAGATGCGTTAGAATGTAGTTAGGTGCTGCTGGGCTGCACTACACAACAAACCTACCTTCACAACCGAGTCTGAGAATGACCGGTTCTGTGTATTATTGAGTGAGAGAATCTGTGATTGTTTGACATATCTACTTATTTGTTGCTGTCAAAGCTCGAACGAGAAGATCAACTCCCTAAACATACAAGTGAAACTCATAATTTTATGTTTACTAATATTTATATTATGGGCTTTTACAGTAGGCAATATATTGGTACTTTCTTATTTATATTTAACAAAACAAAAACTGATTCCTGATTTTAATATCAATGATATTACATTGATAATTATGTTGTTTTTATTTTGAATTTTAATTGGTAATTAGCTAATAAATAAGTACTTTTAAGAGTACAAAGTTAATTCTGTTGTTTTATTTTCTGCTAAACTATTGTGTACGCACCTGTACGAAACTATTAAACACAACAACGATACTATACTGGGAACTGGAACTTGGTCGGATTATCCATGTTTTGTGGTGGTTCTGGTATTTTTATTTATATCTCTTTAATAATTCAGCGTAAAGAACTGAAATTTAACATGTGAATAGTTGCATTTATACACTTAGTAAATATTGGAATATGTTTTGCTTTTCTTTTAAATAGTTCTACAATCGGATGTCATAAAACATAGTGGTTCGGTCCTAGTGAATTATGCCATTGCTCATTAATTACAAAGAGCCCATAATTGAAACTTGGCAGAAAATTGTAGACCTTTACAAGGTACAAATAAACGTCATAAGTTAGGCTCTAGAATCCCTATTTTAAGTGCTAGGATCTAATAACCTCATTTTACTTTTACGGATATATCTTCTGAACGGTATGTTTTTTTCAAATTCTGTTTTCGCAAAAATTACACACAAATTCAAAGCAACGCGTGTAAAAAATACAACTCAGCACTAAACCTTGATTTCATTTTCTTCAAATAGCCAAACGTCAGCGCAGCGGAAACTTGAATATCTCCGCAGTTTCATGACCAAAGACATTAAATATATATCTCTTTGTTCATGACACACAAATTTCATTTTGACATACACATTTACACACGTATGTATGTTTTCTTTTTGTTGTACGTCCATAGGAAAAAAAAGTTCTGTGAAATGTTTTTGTTGAATAGCTACAGTCCATGGCCCTTTATGGAGGATAAGACGTCCGGGCCGATACCTCAACGCGTTCCAGAGGGTCATGGTCAACCGGCTGCCCCGTACCGCAAGGTCTCCGGTGAGGTGGCTAGCCTCCTTGCTGGACTGCCGCTGTAGGATTTGGAGACAAGAGCATTCGCGCCTATTTATGGGTAACGCTACGCTGGGGCGAGAGTCCTCTGCCGCGGCAAATCGCAGCACGGCGGATGGAGCTCCGCTAGGATCTCATGGTATGGGGACAGTGACTGTCGCAACCCAGCGCTGAGCACAACGCAATTTTGGACCTACTTTAAATAGTAATAACGTGACAATACAAATAGTTATGACATCACAATTTACAATTACAATTATTTATATCTCCCTAATCTGACACATTGAAATTATTATATCGACCCTTTTTAAATGTTTTTTTTTGATCAAGAAAAAGATATAATTTCGTGTTTTCACTTTCATTTGCCACTAGAACAAGGATGTATCCCTGATATATATATTTGCCACTAGAACAAGGATGTATCCCTGATATATATATTTGCCACTAGAACAAGGATGTATCCCTGATATATATATTTGCCACTAGAACAAGGATGTATCCCTGATATATATATTTTTTCCGGGCTTACCTACATTCACTTTTTGACCATTTCCAATTGATTCGAAAACAACCAAAATTAAAAGGAAACTATAAATTAAGGCCAAAATACGCGTCTACGTGGAACCCTCAAATAATTTTACAACTCGTCGCTCAATGGGGCCCTAATATGGAATAATCTTTAAAAGATTTCTCGAAGCTTGTAATCTTATTAGCCTTTTGCACAGCTCACAAAGCGCAAACAATTACTTCAATTAAAATTAAAAACATTAATATTTGCCCTATCGGAGTCAACATTATAATTTCTGATATCATTAAAACATCTGCTACCGGTCGTGACCAACCAATTTTATTCCTGCCTTACTTCAAAGAAAATATAAATATTTGTCCAGCGACAACCTTGAAAGATTATTTGTCGGTTACAAAAGATTTAAGGCCAAATACAGTTAAAAACCTTCTGATGACATACAAGTGACCTTACAAGGCCACCTGCACACAAACCATCCGCCGATGGATAAAGCAAGTGCTCGCGAAGAGCGGTGTGGATGTGTCGACGTTCGGTGCGCACAGCACCCGACACGCTGCCTCATCCACGGCGCGTGCGCAAGTCGTCTCGCGTCTGTTGGTTGGTCACAATCATCGGAGATGTTTGCAAAATTCTATAATCGCCCAGTGATGCTTGTTTTGCAAGATCAGTTTTTCTGCCTGGTTAACAACCGGACTATATTTATGTAATTGTTCATGATTTTCTTAGTATAAATGGATGTTGATTTATAAAAGAACAAAATAATAAACCTTTTTTGTTTTACACTAATCTAAGAAAGTTGTGTTAAGTTATTAAATGATTTCTAATAGTAAAACACTAGTTTTAATCTTAAACATTTAAAACTATCTAAATACAACATTTTTTATCTCTAAACATCTCGGACTCTAAAGAATGAAGAGTGTCACCGCCGTTGTGGCGGGTCGGACGGAGCGCAGGCAAGAAAGATTTTCAATTTAAGTTGCCCGTACAATGAAGGTACTACATGTGTCTATTATTTATCTTCAAATGAAACGTTTCATAATTGGGATAGAACTTCACTTACAGGTAAGTTCGTTTAATCATCAATAAGTTTTGCTACAAAAGTAAGAGACAGGAACGAATCGCTGTAAAACCGACTCCACGTAGCCTTGTCTGCGCTACCCTTAGTTAGAGTATATTTTAAGCCTGCTTAGGCGCGGAGAGGCGAGGCGGCCCGCGAAATGAGGAGCAAAACGCTCGCCGCCATGACTGAAGCTGGCTGGAGCTGCGGTGGTGAGCGTTAAAAGTTTAAAACCACTACGATAAGTTCGCGGGGGACTGCCGGCGCCGGAGCCCCGCAGCGCTGGAGCCGTGACAGAAACCATGCCTGCTGCATGTTGTATGCTCGCTTACATACTGCATGCTTGCTTGCATAATGCATGCTTACTTGCATGCTGAATGCTAGCTTGTGTGCTACATGCTTACTTGCTTGCATGCTTACTTGCATGCTGCAGGCTTGCTTGCATGCTGCATGCTTGCTGCATGTTGCATGTTCATGTAATATTATACCGAGTTCTGACGGGCAATTGTGTTTGTTTGTCTTGCTATTCAGTTTTACAAGGCGTTTTTTTTATTACGGAACTCTAATTAATATTAAATTTAATAATCGGATTTCGTATTTTTGATGTTTCGAATTACCATTGAGTCGGACTTTTTGTTATTCGGTCTATTGAAACTCGGTATTTTAAGAATAGTAATTATAAACATTAGGACTATGTTAGAATCATAAAAAGGATGAATGATAAATCGGAATTGTCATATTAGGAATTTTGAACCATTCGGAATTACGAGTATGAAAATCGGTATTTTGAAATTCGTATTTGTGACTGTTGAAATAAAGTTTCTCGTGTGCACCTTAAAACCACTTTGTTTAACCACCACCACATCAACATTACACCACTTATAACTGTAGCAAAATTTATGTTCGGAAACATAATACTTCGAACAAATGTTATTTAATGTTATTAAAAAGTTATTCGACCAAATGAAACGTAAGAGTAACGAAAAAAAATTTAATTGATAATAAGTCAAAGGTCAACTGAACAGTGGCAAACGTGACTTTGATGAAGTGATAAACGAAACGATAATGGTTGGTTGAAAGTTTTAGGTGAAATTAAATTTCGGCCAAATATTTTTCGAACTTATGAAAGGAAAACACAGACTGGGAACTGGAAAACCTATAACGAAGAACCCTTTATGCGTGCGCCCGACTCGAACTTGGCCGATTTATTTTAATAATGATAACTGACGAAATAAATAAATTGGTAGGTACCTATTTAATATTTTTGATAATAACGTATGTTAGGTCGCACAGTTCAGTACGAGTGGCCAGGGGTGAGCGACGTAGTACTGTTTCCCACTCGCGCCACAGATACCAGTGCTCACAGAAGTGTTTAGTATATTGTTTACATCGAACAAGTTGCGGAGCCAGTGCTGGTGTGGCGAGTACGGGTGTGCGCACAGACAAGCCATTCCTAAATTTATAGATGGTAAGTGCTACTCATTAACTATTAATATATACTCTATCTATATCTATACTTAATATATAAAACTGAAGAGTTGGTTTGTTTGTTTGCTTGAATGTGCTAAACTCAGGAACTACAGGTCTGATTTGAAAAAAAAATTCAGTGTTACATTGCCCATTTGTCGAGGAAGGCTATAGGCTATATATTATAATCACGCTAAGATCAATAGAAGCGGATCAGACGAAGTTGCTCGGGTCAACCAGTACTAATATTTAAATAAAGCTGAAGAGTTTGTATGTTTTTTTGTATATATCATCACGCTAAGACCAGTAAGAGCGGAGCAGTAATGAATATTGTGACGCAGACGAAGTTGCGCAGTCAACTAGTACTAATATATAAAGCTGAAGAATTTGTTTATTTGCTTGAACGCGCTAATCTCAAGAACTCCTGGTCCGACCTGAAAAATTCTTTCAGTGTTAGATAGCCCATTTATTGAGGAAGGCTACCACTAAAAGGAGCGGAGCAGACGAAGTTGCAGTAATTTTTTCAAAGTCAAAACCATTCAATTAGATCATTAAAAAGGGTCTTTTGAACCTCATAATTTTTACAGTTTAAATGAAAAATAATAAAGTGACTCTAGTGTAAGAAGATAGATTATTATGGAGAAGAACGGACACAAAATTGTATAGTAACCTTCTAACACACAAAATTCTAATAACGGAACATAAATTAATAACTATGTGATAGGAGCTCGCGGTCAAACATTGGAAGCGGCACGGGTCGATCTCCAAGGTTAAGTAACGCTTGCCGAGTTGGGCTGTTGAAGTGTGACATGTGAGAGAAATGTTCTGCAACATTACTCGTACAGTTTGAATTTCGCGCGCCAGTGTTGCGATGCAAACATCTGAATTATCCAAAATAAAACCAAATCTATCTTAGCTATGGTTTTTAGAAAATTAAAATGTGGTTTACACATTCATTTGAGTTTATTCTTTTGTTTATTCTTTGGTCTGTTTAATATTATGTAGTGCCACATTAACTCCTATCAAGAAATAATACATTTGGCAACACTGACTGTCGCTTGCGCAAGCGCACGCTGGCTGACGCACAACTATGTTATCCATAATATAAACAAGTAGTTGGGAGCTCGTTCTGTATACCTATAGCTCTTGAGTTTCGTGTCGGGTTTTCCTCATTTTTTTCCTCATACATTGCCTTTCCGATAAATGGAACATAACGCAGATTATTTTGAAGTGAATCGACGAAAAGTTAGGTTACTGTTGTAAATTGTGAATGCAAAACAAAGAAAAATATAGTTCTGACAGACAATAATTTGCCGAGAGACAGAAAATAAAGGCAGAATATAAAAAGTGAAAATCTAGGGCACGCCTAAAAGTGATCTGTGAGAACGAGCGCGATGAATTTGTGTGTATAGGAGTGGGGCATGGCGCGCTGGCTACTGCTGCTGACGCTGGCGCTGGCGACGCGCGCGGCGCGGGCGGGCCCGGCCGGGCCGCCGCGCTGTCCGCCGGCGGCGCGCTGCGTGCCCGGCGGCCACAGCGGCGACCGCGTCGGCGAGTACACCTACAGCGTGGACGGTAAGACGCTCTCACCTCACGTCCCACGCTCTGGGCAGCCTGCTCGACCCTGCTAATAATACGATCCACTAATTGATCAAACTGAATAATTGGCTAACAAGGACAACTCTTGTAAGCTGTTAGCAGCCAGGTGATGACTAACCTTTCTCTATCTTCAATGTACTTAGACAATACATGTTCTACTGAGTTGTCTCAAAACATATTCATGAACTAGTTGACCCGCGCAACTTCGTCTGCGTCACAATTTTCATAACTGCTCCGCTCCTATTGGTCTTAGCGTGATGATATATAGCCTATAGCCTTCCTCGATAAATGGGCTATCTAACAATGAAAGAATTTTTCAAATCGGACCAAGTAGTTCCTGAGATTAGCGCGTTCAAGTAAACACACTCTTCAGCTTTATATATTAGGATTTAGATGTGATTAATCTATATCTATACTTCTATACTAATATATAAAGCTGAAGACTATGTTTGTTTGCTTGATCGCGCTAATCTCATAAACTACTGGTCCGATTTGAAAAATTATTCGTGTTAGCCCATTTGTCGCGCTAAGACCAACAGGAGCGGAGCTGACGAAGTTGCGCGGGTCAACTAGTTTTATTATGTAAGTACCTACTGTACCCCATTCAACTTCTCTGATGAGTAATTGCTGAGTATTATCCCACTATAAGTACTAATGTAAGTAATGTTAAGTAAATTTAAAAACGACAAGTAGCTAAACCTAGGCAGTCTAGCAGAAGGTACCTATGGCTTGTAGGCAAATATATATTTTGCTCTACAATGCTCCGATTGTGTTCATAGCATTTATCTGTTGGTCACCATCGAGTGTTCAATCAATCGCTCGATGACTGTTCCAGTCATTCATGAGCGACCTGACGCGACTGACTTTATCACGCGCTATGCTGCTTCTGAACTGAATATTTTGAATTAAGAACGTTTCAAATGATACTGCTGGCAGGCTAAAGTAGGTAAAGTTTGACAAATATTCCACTGAAAATCAAATGGGGGCCATGTCCAGTGAGCCTTTGTGATGTAGGTGCGAGCTGAGTCAGTGCGGCGCGCGGCGGCGAGCGCGGCCGAGCGCGGCCGAGCGCGCCCGAGCGCGCCCGAGCGCCTGTTCACTACAGTCCTACTGATAACAAGCGCAGAGCTACCTAATTTATGTACTAACCTCTGTTGACATATTAAAACTTGTCAGAGCAAAAAAACAAATGATCAACTTCTAACCGCGGTAACATTTCGCGTTTGACAGTTTTTTTTTGTTAACAGTTTAATAGGTAGTATAACGTTTTACCTTTTAAACTCATCATCATATGCCTAGCCTTTTCCCAACTACATTGGGGTCGGCTTCCAGTCAAACCGGATTCAGCTGAATACCAGTGTTTTACGTGGAGCGGCTGCCTACCAGACCTCCACAACCCATTAACTGGGTAACACGGTACTTCTTGGCAAGACTGGAGTCAGATTTACTGGCTTCTGACAATCCGTAACGACTGCCAAAGATCTACAAATGACAGCCGGGACCAACGGCTTAACGTGCTTTCCGAGGCACGGAGGAAACTCGGTATGTCAAGATGGTCACCCATCCACAGACCAACCTTGGCAAGCGTTGCCCTTTAAGATCGACCCGTGCGGCTGTTATTATTTAGCCACGAGCTCGTTTAACGTTTTACCTTTTAAACTGTTAACAAAAAAATACTCTGTCCATAGATAGGTTGTGATAGTATAAAATACGGTGAAAATTTAACTATGACCTATTTAATAAGCTTACTTCAAATTTGAGTACATCTCCTTCGCTAGCGATATACCTGTTCCAAAGTTGGATGGTTTAAGGCATTTCCGACAACCATTTATGGTTCCTTTTTTGAGATGACCGCAAGTTCCATTAGGTACATGTTGCTAAGTTCGAAATACCACATGGATGTGGGCAGGGACATCAACGTTTTTTTATTCCGGAAAAAACTCGCTAATTACAAGCAACGTGTCACGGCGCAGTGCACGTCGCCATGAAGGATGGCCGCGACACATTAGCTGAAGCCTCCAATAACTGAAGATTGATGATCAATGTGGCGATCCATTTATGAAGGGGATTAATGTATTGTTTCATTTAAGCTTATTATTGTGGTCGCAATAAAATTACTCCGCGACTTTAGGTTCACTTTACCTCTAGTATTGTATATTTTGTGTTGATCGGTCTTTTTATTGAATAGGTATGCATCTGCTGATTGAATACTCCGACGGCGGCTACTTCGCATTAAAATGCTCGGGAAATCTCACGCTCGACAACCCAGCCATTCCGCGCTTTGACTCACAGCTGCGCGTCTTCAAAGCACAGCTGAAGGACTGCCCGGCGCCGAGCGGCTCGTACGGCGCCGTGCTGCGGAACCTCAATGTGTCCGTGTCCGACAAGCTCAAGCTGGTCGGCGCCGGCAAGCTGTCGGCCGCGCACCTGGCCCGCCTTGGCGACCTGCAGGCGCTTGAGCTCGTCGACGTCGAGCTGGCGCCGCGCACGCTGGCCGCGCCCGCCCGCCTGCGCAGGCTGACCCTCGACCACGTGCGCCTTCCGTCCGGTGAGCTGCACCAGCTTCCGCTCTCACTCCAGATGCTGGAGCTGATGCGCATGGGCACCGACGTGTCGCGCGAGGTACTGGCGCGCCTGCCCAACCTCGTCAACGTCACGGTGCGTGACTCCAGCAACGTGAGCGTGGCGGTGGGCGGCGCGCTGCAGGTGCTGGCGCTGGAGATGCCGGAGGCGCGCGTGCCCAACGCGCTGTCACCGACGTTGCGCAGCCTCACAGTGTTCGGCTGGGCCGAGCGCAGCCCCGCGCCCTGGTCGGCGTGCGCGCTAGACGCGCTCAACTTGCACTACGTGACGGCCGAGGAGCTGCCGGCGCGCTGGGTGAGCGCCTGTGCCAACCTGAGCGTCCTGCACGTGAAGTACGGGTCACACTTGCGCGCGCTGCACGCGACGTCGCTACGTGGCGCGCCGCGCCTGCGGGAGCTGAGCCTGGCGTCGTGTGCGCTGGAGGCGCTCCCGGAGGGGCTGCTGGACGACGCTGTGGAACTGAGCGTGCTCGACTTGTCCGGAAACCATCTGAAGGAGCTGCCGAGGTGAGCACTTGTCCCTTGCCGTATATGTTCGTAGAGCACGCGTCACTACTATAGTTAGCTTTATTTGGTCTCATCCGCAGTGGCCTGTTCGTGCGCACGCGCTCTCTGCACACGCTGAACCTGTCCAGAAACCGGCTGACGACGGATGTGTACTCGTCGCTGAAGGCGGTGACGTCACTCAGCTCGCTGAAGCTCAGCTACAACGACCTGCGCAACCCGTGCGGCGGCGCCGACGACACTGTGCGAGGTAAATTTACCAAGCGCGAGTGCTTGCCGAATCCATGCGAAGGGTTGAATGATGATGTAAAGTCAAATAATTCAATCCAAGATTCAAAGCATTTATTTCAAGTAAACTATTTACAAGCACGTAATAATCTCAATTATGGACAATTTTCCGGAAAGCTTTTACGGCTGTCAAAGGGTTGATATGTTTGAATTGGAATTCAACCGTGCAACCTGGAACGTTAGGTCTTAAAAAATATTAATACGAGACCTCAGGTGAAGAATTTAAAGATTTCGTAGTTTTTGTTGGTATATTGGTGGAAAAATTTACAATTTCTTGAGCTAATTCTAAATTAGAGCTTTTGGAACCATGTGCAGTCTCTAGTAAAAAAACAGTGTTTCGTTCTTTAACTTTAATAACTTTCCAAACTGTCTTTATTTTATTTTCTGCCGATTTGATCTGGTTGCTAATGTATAGGGCTTCAGCTACCTTGCAAGTATTTATGAACACCTTAGAATATTTGTTTACATACAAATAAATGTTATGTAAATTAAAAGAAACAGTGTTTTTGAAAGGCCATATAGTCTTTCCCTACTTAGCCAATAACACTATTTCAAGAAACTTAGCGTGTCAGACAGAATGCCAGTGCAACTATGGAGCAATGTTTCCTTCCCCCACTATTTAGCTAGTTTTAAAAACCAACAAAACTTTAAGTTTAACATTTACTTTTAGTGTGCAAACGAAAACCTTGTCGACCAGTATGGAAACCATACCCATGGCGGACACAAACAAGATATAGCACAGTGTATTGACACTGTGCTATGCACGTGCATGTGCTGTCCACCATGGGTATGGCCCTGATTTACTATGGCATTAGTCACATTAATGTGAGTCACGGGAATTTCGAAAAAATCAAGTGTTATAAACTGATATAAGGGATGATGAATAAAAAGCTAATTCGTTAAAATATTTTTTATTAAATTTGATCCACATCAAGCATAAGATCATTTAAAAAGGCAGCGGGTGCGTCTGTTGCTTCCTGATGTCTGGCCTAAGACAGATAATAAACTATACTTTGTCTTCCTTGTTGTGTTGGGTGTAACAAAATATATGTATATAGTACTGTTTCATTCAAAAATAACGTGACTGGATTCGCCCTCTGATCAATATCAACATCATCATCATATCAACCGAAAGACGTCCACTGCTCGACATAGGCCTCCTCCAAGTGTCGCCACAACAAACTGTCCTGTGCGTCTCGCATCCATCGGCTACCAGCGACCTTCACCAGGTCATCGGTCTACCTTGTAGGAGGCTTTCTAACGACACGTGTGTCTTCCGGTACGCGGTCGCCACTCCAGAACTTTTCGGCCCCATCAACCATCTGTTATGCGAGTAATGTGCCTTGCTCACTGCTACTTTAGTTTGGTGAGCACATCGGTAAGCATTGCTCTCTTCATTGCCCTTTAAGTGACCTTAAGCATTCTGATGGGGCCCAATGTGAGCGACCACGTTTCAGTTCCATAAGTCGTCACTGGTAACGTTCACGCACTGGTCACTCGTTTTGAGACACTGGTATGTGGGACGAGAAGATACCATGCAACTTCCCGAATGCTGCCCAGCTGAGTCGGATTTGACGGTTGACATCTTTCTCGAAGTTGGCGCTACCTAACTGGACCGTTTGTCTTAGGTAGAAGTACTCGTCTAAAACTTCAAGTGTAGAGTCTCCGATCTTGATAGGAGTGGATGCTACATGGGTATTTACCATGATCTTGGTTTTGTCCATGTTCATTTTAAGACCTACTCTTCCGCTAGCTCTACTGAGCTCATCGAGCATTGTTCTTAGATCCTCCGTAGTCTCACTATGACGACTATATTGCCGGCATTGACATTAAAGCCTCCAAAACCTTGAAGACATCCTCCATTGCGGTCTTAACGTTACGGAAAAATGACGTCTTCTCACACCCCGCTGTAGGAGATTAGGTTTCAAGGTCTGATCATGAAGTCGGACTGACATTTTTGTACCAATCATTTCAGCACCTCGATGTATTGATGATGATGATGATATAGTCAATCTGGCACCGTTGGAGAGACTGCAGCACAGCCCAAGTCTCAATCGAATCGAAGGCTTTCTCGTAGTTTACAAACGCTAAGTCGAGGGGCAGATTTTACTATTCGGTCTTTTGTATAACCTGCCGCAGTGTAGGTATGTGGTTAATGGTGATTCAAAATTTCAAAGCATTTTATTTCAAATAAACCATTTACAGGCACTTTTGAAACGTCAAGATCGGTTAGTCAAAAACATGGAAGCTATTTGCACGTTCCAAAGCGTAGATCTCTATGGAGAAGAACGTGCAAGAAATTCCACGGACACTCTTTTAAATCATGTCCTGTTTTACAAAATTCTAAGTTACTTACTACTAGTACTACCTTACTTCTAGTTACTTGTTAAGATACTTGTTGCTTTTGCATGTGAGGACAATGCAAAGGAAAAAAAAGCTTATTATAAGATTTCAAAATATAAAGATTAAAATAAGCCAATGGCAGTTAAGAGATGACCAGTCTCAACCGACGGCGCCCGTTCACGAATATGACGCGTATATCGGCACCTTTCAGCTCAACCATTTTGAAGGGAACCGAATGATCCAACCCACGCGCCGCCATCAGCGAGATATTTGAATGAGCATGACATGCTCTCAACCACCATGCCCGTTCATGTCCAACAAGTAAAACTATAACTAATCACATAAAATGTAAATGGCGTCATGATACTCACATTTACAAAATTTTATAAATATGCTTCTACTTTACACTGACTTTCAATGACCAAATAATTAAAAATAAATGAATAAAAACAACGATTAAGTTCTTACACCAAAAAGAATAAATAAGTGATTATAATAATTATGTACGTACCTATAAAAAAGAGGGTGAGCATTTCTTCCAAATATAAAAACCTAACAAGTGGACCCAAGCAGCTGTGACTGTGGAGCAGGACCGGCCATTTAGCTAAGTGTTTTCATCGAGGATATAATCTTCCAGTTTATAATACGCTTGTCTACATAGTGTGCGTTTTATGCTTTCTTTAAATTTTCTCTCATTCAGTTCGAGAATATCAACTGCTACTATATTATAAAATTTAACACCCCATAAAAGAAGTGTGTACTTTAGCCAATCTGAATCGGGGTTGATCTAATTTGTTCTTATTTCTAGTATTAAAATTATGCCTGTCACTCATTTGCCTTTTCCCAACTATATTGGGGTCGGCTTTCAGCCTGATTTAGCTGAATACCAGTATTTTCCGAGGAGCAGCTGCCTACCAGACCTCCACAACCCATTAACTGGGTTTAGGAGGTATGCGGTACAGAGAGTAAAGTCCCGCATACCTCATTTGAAAAGGAGGATCCTCCAACCAGGCGGCTGTTGTGCCTGGCGGGCTACTGCCCGATAGTTGATATTCGGGCTGATGTATATGTTCAAATCGCACGGTAAACTCTGCTTGCGCGATGCAGGAATTCAACGTTGTAGTTCGCTGCTAGTCGGATAGATGGCGTCGCGGTTCTTTTTGTTGCGATGTAGATTTGCTCCGTAGGTTTTTCTTGTGGCGGCCTTGATGCCGCTACATCACTCCCCTCCGGAGACCGGAGGTCGATAGTGGATGAGTCGTCCATGCATCTTGAGATGCTTGCCAAGCCAGTTGAAGATTGATTCCAGTGAGTCGGAACCGGAAGTCGCAGAGTTCTCGGTGAGTCGGAACTATATGCGGTGCCCCAGTGAGTCGGGGTGATGAGATCCCAGTGAGTCGGGATGATGCTGCAGGCTCCAGTGAGTCGGAGTGGTGCTGCTGTTGGCTCCAGTGAGTCGGAACCGGTAGTCGCAGAGTTCACAGTGAGTCGGAACTGTATGCAATGCCCCAGTGAGTCGGGGTGAAGATAGAGGCTGAGGATGCTGAACAGGAATGCGCGGCTGCTGCATGCTGGTGGTCAGGATATCCGTAGAAGCCGTGGGTACTGGCTGGCTGTATGACTCGCTGCTCGAGAGCTTGAGGTCACGATGAGGAGAAGTGATGATGACGTCACGCTGAAGTAGTTGCACGAAGGCTGCGCTGACGTTCAATGTCGAGGGTCACCAGTTTAGGAGGTATGCGGTACAGAGAGTAAAGTCCCGCATACCTCATTTGAAAAGGAGGATCCTCCAACCAGGCGGCTGTTGTGCCTGGCGGGCTACTGCCCGATAGTTGATATTCGGGCTGATGTATATGTTCAAATCGCACGGTAAACTCTGCTTGCGCGATGCAGGAATTCAACGTTGTAGTTCGCTGCTAGTCGGATAGATGGCGTCGCGGTTCTTTTTGTTGCGATGTAGATTTGCTCCGTAGGTTTTTCTTGTGGCGGCCTTGATGCCGCTACATGGGTAAAACGGTACTTCATGGCAAGACTGGAGTCAGATTTACTGGCTTCTGACTATCCGTAATAATAATAGTCCTTCGCTATCTAGGATGTCGAAATATCCAGAGGAATAGCGAACCAGTAAGGATCGAGCGGGGTATATTTCAGGGCGATAGTTTGAGTCCATTTTGGTTTTGTCTAGCCTTGAATCCTCTTAGCACACTGCTAGAGAATTGAGGGCTAGGCTATCGGTAGGAGAGAGGTGGTTAGGTTATACCTCAACTCCTTTACATGGATTATCTGAAACTCTTTGCCCCCACTAATCTGCAACTGATGGAGCTACTGAAAGTAACTGAAACATTCAGTAACGCCATCAGGATGGAGTTTAGTGTAGACAAATGTGCGGTCATGCATGTAAAGCGTGGAGAGATAATCAGTTTGTGCTAGTGATTTACATGCTCCAGTTATGTGTTGGATGGTTTCAGAGGCACTGTTGCAGTGTTTGCATGAGTCAGTAGGCCTCTTTAGACACTTCAAATGGAATGGGACACCAACCGACGATTATCCCTGTATGCACTGTGAAAGTATACCCAAGGACAATCCCCGGTTGGAGCAAAACTATTGCAAAATATGGAAACAAAAGATGAAACGCTATGGGTTTGGCTGGTTTAGTGGACTAATAACTACTACTATGGAAGAACTATTGGCCCCTGCCTGACCATTGACTATTAAAACGGCTTTAAAATAGCAGGGGGTGACATGCACACTCAATAAATGGGCCCCCCGAAAAGGGTCGCTAGCACAAAGTGACGTAGCGCCAAGGGGGCAACATATCCTGAGGTGCTAGAGGAGTGGAGAGGTATACCACGGCTATCAGGACAATCCCGGAAGTACGGTCAAGATCCCTACCAGCACCTTACTGGATTATACGTCCTTCTCCCGAGCACGTTTGCTCTTGCGAATCTCCATTCAGACCGGCCGATTAAGGCTAGAAAGAGGTGGGAGCTCTGTTCCTCGTCAGTGTTCACTCCGGCCAGCCAATAAAGGCGAGCCAGAGATGAGGAACAAGAATTCTCCCTGGAGATCAGGTCCGTGGGGTCGCTAGTGCCCAACAGTTCGCCACAAAACTGCCTTGCGGATTTATTATTATTTATTATTATTCCATTTATTCATTTATATACATATTCAATACATTTTTAAATATTTCTATAAAAATACAAAAAACATTTAAAAATATAAAAAATAGTAGCCCACCGGTATCGGGAACAGGGTCCAAGCTACCGGTGGTCCGGGCTCCAGAGAGAGGAACCTCCTAACGATGCGCGCCGTGTCCAGGAGTACTGCTTTCTGGATCAAGCCCTTGATCCAGCTGCCCAACGAGAGCCTCTTGAGATGTTGGTCGAGGCTCTTGGCAATAATGCCATTGGCCGTCACGACTATCGGCACAATGACTGCTGTGTTCACATCCCACATGTCGACAACCTCGCGAGCCAAGTCAAGATACTTCGTTTGTTTATCTTTTTCTGACTTCACGAGGTTCTCGTCATGAGGGACTGCTATATCAACAATCATTGCGCGACGCTCTAGTCGGTCTATCACCACTATATCAGGCTTATTGGCAACAATAGTCCTGTCAGTGATGATAGACCGATCCCAATACAATGTGCAACTACCACTTTCGAGAACTGGGTCGGGCACATACCTATAGTACGGTACTTCCGATTCCACAAGATTATATTTAAGAGCAAGTTGCTGGTGGATAATCCTGGCTACAAGGTTGTGCCTGTGCAAATAGTCTCCGTTAGCCAGACTAGAACATCCGGAAATAATGTGGCGGATAGATTCCCCGGGCCGGTGACATGCCCGACATATGTCAACCGTACCGTCCTTCACAATGTATTTCCGGTAGTTATTAGTCATCATAACTTCGTCCATAATTGCACAGACAAAACCTTCGGTTTCCCCGAAGAGGTCACCAAAACGAAACGAGGCTACGGACGCTAAGAAGTCTACATCGGGCCCATGTAGGACCCGATAAAAGCGTCCGTGAAGCTCCTTGCTCTGCCATACCTCCCTGCGGTCGTTAGTATCTAATACCACAGGTTTGCGCCAGTTCTCGTTAGCCAAGGAGAGCGCGGTAAGGCCTTTGTCCACCGGTACCACATCTCGATGCATACCCACGTCGGCCTCTAGGAAGTATTCCCTAAGGCTGCATACCTCGCGGTTGTGCAGGGTCTTAGCATTTAAGAAGCCACGACCCCCGCACTTCCGCGGGATATACAGCCTCATCACCGATGACCGTGGGTGATGCTTCCGATTTGCGGTAAGCAGTGAACGTACCCTCCTATCCAGGGCGTCAAGTTACGTCTGAGTTCATTAGAGTATGCCGAAAGAATACATCAAAACCGGCATGACCCAACCGTTGAAGGCGCGCACCTTGTTTCCGCCTGATAAAAGACTGTTAAGTACTTTGTTCAGACGGCCAAAGAAGCGCTCCTTCAACGATTGTTTCATGTCAGTAGCACTGATGCCTAACGCTTCCGACATACCCAAATACTTGTAAGTTTCGGTTGAGGAGAGGGACCTAAGGTCTATGGAATCCGAGAGTTGTGTTCCCTCGGATTCCATAATCTCCCCTCGCTTTACATGTATGACCGCACATTTGTCCAAACCAAATTCCATCCTGATGGCGCCACTGAAGGTTTCTGTTCCTTCAGTAGCTTCATCAGTTGCAAGTTGTTAGGAGCAAACAGTTTTAAGTCATCCATGTAAAGGAGGTGCGATATGACCTGACCACCTCTTCTCAACCGGTAGCCTTGGCCCGAACCCTCCAACAATGTACTGAGAGGGTTGAGGGCCAGACAAAACCACAGTGGACTCAGACTGTCACCCTGAAATATGCCACGCTCGATCCTTATCGGTTCGCTGTTCGCCTGGGTCTGTCGACACGCTGGATAGTGAAGAACCGTCCTCCACTGCCCCATACATGATATCAGGAAGGTGCGTAAAACTGCATCAACTTTGGACAGTTCCAGCACCCTCATGAGCCATGTATGTGGCACCGAGTCATAGGCCTTCTTATAATCTATCCAGCATGTCGACAGATCTCTTCCGGAACGTCGAACCTGTTGGCTAATGGCTATGTCGATGAGGAGCAGCTCCTTAGTACCGCGGGATCCGTTCCTACATCCATTCTGAGAAGAAGACATTATTGAATTACTATCAATATGATGGTTAATCTTTCCTCTCAAAATGGATGTAAGAACTTTATAGACCGTCGGTAAACACGTGATCGGTCTATAATTTTTTGGCTCCGCGGAACTACCTGATTTATGGAGCAGGTGGGTTATTCCTGTAGTCAGGAACTGGGGCAGCGACCCTGACTCTAACGCAGACTGGAATTGAGATGCCAAGCGAGCGTGCGATCTTTTGAACCATTTAATCCAAAAGTTGTGCAGCCGTCCGGTCCCGGAGATTACCAGTTAGGCAACGGACGGACTGCACGAGCTACGTCTTGGGGGCTGATGTTAATTGCCCCCATTTCTGGTATCGGATCGCACGCGCGCTCGACCTCCCGAGTCCTATCGCCCTCGGTATGACTGACAGGCACCGACCAGATGCTGCGCCAGAATGAACACATGGCAGCATCATCCGGTAGGCGCGTATCAGTCACACCTTGGTCTGGTCGCTCCCAAGCCCTATAAACCCACCTCTCATTGCTTTGGAATGTGCGATTCTGAGTGTATCGCTCCACTCGCCGCTTGTACCGACGTATACGGCTTGCCCATGCATAGACTTTCTGCTTCAGGAAGTCGATACGCTCTGTGACGCGGGTCAGATAATCCCGAGGACTAATATCAGTCCCCGAGAACGCCCGCCTCACAAAGCGCATCACTCTGCGGCGAGTGTTGCCCTCCCTGAAGCAGATTAGTTTGCCGATGAGTGCTCTAGCCTCACCGATACGACGCTCGATCCTGCACTGCCAAGCTGGTACAGCTGGTCGTGTAACTCTGTCACTACTAGGAAATTTGACATGAGCTACACGACATGCTGCTGCAGCCGCACAGTACAAGATCGAGTGGGTATCGGCAAGGTCTTCGCTGCTGTCAAAATAACTTGTTAGCTGCGAATCTAGAGCACACACCAGCGCCCTATTTTTATTATGCATGGGCAAACGAGGTAGACGAGGTCTAAGCCCAGGCGGTGTAGAGCGATACTCTCGGAAGGCATCCTCCAAAGCGCTCCTCAATCGCTCATTGCATTGGGTACTCACGGATGTGGCCCCGTCATCATCATCTTCACCAACGTAGTTGAGTCGCGGTGAAACACTTGCACTGGGTTGTATTTGCACCGCGGCCGGTGGCGAAGTAGGTGAGACGCGGCTGCTCCGTGATTCCAGACGCAGTTTATCAAGTACGGCGTCATCCAACATACGGTTACGCTGGATAACCCGCACCTGATCCGATAATCGTTGGGCTGAAACGTTGACAGCTGGCTCAAGTGCCTGAAACAGAGAGAGCATCCGACCACGGTACGCAGTCAGGTTAGTTCCCCCCTCTGTAGCCCCGAAGTATGAGCGTATCACATTCTCGTTTATCGATTGCGACCATTTCATACGCTGCACACTTCCACCGGTAGCGGGGACCCTGTCAGAGGCCGGTGGGCCTCGAAGTCCTAAGCTGGCCGGTGGTCGGCCTCGTCCGCGCCGACGCGCAGGTGGTGGTGTCGTCGGCGGCGAGAAGTATTCGTCGCTCGAACTCGACGCAACTGCAGCTACCAGAATCCCTGGACTCGCGGCTGGCGCAGGTCCCGGCGGCTGCGAGGCGGAGCTGAGCGACGAACCCGAAGATGTTGGTCGTGCGTTTTGTTTTTAAGCTCGGCTTCTTGTCAGCATTTCACATTTTGTTGTCGGTCCAAAAAGCGGTAATTGTTGTTGTTCTTGATTTTATTGTTTTGTTCCTGGTTTTTTTTTTGTTGTACTGATTATATTTGCCATTTTAATGGTAATGATTTAATAAATTATATTGAAAATTGCGGATTCAGAAAAAAATTATGACGTCCGAGTTGACAGCCGAGCCACAGATTATTATTATTATTATTGGAATGTGTTTTTTCTTCTCAGCTCTTTGGCCGGTTTTTTGCTACATTTACGGGCCGAAACCAAGTAAATGCAGCGAGTGGTGTCTTATGTTGCGGGTGTGTTATGAGGGGTCGCTATTTCGTTTTCGTCTATTTGCATGAACTTTCTAACAATACGGCATGTATTTAAGATAGCAGCTTTTTGTAGAGTGATATAAAGAGTTTCTTTTAAATTAAGCAATTTCAGACTATGTAGAAGATAATTTGGGATAACGCCTGTTGTGGAGAGGACAATAGGGACCACATAAACCTTATCTTGTCGCCATATTCTAGTTATTTCATCCTTGAGTTCTGCATATTTGTTAATTTTTTCAGTAATTGTCTTCAGTATATTGTGAGTATTGGGCACAGCAATATCTATTAAATAGGTAACATTATTTATTTTATCTTGTAGGGTTATATCTGGTCTATTGTAGTGGATTGTCTTATCGGTAAGAATAGCGCGGTCAAAGTAAAGTTTATGTGTGTCATTTTCTAGGATAGTTTGTGGTGTATAATTATAATAAGGGGTATTTGTGTCTTGTATGAGTGCGTACTTAAATGCTAATTTTTGATGTATTACATTTGCCACCTGATTGTGTCGGTGTGTATAGTCTGTTTGCGTGAGAGTAGTGCACGCTCCGGTAATATGCTGGATGGTTTCTGGTTGGATGTGGCATTTACGACATTTATCATTTGTTACTGAAGGATCTTTGATAATGTATTTTCTGTAATTTCTAGTGTTGATTATCTGGTCTTGTATTGCAATCATAAATCCTTCAGTTTCCGGGAATAAATTACCTACTTTTAGCCATTTGTTCGAAGCTACAGTGTTTACATGGGCTTGTTCTAAGTCGTGAGGATGTCGGCCATGTAGTACTTTTTTCTTCCACTCTTCAATTTTTTGTGTCTGCGGGTTATTATTTATAATATCTGTATCTAACTGTTCATTTAAGTTAAGTGGAGTGTAATTAAAATCGTTTAAAACTATGGCTTTATGGATATTGCTTTTACGAGATTTAGATTGAAAGAATGTTTTAAGTCTACAGACTTGTTTCCGCCACAAATGCTGGATATCTATTAGGCCTCTTCCTCCGTTTTGTCTTTTGATAGTGAGTCTTTCTATTGCAGATTTCGGATGTAGGTTGTTATATTTTGTAAGTGTTGTACGGGTGGTTCTCTCTAATTGTTCTGTGTCTGTTTTTGTCCATTTAATAATTCCGAATGAGTAAGTTAAAATGGGAATGACAAATGTATTTAGAGCTTTGATGAGATGTTTACCGGAACGTTGAGTTTTACATAGGGCGTTTAGTCTCTTCTTATACTCTGCCGTAAGTGTATATTTAATTCTAACGTGATCTAGTCCTTTCAGTTGCTAATACCCTAAATATTTATATAAATCGCTCGATTCCATTGCTGTTATGGTGTCTGTGTCATTTACTACATAGCTGCCGGGCCGTATCTTACCTCGTATTATGTGAAGTGTTTTACATTTGTCAAGACCAAACTGCATGTTGATATCTTGACTAAACTCTGCTGTAGCCATTGCTGTTATGGTGTCTGTGTCATTTACTACATAGCTGCCGGGCCGTATCTTACCTCGTATTATGTGAAGTGTTTTACATTTGTCAAGACCAAACTGCATGTTGATATCTTGACTAAACTCTGCTGTAGCTTCAACTAGCTTTTTCATATCCTTTTCGGTTTGTGCATATATATACCGTCCATATAAATAAGACGTGAAATTGTTGTTTGGTCTGTAGTGTGTTTGAGACAATATCCAGCCCGACATTGCTGCAGCCAACGAGACAGAGGGTTTAGAGCGAGGCAGAACCATAGGGGACTCAGAGAATCACCTTGATATATACCTTTCTTGATAGAAATTTGTCGCGTTGTAATACTATTGTGGTTATGGTTAAGTTGGAGTGTGGTTTTCCACTGTGGCATTATGTTACGTAGGAAATCTATTATTTTTGAGTTAATTTTATAAATTTCTAATATTTGGATCAACCAGGAATGAGGAACACTGTCAAAAGCTTTTTTATAATCGATATACGTACAATGGAGATTTCTGTTTTTTGAAGTGGCATGTTTATGAATAGTAGAATCAATTATTAACTGTTCTTTGCATCCCATGTGGCCCCGCCTGCATCCCTTCTGCTCTTCTGCCATTATGTTGTGGCGTTCAATGTGCGAGTTGATTTTTGTTGTGATTGATGAAGTTAATATTTTATATATCGTGGGCAGGCATGTGATTGGTCTGTATTGGGAAGGTTGTGATGAATTTTTAGATTTGGGCAGCATGTAAGTAATGCCTGTTGAAATGAATTCGGGTATACTTTGTTGCCCTAAAATTATTTCTGTTAAATTTTTTGCTATGGGTTTGTATAATGATGTTAACTTTTTATACCAAAAATTATGTATTTTGTCCATACCAGGCGATTTCCAATTATGTAATCTGCCTATTATGTGTGCAATATCTGACTCTGTAATCTCTGAAAAATCCATTTCATCTATTGCACTCCAGTTTATTTCTTCTTCTACTATCCACGCAGCTTTATCATTATGTTTTACTTGTTCTTCCCAAATACTAGACCAGTATGCTTCTAATTGTTCTTTTGTAGGTTGAGTAGGTGTGTCTATGCTATTGTCATTATTAGTATCACTAGCTGGTTTGTGTAAGTTTCTGTAAAATATTTTTTCGTTGGTGGCAAATATGCTATTCTCAAGTTTACGCTGCTGTGCTTTTTATATCTTCTGAGTCTATGAACTTTGAGTGCTAATTTTTGTTTTAAAGTGTCTAGAAACTCTTCAGGTTTTTTGTTGATGTTTTCGTGTCTGGTGTGTGTAAAACTACTTTTAAATATTGCTTCAGCTCTTCTTACTACTTTATTTGACCTATTATTGTTGATGTATTGTGTAAGTCTACTACAATCTGCTCTAAGTTTTTCTATGTCTTTTTCTAACCTAACAAAGGTTAAGGCCAAGCTGGTTTAAAATTCTGTTTTGGCATATTATTCTCTAAGTGTTGCGTAATTTTATAGGCAAGTTCTTCAGATATGACTACTGCTGTGCAGTATATAAGAGTGTGAATATCTAAAAGTTGAGTGTCATCAGAGATAAATTGACATAGGATATTTTCATTAAACAAATTGATCAACCGAAAAAGGTTAGGGCTATATCGGAGTTTTGGCAGTCTGGGTCGAACTGCTGGGTTCATTCCAGAATATTGAACGAGGGTTGTTCTAAATTTATCAAGTACTTCTTGGATATACATATCGGTTGCTAGCTGTTGGTCTGCAGCGACAAAGGTTTCGATATAATTTTCTAGTGTTAGTGTTATCGATTCAGTCTGTGTGGAAATACTCGTGTAAAATGTTTGCGTATAAGCTTGTGATTGGTTATATGGTTGGGATTGATTATTAAGCTGTGGTTGTTGTTGAGTGGTTTCGTGTATGTTTTGTGATACTGGGGTAGAATCAATGCCTATAGTATTTTCCGCATCTTGTAGCTTATTTCGTGTTTCTTCTTTAAGTTGTTCTATAAGTTGAGGAGATAAAAGTTTATTTCTAACAATAGCTCTTCTCTGGTCAGAAATTCTTTGTTCTGAGACATTCACCTCAGGGTATTGTCGTGTAAAAAGTTCATGCAATTGCTGTCTATACGTGGTCATGTCAGTCTCTAATTTAGTGATGTAGAAGTAGGTTCGCATGATAAACAGGTTTACTTCTTGGCTCCATCTCATGCGAACTCTGGTTTTCCCAGCCTTGGTGGACGCGGGTAAAAAGGTTGACACCTCTCGCGCAACATTCAAGGTCGGATTGGGTGGGATTGTATTTAAACAAATAATGGGTGGTGATGACGGTATTGAAGGTGACGATGGCATAGATGGCGATGATGGCCTTGAAGGTGTGTATGATACTGTGCTAGGACTAAACGGCTCTACAGGGGTGTTTGTCCTGTCCGTCAGTCTGTCACCATCGTCAAAGATTTCGGCTGTAGTACCTTTGTCGGTGGGAGCCCGCCTGTTCAACTCCACACCGCTGACGGTTCGCATGCTGAGACACCCAGCGTCAGCTCCAGGTGCGCCCCGGCGATCGCCCCCGGGCAGCGGTCCTATACGTTTTCTTTTTGAACGTGTCTCCATGTTGAATGGGTTTCCAGAGCCACGTTAGCCACGCCAGTAATCTCTCATTCGTGTGTCCGCCCCCCACGTGATTAGATGGTCAATCAGGACGTGTGGTTGTTTAGGGGCTTATTATTATTATTATTTCGTTTATTTATTCTTATTACATACAAAGTATATTTTTAAATATATCTCTAAAAACCATAAAAAAATACATTTAAAAATATAAAAAGTAGTAGTCCGCCGGTGTCGGGAGCAGGGTCCAAGCTACCGGTGGTTAGGGCTCCAGAGAAAGGAACCTCCTCACAATACGAGCCGTATCGAGGAGTACTGCCTTCTGTATCAAGCCCTTTACCCAACCGCGTAACGCCAGCTTCGACAGATGTTCGTCGAAGCTTTTGGCCATCAGGCCATTGGCCGTAATGACTATCGGCACAATGATAGCTGAGTCCACATTCCACATGTCGACAACCTCGTGCGCTAAGTCGAGATACTTGATTTGTTTCTCTTTCTCGGCCTTCACGAGGTTCTCGTCATGCGGGATGGTAACATCAATTATCATTGTGCGGCGCGCTAATCGGTCTATCACCACTATATCAGGCTTATTGGCAACAATAGTCCTATCAGTGATGATAGATCGATCCCAGTACAACGTGACATGGTCATTTTCGAGAACTGGGTCGGGCACATACTTATAATACGGTACCTCAGCATCCACAAGTTTGTATTTCAAAGCTAGTTGCTGATGGATAATCCTGGCCACTTGGTTATGCCTGTGCAAGTATTCGCCGTTAGCCAGACGAGAACAACCAGAGATAATATGTCTGATGGACTCACCCGGACGGTGGCATGCCCGACACACGTCCACCGTCCCATCCTTGATAATATGCCTCCGGTAGTTATTCGTCAAGATAACTTCGTCCATAATCGCACAGACAAAACCTTCAGTCTCCCCGAAGAGATCACTGAATCGTAGCCAGGCCACGGACGCTGAAAAATCTACATCGGACCCATGAAGAGCCCGATAGAAGCGCCCGTGAAGCTCCTTGCTTTTCCATACTTCCTTGCGGTCATCTGTGGTAAGTATCACAGGTTTGCGCCAGTTCTCCTTAGCCATGGATAACGGGGTGAGACCCTTGTCCACTGCGACAACATCTCAGTGCATACCCACATCAGCTTTGAGAAAATATTCTCTGAGATTGCACATCTCGCGGTTGTGGAGAGTCTTGGCGTTTAAAAAGCCTCGACCTCCACACTTTCGCGGGATGTACAATCTCATCACCGACGATCGTAGGTGATGCATCCGGTTTGCGGTCAGCAGTGTACGGACCCTCCTATCCAGGGCGTCAAGCTCAGTTTGAGTCCATTTGAGTATGCCGAAAGAGTACATTAATACCGGCATGACCCAACCGTTGAAGGCGCGCACCTTATTTCCGCCCGACAAAAGGCTATTCAAAACCTTTTTCAGGCGGCCAAAGAAGCGTTCCTTCAACGATTGCTTCATGTCAGTAACACTAATGCCCAACGCTTCCGATATACCCAAATACTTATAGGTTTCGGTTGAGCTGAGGGATCTAACCTGTATGGAATCCGAGAGTTGAAATCTCTCAGATTCCATAATCTCCCCTTTCTTTACATGCATGACTGCACATTTGTCCACACCAAATTCCATCCTGATGGCACTACTGAAGGTTTCAGTTACCTTCAGTAACTCCATCAGTCGCGAATTGTTGGGGGCAAAGAGTTTCAGATCATCCATGTAAAGAAGGTGAGATATGGCCTGACCACCTCTTCTCAACCGATAGCCTAGACCTGAACCCTCCAGCAATGTGCTTAGAGGATTCAGAGCTAAGCAAAACCAAAGCGGACTCAAACTGTCGCCCTGAAATATTCCCCGTTTAATCCACACAGATTCATCGTCTCCCTGAATTGGTCGACATCCTGGATAGCGAAGGACTGTTTTCCATTGCCTCATACATGACTCAAGAAAGGTGCGTAGAGTTGCATCTATTTTGTACAACTCCAACACCCTCATGAGCCATGTATGTGGCACAGAGTCGTAGGCCTTCTTGTAGTCTATCCAACATGTCGACAGATCCTTGCGAGATCGACGAACCTGTTGGCTTATAGCCATGTCTATGAGGAGAAGCTCCTTAGTGCCGCGGGACCCCTTCCTACATCCATTCTGAGAGGTGGACATAATTGAATTAGTCTCAATGTGTTCATTAATCTTCACTCTCAGAATGGATGTAAGAAGTTTATAGACCGTTGACAAACAAGTAATTGGTCTATAGTTCTTGGGTTCCGCGGGACTACCGGTCTTATGGAGCAGGTGGGTAACGCCAGTTGTTAGAAACTGTGGTAGCGACCCAGACTCTAAGGATGACTGGAATTGAGTTGCCAGGAGCACGTGTGAGCTGCTATACCATTTGAACCAGAAGTTATGCAGTCCGTCCGGTCCTGGAGATTTCCAGTTCGGTAACGGACGGACTGCTTTGGCTACATCTAATGGGAAGATGTTAATTTTTTCCATTTGTGGTATAGCTTCACACACGCGCTCGACATCGCGCATCCAGCCATCCTCGGTATGACAGACGGGCACCGACCAGATGTTTCGCCAGAATGTATGCGTGGCGATATCATCCGGGCGGCACACATCCATCACACTTAGTTCAGGTCGCTCCCAAGCTCTATACACCCACCTCTCATCGCTTTGGAACATGCGATTCTGCGAGTATCGATCAACCCGCCGCTTATACCGCCGAATACGGTTCGCCCATGCATAAACTTTCTGCTTCAGGAAGTCGATGCGCTCCGTGACGCGGGACGTGTAATCTCGAGGGCTGATATCAGTCCCCGAAAACGCCCGTCTCACAAAGCGCATCACGCGAGGGCGTTTGTTGCCCTCCCTGAAGCAGTATAGTTTGCCGATGAGTGCCCTAGCCTCATCGATGCGCCGCTCGATCCTGCACTGCCAGGCTGGTGCAGCAGGTTTTGGTCGAATAGCTTCATTAGTAGTATTAAAATTGACATTTGCTAAACGACATGCCGCAACAGCCCCGCAATACAGGATCGAGTGCGTATCAAGGAGGCTCTCGCTGCTTTCAAAGATTTTCTGCAGCAGCGAGTCCAAGGCACACACCAGCGCCCTATTTTTTTTGTGCATGGGTAACCGTGGTAGTCGGGGCCTAAGTTCGGTCGGGATTGACCTATACTCGCGAAGCGCATCCTCCAGTGCGCTCCTCAGTCTATCGTTGCACTGGCTACTTACCGTGACAACCCTATCATCTACCTCATCACTGACGTTGTTGGGCCGCGGTGTGATTGCGCCACTAGCTGGCGCCTGAACCGCGGTCTGTGTCGGGGTTGAGATGATAAGATTGCTCAGTACCTCTGAGCGCAGCCTGTCAAGTGCGGCATCGTCCAACCTATGATTACGTTGGATAACCCGCACCTGATCCGACAATCGTTGGGCCGAGACGTTCACGGTTATTATTATTATTATAGTGAGTTCTTTATTTTTCGTCTCTTTTGAGAGAGAATATGACCTTACACACGGGCCAGAGCCAAGTATGTAAGGGGAAATTTAAATTGAGAAGGTGGATGAAAGTGTTGCAGAAGTCAAGAACTTTCGAGTGATGCGACAGGTGTTAAGAATGGTGGCTTTTTGGAGCATATAAAGAGTATGAGTTGGCATCTGTAAAGTTTCCAGGCTTTGTGTAAGAGATTTTGGTATTATGCCCGTAGACGAAAGAACTATGGGGACAATGTGGACGGTTTGAGATTTCCATTGGGTTTTAATTTCTATGGCGAGATCTTGGTACTTACTGAGCTTTTCGGATATTGTGGTTTGAATATTGTGTGAGTTAGGTATTGCTATATCTATCAAATATACAGTTTTATTAATTTTATCGTGAACTGTAATATCAGGTCTGTTGTAGTGAATAGTTTTGTCTGTTATTATTGTTCGGTCCCAATAAATTTTGTAATCTTTACTTTCTAAAACTGTTTCTGGTTTATATTTATAGTATGGTATAATTTCATTAACGAATTTATATTTATATGCTAAATGTTGGTGTATAATTGAAGCGACTTGATCATGGCGGTGTTTATAATCAGTTTGTGCTAGTGATTTACATGCTCCAGTTATGTGTTGGATGGTTTCAGAGGCACTGTTGCAGTGTCTGCATGAGTCAGTCGGCTGATTCTGGTCTTTCATTATATATTTCCTGTAATTACGAGTGGCTATTATTTGATCCTGTATGGCCAGCATGAAACCCTCTGTCTCTGGAAACAATTCGCCTCGTTTGAGCCATTCGTTCGACTTAGTTTTATCGACGTGTGACTGGTTCAGGGACGCTCGGTGTCTTCCATGTAGAGCTTTTTCCGACCAAACTGCAATTTTTTGTTGATTACTTACAATGTTTTCATTAATTTGCGTATTTGTATTTTGTAGATTTAGTGGCGTAAGTTTTTTATCGGTTTCCGAAATCTGTTTGTGTAATAATGAGTTTTCTGATTTGCTATGGAAGTACGCTCTGAGTGAATGTATCTGTTTGTTGTGTAAGTTGTTAATATCTATGAGTCCTCTTCCTCCTTCTTGGCGGGGAAGTGTAAGGCGCTGAATACATGATTTTGGGTGGTGTTTTCTGTGCTTGGTTAGGAGTGTATGAACAGTTCGCTGTAATTTTTTTATATCAGTCTTGGACCACCGTATTATTCCGAAAGAATACGTGAGAATAGGTACTGCAAAAGTGTTTATGGCTTTAATCGTATTTCTAGAGTTAAGGTTACTTTTTAAAATAAGGTTAAGGCGGTGTGTGAATTTTTTGAGTAGTTCTTGTTTTGACAACTTTTGCTGTATCTGTCTCGATTGCTTAAAACCTAAGTACTTGTATGTACTCAATTCGTCCATTGGCTCAATCGCTTCACCAGATCCGAGTGTGTAACTATTATTTTGTATTTTACCTTTTACAATTGACAAGATTTTGCACTTATCAACTCCGAATGACATACAAATATCATCAGAAAATTGCTGTGTTATATCGGCTAGTTGGAAAAGTGCTTCCTTGTCTGCTGAATATAACTTTATGTCATCCATGTACATTAGGTGTGTTAGTTTGTATTGTGTATTGCTGTTTTCTAGTGTGAACCCTACGTCTGTTTTATCTAGCAAATGTGAGAGAGGATTTAGTGCCATGCAGAACCACAGAGGACTTAGGGCGTCTCCTTGAAAAATTCCTCGTTTTATACTAATTGGTTCAGTAGCTACAATCGTTGAGGATGAATTAATTTTAAGAACAGTTTGCCAATTCTGCATAGACGTTTCTAAGAATTGCTTCAGTACTGGATGAATTTTATAGAGATTTAAGACATGTAATAACCAGCTGTGCGGGACTGAATCGAAAGCCTTTTGATAGTCGATAAACATAGTGTGAATATCCTTCCTACTTTTAACAGCACTGTTCATAGTGATTGCGTCGATGGTAAGTTGCTCTTTACACCCTTGGCTATTCTTACGACATCCCTTTTGTTGTTCTGCTAGAATATTATTTTTAGTTAAATGCTCATATACAACTTCGCTTATGCAGGCTGTTAAAATTTTGTAAAGGGTTTGTAGGCAAGTAATGGGTCTATATTTGGCCGGGTTTATGGTGTCATTCATATCTTTAGGTATCATGTAAGTTACTCCGTGTGTTATATATGTTGGAAGTAAGTGAGGTGAATGTATGAATATATTTAAATGGTTATGTAAGAAAGGATGTATGCTAGAGAATTTTTTATACCAGTAATTGTGGATATTGTCAGAACCTGGCGATTTCCAATTATGTGTGCGCTTGATAACTTCAATAAACGTATCTATAGGAATAAACTCAAATGCCATTTCGGGAATTTCTATTATTGCATCGCTGACCCAGTTTGCGCAATCGTTATGGTGTACTGGATTTTCCCAAATATTGGCCCAAAATTGTCTTAGTGATTCAGATGAAGGAATGTCTATAGTCTGGCTAGTCTTGTCTCTATTACTAGAAGTAAGGTTCCTATAAAATATTTTTTCATTGTTTTTAAATTTTGTGTTTTCTACTTTGCGATTGGTGCATGCTATGTATCTTTTGAGTCTACTTGATGCTGCGCTCAATTTTTGTTTTAGAGTGTCCAAAAAGTGTTCTATTTGTGTATTAGAATTTTCATGTTGAGCGTGTAATTTGTATTTTTCCTTTATTTTCTCTATTGCTGCTATTAATTTTTGACTTCTGCTACCATTGATGAAATGTGTCAGCCTACCTATATTTGCTCTTAGATGTTCGATTTTGTTTTCTAATCTGACTTGCCATTTTGGTTTTCCTTGTTTGTATGTGCGGCGTTCATTTTGCGTACAGTCTGATATCTTAGAGCCGTTACATGTAGCTGCCGTCCATGCTGCACAGTAAATAATAGTTTGCATTTCGTTGAACTCGGTATCGACATTGACGTGCTTAGGAAGAATAGTGGTATTTATGTAATTAACTATGGCAGAAAACTTTCTAGATGTCTTCTGCTTGGGAATGTATGGCCTATTAGTAGGGTGTGTGTTGTTAAAATTTTGTTGTGCTTGTTGAAATGTGGCATCTATTTCTGTATAACTTTCTGGTATAGGATCAAAGTAGGTTTGTACAGATATTGATTGAGATAAATCTATGGTGTTCAAAAAATTGTATTCTTCGTCAGTATTTACGAGTGATTCAAGAACGGTATCAGTACCTGTGTGGGGTGTGTCAAAGAAGCTAATATTTGTGCTAGGTAGATCTGACTCTATCTGCGATTGTGTGTTCAAGTTATCGTTATTTATGTGTTCTATGCTTTGGGTGTTTCCTAATTGTGTAGCTACCTGAGTTTTAATTTCTTTTAACCTGTTTTTGTCTATGTATCCGTTATTTACAATCGCTCTCACTTGGTCAGATAATCTTTGCTCCGTTATATTTGTTAGTTCTGGATATATATTTATAAATTCTTCTCGTAAGTTTTTCCTATAGGCCGTTTTATCAGTTTCTAATTGTGTGACAGTATAATATATCCTAATTATTGCTTCATTATGTTCGTTCATCCATCTCATGCGCTGGCCGACCTCTGAGTTAGATTGTGTAGAGTGTTGCTGTATCTGAGTGTGAACCATTTGTAGTTCAGCCCTGACTTCGTCATAAATCTGATCTATTGTGTCTTGTGGTAGCAATTTCTTTTGTATTATGGCTCTACGCTGGTCACCTATTCTTTGCCGGCTAACTTGCATAAACGGGTATTTTTCTAGGAACTTAGTATGAAGCGATGGAAGATATGCATTTTTGTCAGTGTCCATATTGGTAAGATGAAGATAAGTGCGTAGGATAAATTTATTCATTTCAATACTCCATTTCCTACGACTTGTTCCAGTCTTAGCGATGGGTGCAGTATCGTCGACTAAGTTTGTCTCCTGTACAACATCTGCTAACTGTATACTAATTGAGGATGACGATCGTGTCGAAGTGATGCGGAAAGATTGCGAAGTTGATGCGATTGATGGGAAAAGAGAAGAGGGAGATGACGAAGAGATTCGTGAAGTTTCGTCATCAATTTTAGGCATATTTGCCTGAAGTTGTTTTTTTGTTTTAGATCTAGTATTCATGATGTTCCCACGAGTAGCTAGGGACTTAAAAAGTCGACCACAGCAGAGCCCTGCGTTCACTGTGGCAAGGGTAACTAAAACTGGAGATCCCCTATTTTCCAGAGTTTGCACACTAGCGACTAGCGCACCCCCCTAGCCATGCAGCCCTCGGCGTGTGCAACCTTGGCTTGGATTGTATCTCTCTTGGTCTGGCTCCTCACCCTAGACCTGTCCGGCAAAGTAAACTCCACCGGAGCAGATCTAGGGTTCATCGAAGCGCGCAAGCCCCACCACGACGTCAACGTGGAGATACGGCGATGGGGTTATTATTATTATTATTACGTTATTATTATTATTATTATTGTTGTTATGTTTTTGACTTTCTCGGGTCCCTGGAGACCCGGTCCTTTGGTAGGCGTACGAGGGGCCGAAGCCAACTCGCAGAGGCCTCTTTAGATATTTCAAATGGAATGGGACACCAACCGACGATTATCCCTGTATGCACTGTGAAAGTATAGCCAAGGACAATCCCCGGTTGGAGCAGGACTATTGCAGAATATGGAAACAAAAGATGAAACGCTATGGGTTTGGCTGGTTTAGTGGACTAATAATCGTTGACTATGGAAGAACTATTGACCCCTGCCTGACCATTGAAAATTAAAACAGCTTTAAAATAGCAGGGGGTGACTTGCACACTCAATAAATGGGCCCCCCGAAAAGGGTCGCTAGCACAAAGTAACGTAGCGCCAAGGGGGCAACATATCCTGAGGTGCTAGAGGAGTGGAGAGGTATACCACGGCTATCAGGACAATCCCGGAAGTACGGTCAAGATCCCTACCAGCACCTTACTGGATTATACGTCCTTCTCCTGAGCACGTTTGCTCTTGCGAATCTCCACTCAGACCGGCCGATCAAGGCAAGAATGAGGTGGGAGCTCTGTTCCTCGTCAGTGTTAACTCCGGCCAGCCAATAAAGGCAAGCCGGAAATGAGGAACAAGACTTCTCCCCGGAGATCAGGTCCGTGGGGTCGCTAGTGCCCAACAGTTCGCCACAAAACTGCCTTGCGGATTTATTATTATTATTATTACGTTTATTTATTCTTATTACATACAAAGTATATTTTTAAATATATCTCTAAAAACCATAAAAAAATACATTTAAAAATATAAAAAGTAGTAGTCCGCCGGTGTCGGGAGCAGGGTCCAAGCTACCGGTGGTTAGGGCTCCAGAGAAAGGAACCTCCTCACAATACGAGCCGTATCGAGGAGTACTGCCTTCTGTATCAAGCCCTTTACCCAACCGCGTAACGCCAGCTTCGACAGATGTTCGTCGAAGCTTTTGGCCATCAGGCCATTGGCCGTAATGACTATCGGCACAATGATAGCTGAGTCCACATTCCACATGTCAACAACCTCGTGCGCTAAGTCGAGATACTTGATTTGTTTCTCTTTCTCGGCCTTCACGAGGTTCTCGTCATGCGGGATGGTAACATCAATTATCATTGTGCGGCGCGCTAATCGGTCTATCACCACTATATCAGGCTTATTGGCAACAATAGTCCTATCAGTGATGATAGATCGATCCCAGTACAACGTGACATGGTCATTTTCGAGAACTGGGTCGGGCACATACTTATAATACGGTACCTCAGCATCCACAAGTTTGTATTTCAAAGCTAGTTGCTGATGGATAATCCTGGCCACTTGGTTGTGCCTGTGCAAGTATTCGCCGTTAGCCAGACGAGAACAACCAGAGATAATATGTCTGATGGACTCACCCGGACGGTGGCATGCCCGACACACGTCCACCGTCCCATCCTTCATAATATGCCTCCGGTAGTTATTCGTCAAGATAACTTCGTCCATAATCGCACAGACAAAACCTTCAGTCTCCCCGAAGAGATCACCAAATCGTAGCCAGGCCACGGACGCTGAAAAATCTACATCGGACCCATGAAGAGCCCGATAGAAGCGCCCGTGAAGCTCCTTGCTTTTCCATACTTCCTTGCGGTCATCTGTGGTAAGTATCACAGGTTTGCGCCAGTTCTCCTTAGCCATGGATAACGGGGTGAGACCCTTGTCCACTGCGACAACATCTCGGTGCATACCCACATCAGCTTTGAGAAAATATTCTCTGAGATTGCACATCTCGCGGTTGTGGAGAGTCTGGACGTTTAAAAAGCCTCGACCTCCACACTTTCGCGGGATGTACAATCTCATCACCGACGATCGTAGGTGATGCATCCGGTTTGCGGTCAGCAGTGTACGGACCCTCCTATCCAGGGCGTCAAGCTCAGTTTGAGTCCATTTGAGTATGCCGAAAGAGTACATTAATACCGGCATGACCCAACCGTTGAAGGCGCGCACCTTATTTCCGCCCGACAAAAGGCTATTCAAAACCTTTTTCAGGCGGCCAAAGAAGCGTTCCTTCAACGATTGCTTCATGTCAGTAACACTAATGCCCAACGCTTCCGATACACCCAAATACTTATAGGTTTCGGTTGAGCTGAGGGATCTAACCTGTATGGAATCCGAGAGTTGAAATCTCTCAGATTCCATAATCTCCCCATTCTTTACATGCATGACTGCACATTTGTCCACACCAAATTCCATCCTGATGGCACTACTGAAGGTTTCAGTCACCTTCAGTAGCTCCATCAGTCGCGAATTGTTGGGGGCAAAGAGTTTCAGATCATCCATGTAAAGAAGGTGAGATATGGCCTGACCACCTCTTCTCAACCGATAGCCTAGACCTGAACCCTCCAGCAATGTGCTTAGAGGATTCAGAGCTAAACAAAACCAAAGCGGACTCAAACTGTCGCCCTGAAATATTCCCCGTTTAATCCACACAGATTCATCGTCTCCCTGAATTGGTCGACATCCTGGATAGCGAAGGACTGTTTTCCATTGCCTCATACATGACTCAAGAAAGGTGCGTAGAGTTGCATCTATTTTGTACAACTCCAACACCCTCATGAGCCATGTGTGTGGCACAGAGTCGTAGGCCTTCTTGTAGTCTATCCAACATGTCGACAGATTCTTGCAAGATCGACGAACCTGTTGGCTTATAGCCATGTCTATGAGAAGAAGCTCCTTAGTGCCGCGGGACCCCTTCCTACATCCATTCTGAGAGGTGGACATAATTGAATTAGTCTCAATGTGTTCATTAATCTTCATTCTCAGAATGGATGTAAGAAGTTTATAGACCGTCGACAAACAAGTAATTGGTCTATAGTTCTTGGGTTCCGCGGGACTACCGGTCTTATGGAGCAGGTGGGTAACGCCAGTTGTTAGAAACTGTGGTAGCGACCCAGACTCTAAGGATGACTGGAATTGAGTTGCCAGGAGCGCGTGTGAGCTGCTATACCATTTGAGCCAGAAGTTATGCAGTCCGTCCGGTCCTGGAGATTTCCAGTTCGGTAACGGACGGACTGCTTTGGCTACATCTAATGGGGAGATGTTAATTTTTTCCATTTGTGGTATAGCTTCACACGCGCTCGACATCGCGCATCCAGCCATCCTCGGTATGACAGACGGGCACCGACCAGATGTTTCGCCAGAATGTATTCGTGGCGATATCATCCGGGCGGCACACATCCATCACACTTAGTTCAGGTCGCTCCCAAGCTCTATACACCCACCTCTCATCGCTTTGGAACATGCGATTCTGCGAGTATCGATCAACCCACCGCTTATACCGCCGAATACGGTTCGCCCATGCATAAACTTTCTGCTTCAGGAAGTCGATGCGCTCCGTGACGCGGGACGTGTAATCTCGAGGGCTGATATCAGTCCCCGAAAACGCCCGTCTCACAAAGCGCATCACGCGAGGGCGTTTGTTGCCCTCCCTGAAGCAGTATAGTTTGCCGATGAGTGCCCTAGCCTCATCGATGCGCCGCTCGATCCTGCACTGCCAGGCTGGTGCAGCAGGTTTTGGTCGAATAGCTTCATCAGTAGTATTAAAATTGACATTTGCTAAACGACATGCCGCAACAGCCCCGCAATACAGGATCGAGTGCGTATCAAGGAGGCTCTCGCTGCTTTCAATGATTTTCTGCAGCAGCGAGTCCAAGGCACACACCAGCGCCCTATTTTTTTTGTGCATGGGTAACCGTGGTAGTCGGGGCCTAAGTTCGGTCGGAATTGACCTATACTCGCGAAGCGCATCCTCCAGTGCGCTCCTCAGTCTATCGTTGCACTGGCTACTTACCGTGACAACCCTATCATCTACCTCATCACTGACGTTGTTGGGCCGCGGTGTGATTGCGCCACTAGCTGGCGCCTGAACCGCGGTCTGTGTCGAGGTTGAGATGATAAGATTGCTCAGTACCTCTGAGCGCAGCCTGTCAAGTGCGGCATCGTCCAACCTATGATTACGTTGGATAACCCGCACCTGATCCGACAATCGTTGGGCCGAGACGTTCACGGTTGGTTCCGGGTCCTGAAACAGAGACAGCATCCTGACACGGTACGCAGTAAGGTTAGTTCCCCCCTCTGTAGACCCATAGTATGCGCGCATAACGTTCTCGTTCATGGATTGACACCATCTTATGCGCTGCACACAACCACCGGCAGCGGGGACCCGTCTCGGGGCCGGTTGGCCCCTAGGTCCCAAGCCCCTCGGTGGCCGGCCTCTCCCCTGCCGACGCACAGGTGTTGGCGACGTCGGCGGGGAGAAATACTCGTCGCTGGAGCTCGACGCGTCTGCGGCTGCCGGTGACTCTGGTGATCCGCTGTCCGGCGGCGGCGAGGCGGAGCTCAGCGACGGGTCCGGGGATGGTGGGCGTGCGCGTCTCGAAGCTTGTCTCGTTAACATTTCTTCATGTTATTTTCATTCGTCGTAATTTTCTTTATAAACGTAGGTGACGTATGTCAACTGCCGAGTCAAGTAATTTTCTTTTCTTTCGGTTCATTTTGGTGCCTTATGTTCCTGGAGAGTTTGTTTTTATTAAATTGTTTGTTTTTGGATCCTATTTATTTCGAAATTGTGCATAAATTTGATATTATTATTATTATTATTCCATTTATTTATTTATATATACATACAAATTACATTTTTAAATATTTCTATAAAAATACAAAAAACATTTAAAAATATAAAAAATAGTAACCCACCGGAATCGGGAACAGGGTCCAAGCTACCGGTGGTCAGGGCTTCTGAGAGAGGAACCTCCTAACGATGCGCGCCGTGTCCAGGAGTACTGCTTTCTGGATCAAGCCCTTGATCCAGCTGCCCAACGAGAGCCTCTTGAGATGTTGGTCGAGGCTCTTGGCAATAATGCCATTGGCCGTCACGATTATCGGCATAATGACTGCTGTGTTCATATCCCACATGTCGACAACCTCGCGAGCCAAGTCAAGATACTTCGTTTGTTTATCTTTCTCTGACTTCACGAGGTTCTCGTCATGAGGGACTGCTATATCAACAATCATTGCGCGACGCTCTAGTCAGTCTATCACCACTATATCAGGCTTATTGGCAACAATAGTCCTGTCAGTGATGATAGACCGATCCCAATACAATGTGCAACTACCACTTTCGAGAACTGGGTCGGGCACATACCTATAGTACGGTACTTCCGATTCCACAAGATTGTATTTAAGAGCAAGTTGCTGGTGGATAATCCTGGCTACAAGGTTGTGCCTGTGCAAATAGTCTCCGTTAGCCAGACTAGAACAACCGGAAATAATGTGACGGATGGATTCCCCGGGCCGGTGACATGCCCGACATATGTCAACCGTACCGTCCTTCACAATGTATTTCCGGTAGTTATTTATTTATTTATTTATTTATTTAAGGATTACCAACGAGTAAATACACTACAAAAACTTTTGCAAAACACGCTCAAAAACACAATACTAGTTAGTAGTTATTAGTCATCATAACTTCGTCCATAATTGCACAGACAAAACCTTCGGTTTCCCCGAAGACGTCACCAAAACGAAGCCAGGCTACGGACGCTAAGAAGTCTACATCGGGCCCATGTAGGACCCGATAAAAGCGTCCGTGAAGCTCCTTGCTCTGCCATACCTCCCTGCGGTCGTTAGTATCTAATACCACAGGTTTGCGCCAGTTCTCGTTAGCCAAGGAGAGCGCGGTGAGGCCTTTGTCCACCGCTACCACATCTCGATGCATACCCACGTCGGCCTCTAGGAAGTACTCCCTAAGGCTGCATACCTCGCGGTTGTGCAGGGTCTTAGCATTTAAGAAGCCACGACCCCCGCACTTCCGCGGGATATACAGCCTCATCACCGATGACCGTGGGTGATGCATCCGATTTGCGGTAAGCAGTGAACGTACCCCTCATCCTATCCAGGGCGTCAAGTTCCGTCTGAGTCCATTTGAGTATGCCGAAAGAATACATCAAAACCGGCATGACCCAACCGTTGAAGGCGCGCACCTTGTTTCCGCCTGATAAAAGACTGTTAAGTACTTTGTTCAGGCGGCCAAAGAAGCGCTCCTTCAACGATTGTTTTATGTCCGTAGCACTGATGCCTAACGCTTCCGACATACCCAAATACTTGTAAGTTTCGGTTGAGGAGAGGGACCTAAGGTCTATGGAATCCGAGAGTTGTTGTTATTATTATTATTATTATATCTTGATTAATGTTGGCCTTGCTTAGTCTTCCTTTTACTCTGAGAAGTCCCTCGTTGTCAAGGAATGGATTTAATTGCACTAACATATTTTTTGCTGATAGCGGCTTTTTTTCTTGTAAGGTATGTACTTCGTGAGCAAATTCTCTCTGCTGTACATACATAGTTATTTTACGCTTAGCATTTACTAATTTTTGTAATGTAAAATAAGTTTTCATACGGTTTTTCTTGTGTCTTGCTTGCTTGATAAATCTTAATATCCATGCTAAAACTCTTGTTAGTTTAGCAAGTGCTAATAATTCACTCAAAATGTTATCGCTTTCTTGCTGCAATATGTTATTAACATGCTTGAACTTTCTTGCTTCTTCGTCTGTGGTAAACACTGCTTGCCCAGTTTCTTGGCCAGGGCCGTAGTTCCGCAGCCACGACGGTCCTTCCCACCACAGCGAATGATTTTTCAATTGATCGACACGCAATCCGTGGCTTGCGCAGTCTGCTGGATTTTCAGCTGACTTGACGTAACGCCAGGTGTTTGTAGGTATGACGTTTGATATTTGTCGCACCCTGTTGGCGACAAAAGGCTTTCATCGTCCAGGTTCTCCTTGTAACCAGACTAGGACTACCATTGAATCTGTCCAACTATATATTTTGATATTATGACTGCTAAGGCATTGTTGAATTTTAGACAGTAATTTTGCCAGTAGAAGAGCACCGCTAAGCTCTAATCTTGGTAATGAAATTGATTTATTTACTGAAGCTAATCTCACTTTTCCTCCTACTAACGAGATCTTTGTTTCGCCGTTGTTTTCAGTTTTGCAATAAACAACGCATGCGTAGGCTTTATCAGAAGAATCGCAGAACCTATGTAATTCCAGCGTGTTGTTCTCTCCTGTACCTAACCAACTCTCCAACTTGAATTGATTGATTTTGTGCATGTCATCAATATGTTTAGCCACTCCATGCTAATTTGATCGGGTAACTTGTCATCACATTGAATACTTGAAATCCAAACTTGCTGAAAAAGCAGTTTCAGCTTGGTTGATATCGGTGACAGCCAACTAGACAAGGATCAAACAACTTTGATATGTCTGACAACATGGATCTTTTAGTTGGTATTTTGGTAGATGGTTCAATTTCTGACTGAAATTTAAATAAGTTTGCTTTTGAATCCCAACGTAATTCCAAAGTTTTTGATGTCTCCATTTCCTTGAAATCGAAATTTTCTTGCTTGCTATTCTCCCCGATTGTATCGTCTTGTAAGGCTGATGCGTTGGAAGACCAAATTCTTAAATTGAACCCCCCTGATTTTAACAACATGATTTAAACCTTGCTTCAGTTTTAATGCTAAATCGACAGAATAAAACCCGTGTAGGACATCGTCCATATAAAATGAATGCTCCAATGCCTTGATTGCATCACTGTCACAAATTATATTATTATATTAATTACTTATTTATTATTTATGATGTAAGAACTTAATCGTTCTCTTTATTAATTTATTTTTCATTATTTGGTCATTGACAACCATAGTTTTGTGTAAAGTAGAAGCATATTTTTCAAATTTTGTAAATGAGAGTACCATGAAACCATTTACATTTTATGTGAGTAGTTATAGTTTTACTTGTTGGACATGAACGAGCATGGTGGTTGAGAGCATGTCATGCTCACTCAAATGTCTCGCTGATGGCGGCGCGTGGGTTTGATCATTCGGTTCCCTTCGAAATGGTTGAGCTGAAAGGTGCCGATTCACACGTCATGTTCGTGAACAGGCGCCGTCGGTTGAGACTGGTCATCTCTTAACTGCCATTGGCTTATTTTAATCTTTATATTTAAAATTCTTATAATAGGCCCTTTTTTTTTCCTTTGCATTGTCCTCACATGCAGAAGCAACAAGTATATGTAACTTGGGATGTTGTAAAACAGAACATGATTTAAAAGAGTGTCCGTGGAGTTTCTTGCACGTTCTTCTCCATAGAGATCTACGCTTTGGAACGTGCAAATAGCTTCCATGTTTTTGACTGACCGACCTTGACGTTTCAAAAGTGCCTGTGAATGGTTTATTTGAAATAAAATGCTTTGAATTTGAATTTGAATTTGAATTTGTCAAAATTTTGTCTCTCATTTTCAGCCAATTGTTTTAGAGTCATCATAGCTAGTATAAAAATAGTGCGGCCTTGGTGCCGTATGTAACAGTGCATAGCTGGTATACCTGATAACGCATGTCAATAGTACCCCTCCAAATTATTTTTGGTAACCTTTGATCCTGTTCATTAACCAAATGAAACGAAACATTTTTTCAATATCTGACGTAATAGCTATGCGATATTGTCTCCACCTTAATAGTAAAAACTTCTGCCGCCCCTCACTACCACCACTGCTGAGACCCGACGGGACGCTGGCCCACTCCGCTGAGTTGAAAGCGAACTTGTTTTCTTCTTTGTTTGCGGAATCTTCACGTCTGGATCCTGGTGGCGCGCCCCCTGCTTCTCCTGGTGGATGCGAGTCGAGTATGTCGACATTCGCATTCATCAGGAGGACGTCCGTAGGGTACTGCGTAACCTAGACATGAACAAGACTAGTGGTCCCGACGGCACAACGGCAATTGTTCTGAAGACTTGTGCGCCTGCCATGAGTTGTCTCCGATCTTGACACGCCTATTTCGCCTTTCGTTTGAGACTGGAAAAGTGCCGAAGGCTTGGAAGCAAGCTAACGTGCAGCCCGAGCCCAAGAAGGGTAGTCGAGCTGACCCGTCGAATTATAGATCCATCTCGGTAACGTCCATACTATGTAAGACTTTGGAACGCGTGCTGAATCATAAGCTCCTGGCGTACCTAGAAGCGAATGATATTCTTAGTGACCGTCAATACGGGTTCCGCCGAAATCGGTCAACTGGGGATCTTCTAGCGTATGCCATTCACATCTGGAGTGAGGCCATAGAGAAGCACGGGGAGGCACTAGCGGTCTGCCTTGACATCTCGAAGGCCTTCGACAGGGTCTGGCACGATAGCCTTATTGGTAAGCTTCTTTCCTTCGGTCTACCCGCCGGTTTGAGTGATTAGATCACAGATTTCCTGAGGGATCGGTCTATCCGAGTGGTCATAGATGGCTGCTCGTCTGGACTGCTGGATATTAATGCCGGGGTTCCTCAGGGGTCGGTGCTTTCGGCAACACCGTTCTTGCTGCATAATAATGATCTTCTTAAACCCGGTCCCTTGGGGTATGCAGACGACAGCACTAGGCTGTTGCTAAGAGATACGTGTCCGCTGCACGAGCTCGTGGGTCGCAGATCCGGTCTCTCCGGGAGGCAATGGTTGAGCGCTTGAACGTGTCCTTACAGGCTGTCTCTCAATGAGGCGATGCCAATCTGGTCAAGTTCAATGCTGCTAAGACTTTCCACCCAGCTCTATCATTCCAAGGTGTGCCGATAACCGACCAACTTGAGCTTCTTGGGGTTACATTAACATCTACTCTCAATTTTGGCCCTTACATAGAGACAAAAGCTCAAGAAGTTGGGGATTCTAGCAAAGGTGAGACGATACTTCACGCCGGAACAGCTGCTTAAACTCTATCAAGCGCAAGTTCGATCGTGTATGGAATACTGCTCTCATCTTTGGGATGGATCTGCCAGATACCAACTTGATGTCCTTGAGTCAATTGAGAAACGAGCCAAGAGGATCATCGGCAATGAGAAGCTCGTCGCGACGAAGCTCCAAAGTCTTGAACATCCACGACGAGTTGCTAGCCTGTCGGTTTTTTACCGGTTGCATTTTGGGGAATGTGCGACGGAATTGCATAATTTAATTCCGCCAAGCCCGTTCCATCATCGGACCACAAGACGAACGGCGATGCGCCACCGGTACACGGTGGATATCCCACCCATACGCACAAAACGTTATGGGAACACATTCATAATGCGTACAGCTAAGGAGTGGAATTCCCTGCAAGAGTCTGTGTTTCCTGATAGCTACTACCTGGGAGTCTTTAAGTCAAGAGTGAATAGGTTATTTCTAGGCAAGCGTGCTCCATCTTCGACCACATTATCGCTTACCATCCGGTGAGATAGTGGTCAAACGCGTGCCTATCTATAGTAAAAAAAAAACTGGAGATCTTGCTGTAAATTTGGGCCTTTCAACATGACGTCATTCAAGCTGATTCCTGTTATTGTTTTTGCAGAAATGTTGAAAACTACGCGAAGTGCTGTCGTAGTGGAATCGTTTCGCAATACACCATGGTGCGGTAAATAGGTAGTAATCCAGTTGCATGTTACCGGACGCTGGTATCATAAGGCCAAAAGGTTTATATTCTTTTATAAATAATTTGTATTGTTTTGCTACTTCTTCATTATTGTGAAATTTCCATTCCAACTGTTGAAATTGCGCCATAGCTTTATTTTTAGACAATCCCAACTGTGTCTCAAAGTTTTCTTGAAAAGACAATCTTACTTTATACATGCCATTTTCATGTCTTGTTGTGGTTTCCTCGTAATACTCCATGCATTGTAAATCTTCGGCTGATAAACTGGATGATTCTGTGATATCTTCAATCTCCCAAAATCTTTGTACTTCGTCCACTTGATTTAGGACTACGTTACAGTAAAATGTCTTGAAATTTCCACATAAGATCCACCCTAGTCACATGACTGGGGTGGATCTGTTTCACTGTTCTGTGTTGCGGTGTGATCGCGCAACAGACATCTGTTGCGCGACCGGTAATGATACATCAGCCCTGAAAATGCCTTCTAAAATAATATGGGTATACACATTGGATCCCAATAAGATGTCGATGGGACGGCTGACATTGTATTCTGGATCGGCTAGTTGAATTTCCAGGTGTGCCCATGTTGGCTTGGCAAATGTACATCTTGGTAATTGATTAATCAGCGTGTCTGCCGTGTCCATCTGCTTTAAATGTAAAATCACCAAAATGCGAACAACATGTTATGTTCGTAACACCCTTGCTACTACTCTCCTCTCCTATCCCGCTAATTACGGCCCTGCAATACTTTCTTGATAAAGCTAGCTGTTGTGCCGCTCTGACTGAGATAAGGGAGGCTTGAGAGCCTTGATCTATTAGCGCACGCATTTTGTGGTATGATCCGTCACTTGCTTGAACTTTGATCATTGCAGTGGCTAACAATGTTTGGATCACGTTGTTGCCTCGTTGCAAAACGTGATTATTTTCTGATTCTAGATTTTGCGATTATTTTCTAGGTTACATGAGGACACAATAAGTCCTTAAAGGCTTGGTGTAAAGTGTATTATGTTTGCCACGACATTCGCAGCAGCGTCTTTCTGACGTACATTCTTTATCCCCATGCGCATAAAGACAATTTTTGGACAAATGCAATCGTGTTATAGCTTGTCGCTTTGCACTTGGTGTCATATTTAAAAACTTGTTGCAATAATATATTCCGTGGGACTCTTTACACAACGGACATGGTAATACGATATTCTTTACCGAAGTCTTACTTGCTGAATATTTATTCTTGATATTTGAGGATGATGAATTATTTTGTTTGCTTGTTGATGGTTTGGAATTTTCGTTTTTCTTGCGCGAAGATTCCAATGCGGTGAATCTACTCTCTAAGAAGCTTAGAAACTCCGTCAATTTGGGCAGTTCTCTGGGTTTTTTCAGATATTCCAAATAATGATCGTGCGTGTCCGCATCTAATTTTAGCAATAAAATACGCACGATGAATGTATCCCAGCTGTCTATTTTAACGCCTAGGTTTCTTATTGAGTTTAAACACTCTAGTGTTTTATCGTGAATTTTATTGATCTGGGGAAAGTTTGCTTGTTTTACTAATAGCAGATTTAGTATTAGATCTATGTGAGATGTAAAAATCAACCATGTGTTGTTGTACCTGTTGTTCAAAATCTCCCAGCAAACAGTGTAGTTGTCAGAACTAATTTGTAAATGCTGTATCAAATGTTCAGTTTCTCCCCGCACTTTGCTTTTAAGAAACTGCATCTTGTGAGCGTTTGATAAGAAGACGTTACTGTGGATTGCTTCAACAAACAAGTCCTTAAAACACACCCAAGTTTGATAATTGCCATTGAAGGACGGGATGTCAATTTTCGGTGTCCAATTCTCCTTGTGAACTAAGGGTTTTCTGTTAATTGCATTTTTTAATTAATTGTAAATAGTTTCTTGCTTTGTATAAGACAGCTCATATTCTTGATTTGCACCCTCCAATTCGCTGTTTAATTTCCAATGTAAGGTATCTATGATAGACCATCGAGACTGTAGAGTACGTAAGGCATCTTTCAACTCTCACTTTTCGGACCTAAAGTACAAATTTATCCCTGCCACAGTGCCCTGCAGCGCCCTGAAGTTGCTTGCTTGTTTTTTCAACAGTTCATCGAACTTGCTAGATGAACCTTTAGAGCATACTTCGACGGGCGGCGATTGACGTCCCACCGGATCTTCTTGCTCAAACCGTGCAGGACCTTGTTCCTCATGTGTAGAACCTCCCTGTTGAGCGTCCTTCATATTTATGAACAAAAATTGTTGTTGTTTATTGATGAGCGCCTTGGTCGAGATGTATAGAACTTCTGTTCGTTCGTATGCACGGCCAATAAAATACGAATGAGACTTGCTTTCTTCCGTAATAAGACGGTCGTGATTGTACTGGTAATCGGACCAATACTGATTTAAGTTTTCTAAACGTCGCTTGAAATAGTCAGCAGTCTTACGCTGAGTCCTTTTTGATACTTGTGCCAACTTTTGGATGGTTATGTAAAGTTCGTCCTGATTTGTATGGCCTCCATGACGAGGATTTATTTGAAGTAAGAAATAAATGGAAAGATTTTACTTGAATGTTTCTTGATAACTGCTTACGGATCCTTGGCGATCCCTTGAGACACCTGCTAGCCTTAGCACTTGATGACAAAACGCTCCCCGAGACACCTGGTAGTCCCGAAGTCTAGAACTCCTGCACTGAACTCCTGATAGTTTTGGATCCTTGACGATCCCTGAGACACTTGTTAGTCTCAAAGTTTTATAGTCACTCAACACAGCACACACTTTGAGTCACTGGATAGCTTCCCGCTACCCTGACCACGCGCGCGAAATGCGCTATACGTATAGCGTTCGATGCTCACAGTCAAAGAAACAAAACGAATGCTCGAAGGACCAAAAAGATATGTATAATCTCTTGCTAGACCCTACATTACTTTTAGATGGGAGATGAATGGAATAAAAGAAAGTAATTACTAGAACACTATTGTATTGTCCCAAAAGTACTTAAAGGTAAAATGAGCTTAATGGACTGATGGTGTGGCAAATGAAGTGAGTGACGCGGCCCTTGTTGGCTGTAACGAGAAAGCCTGGCTGACTTGATAGCCTAACGTGAACTGAACTGTATTATGATAATCGAAATGTATGTGCGGCGTAAACTGCTGAATTGCATAATGTGCGGTTGCCGCGTACACTCCCCATAAATTAAAATCATATCGGTGTACTCCGAAGCTGTGCAATTGTAACGAGGCATGATTATTTCATAATAAAACTTTAAATACCAAGTTTTAAGCGTCTCATTTCGCAAAGTTAACTTAGCTATTTAACTAAGTTTCTAAAAAACGTTATGTGTCTTGTCACTATTTAAACAAAGCGTCAAACTTCGCACAACACAACACAACACAAAAGATACGATAACACTCGTGCGACGACTTTAAACGGGCGCGGACGCATCCATAATTCCATAGCGGAACAAAACGTGTCACAGGCAGGTAGGAAGTCCGGTGACTGATTGCAGGTTTCGACAAGTAAGCAAAGTAGAAACAAGCAAACTAACCTATCTCTTTCGCACATACATATTTGCGATTGACATGAGTGCGTAGCAGGAAGTAATAACTTCCGCATGCATTTTTTCCCCTTTTATATGACACGTTTTATGATTCTTAGGGCTCAGGCATAAAGTATAATTGGCATTGATTTCAAGTATCAGAAAATAAATTGTATAGAAAAGGCGTAGGTTTTTGAAGTAACGAGCTGGTAACGTGTGTCGTTAAATTCATTTGATTTTTTGTGTGCAGGTTGGAAATATCATGACTTACACGAAGTTTTCTTACACGTTGTATTTATAGAAATGTTTATGTATTTTCAGGAATTTCACCATTGCAAAGTTTAACGAAGTTAAAAATTCTGGAGCTGAGGAAAACCAATACCAGTCTGATATGTCGCGACTGGCGCGAAAACATGCCTCTGTTGACAACGCTCGACCTCTCGCGGAATAACTTCACCATCGTCACTGTAAGTACCTCCTGCGCACCCCCGGCGTGCTGCCTCTGGGACCAGCTTAACCAGTTGCGTGTTCACAGTACGCAGACTTGCAGTTCCGCGGCAGAGAGCCCCTGAAGGTGGACCTGTCGGGCAACAACGTTAGCAAGCTTCAGTACACGAAGCACGATTACCAGCTGGCTACAGGCACCGAAGCGACCTCACGCGCCGTCGTCACACTGGACGACTCGCTCGTCTGCGACTGCGACATGTACTGGGCGGCACGCGCGCTGCAGGAGCGTCGTGAACACGTGAAACTGACTGCGAAGTGCGCGCGCGAGCAGGAGCCTCGCGACCTGCAGAGTGTGGCGCTCGACTCGCTCGTGTGCGCCGCTCCCGAGCTGTGCGACGGCGCGCGGGGCTGCGCGTGCGCGTGGCGCGACAGCGGCGAGGAGGCGCCCGCGCCGGCGCGCGTGCTGCGCGTGACCTGCGAGCGCGCCGGCCTCACGCGCCTGGCCGACGTGCTGGCGCCGCTCACGGCTGCGGCGCGGCGCGACCACGTGGCGCTGGATGACTATGACTGGCAGCTGTACCTCGCGCACAACCGTATCGCCGACCTCGACGCCGCCGATATCCCAAAACATCTATCTGTAAGTTTATTTTATAATTAAAATAAGGAACGAAATAGTTTCAGAACAACAATATTTCATAAAACGGTTTATCGAAATTACCATCTTTAAGATATTCCTTAATGGATTGATTTAAAAATAAACCAGCTCCACTAAACAGTAATTGCTCACTTGGCCATCACCTTCGCCGCCAGGTTCACTAAACTTTGACAGAGACATCTGTGCAAAATTTATTACCTTCTTCCGTCGTTACAACTTTGTTATAAAAGTACTAGTTCTTGCCCGCGACTTAGTACACGCATTTTCCGTTTTTCCCGTTCTAGTAGGAATTTCGGGAAACTTTCCAAGAAACCTACATGCTAAACAGCTTTCCACGACCAATAGTTTCGGCTGTGCGTTGTCTGTCAGTCACTCAATCAGTCAGTAACGGAAGAATTTTATGCATATTGATTACTAACCCCACCGCCGTATCTCTAAGTTGACGGCATGGTGGAGCTTTACGTGTCCTAATGAACCTTAGGCCATACCTATGGTGAGGGGCCAGACAAAGAGAGATACGATTCACAAAGCAATTTTGTATAATAAAGAAGGGTGTATAATCCAGTAAAATGCTGCTAGGGATCTTGACCGTACAAACGGGACTGTCCTGATAGCCGTGGTACACATGTCTACTCCCCTAAGACCTCAGGATATCTTGCCTCCTTAGCGTTACGTTATTTTATACTAGCGACCGTTTTCGGGGGCTTATTTATTGAGTTACAAGTCACCCGCTGCCAATTTAAAGCCCTGTATATTATCTGTGGTCAGGCAGGGGTAAACAATGCTTTCATAATATACGGTAATAAATCCACTAAACCACCCAAAACCATAGCCTGTCACATTTTGTTTCCATAATATGAAATAGTTCTGTACCATCACAAATAAAAAACAAAAACCTACCGGGGGATTGTCCTTGAGTATAATTTGATAGTGCATACAGGGATAATCGTCGGTTGGTGCCCCATTCCATTTGAAATGCCTCATGGGGCCTCTGCGTCATCATCATCCTCTGCCTAGCCTTTTCCCAACTACATTGGGGTCGGATTCCAGTCAAACCGGATTCAGCTGAATACCAGTGTTTTACGTGGAGTGGTTGCCTACCAGACCTCCACAACCCATTAACTGGGTAACACGGTACATCTTGGCAAGACTGGAGTCAGATTTACTGGCTTCTGACAATCCGTAACGACTGCCAAAGATCTACATATGACAGCTGGGACCAACGGCTTAACGTGCTTTCCGAGGCACGGAGGAAACTCGGTATGTTAAGAGAACCCATCCACAGACCAACCTTGGCAAGCGTTGCTTAACCTCCAAGATCGACCCGTTCGGCTGTTATTATTTAGCCACGAGCCCCTCGTACGCCTACCAAATGACCGAGATTGTATGTGTTTGTAATGAATAAACTCAAAAACTACTGAAACGATTTGAAAAATTCTTTCAGCAATAGATAGCTACATTATCAAGGAGTAATATAGGCTATATTTTATTCCCGAACTCCCACGGGAACGGGAATTACGCAGGTGAAACCGCATGACGTCCGCTAGTACATAATAATAACGATCTGAAAATCTTTGCCACTGATGAATTTGCGACTGATGGAGCTTCTGCTGGTAACTAAATCCTTCAGTAATGCCATCGGGATGGAATTTTGTGTGGAAAAATATCTGAAATAAAGATATTTTACTTATAATTTATTTAAATAAAGGGGAGATTATGGAATATGAGGGAATTCAACACTCAGATTACATACAGGTTAGATTCCTCTGCTCGACCGAAACCTATAAATATTTGGGTTCGTCGGAAGCGTTGTGCATTAACGGTACTGACATGAAGCAATTACTAAAGGAGCGCTTCTTTGGCCGCCTGAAAAAGGTTTTTAACAGTCCATACCATGCTGACCGCAAACCGGATTCATCACTCACGATCGTCGCTGATGAGACTGTACAGCCTCAACCCCCACACTTCCGCTCCCGCGAAGGTGGAGATCGAGCCTTTTTAAATGTTAAGACTTCACAACAGCGAGATGTGCAGTCTTAGAGAACATTTTCTCAAAGTCGATGTAGTTATGCACCGAGATGTGGTCGCAGTCGACAAGGGACTCACCCCGTTGTCCATGGCTAAAGAGAACTGGCACAAACCTGTGATACAATCTACAGATGACCGCAAGGAGGAATGGAAAAGCAAGAAGCTTCAAATACGCTTCTATCGGGCCGTTTATGGGTCCGATGTAGCTCGTAAAAGTATCTCGACTTAGCACACGAGGTTATCGACATGTGGAATGTGAACTCAGCTGTCATTGTGCCGATAGTCGTTACGCCCAATAGCCTGATGGCCAAAAGCTTCGACGACCATCTATCGAAGCTGGCGTTACGCGGTTGAATAGAAGGCCTGTTACAGAAGGCAGTACGGGAGTACAGCCTTCTGTTACTGTCTTAATCTACAATACGTTAAGCCGTGTCGTATGGAGGACGATGCGGCTCGTATTGTGAGGAGGTTCCTTTCCTTGCAGCCCTAACTACAGTGTGTACTGTACTTTTAGTGATACTAACTGCTGGTAGGCTTCGGCCGATGGCTTGTGACCACCCACTGGGCAAAGACGTACTGCGAAGCGGCCTAGCCGCGTTCCGGTACGATGTTCAGTCTAGCCAATTCAGAGGAGTTGGGTTGAAATAGTTGTTCCAATGCAGGCAGACCGACTAGGCTCGCGTTGACATGGGCGTATCGGGAGACTAGTTGCGGAGGGTAGCGGGATCCGAGGCACGGTGTGCCGCTGACCGACTGCAGGTAGTTGGGGGCACAAGTAGTGTACTAGCCACACATGTCAGTACCGTGTGAGCACGCATTAACGCAGTACGCTTTACGCGCAAAATAATAGATTGTCAACCTTTTAACGGTTTTAGAAAGTTAAGCATTTTTTATTTACTTTATTCGCAATTTACACTCTTTATAGCAAAGCATTCGATCGTATTGATCACGACACTTTGATCAAGAAGCCAAGCTCTATAGGTATTCGTGGTGACCTCTTGATGTGGTTTTCCTCATATATTAATAATAGATCGCAGGCTGTAGTGATCAATAATTACATATCCAGTTGGGTCTCAGTGCCTAGCGGAGTGCCTCAAGGTTCGTTACTTGGGCCCTTTTTATTTGTGATCTATGTGAACGACATCGATCTGTGCCTGCAATCATCCAAGTAGCTGTGTTTCGCCGATGACATGAAAATCTTTGCCAAAATATCATCGGTTGAAGATGGATTAGCACTTCAGGCTGATCTATACCGTCTTGAAGACTACTGTAGGGCTAATAAACTCGATTTGAATCCATTTAAGTGTTCAGTAATTACTTACACTAGGAAACGTGCCGCTCTAGTCACCACCTACATCTTATCGGGCCAGACTTTGCCAAGGTGTGATACCATTCGTGACTTAGGTGTTCATCAAGATAGCAAATTAGTTTTAGACACCCACATTGACACTACTATCAAAAAAGCCTCTAAATTGCTTGGGTTAATTATGCGTCTCTCTAAGTGCTTTAATAACGCTAAAACACTAAAAATTTTGTATTGCACCTTTGTTAGAAGTCAGCTTGAGTATGCGGCTCAGATATGGAACCCACGTTACCACAAGTACATCGACCGCATAGAAAACATCTAAAGACGTTTCATTAAATATCTTTGTTTTCATCAAAAAATTCCTTATCACTCCATCGATTATCTTCGACTCTGTAAGAAATATCTTTTATTACCTCTCAAAGATCGACGTGAGATTGCCGACTTTCTGTACGTATTAAAAATCTTCAATAACAATATTGACAGCCCCGAACTTCTATCTAAATTTCACTTTAATGTACCGCAAAAATTATTCCGCAATAACCCACCCTTACGTGTGCCTCTAGCATCAACAAATTACAGACAGAATAGTTTTATTATACGAGCAGGTAGACAGTTCAATAATATATTATGTAAGCAGTATGACTTTGATCCCTTCACGACTAGCGTGGCGTCGGCCAGAGGACGCATAAGCCTCAAGTTTTTTAAGTAGCATTTTAATTGTATCCATAGTTTTCGGAAATGTTTATAATATTTTTATCATTTAGTACTTATTTTTGTTAACTAAAGGTTTCTAGTTAATACTCGTTGATCCTTGCAATTAACTTGTTTAATAAACTGTATAATTTTAATAAGCTGTAATCACTGTGAAAATTTTGATATGATCACTTCTTAATTTTAAGTCTGTCACTATACTGAGGACTTGTAATTGGCTTTCCGTAGTTTATGTTGGCTTCTATTTTTAGTTAGTTTAAGCTGTAAGTCCTCCAGGGTTTAATAAATAAATGAAAGGCTGCCCCGCCAACTGTCGAAAAACTGTCGGGGTGCACCATCGTGCTGGCTGGCGCCCAGACGGGAGGACCCGATGGACATTCGCAGGGGGGCTCGGGCGTCCCCGCAGTGTCCAGGCTGGTCCCTCTATGATGTCGTCCTGTCTAAGCGTCCCTGAGGGTAGCAGCATGGAACTTCATTTCACTTCCTTCTCCTCAACCACCTTCACTCAAACTCATAACGAAACGGAACAAAATAAGAAAAGTTGTACAGCGGCAGCACTTCCTCTCCCACAAAGTGCACCTCAACAATATTCGAGGTCTGCACTCAAATCTCGCCGCAGTCCATTACCACCTGGAGACTGAGAAACCTGCTCTCTTGTTCCTTTTCGAGACGCAGATCAGATGTCCGTCACACGGTGTCTTACCTTTCATACCCAGGGTTTACCCTGGAGCATCATTTCAAACTACGTGCGGGCGTATATTTGTGACGACATCTGCTATCGATGTCTCCGCAATCTTGAGGACTCCAGGTTCTCAACGCTATGGGTTTTAGTAGACACAGGCCTGGATGAATTGTCTACGCTTGTGTCTACCGTTCGCACAGCGGTGATTTGCAGACAACTGGAGGCGGCGGATGCGGCTCAGCAGCGGTACCCTTCTGCCCAATTGGTGTTACTGGGACTTCAACGGCCACCGTCAGGAGTGGCTCTTCCCATACCAGTGCACAGACCATGCTGAACGAGAGACGTGAAAGCTAGTCCTAGCGCTAAATCTTACTCAGCTGGGGCAACACGCGGCTTACCTAGCATGGGTCGACGCTCGTACGCGCAAAGCAAATGTCGACTCGGAAGAAGAGAGCCTTCAAAATGGCTGCCAAGTCCTGCAAGAAGGTGTTGTTTGACTACATTAGCCGAATTGCGAACAAACTTGCTTCATACCCAGCAGGTAGTAAGGCTATTTGGTCTCTGGCTAATTCGGTCGAATCGAACTTCTGCCACCCCTCACTAGCACCACTGTTGAGACCCGACGGGACGCCTGCCCACTCCGCTGCGGAGAAAGCGAACTTGTTTGCTTCCTTGTTTGTGGAATCTTCGCGTCTGGATCCAGGTGGCGCGAGGCCCCCTGCTTCTCCTGGTGGATACGAGTCGAGTATGTCGAACATGCACATTCATCAAAAGGACGTCCGTAGGGTGCTGCGGAACCTAAACGTGAACAAGGCTAGTGGCCCCGACGTGATACCAGCAATTATTCTGAAGACTTGTGCGCGTCAAACAGGCGCGTCAAGATCGGAGACAGCTCAGGCTGTCTCCGATCTTGACGCGCCTGTTTCGCATTTTGTTTGAGATTGGAAAAGTGCCGAAGGCTTGGAAACAAGCTTACGTGCAACCCGTGCCCAAGAAGGGTAGTCAAGCTGACCCGTCGAATTATAGACCCATCTCGTTAACGTCCATACTCTGTAAGAGTTAAGAACGCGTGCTGAATCATAAGCCCCTGGCGTACCTAGATGCGAATGATATCCTTAGTGAACGACAATACGGGTTTCGCCGAAATCGGTCAACTGGGGATCTTCCGCCGAAATTGGTCAACTGGGGATCTTCTAGCATATGACTTTCACATCTGAAGCGAGGCCATAGAGAAGCACGGGCAGGCACTAGCGGTCTCCCTTGACATCTCGATGGCCTTCGACAGGGTCTGGCACGATAGCCTTATTAGTAAGCTTCCTTCCTTCGGTCTGCCCGCAGGTTTGTGTGATTGGATCGCAGATTTCCTGAGGGATCGGTCTATCCGAGTAGTCATAGATGGCTGCTCGTCTGGACTGCTGGATATTAATGCCGGGGTTCCTCAGGTGTCGGTGCTTTTGGCAACACTGTTCTTGCTGCATATTAATGGTCTGCTAAAACCCGGTACCTTTGGGTATGCAGTGGACAGCACTGTTGCTAAGAGATACGTGTCCGACGCACGAGCTGGTGGGTCGCAGATCCGGTCTCTCCGGGAGGCTATGGTTGAGCGCTTGAATGTGTCTTTACAGGCTGTCTCTGAATGGCGTGATGCCAATCTAGTCAAGTTCAATGCTGCTAAGACCCAAACGTGTCTATTTTCCGCCAAAAGGAGCCAATTCCACCTAGCTCCATCTTTTCGAGGTGCAACCGTGCCAATAACCAACCAACTTGAGCTTCTCGGGGTTACATTAAGATCTACTCTCAATTTTGGCCCTTTCATAGAGGCAAAAGCTCAAGTGGCTGCAAAGAAGTTGGGGATCCTAGCAAAGGTGAGACGATACTTTACACTGGAACAGCTGCTCAAACTATCAAGCGCAAGTTCGATCGTGTATGGAATACTGCTCTCATCTTTGGGACGGATTTGCCAGATACCAGCTTGATGCCTTGAGTCAATTGAGAAACGAGCCAAGAGGATCATTGGCAAGGAGAGGCTCGTTGCGACGAAACTCCAAAGTCTTGAGCATCAACGACGAGTTGCTAGCGTGTCGGTTTTTTACCTGTTACATTTTTGGGGAATGTGTGACGAACGGCGATGCGCCACCGGTACATGGTGGACATCCCACCCACACGCACAAAACGTTTTGGGAACACATTCATAATGCGTACAACTAAGGAGTGAAATTCCCTGCCGGAGTCTGTGGTCCCTGATAGCTACAATCTGGGAGTCTAAGTCGAGTGAATAGGTTACTTCTAGGCAAGCGTGCTCCATCTTCAACCACATCATCGCTTACCATCTGGTGAGATAGTGATCAAACGCGTGCCCAACAATAGTAAAAAAAAAATACTACCGGTAGGACGGACCCTGTTCCCGACACCGGTGGCACTACTATTTTTTTATATTTTTTAAGTTTTTTTTTGTTTTTTAAAGAAATATTTAAAATGTAAGTTATATGTATTGTAAAATGAATTAAGAAAATAATAATAATAACAGCATTATTTTTTTTTTTTTTACTATTAGTAGGCACGCGCTTGACCACCATCTCACCTGGTGGTACGCTTATTAACAATCTTGTGATACAACTCTGTTCTCAAATCTCAGATCTTTATTCCAATCCATAATGTATTGTAAACACCCACGGTATATACGAGTGGCCGTTTGGAAGAAGCCGCAACGCGTTGTGAACTGTATTTTCGCTTAACAATATGATGTTAACCTGAAAATCATTTTCTCTATGATTACTTGGCATGCTTTCAGGTTCTGGACCTGAGAAACAACTCGCTGTCAGTGTTGAAAGAGGATGCGATGAGCGCGCTGCTGAAGGACGAGCGGCGCAGCGTGCAGCTGGCGCACAACAAGCTCGTTTGTAACTGCAGCGCCTACGACGCGCTCAACGTCATGCGCGCGCACCAGGCCGGGCTGGACTACGACGCGCTCACCTGCGCCGACGGCTCGCGGCTGTCCCGCGCGCGCCCCTCGCCATGTGCGACCTCGCGCGGCCTGGGCGCCGGCGTGGTGGCGGCGACCGCGGCGCTGGTGACGCTGCTCGCGGCGGCGGTGCTGGCCGGTCTGCTGTGGCACCCCGCGCTGCGCCTGCGCCTCAAGGCGGCGCTGCACGAGCGCGGCTGGCTGCCCGCGCGCGCCGAGCCCGACGACGAAGAGCTCCGCTTCGACGTGTTCCTGTCGTTCTCGCACGGCGACGAGCGCTTCGTGCGCGACGAGCTGGTGGCGCGCCTGGAGAGCGGCCCGGCGCCCTACCGCCTGTGCGTGCACTACCGCGACTGGGTGCCGGGCGGCTGGATCCCGGCGCAGATCGCGGCCTCCGTGCGCGCGTCGCGCCGCACCGTGGCCGTGGTGTCGGCGCACTTCCTGCGCTCGGCGTGGGCGCGCGCCGAGTTCCGGGAGGCGTACGCGCTGGCGCTGCGCGACGCGCGCCCGCGCCTCGTGGTCGTGCTGCTGGACGACCCGGCCGCGCTGCCGCTGGACGACAAGCTGCGCAGCTACCTCGCCACCAACACCTATGTGCGCTGGGGCGACCCCTGGTTCTGGCAGAAGCTGCGCCTGGCGCTGCCGCGCGGCCGCGGGCCGGCGCCGGTCGAGCTGCCGCCGGCACCCGCGGAGCCTCCTGTCGCGGGGGAGGTGTGCTCGGAGCCTACGGCGGTGTCGGCGGTGTCGGCGCTGAACAGTCCGCAGAGCTCGTCGTGCTCGATCTCGAGCTCGTCATGCGCGAGCTCGAGCTCGTCGGCGTCGAGCTCGAGCGCGGCGGACAGCGCCGTGGAGCTGCGCCGGCTAGTGTCGCCAGCGTCGTCGTGCGGCGCGCAGCTGCCTGGCGACGTGCCCGTGTACTCCAGCGCCCACGCCGTGTCGGTCTAGTGCGTATGTGTCGTGTATTCGAAACGTAACTATCAGCTGTGCAACGAGGACAGAAACTCAACTTTTGTAGTGATTACTCTCTGCACCTACTTTTAACCTCGAACATGAAAAATACAGGATCTTGAAAGATTATCAACATCGATGTAACACTCCCACTGTCTCGATATTGGATTTTACCTATAGTTTTCTGTAGTGGATATAGTTTTCCTACAAATGTATCTATTGGTAAAGAGCTATTATTTTAACATTTTTTTTTTTATTTTAGGCTCATTGGTTTCGTCGAATTTTCGTAAGATCATTTTTCTTCGTAATTTCTTGAATAACTTCAAACTGTTTATTTGAAAATTATGAAAAAAAAAATGTTAAAACTCTCACAATAATTCCTTTAATTTGACTTGAATTTGAATTTACGTATATTTCATCAGAATCAATTCAATTCATCAATTTTTGGAAAGTAATGACGGCGGCGTCAGAGACGGCTGAAAGATAGTGCCATTATAGTTTGGGTTCGGTGGTATCGGGTTCATTAGAGAATAATAACACTCAATACAGTACTTACCTAACTTTATTAACTGTGGCTGAGTGCCGGCACTTTTTGAACGTCACAGCAAAAACGCCCGTTCTGTCCACGTGCAGCCATTACAACTGACAACTGACGTCACGGCGTTTACCATTACCTTAGTACTACAATACTCAAATCAGCAACTAATTATTAAATGATATTTATATAAATGGCAAACTAAAGGAAATAGCCCATTTTTTGACAAAACAATTTTTAATTTTCTAAAAATAAAACTAATTCCTTAGGCATTAAGTCCGCTTCTGTACAGTGTTTTTTACTTGTGCAAAAAATTTTAGTATAAATGCATGAAATTAAAAATTTTAAAAACCCCCGACACAAAAAAGGAAAAACAATAAAAAAGTAATAATAATACGTGTTGATCATTTTAATTTAGTATAGGAACGATTACTACTGGTCCCCCGACGCGATGACGCTTGGCCCATAGAATCGTACCTACCTATATTAAATTAAAAGGATCAACAAGTTTTTTTTTTTTTTTCGTGGGTTTTAAATTTGAAATTTTATTTTTGTTTCATGCTTTTTAAACTTAATTTACCTAATAAGTACTACTACAAAACCTGTAATCTTACCTTTCTGCCCTTATTTGAAGAAGGAGTGAAAGTAGCTTAGCATCTCTCACCAATGTATTCGCTCATGTCTCTTTTCTGCTTCTTCATCAGGCCCTGCGCACAATCTATTTATAACCACCATTGCGACCATTTCAATAAATACGAAAACGGAAGGTCTGCTGTAAGTACCTAAGTGAGGAGTTCGGTATCCTGCAGATTTCAGGACATGCTTCAGCATCAGGTTAAGGTAATAACCTTAACCTGGTGCTTACACAGAACAGATTATATTTAGACCAATAGGTCTAAATATAATCTGTTCATTGAAACTATTCCAGTGAGTCCAAACATGAGTCCTCTGCTGTAACTTAGTGAGGAGTTGGGTATTCTGCAGATCTCAGGTTATGCTACAGCATCAGATCAATATAACCATGTTCTTGTAATGTTATTGATATAACAGAATGCCTAACACATCGATCAGACTCGTAAAAGCTGGTTAAATGCCTTCATCAACTAGAAAAGAGCTGACGATCTTCAAATGACTCAACCGATTTTGATAAAACTTATCTAAGAACCACCACAAGGAAGCTGGCTTGCAAATAAAAGAAAACCGCATCGAAATTGGTCCATCCGTTTGAAAACTACGATGCCACAGACAAACAAACATATACACAGACAGACATTGACGTCAAACTTATAACACCCCTCTTTTTTTGGTCGGGGAATAAATAAATAAAACTGCGCATAAATTTTTCATAAATCTGAGATGCAGTTTTAATTTTGATCTACATCGTATCTACAACTGCATCATTGGATTTTTGAAAAAATATCAGTTACAGTATATTTGGTTAGGGTCAGTCACAAATTTAAAAAATATTTTGTTAAAAATGAGCGCTTTCCTTTAGTTTGCCATGTTTTTTCAAAATCAACCGGCGCGATTTTTGGCTCAGAATACAGATTTTTCAAAAATCTAATAGTACAGTTTTAGTTTTCATAAAAATCGAGAATCTTTTCAGTGTTTTTCGATATTCCTCATGGTTTCAGATTTGGCCATCCAGGCACATTTTAAAAGTTCACCTGTATATCCTTCAGAACAGTGCAATTTATTTCGACCTAATTTCCACTATCGATCGTGCTCACCGACTGTACCTACTCCCGTCCCGCAAGTTTCCCTTCGCAAAGTACGCCGCAATCGGCTGCGCAGGATGTCAATTTGACAACGAACATACAAACGCAAGCGCGCGGGTGTAATGGCATCTCACTTGCTCGTATACGTTCGATGCATAAGCGCGTCCCGCTTGCTCAATGCAATACGACTGTGGATGCAAAAAGTGTTACACGTTGTTATTGTTTTTAATGATTTTGGTTATTTACAGTTTGATTTGTGTTCTTGTGGTGTATGTGTTTGTTGTGTTACTTTTTGATATTTTATTGTTACTGGTAGTGTTTGTTACTTGTTTATAGTATAATAAGTATAAACAAAAAAAAATTTTAGGAATGTAACACTTTTTTACGCGATTGCACCTGCGCGGACTTCACTCAAACCTAACTTCCGAGGGGCAAACCACGCTGACGCGAACTGTACTCGTAAGTTGCCGCTGCACCTCAGGTTAGGTCACATGCCCCAAGACGAGTCGTGGCCAAAGTCAAAACGTTTATTCCAATTAGGCCAATAAACGGCACTTTTGAACATCATTCACATTTCAAGTACCTAATATAAAATACTAAAGTGATTCTACTGTATATTCGAAAAAGTAGATTATTTTGGAGAAAAACTTACAAAAAAACTCCATAATTACTCTTTTTTCAAATTAATCTTTTACAATATTTGGTATTCAAAAAATTTAGTTATTATTATGTGAGGACATGCACCTAGGGTATGCAGAGGTAGACTTATTAATTTTCTAAATAAGTACATGATATTCACACATTAACAAATTTTGGAACCACTAATTAACAGTGTGTGAGTTAGCAGAAAAATAAAAATACAACAAAGAAACAGAACATGTATTGATGGTTTGATTACCCTATGGAGTAGGACCAGCATGCTTCCAAGCATTTTTATCCTGAATGTAATCTTCTAATTTGTAATAAGCTTGTTTACAAAGTGTGCTTTTGATAGGGTCTGCAACGTAACTTCGATAGTCATTTGTTCGATGAACAGAAAGTCGACTGAACGATTGTTCGAATGGATTTTATCGTCGAACGCTTTTTTGACTGAACGATTAATCGAATGTTTATTAAGTGATGGACTGCTCTTTCGACTGAGTTGAACAAATGAGGGAACCGATCAATTTTACCGAAAACTATTGACCGACGTCTTATTTGCTATATGGATTATTTGACATATTTTTAGATGATCGAATTATCATGTGTCATAGGTTGTGGAGGTCAGATAGGAATCACTCCATATAATACACCCGGTTAGACTGCAAGTCTGACTAGCTGCCCAGCAGATTGTGGTGTAGCAAGCAGTAGTGGCCGCGTCTGTCGTCGGCTGCCGAGTGGCGCTGTCGGCTGCTTGCACTAGTCGCACTTGTGATAAGGAATGTTGATAAATTAATATTCTTTGTAAATATTTGTAACTAATATATTGCTATGATCGTATGTAGAATTGAAATATGTTAAATAACATTGTGTCATGAAAAATAGACTGTTGTATGATATTATTTTTATAAACATTTAATAAAACATGATTTTTATAAACTGTTGTCTTTTATGTTGTTTCATGTAACTAGAAGAGTTATGGACATAATTGTGGATAGATGTAGAGGGAGAGGAACGCCAAAATAAAGATGGCTGGATTGTGTGAGAAGCGATATGAAAGAAAAGGAAGTTAGTGATAGAGTGACTTCTGATAGATATGTCAAATAAAATCAACAAAAAGAATCACAGATGGCTCTGGAAAGTAACAATTTTACATCTGTGGTACAACGTGCGAATCTGCGTGCCAACAAATTCCAATGCCCTTTTTTCCCCTCTCTAGGTCTTCATCGTCCTGTAGCCGCTCTGTCAGCATGTGACCCAAATATTTTACTTTAGACACCCTAGCTAGTGCCGACCCACCGATCTTGATAGGCGGCACGTTCGAGGGAGCCTTGTTCCCTGCTTTACGAGCATCATATTTAAGTCCATGTGACAGGACATTATGCTTCACAAATGGCCAACAATCTCCTATGCGCACTCACTGACGGGCTAAACAGAACCGTGTCATCCGCATAACTATAGATAGTAGATGGTTGCATCGAGCAGAAAGTGACAGCTGAAAGTGAACCCGAGCTTTAACGAGGGCTCTAAAACACGAGTCCAATTATAAACGTCACTTTTGCGAGGTTAATAATCTGCTTTTTTTTCAACTACCGAATAAAGAACTGATGTCAAATAAAGTAAAAACAATTTATTAAGAAAAATTAATGGTAATATTCGAAAAACGCGCCAAAAGGTCGAAAAAGGTTGCAATTCGATTTGCACCAATTCGTATCTTTTTTTTGCCAATAGTACATTTATTCTGCCATTGTTCTAGGGAAGATAAGTAGCGCTGATTGGCTGGTAGAAAACTAGTTGGTTATGATGTTGGCCTGTTGTGTGGTCAAAATAGCTCTGATTGGCTGGTATAAATCTAGTCAGCCATGACTATAAAGATGAAGTGTTCTGACAGCGCCCTACCAGAACTACACCACCTTAAGGACTGGTTTTGCTACCTGCACCACATCGATTGGTCGTTCACGGATGCCGTCGACCATTGACCACCAAGCTACGCGTCAACGTCAATTTTTTTTTCTGATCGTATCCATCACATCACACGCACATCTTTTCGATACTCATTGTAATTAATATTTGCAATACGCTGAATTTAAAAGTAATCCCTGGTGTCGACTATATCATTTAAAGAAACCTACAGTCTCCACACACGCAGCAGAGATGAAAACCCCAACATGTAAGATTGCCAAACCCTTTTGCAGGAGCACCTTACCCTATTTACTTTGTTTAAATTGTGAGAGACGCAAAGACTATAAGGATATTAATGTAGGCGTGAAATAAATATGTAAAACTAGGTTTCATGAAAATATATTTATACATTAAATATTCAAATCACAACGACCATCATAGTGGCATAGAATAAAAAATAAATCGTACTTACACTTGTTTAGAGAGGTCTAAACAAGTGTAAGTACGATTTATTTTTTATTTTTTTTATTTTTTTGTCGGATTCGAGGTTTGGTAGAGGTACCAAACCTCGAATCCGACTGATCCGTTTGCTTGTTCTACAACCGTTTTTGTACACCTACCCACTGCCGGGGGTTATTGCGGTAGTTAGATGATACGTGCATTTGCAGACGCACGTTTCGTTTTACGGTAAGCACAAACATACTAGGTTTACATTTATTAGTTTAAGCATTTTACAATTAGTTATAAAACACCCTATTGATAAACTATACGTAGATTTCGACAGTCGGCCATCCTATACTAAGCATGACCTCGCTTATATTACATAACAAATAATTCAAATTCAAATTCAAATTCAAATTTCAATTCAATTTATTCAAAAAAAAAAAAAAAAAAAAAACTTTTACAATAAAATGTGTATAAATAGCCACAAAAAGATAATAAAGTAAAAATCTTATATAAAGGTAAATTAGTGCCTAACTTAAAACTAGTGTATGGCTAACAATAATTTGACGTATAAGATATTTAACTTGGAACTTATAATGTATATAGCGACCTGCCCGATCTAGGTTTATTTAAACCTGTGTTTCAGGCCCTCACTTCATCGCAATTTAAATTGGTCAGTTATATATGTAAACTAGATCAATACAATAAAAAAATCTTAATCGACTATTAAAAATAAGCAAACTTTACAATTATTAATAAATACTATTCTAAACAATGAACAAAAATAAATAATACAAAGAAATATGAAACAATAAACATCATACTAAAATTTCTAGCAGTTTTTCTGTGTCAACGTAATTGAGTTTTGCTAAATATTCCGCAAGCGTTGTACTGCATTTCTTATAATTTAAACTATATATGTCAAGTGGCTTGTTGAGCTTGTTATATAGATAAGGTCCCAAAAACACAAAAAATCTATTTGCGAAAGCATGTTTGGTTTGAGGTTTAATACAAACCAAATCTTTCCTTCTCTTGCCTGAAGGTACTCGGTCATAAGGAAGTTCAGTGTGCTGATGCAGTACGATGTTTAGAATAGCTAGTTGACGCACTGTTAGTACCTTACATGCCTTGAAAAGCTGGTGCGTGGGAAATTTAAAAGGGCGAAAGGTTGCAACCTTTAGAATTGCTCTTTGAGCACGTTCTAGAGGAAGTAAAATGGACTTTGCGACACCACCCCAGGAAGTTATGCAATACGTTAGTATGGACTGACACAAAGCCAAATAAACTTGTTTAATTAAATCATAGTCGGCTACGTTACGTAAGTATTTAAAAATGTATATTAATTTCCGCACTCTGCTGCGGAAATTTAATAAAAATACAATTGAATTATTTCGTTCATAATCACATGTTATATATATGTATACATATATAATATATGTACATGTATATATATGTATGTATATATATTTATTTAATATAGGACATCTTTGTCAAAAATGCTGATGGGATATGGCAGGGAGATGGCGATATAGACCGCGACGTAACGCACCGGATCAACTCAGGATGGATGAAATGGCGACAGGTCACTGGAACAACTTGTGACCCTCGGATGCCCCTCAAATTAAAAGGGAAAATATATAAGTCCGTGATAAGACCTGTCGTAATGTATGGATCAGAATGTTGGGCTGCGAAAAAGACGGATGAAAATAGATTGCATGTAGCGGAAATGAGAATGTTGAGATGGATGTGTGGAGTAACGAGAGTGGATAAAGTGAGAAATGAGTACATTAGAGGCACTTTAAAAGTGGCGCCAGTGACGGAAAAGTTAACGCTCTTTATGATGAAATAAATAAATAAAAATAAATAAAAGGGAATCGCTTGTCTTGGTATGGTCATGTGAAGAGGAGAGATGAAACGCATATAACTAGAAGAGTTATGAACATAAATGTGGATGGATGGAGAGGGAGAGGAAGGCCAAAGAAAAGATGGATGGATTGTGTGAGAAGCGATATGAAAGAAAAGGGAGTTAGTGATAGAGTGACGACTGATAGAACAGAATGGAAGAATAAAACGTGTTGCGCCGACCCCAAGTAACATGGGATAAGGGCAGGAAGATGATGATGTCAAAAATGCATTTTATTGGACCCTTCCGTCCAGTACAATATGACACCTTTGTCAATAATACATTTAATGGGACCCTTCCGTCCAGTACAATATGACACCTTTGTCAATTATACATTTAAAGGGACCCTTCCGTCCAATACAATAATTAACAATCATTACTATATAATTGAGACACTTCCGTCCTTTACAAAAGTGGACACAAGATACAGAATAATACATTCAGTCAAAAAAGTATCGGGAATGGATGATTTGTTTATGGTTCCAAATTCAAATTTTTGTTTTTTTGTAGTTGTTAGATTGGCACAACTGTTTTCCATTTTGGCGCGGAGTTTGAGTTGCATCTGTTATTTATATTAAATACAGTGCTGGTTTTAGTAATATCATATATAGTGTGTATTGCGAATTTCATAATGGACAAAAATATCGAACAAATAGTTTGTCTTAAATTTTGCATCGCCAATGGAATTTCGTGTTCGGAGTCACTGAAAATGTTACTGAAGGCTTACGGTGAATCGACTTTATCAAAAACTCGTGCTTATGAGTGGTTCAAAGCGTTCAAAAGCGGTCGAGATGTGATGGAAGATTTGCCTCGCTCTGGTAGGCCGTCAACGTCTGCAACTGAAGTTAACATCGCAAAAGTGAAGGAAATAGTGACTGAAAATCCCTAAAAGGTCTAACGGAAAATAAAGAATAATATTTGAGCGTTATGCGGCGTTTAAGAGAGCAAATTCGACGAAAAAGGCCAGATTTGTGGAAAGAAAATTCTTGGATTTTGCACCACGACAATGCGCCTTCGCACAAGGCTATCATTGTGAACGAATTTTTAACCAAACACTCAACAAATACCATCCAGCAACCACCATATTCACCAGATATGGCTCCTGCTGACTTTTTTCTTTTTCCTGAACTCAAATTACCACTTCGTGGCACCCGTTTTCAATCGATAGAAGACATAAAGGAGAATTCGCGGCGAGAACAGAACTCAATTCCAGAAGCAGCGTTTAAAAAATGTTTTGATGAATGGATTATTCGTTGGCGCAAGTGTATCGTTTCTAAAGGAGCATACTTTGAAGGTGATAAAATAAATTTGGATGAATAACAGACATTTTGTGTATTATTGATCTTTTCCCGGTACTTTCTTGACAGAGTAGTATATATTTTTTTAATAAAGACCTTTCTGTCTTTAAGAGCAACTACAAACAAATGAAGTATTTTATTTAAGTTTATTTTATATCTTAACATGCGTATTAATCAGACTCGTTGGATAAATTATTGTCACTGTCATGTGGCCTATTAAAACTCATCCATGGCTTTAGTTTATCGACCGCGACTGTTGTAGAATAACTCCTAACACCCTTTTTTGTAAGCGGTGTATCTTCGACGTGATATCGGTCGTGATCCAGTACATTTGTAATTCTATACGGACCTTGAAATTTAGGTATTAACTTTCTACTGTGCCCTGTAGAAGGCACCTGGCGTTCAACACGTACTAAATACCCTACCTGTTATTTTATTGGGGTGCAACGTCTTTTTTTTATCAAAATATTTTTTTTTTATCCTGACTGGTGGCTATTTGCTCACTGATTTCGTCACGGATTTCCATTAGTTAGGTTTTTTTTTTTTTTAATACTGCTACCTCCAACGGAATCGGAGCCTATTCTAATCAATGCCATACATTCCAGTTCTCGCTATTATTCCTCTCGCACTTTCATTCAGCATACTTTATCTTTCGTGCATTCAATCATCTCTCAGCCTTAAGCCGGGTCCAGACGAGTGTAACGTGTAAGGGTAGAACGCCCTTATTCTATTTATATATTCTATCTTCTATCTCTGGTTTATTTTTATTTTAATATAATTTGAGGTAATAACACACTAACGCCAGTTTCATATAATTTTGGACAGTAGTTCTTAGTCTAACTTATAATATTCCTTAATAATACTTTCTTTCATTTAAACAGCAATCTTAGAACCTAGTCTTATATCTAAACATGGGCAAATTTACTAGCTAACACTTGACACATAAACAATACATCAATAATAACTTACTTTCTAAAACAGTGGCTCTTATACAAAATTATAATTTATACATATATCTTAATTCTATTACATTCCTTATTTCTAAATTAACACATGCTTCTTTAAATTTATTCTTATTTCTAGTACCTAACTTAATTTCTAATGCTTAAATATGCGCCTATTTCTTAACGTTTTTAATTACCTCTAGTTTTGATGCTTAACATTAATATTATATACAATAGTATATAGGTAAGGATCATTATACACTTTTATTTCTCTTTATGACTTTCTCACATATTTTGACGCAATATTCCAGCAACAAGTCTCTTTTCTTACCGGCTATTAGTTGCCACGTATTTTCCGCGTTTATTTTTGTGTCCAGTGCGAGCTCGGCCTCGAGTTTTTGTCTGTCAAAAACTGGACATTTGAACAATATATGTGGCACCGTTTCCGCAGTTTCAGCATCGCAGATGCACGATGGATTTTCCTTGTACTTAAAGCGATTTAAGTACTCTGAGAACCCACCGTACCCCGTCATGATCTGGGTTACAGTGCTGTTTAATTTGCATTTCCTGATTGTTCTGTAGGCCGCCACCGCGACAGGAAAGAACAACTTCGTTCCTGATGCAGTCTCTCCAGAGCTGTATCTGTGGTTCCACACGTCAAGCGTTGCCATACGAATGCATCGCTTGACGTGCGAGACCGGACACAGATCATAGTCAGGCTTTCTTTTGGAACTTTCAGCGGCACTTTTGGCTAACTCATCGGCCCTCTCATTACCAACCAACCCCACATGTGCCTTGATCCAAAACAAGGTGACAGCCTTGCCTTGGATAGTCAGGGACCTAAGGTTTGACCTTGTCTCAACTGCCAGAGGATGGTATCTATTGTGGTTTTGGATGGTTTGGAGAGCCGCCATGGAGTCGCTGAAAATTCCAAACGATTGCGCACTGTGCCTCAATATTTCCCTGGTAGCGACGCATATCGCTAGAAGCTCAGCCTGGTAAACGGTGGCGTAATCTGGTAGAGCAAGCTTGAGGGCTTTGGTTTCGGCGTCACCACTCCACATGGACAGGCCGCCTCGACCTTGCCCCCAATCTTGCTCGCATCCGTAAAGATGCGAACTTCGAGCTCGTTCCGAGCATCAAGTTAATAATAATAATAGTTTATTTCCATAAAACTTAGTACTAGTTCACAATGGTAATGTGGCAACAATTTCAATTTAGGCAAAGAGATTAGCGTCTGTAACCGAACTAGGCATAGCCTGTATTTCGGCTATCAGCACCATTCCCCTCGAGTATTTATAATACAAGAATAGGTGCCAGCAATAGAGACATTATATATTTATTTATTTATTTATTTATTTATTTATTTATTTCCACCATACAATTATCTTTACAGGTTTACCACCTAATGCGATATTGTAGTCGACTATTATTTGAACTAAACCATTAAAAACTAACAACTTTCAATCGAAGGACTGTAACAAATCTCAAAGAGAGCTCTCACTATGAACCCACCCAGAGTACAACAAAATAGGTCTATGTCTTCTGCTATATTGTTGAGAATACGGAGTGCGCGGGTAAACGGCGCCTCATTCACCAGCTGAGTGCGGCCGCGCGGCACTGCGAGCAACCGCGGCCGCCGCCGCCGCCACACGTATCTGTCCGGAACACACATGCACACTTGTCGCAATACGTCTGGATTGTGAATCTTTCCCCTCATCACCTTAAAGATATATGAGACTAGCGCCAAACTCCTTCTAACCCTTAACTCATTGTATCCCACCATACCTAAGATGAATAAGGTTGGATACTTATTTGGGTAAAATGGGTATACTCCGTAAAATTTCTTGTATAAATACCTAATGAATTTATTCTGCACTCTCTCCAACATGATACTATATTTAGTTTCATGTGGAGACCAGATGACTGCGTTAAACTCTAATTGACTCCTCACTAAAGAGTTATACAATGCAATAATCGCCTTGATATTTGTAAAGCTCCTAGCTACTCGCAGCACGAATCCTAAATTTCTGTAGGCTTTCTTACAGGTTTTGGTTACGTAATCCCGAAATTCGAGTTTTGAGGAGAAGTTAACACCTAGATCTTTGACTTCTGACACTTTCGCTATTGGTACCCCGTTAATTTGGTACTGGTACGTAACTGGAGAGTGCGCCCGGCTAAAGGTCATAGTCATGCACTTCGAGATGTTAAATTGCAAATTATTTTGTTCACTCCAGGTTACCACTCTGTCTATATCTTGTTGTAACTTTTGACAATCTTCTCTATTTCTAACAGCAAGATGAAGTTTTAGATCATCTGCAAATAGAGTGCAATTAGCATCCTTGACAACCGTCGGAAGGTCATTAATCATTAATATGAATTCCAACGGACCGAGGTTGCTGCCTTGACTTACTCCGGACCTAGTGAAATAAGTTTCTGACCTACATCCCGCATATTCTACATACTGCTGTCTGTCCCGCATGTAACTAGCAAAAAAGGTTAGTAAATGGGGAGTAAACCCTACACCTGCCATTTTTGTGAGCAGTATGTCATTATCCACAAGGTCGAAAGCTTTTTTGTAGTCAAAGAAAGCTACATCTGCCTGTCCTCCAGCATCCACTTCTGGTACAATATAACTCATATAGTTTATTAGGTTACTAGTGGTGCTTCTGCCGGGTCTAAAACCGTGTTGCTCATCTGAAAGCTGTACATTAACCTGCGAGAGAATGCTCTTTTGTATTGCAGCCTCTAGTACTTTAGCTGGTGTCGACAGCACGGCTACCGGCCTGTATTGGTCCACGTTTGATGCTGACTTTCCTTTGGGTACCGGGACGACCTTAGTTGTTTTCCACCTTTCCGGAAATACGGCCTCCGCCAGGCACTGGTTAAAGATGTAGAGAAGTGGCCTACAAATTACTAGTCGGCAGTCTTTGAAAATGTAGGGTGGTATGCCATCAGGTCCCGTTGACTTTTTTGGCTTGAGTTTTTGCAGAGCATAAAGTACTTGATCAAACTTTAGTTGGTCTAAGTGTACCCTAGCCGCTCCGTTCTCACCACCCGCCTGTTTCACTGCCGCCTCCACGTCCAGCTTGGGTATCTTAGGGCTAAAAACAGAATAAAAATACTTCGCAAACTCAGTAGCACACTGCTCCTCTGTAAGTACCTTATCACCTTTTAAAATCTTGCGTGGACTCCTACTGCATTTTTTAGAGTTAACGTAAGCCCAAAAAGCCTTTGGATTTTCTTGAAACTCACTCTGCATCCGGTCTTTATAATTTTTATATGCAGAGTTTATCAAATATTTGACCTTCGCCCTACAATTAGAAAACGCTTCATAATCGGGCCCTGATTTGCTACCCTTATACTGCCTATGAAGCCTAGCCTTTAATTGTATGTTGCGAATAATGTCCATCGTGTACCACTCGGGGTAACTGTACTCCGAGTTTACACGTTTTCGCTTTTTTCTTGGAACGCAGTCATCCATAACCTTGTTTAAAACCTCATAAAAATAATCTAAACTATTATTTACATCTAACCTATACATTGGCGTCCAGTCTATAGCCGCTATTAAAGAATACAGTAACGGAAAGTTTGCTTTGTAAAAGTTCCATCCAGTGTGCGTCTGGGTGCTCCGTTGAGACTCCGCCAGTGGCGGCGGCGAAGACAGCGCGGGCCGCTCGCCGCGGCACGGTCGCGCCTGCCGCGGCACCACAGTAGCAAGTGGCGGATGATATGGGTCGGGCGGTACGATCGGCTCAGCCGCGCGCACCTCCAACCCGTCTCCCCCCAAACGCGTACTCAAAACAAGATCCAATTGGCGTTCCTTGCAATTTCCTATTTTGTTGTACTGGGTGAATTCACAATATGTGCTAAAGTACTCAAAATAGTTTCGTACATTTGTTGAACTAGAGTATAAATTAAAATCGCCTATCACAATTAAGTTACTGTAGTTATCACGATAATTTTCTATTATACTAAACAAGCACATATATTCATTATCACTACAACTTGGTGGAATGTAAACTACACACAACACAAACATGAACTTATTATGTAAATAAACCGCAGCGCCAATTAGTTCAAATGCATGATCTTGAATACGTACATCGTTCGGTGTGTTAAGTTGCCGTAGCTCGTACCGCGGTGTGGCCACTAAACACGCGCCGCCTTGCTTGCGCCCGTCTGCCCGATCACACCGAAGTATCTTGTATCCAGGTGGGATTAGTTCTGAATCATAGATTGAATCGTTGCATCCTGTTTCCGTTATTGCAAAAAGATCATAACTATGGGAAGAAATTCCCACATAAAAATCGTGTAATTTTGTTCTCAATCCTCTCACATTCTGATAGTATATCTCCACATAGTTTAGTGTGTTCTTATTTGTTGTTGGGTAGTTTACGAAACCACACCCATTCACAAAATTCAATGTTAACTGCCCAACATTCCGGTTTACATAATATCTCGTATGAACTCTCTGGAACTCCTATAATAAACGACGCATAGTCTCTCTCCGTTTTGTGTTTTATTTTGTCTACTGTTATTGCCGTCTCTTTTCCACATATGTTCTTTACATGCATTTCTAAATTTTCTATTGTGGTATCCTTTTTTAGACGCCAAACATGTAAAAACTTTTTTCTTTCAGTACCTTGAATATTTACTGCCCTCGTATTACCTCCCTTTATGACTTGCTTGCCAGGATATTTATTTTTCTTTTTCTGTACAGTAGTCCATGATTCTTCCCTTATGCTAGTTTCCATCTGTAGTTCTGTATTATGTGCTAATATTTTTTCTTTATCAAAACATTCCGTTGTTTCTATAATACGAGCTGGTTTCGTGGCCACACACGCCACTGTACTGTTATCTTTGTTTACTGATAGATTTTTACTAACTACCCGCTTTTCGTTTTGTGTGAGTACATTCGCAAATGATATAGTATCTTTTCTGCTGTCCTTCACTGTCTCATTTCTTTCTTTTGTAGGCTGCTTTTGGTTCAGACAATACTGTAATTGCTCGTTTTTTTGCTCCAATGTTTTTATCTGTGTTTCTAACTCATCGACTTTGCTCGCCTTTTTCTGCACTACCCTCATCATATCTCGCAACGTATGAAGTTCTTTTTCTGTGTCGACAAATCTGCCCTTAAGTAAATTGTACTCTCTTATTTGCTTATCAAATTTAAGGTTCATCTCAGACCGAAATTCTTGTAATTCATGCAGTATTTTACTACTGATATCCACTTCTTTTGGAATCCTCCTATTGCCTCGGTCTGTGTTTACATAGCTAGGAGTAAAAGCTGCATTCATTACATTCTGGTTACCTCGAACTGGTGTATCCGAATTATCCCTCTTCGGCGCACTGCAAACACATTCTGGACAACTCCAATTGCACTTGTATTCTTCGGTTAATGCTTCAAATTTATCCTTCGTCAGAGCCAAACACTTCAGATGGTACAATTTTCTGCATTCCCCTCTTGCACATTCCATGTACGAAATGTCGTCTATAACGGCATCGCAGCCGTTACATTTTGTTCCCATTTATATTTTGAGAAATATACTTTTTCCGCTACAAATTACGTTCAACCGATCACACGTCCGTTCGCTCGCGCTCGCGTCCGCTTCAGCTGTCCGCTGCTTTATATAATTAAAACAGTACTACAGAATATAGTTGATAAATACTCTTTTGATATAAGTAATTAGTAAATAGGTAAGTGCATAACATTGATCTAATTAAATAAATGGACCGCCCCTAAGACGACCCACTGACCGGATTGAGTGTATGTGTGTTCATGTGTGTGAGTTTGTGGTGTGTGTCGTGTGTGTGTGATATATGTATAATTATAAGAGTGTGTAGGTGTGTGTGTGTGCGGTGTATGTATATGAGTACATGTAAGTGTGTGTGTGAGAATAATAATGTGGTGAATGTGTGGTGTGACCATGCATGAGTGAATGTGAGTGTAGGTGAAATGTGTAGAGAGTGTATCTTTGTTTTCTGTGTTCTTAGCCATATACTTAGCGTGGTATGGATAGTAGTTGTTCCGTCTCCTCGTACCTTAATTTCTGCAAATATTGGCATACTTTTAATTTACATTGATTTCTAGTCAAAAGGTATTATGTATTGATTTTTTAAGCTTATTATAAAGGTAAGGGCCTAGAAAACTTACAAATCTTTTACCAAAGGTTGTTTTATATGTGGTTTGATTGTAACATACACGATGTTTGCGACGTCTCTGTAATAACATTGGGTTGTAGGGCTGTTTTTTATGTTCTTGCAGGATAATTTTAAGTATAAATAACTGTCTTACTGTCAAAACCTCGCACAACTGGAACAGTGTAAAATAGGAAAACGCATCGGTTTAAACGTGATGACCTTCAGTATAGCTCTCTGGGCGACCTCGACTGTCTTTAGCGTGGTTTTACAAACACCACCCCAGGATGAAATGCAGTAGGTGAGAAGTGACTGACACAGGGCCTGATATATTCGCTTCAGGAGTGCAGGGTCCGCGACATGGCGTAGGTTTTTAAATACATAGATTATTTTTCGTACTCTATTACAAAGAATTTTGACATGTTCATTAAAGTTGAGGTTATTGTCTATTGTAATACCAAGGTACTTTAAAGTGTTAACGCGTTCCAGAGGTGGACATGCGCAACTAACCGCTGAATTGCATTCATGTGAAACAATTCGTAGGTCGCCGCAAATATTCACCACCTGCTTAATGCTGAAACAAATATACTTGGTTTTGTCTACGTTTAAAGTAAGTATATTGTTCTGTAGCCATCCCCTAGTCGTATCAAAGCCATTTTGTGCGACAGAGAAGACCTCCTCCCAACTATCACCCGCAAACATCAACACGGTGTCATCCGCGAAAGAGATAATTTCACCTTTGGTAAGTTGAAGACGAGTAAGCTCATTTATGTACACGAGGAATAGGGTGGGCCCCAGTATACTTCCCTGTGGCACGCCATGTGTAACTGGAAGGTGTGTACTTTTGTTTTTATCCGCTCGGACACACTGAGTTCGCCCAGAGAGGTAGCTTTTGAAAAGTTCCAGCTGGGTGCCCCTGATGCCCAGTGTTTCCAATTTGTTGAGTAAGAGAGAGACAGAAATCGTATCAAATGCCTATGCCCGGTCAAGAAAAATAGAAAGACATTTTTTCCCTTTGTCCAGATTAGATCTAATAAATTCTAGAAGTTGGTTCACTGCCATTTCTATAGATTTTCCGTGCCTAAACCCGTATTGGTTTACTGAAAGCAGTTTGTTTTTGGAACGAAGTTCCTTGGAATGGAATGGAGTGGAATGGAATGGAGTGGAATGAAATGGAGTGGAGTGGAGTGGAGTGGAGTGGAGTGGAGTGGAGTGGAGTGGAGTGGAGTGGAGTGGAGTGGAGTGGGGTGGAGTGGAGTGGAGTGGAGTGGAGTGGAGTGGAGTGGAGTGGAGTGGAGTGGAGTGGAGTGGAGTGGAGTGGAGTGGAGTGGAGTGGAGTGGAGTGGAGTGGAGTGGAGTGGAGTGGAGTGGAGTGGAGTGGAGTGGAGTGGAGTGGAGTGGAGTGGAGTGGAGTGGAGTGGAGTGGAGTGGAGTGGAGTGGAGTGGAGTGGAGTGGAGTGGAGTGGAGTGGAGTGGAGTGGAGTGGAGTGGAGTGGAGTGGAGTGGAGTGGAGTGGAGTGGAGTTGAGTTGAGTGGAGTGGAGTGGAGTGGAGTGGAGTGGAGCGGAGCGGAGTGGAGCGGAGCGGAGTGGAGTGGAGTGGAGCGGAGTGGAGTGGAGTGGAGCGGAGTGGAGTGGAGTGGAGCGGAGTGGAGTGGAGTGGAGCGGAGTGGAGTGGAGTGGAGTGGAGTGGAGTGGAGTGGAGTGGAGTGGAGTGGAGTGGAGCGGAGTGGAGCGGAGTGGAGCGGAGTGGAGTGGAGCGGAGCGGAGTGGAGTGGAGCGGAGTGAAGTGGAGTGGAATGGAATGGAATGAAATGGAATGGACTGTTTTTAGACTCATGATAAGATGTCCAATCTCGTATTTGTCTGTCTCAATTAAGACAAAAGAATTGGGGACGTTTAGTACTTTATCTTGGGTATTATTTAGTAATGGTAGATTCCGGTAATTTATATTTTGTTGAGTGATTTTATCCGCCAGTGAGCTACCCACATTTGTAAAATAGCCGTTTGTGTGCGTGTTCGTGAAGTGATTGGTCAGGAGAAGATGAGAGAGTTAGAAGATCGTTATGGTGTTGTGTTGTTTTAGTTGTGTGTGTGATGTTTTTGATGACTTTCCATAATATTTTATTGTCGTTCTGTGCTTCCAGGATTTTACTTCTTTCGTACGCTCTTTTTAACCTTCGTAATAAATTATTACAGAAATTTCTGTATCGTTTGTAGGTAATTTTCAAGACTTCGTTATCCGGATCAATGCTTGCCTTTTTGGTCTCTGTTTCGCATGCAACGTAGTAGTCCTGGAGTTATCCAGGGCTTGATAATTTTTTGGCGTCTAGAAAGTGTTACGATTTTTGTATTTTTTTCTATTACTTTTTGTAAGCATTGTGTTAGATAAATTAAACTAGTGTTTGGGTTTTCAGATTGATAAATGGGATCAAAATTAATATCTGAAATGTCTTGTGCTAATGTTTTATCGTTAATTATGGCCTTTGTTGTAGTTGCATGTTGACGTGGTTTTTTTTAAATTTAAACAAAATAAAACAGGATGGTTAAAACAGAATGTTGCATTAGGGACTACGGTGATGGAGGAGAATTTAGTTTTTAAAAGGACATGGTCTATGCATGTTTGGTGAGTGCTGCGTGTAATTTAAGTGTGCGCTGGCAGTAGGCCATGCGACGCAGCTAAGGTTAGATAGCGTTCCCCTTCGGATTTAATTTTATTAGGGTTTATTTCTAGATTCATGTCGCCTATCACAACGATATGCTCGAAAGAAGACACTGATTGTAACAGGTTATCCAACGACAAGAGGAACGGCTCCAACTTAGTGTAAGAAGGCGACATGTAGAGGGCCATTATGGCAACTTGTTTTCCAAAGGTTGCTAGTAGGCAATTACATTCGTGGAATTCAGGTTCTATTATAGTTAGGTTAGGTTAGGTTAGGTTTGGCCAGTTACTTGGAGGATCGAGAGGTCCTCCTTGTAGACAAACTGGCCAGGTTGCGGAGGTACAGCGCGGAGTCCGGTGTTCCGCAGGGGTCAGTCTTAGGACCCCCCCTGTGGAACATCGGCTTCGACTGGCTGTTGCGGGGAGCTCTTCTCCAAGGCACGAGTGTCATCTGCTACGCGGATGACACTCTCCTTACTGCCCGGGGGAAGAGCTTCGGGGAGGCGGCCTGTTTGGCCTCGGCTGGCGGGTCCTTGGTGGCAGGGAGGATCCGCCGCCTGGGATTGAGGGTGGCGCTGAACAAGACCGAGGCCGTGTTCTTTCACGGGCCTCGGCAGCGCTGCCCTCCCGACGCCCACATTGTGGTGGAGGGCGTCAGGGTGGACGTCCAGATACTTCATCTGGGCCTGGTGCTGGACAGCAGGTGGCGCTTCGGCCCGCACTTCAGCGGGCTGTCAACGCGCCTGCTGAAGGCCGCGGACGCCCTGTCGTGGCTCCTCCCGAATTTGGGGGGGCCGAACGCACGATGCCGGCGTTTATATGCCGGCTCCGCATCTTGCGGAGTATGGCCCTGTACGGGGCCCCCATCTGGGCGGACTCCCTCCACAGGAGGGAGAACGCTACTATGATGCGGAGGCCCCAAAGGGCCATTGCACTGCGGGTGGCGAGGGCCTACCGCTCGGTGGGCTTTTCGGCGGCGTGCGCTCTGGCGGGCACCCCTCCTTGGGAGTTGGAGGCGTGGGTGCTCGCCAGAGTGTACGAGTGGACGGCGCGGCGAAAGGCCCTGGGCGAGCGCCCCGTCGCGGAGGAGCGGGAGGCCGTGCGGCGGGAGGCGAGGGACGCCATCATCGTCCATTGGACGGATGACCTCGCCTCCGCCACCTTTGGCCGCCGAACCCTGGACGCGCTCGGTCCGGTCCTGCGAGACTGGCTCGAGCGCTCCCACGGGTTCCTCACATTCCGTCTGGTGCAGGTGTTGTCAGGCCACGGCTGTTTCGGCAAGCACCTGCACCGGATCGGGAGGGAGGAGACCCCGGCGTGCCACGACTGCGGCGCGGCGGAGGACACGGCTCAGCACACCTTTGAGGTATGCCCGGCTTGGTCTGAGCCGCGTCGCAGTCTAACAGCGGAGATCGGACAGGACCTCTCGCTTCCCGGCGTGGTGAATGCCATGCTGGAGAGTGAGGAGTCCTGGGCAGCTGTAGCCTCTTTTGCGAGGATGTCATCTCGCAAAAGGAGGTAGCGGAGCGCGCGCGGGAGGACGACCCTCTCGCTGCGCCGCTCCGCAGGCGCAGAAGAGGTCGGAGAAGACGCCGTCTTCTCCCTCCTCACGGTGGTGATATAGGCGCGGGGGCGCCTCCGCCCGCATTGCACTCCACACCACCCTCGCCGGTCATTCCCAGCCCTCCCCCTGAACGGGGAGGACTTGAGGGGCCCGCCGCTTTAGGCGGGTTGTCGTCGGAGGAGGACTGGACGCTAAGGCTGCGCCGATCTCCCAGTCCTCTTCCACTCGGACGATGCAGGAATGCCGCTGGGTCGTTTTAGTGGGTATACCGGGTCAGCCCGGGGAGTCAGTCCCACATACCCCTCCCGTTCCCCCGACGGGAGGGGTATATGCGTAATGCATTTTTTCCCAGCTAAAAAAAAAAAAAAGATTAGGTTAGGTTAGGTTAGGTTTTTTTTTTTTAATACTGCTACCTCCACCGTAATCGGAGCCTATTCTTATCAATGCCATACATTCCAGTTCTCGCTATTATTCCTCTCGCCCTTTCATTCAGCATACTGTATCTTTCTTGCATTCAATCATCTCTCATCCTTAAGGGTAGGACGCCCTTATTCTAGTTACATATTCTACCTTCTATTTATGTTTTCTTTTTATTTTAATTTTATTTGGGGTAATGACACACAAACGCCAGTTTCATATAATTTGGACATTAGTACTTAGTCTACTTATAATATTCCTTAAAAATACTTTCTTACATCTAAACAGAAATCTCAGAACCTAGTCTTATATCTAAACATGGGCAAACTTACTGGCTAACACTTGACACATAAACAATAAATCAATAATATCTTACTTTCTAGAAACAGTGGCTCTTACACGATTTATAGTTTATACATATCTCTTAATTCTATTGCATTTCTTATCTAAATTACACATGCTTCTTAAAATGTATTCTTATTCCTAGAAGCTTAATTTTTAATGCCTAAATATGCGCCTATATCTTAACATTTTTAATTAGCTCTAGTTTGATGCTTAGCATTATTATTATATACAATAGTATGTAAGCATCATTAAACACTTTTATTTCTCTTTATGACCTTCTCACATATTTTGACGCAATATTCCAGCAACAAGTCTTTTTTCTTGCCGGCTATTATTTGCCACGTATTTTCCGCGTTTATTTTTGTGTCCAGTGCGAGCTCGGCCTCGAGTCTTTCTCTGTCAAAAACTGGACATTCGAAGAATATATGTGGCACCGTTTCCGCAGTTTCAGCATCGCAGATGCACGATGGATTCCCCTTGCACTTAAAGCGGTTAGGTTAGGTTTTTTTTTTTTTTTTTGGGTATGGCAGGAGGGGATATCCTCATGGACGCCCCAACCGCCTCACGAATGACACAGTTGGGGCAGTGCCGGACTGTTACCGGCTAAAACCACCTCCTGCCTTCTGTGTGTTCCCCTGACGTAGACAGGGCGCTTTTTTGCAGTATTTTAAAAATGTGTTGTCTATTTAATGATTTTACTTGGAATTAACTAAAATTTATGCAATACTAATTTATTTGAAATCTATTGAAAAAATCTAATTTGGCCGTTATTCTTTGTGCTTTACGCGTGATATAAGACTATATAAGGAAAGCACGGTTTATATGGCTTTGTTTCTATTTATTACTCTGGTTGAAATTTTTATACAGAAATCCAGTAATCTATTTCTGTATTTACTACGTTTGAATAGATAACTAAAATAAAATTATTTAAGTCCATTTTTATTTCCAGCTCCTGTTCCAGTTCGCATCTCTCCCGTTCAAACGCAGGACACTGGAAGATAATGTGCGGAACTGTCTCGGGCACTCCCGGTTCACATATACACGATGGGTTCTCCTTACACTTGAAGCGGTGCAAGTATTCGGAGAACCCACCGTGCCCTGTCATAACTTGCGTAACTATGCCGGTTGGCTTCACCTGCTTCACAGTTTTGAAGGCATCAATCGCGTCTGGGAGGAAGATCTTGGTGACTGAGGTGGTTGTGCCCTCCTTATACCTCCGGTTCCACTCGCCAAGCGACCCCAAACGGATCTGACGCTTGACGAATGAAACCGGACAGCGGTCATAGTCGGGCCTTTTCTTGCAGGTAAGTGCAGCTTCTTTCGCGAGGTGGTCCGCGCGCTCATTCCCCTCCAGTCCAGCGTGTGCCTTTATCCAGAACAAAGAGACATCTTTGCTCTGTGATAAAGCCACATTAAGGTTCGCTCTTGCCTCCACTGCCAGAGCGTGGAGGGAACCCTGGTTCGTGACTGTCTGCAGAGCGGCCCTTGAGTCACTAAAAATACCGAAGGTTCCCTCTTTGCGCCGCAGTATTTGGCGTGTGGCTACGCATACGGCCAGGAGTTCTGCTTGGTAGACCGTACAGCACGTAAGCAAGCTAAGCTTGACGGACTTGATCTCAGCTTCCCTGTCCCACAGGGACAGTGCTGCTCCGACCTTGTCGTCAATCCTGCTGCCGTCGGTGAAGAACCTTATTTCTTGGCTGTTGTGGGTCTCCACATGTGACTGGTCTACCAGGCTCACGAACCCCATGGCCGTATGTTTCGCCGGATGTGGAGTCTCTGCAAATGCTACCAACCGCTCCACCTCCCGGCCAGCAAGCGCTGGCTGGGGCACCCCCTTCTTTGCCTCGTACAGTGCGGCTGCTTCCTGTATTCGGAGGTCTAGTGGGAGTATCCCAGCCAGCACGAGCGCGGAGTTAAGCGAAACGGTGCGGTAGGATTTGCAGAGCTTTTGAGCAAACCCCCGCTGTACTGAGTGTAGTAGTGAGTGAGTGCTGTAGTGAGTGTGTTTTTGGACTCCGACCTTTTTTGCTGCAGGCGCCCAGGCGCTGGCTGCATACATTATTACCGGCTCGACCGCCGCAGTAAAGATGCTGCGCACAACCTCTGGGTGTAGACCCCAGCTCACTTTGGCTGCTCTGGACAACTGTTTGTAGAAGTTGATGGCCTTCTTACAAACGCTTGCAGCGTGGGTGTTAAATGTGAGCTTGTGGTCTACAGTAAGCCCCAGAATTTTGATTTCTTTAGACATGCCAATGTCGACCCCGCCCATGCTCAGAAGTGGGACATCGTGCTTCAGCTTCCTTGTCACAAGCATGGCACAGGTCTTGTGCGGCGCAAACTTCAGCTTATTCTTGATGCCCCACCTCCGAACATACTCGAGGGCGGCATTGGCCTGTCTTTGGACCTCCAGTGCTGTATCCCCGTCAAAGATGAGCACTACGTCGTCGGCAAAAGCGCGACTACTGCCAAGTAGACGCCACGTTCTTCGAGCCCCTTTAACAGGGGATCCAGCACCAAATTCCACAGGATCGGACCCCCGATCGACCCCTGTACACACCCCTTGGTCGTACTCCTCTGGCACTCCGCTCCAGCGTACCTGACCCGGACGCTTCTCTCACTCAGGTAACTGTCTAGCATCCGCCTGATGTTCACTGTGCACTTTTCCTCAGCCAGTCTGGTTCTGATAGCCGGCCACCATGCGCTGTCGAAGGCTCCCTCTATATCCAGTGATACAACAGTGATTAGCTTCTTTTGATCCAGCTTCGAATTTATATGCTGCATCAGGGTGTAGAGGGAGTCTTCGGTGCTTTTCTGGGGCATGAATCCAAACTGGCGAGTACTCAACCGCGGGATCAGATGCCATTTCAGACGAGCTACCGTCATTTTCTCCAAGATTTTGCCCAGGACAGGTAGGAGGCCAATGGGCCTGTACGACTTCGGGGTTATGTGGGTTTCTTTACCGGGTTTCCGGAGTATCACCACGGTGGCCACTTTCCAGGCCCCAGGGAAGTGACCATGCTCTAGGCACTTGTTTGCCAGTGCAAGGAACACCCCTGGATCCTGGAGAATAGCCTGCGCACAGATGTCGGCTGTGAGACCATCCGCCCCGGGTGCCTTCTTCGGGTTGAAGTTTTCCACCGCGGACCTCAGCTCCAGAAGTGTAAACGGCGGGTCATGGTGTTCATCATGCGACCACTCGTTTACACGACTGGCCGCTACTCTTATCCGTCGGTGGTCGTCATCATCTCCGTCTTCCAGGTCTTCGGGGTAAAAGGTCTCAGCAAGCAGCAGAGCCGAGTCTTGCGGGCTGAGTGACACTCCGTCCTTCACCAGCGGCAGATCTTCATGCCTTTTGGAGGTCCGTCCAATGATCCTATAGATCCCCTCCCAGACTCCTTCCCTGTCTTGTTTCTCGCAGAAGGCCTTCCAACTTTCCGTCTGCGCTTTTTTGGCGCAGGACTCATACCTTTCCTTTGCTTGCAGGTACTCATCGACGACTTTCTGCCTCCGAACCGGTGCAGCACATCGTATGCGGCGTCTTTTGGTGTTGACTTCAGACTTCATCCTAGCGAGCTCGGTGGACCACCACGGCATAGCACTTGTTTTATTATTGTTTATATTAGGTATGGTTTCTTTGCATGTTTTAACTATTGTGTCTATGTATTTGTTTATTGTATTTTCTAATTCTGTTTTATTATTAATTTTTTCTGATTCTAGGACATTCAACACACTGGCTGCTTGTAATTGGCCCAATTTCAGACGAAATTGGCTCCAATTTGCTTTGCGTGTGTTGAATATCCTAGTGGTTCTGCTAACGTTCGTGCCTTTTGATTTTTGTAGAGTAATTTTGAAAGTGATACCGTTGTGGTCCGAGCTCGTGATGCCCTCCTCAACCTTCCAGTCCTCCACCAGTCCCAACATTTCGGTTGAGCAAGCTGTTATGTCAACGAAACTGGTGAAGGATTTGCCGCCTCTGATGGTTTCAAAAGTCGGAGTGTTGCCGACGTTGAGCACCTGCAAGCCCATCTCCTCCAGCATTCCAGAGACCTCGTCGCCCCTGCTGTCTATTACTGGACTACCCCACCAGGTACTCTTGGCGTTTGCATCGCCACCCACTACCAGTTTACACTGGTTAGTTTCCTCGCGAATCCGCATGAGGTGCTCCAGGTATGGCTCTATGGGTTGGTCGGGTTCAAAGTAGAAGGAGACTACTGCGATTTCCCAGGCGCGGGTTCGGATCTTCACCACCACGATGTTGTTGGTGGTGAGTTTCGGACACTGCGTTACGTCCAAGTCATTGTCAAAGACGACGATAGCCGCCTTTACAGTTTCACCTCCTTGTTCCGCGCACTGGTATACTCTCGCGCCATGGTAGTCTCGCATCCTCTTGATCCCGCCCACATATGGCTCCTGGAGCAGTGCAAATGTAACCTTGCGCTCTCTGGCTGCTATAAGGAGCTCTTGGGTTGCAAGTTGCTTCCTCTGCAGATTCGCTTTGATCACCAGGTAGTTAGGGCTGACGTTGTTACTAGATGCCGTCGGGACCACCTTAGCAGTATGCTACCGACAGGCGCGCCAATGCGTCCCACTTGACGCGGATCGGGCACTCGCTGTCGAAAGCATTGTGGTCCGTTATAGCCATCTTCGCCAGCGTGCAGTTGCGGCACTTAGGCGTCTCTGCAGCAAGCCGCGAGGGGCAATCCACACGCAAGTGGGGGTCTCCGCAGTGAGTGCATAGGTCGGCAGGTTCTGTGCCCAGCTTACGGCTGTGACCGTAACGCAGGCAGCGCGTGCACTGCACCAGCGGTGACTGGTCCAGCACTCGCACCCTCTGCAGGTCAATGTGCACTCGACCTGCCGCCGTCAGCCTCTGCCATAAAGTTGGGGACACCTGCAGAATGATGTGGCACATGTGCGTGTTCCTGGTCTTGCGACGGTATTTGGCAGAGATCCTCACATCCTCTGCAGGTATGTCCCCAACCAGGTGGTGGTTCTGGCGTTTTACCGCTGTGATGATCTCCTCATCTGAGTGACAGGAGAGTACGTCCCTGATTATGACGAGGGGGTCTTTATTTTGAACTTCTTCCACCACAAGATTCCCTGCCCTCTTCACTCTGTCCGTCACTCTCGTCATCTCCTCCCGGGTCTTAAAGCCTATTACCACCTTCCGGTCCCTGGCCCTTCGCAGCCTTTCGACCTGCGTGCCCTCGTTCCTAGCATCCACTGCCGCTCTCAGCTTCTCAACGACCTCTTCGCCGGTGTCCTGCTCATTGGTTGATGAAACAACCACCGAGTGAAGAGGCCCCTGAGTATGCTGCTTCGAGCTAGCAATCTCTGCGAAGGTCGGGCTTTGGCCTGGGATGTACGAAGGAGTTTTTAGCTGCTCCGACAGAGCCCGCGTGTGCTGCTGGCATTCCTCCAGCGCTTTATTATGCTGCTGGAGGTTCTCCATGAGCTGCTTCATGTGCTCTGTCGGAGCCTCCGTGCTCGGCGTCGGGTCTCCTTGACGGTAATTCCTTACTTCCGACTCAGTAACGGTCAACTTTTCGGCCTCTGCTTCCTTCACCAACTGGTAGAGCCTCTTCACCGCTTTGGTGATCTCGTCTTTGATCTCTTTTTTGAGGTTTCGAGAGCTCACCAGCTGGATTTTAGCCTTGGAGAGGCAGGCTTTTGCCTCTGAGGTTCTATTCAGGTACCGAGTCGGTTGTGAGTTAGGTGGCGAGCCATCTGCGGTCTGTCGCTGCTTGTTAGACTTTGCCTCTTGGAAAAGCGCCGTCTTAGATTTTAGTTTGGGGGGAGTTTTTACTGTGGCCTTTTTTGGAGGTGTTGGCGTCTTTAGGGGCTGCTGTGCTGTCCTGAACTTGTCAGCCTCCCATTCTCCAATACTACGCCTCACCGAAGGACCCCGCCTGTTCCACGTGAGACCTTGTCGCAACCAAACTCTCCTCCTCAGCATTGGTCTTCTTTGTGACCGGTGTCCTTATCCCAAACATTTTGGCGTAAGAAGGGGAAAGTCCTTAATTGTCTGTCGGGGAACACTAAATATTAAATCCCTGTAAAGGGGGGATCAGTTCAATCACAAAAAAAAAAAAAAGAATATTTGATCTAAGTCACTAAAAGACTACAAATTAGTCGAGTCAGATGTGTAAAACTCTAAAATAGGTTTTGTCGTATTTTGTTTAAAAAATATCTTCACAAATGTCAATAGGTTTTCCCTATATACTAGTCACTGAATAAAGGGAGAGTGGGTGGGCAATTTTTTTTTCGCGGTTCTATGCGAGCCAGCCGCACGTTTGAGGTGTCGGGACACGCGTCTCGGCGCGGGCGAGCTAGCTAGACCGTTTTCAGAATGGTTAGGTTAGGTTAGGTTAGGTTAGGTTTTTGGGGGACCCCCCACAGAGCTTGCGTCCACGTCGCGTCCCCTGGAAACGGCCCAGTTTGTCACCGTAACGGAGTGGCAGACTGGGTACGGCTAAAGTGCTCTGTGATCTCGTAGCTTCATTTTAATTGCGTTGTTGACTGCGAACATGCGGAAGGCTATGCCTACGCCCCCGCGGGACGCCTGCGGGCGTTTTAAAAAAGGCCCTTCTCAGGGCCAACCCAAAGGCCCTTCTCAGGGCCAACCAAAAGGCCCTTCTCAGGGCCAATCTGACGCTTCAGCGTCTGAAGCTAGCCGCGCGCCGTCTGCGGCTAGCTTTTTCGGAAGGGTGGACCCGTCGGATTCCGACGACGAGTCCCAGATTAGCGTCTCGGATGCGGGCGACTCAAGATCGCGAAAGCGGGCCTTCCTTAAGGAAGGGTCCGAGGGCTCCTCGAGCTCAGCAAGGAGGACGAAGGCCAAGAGGCCGACGAAAGCCGCAGACACCCACGTAGTGGGTCTCGCGGACCGCGTGGCTCGGCGGGCGCAGCAGCAGCAGGACCTGGAGGAGCAGGTTGCTGCTAAGGAGCAGCGGGCGCGTGCTGCTCGGGCCAAGTCCGGGTACGGTGCGTCCCGCGTGCTTTACTCGGACTACACCTTGGCCGAGCTGGCGCGCATGGCGGAGGAGGACGAGGAGGAGATCGCGGAGGTCGCCTCCAAGTCCTCAAACCTTAAGGGCACGTTTCAGAAGGCCCTTAAGGTCCGTGCTGCGAGCATGCGCGGCATTATAGAGGAGTTGGTCCAGCGTGAGGCGACCGACGAATCGCGCAAATTGCAGGCGACCGTCGATCGCCTCAAGCTGGAGGTCAGCCAGCTTCATCAGAAGCTGGCTGATGTCATGGCTCGGCCGATTCAGGCCGAACCGAGACCTGCGGCGGAGGCCCCCTCCTCCACCAACCTTGAGGATGTCATCCGCAAGGTGGTTATGGAGGAGAGGGCCTTCACCAGAGCCTGCCTAGCAGGAATAGAGGACCGGCTCCTGCCGGAGAAGCGCCTCCGACCGCCGCTCGCGGCTGACAAGAGGCGTGGCGAGCCGGGGCCGTCCTCGCAAGGGGAAGACGCCCTTCTCCCTTCCACTACTCCGTCAAACCAGCCGGGTTGGACTGAAGTGGTCCGGAAGGGGAAGGGCCGAGGTAAAAAGACGGCGACGGCCGTCCCTGCCGTCCCCGCCACCACACATACAGGCCAGTCGCAGGCGACTGGTGGGAGAAAGGGAAAGCGGAAGGGCAAAAGGCCAGCAACGCCCGGACCTGCCGTCCCCGTCACCACGCCTCCCAGTCAGTCGCGGGTGGCTGGCGGGGGCAAGAAGAAGGGGAAGGGGAAATTGGTTCCCCCGAGGTCCGCAGCCGTCGTGGTGACGCTCACCGCGGAGGCTGCGGAACGCGGGGAAACCTACGCTTCCATTTTGGTGCGGGCGCGTGCCAATGCCGATCCCGCCCAACTGGGGATCGGCAAATTATCTTGCCGGCGTACCGAAACCGGGGCTCGTATTTTCGAGTTCCCGGGGGCGGAGGGCAGCGCCAACGCTGACCTCTTTGCAGCCAAGCTGCAGAAGGTCATCGCGGACGCTGCCAAGGTGGCCCGACCAGTCAAGTTGGTGGCCATCGAGGTGACCGATCTTGACGATTCGGTCACCAAGGAGGAGGTGGTGGCGGCGGTCGCAGCGATTGGTGGCTGCGGCGTCGCGGCGGTGCGGGGTCGGGACATCAGGCCTGGCCGCGGCGGCATGGGCACTATCCGGCTCGAGTGCCCGGTCGCCGCTGCCAAAGCCGTCCTTGAGAAAGGACGGCTCGCCGTCGGTTTCAGCTCGGGTGCAGTCCGAGCACTTGGGGAGCAGCCTTTACGCTGCTTCAAGTGCTGCGGCATCGGACACACCCGAGCCCTCTGGCCGTCCACCGTCGACAGGTCCAACGCCTGCTACCGCTGCAGCAAGGAGGGCCACAAAGCCGCCGCCTGCATGGTCGCCACGCCACATTGCATAGTGTGTGCTACCAGTGGCCGCCCAGCAGGTCACATCATGCGGGGGAGGTTATGCAACCCCCCGTCTAAGAGGGGCAAAGCGCAGGTGGCAGTCAGGCCTGCTGCTGGCAACGCCGTTCCCGAGGCCGGAACGGCGGTTGTTGCGGAGGAGGGGGGTGCGATGTCCGATTGATGGATACAATCGAACATCGCATCCTCCAGGCGAACACCAACCACTGCCGGGCTGCACAGGATCTCCTGATGCAGACCATGGCTGTGTGGTTGGTGGACTTGGCGGTGGTCGCCGAGCCCTACTCGGTCCCTGGCCATTGGCTGGGCGACCGAGACGGCCTGGTGGCGTTGGTGTCGCGGTCTTCCACAGACTCCCCGGAGGGGACCGGGATACGTGGCCGCCGCGTGGGGGGATTTGGCCCTGGTTGGGGTCTATTTCTCCCCAAACCGCCCTCTCTCGGACTTTGAGGATTTCTTGGAGATCCTCACCGCAGCCGTAGGGAGGGTGGCGCCAAGCCAGGTCGTGGTGTTGGGCGAACTGAACGCCAAGTCGGTGGCCTGGGGCAATCCAGCTGCCTCTTGCAACGTCCGGGGACGCGCTGTCGAATTTTGGGCGGCGTCATGCGGTGTGTCCCTCCTCAACAGGGGGGCGGTCCACACGTGTGTGCGGCAACGGGGAGGGTCGGTGGTGGACGTTTCGTTCGCCACCCCCGTGCTAGCCGCACGCATTGTGAACTGGCGGGTGGAGTTGGTGGAGACCTTGTCGGACCACCGTTATGTGCGGTTCGACATCTCCACCCAGAGCCCCCGTGGGGAAATGGCCCGCTCTGGCAGGTCTCCCTTCCCACGGTGGGCTCTCACTCGCCTGGACCGGGAGGCAGCCAAGGAGGCGGCCTTCCTCCAAGACTGGCTGTCGCCCCCTGTTGGGGCCCCGGACGTTGACGCCGCAGCGGTCCGGCTGAGGGAATCCTTGACCGAGGTGTGCAACTCCAGCATGCCTCGGTCTCGGCGTCCGCCTTCCCGCCGGGCCGTTTATTGGTGGTCAGAGGAGCTGGCGGGCCTACGAGCCACCTGCGTGGCGGCCAGAAGGGCCTACACGCGGAGCCGCCGGCGCAGCGCCCGTAATCAGGCAGAGGAGGACCGCCTCTACGCCTCTTACCGAGAGGCAAAGGAGGTCCTCAAGTCGGCTATGGGCGCTGCCAAGGACTCGGCGAGGGCCGAGATGCTGGAGGGTCTCGACAGGGATCCTTATGGGAGACCATACAGGGCGGCGCGGAACCAACTGCGGCCCCATGGTCCCCCACTTACGGAGACCCTCGAGCCGGCGTTGCTGGATGGGGTGGTCCGGTCTCTGTTTCCGCGCAGGACCGACTTCACCCCTCCAGCGATGGACCCTCCGCAGTCGGCGGCTCCGCAGGAGGAGGAGGAGGCACCTCCGGTGACGGAGGAGGAGTTTCGCGCGGGGGTTCTTAGCCTCCGCGCGAAGAAGACGGCTCCTGGGCCGGACGGCGTCCCCGCACGGGTGGTGGCCATAGCTGCCGCTCAAATGGAGGATAGGTTTCGGGAACTCTTCAGCGCGTGCTTTACGGCTGGAAGGTTCCCGAAACTGTGGAAGGAGGGGCAGCTATGCCTCCTCCGAAAGGAGGGACGCCCGGCGGATTCCCCCTCGGCATACCGGCCCATCGTTCTGCTCGATGAGGTCGGTAAATTGTTCGAGGGGATCATCGCCGGCCGGCTCAGGAGCCATTTGCGGGGTGTGGGGCCGGACCTGTCGGACGCCCAGTTCGGTTTCCGACAGGGTCGGTCTACAATCGACGCGCTGGCCCTTTTGAAGGGCCAGGTGAAAGGGGCGGTGGAGGCGGGGGACGGGGTGTTGGCGGTATCGTTCGACATAGCCAACGCCTTCAACTCCGTTCCCCACTCCACCATATTGGAGGCACTCCGGTACCACGGAGTGCCCCAATATTTGAGGAGCCTCCTGGCCAGCTACTTGGAGGATCGAGAGGTCCTCCTTGTGGACAAACTGGCCAGGATGCGGCGATACAGCGCGGAGTCCGGTGTTCCGCAGGGGTCAGTCTTAGGGCCCCCCCTGTGGAACATCGGCTTCGACTGGCTGTTGCGGGGAGCTCTTCTCCAGGGCACGAGTGTCATCTGCTACGCGGATGACACTCTCCTCACTGCCCGGGGGAAGAGCTTCGGGGAGGCGGCCTGTCTGGCCTCGGCTGGCGGGTCCTTGGTGGCAGGGAGGATCCGCCGCCTGGGATTGAGGGTGGCGCTGAACAAGACCGAGGCCGTGTTCTTTCACGGGCCTCGGCAGCGCTGCCCTCCAGACGCCCACATTGTGGTGGAGGGCGTCAGGGTGGGTGTCCAGGCCCAGATGAAGTATCTGGGCCTGGTGTTGGACAGCAGGTGGCGCTTCGGCCCGCACTTTAGCGGGCTGTCGACGCGCCTGCTGAGGGCTGCGGACGCCCTCTCCTGGCTCCTCCCGAACCTGGGGGGGCCGAACGCACGATGCCGGCGTTTATATGCCGGCATCCTGCGGAGCATGGCCCTGTACGGGGCCCCCATCCGGTCGGACTCCCTCAACAGGAGGGAGAACGCTACTTTGATGCGGAGGCCCCAAAGGGCCATTGCACTGCGGGTGGCGAGGGCCTACCGCTCGGTGGGCTTTTCGGCGGCGTGCGCTCTGGCGGGCACCCCTCCTTGGGAGTTGGAGGCGTGGGTGCTCGCCAGAGTGTACGAGTGGACGGCGCGGCGAAGGGCCCTGGGCGAGCGCGAGGCCGTGCGGCGGGAGGCGAGGGACGCCATCAGCGTCCATTGGACGGAGGACCTCGCCTCCGCCACCTTTGGCCGCCGAACCCTGGACGCGCTCGGTCCGGTCCTGCGAGACTGGCTCGAGCGCTCCCATGGTTTCCTCTCATTCCGTCTGGTGCAGGTGTTGTCAGGCCACGGCTGTTTCGGCAAGCACCTGCACCGGATCGGGAGGGAGGAGACCCCGGCGTGCCACGACTGCGGCGCGGCGGAGGACACGGCTCAGCACACCCTCGAGGTGTGCCCGGCTTGGTCTGAGCCTCGTCGCAGTCTAACAGCGGAGATAGGACAGGACCTCTCGCTTCCCGGCGTGGTGAATGCCATGCTGGAGAGTGAGGGGTCCTGGGCAGCTGTCGCCTCTTTTTGCGAGGATGTCATCTCGCAAAAGGAGGCGGCGGAGCGCGCGCGGGAGGACGACCCTCTCGCTGCGCCGCTCCGTAGGCGGAGAAGAGGTCGGAGAAGACGCCGTCTTCTCCCTCCTCATGGTGGTGATGGGCGGGCGATAGGCGCGGGGGCGCCTCCGCCCGCATTGCACTTCACACCACCCTCGCCGGTCATTCCCAGCCCTCCCCCTGAACGGGGAGGACTTGAGGGGCCCGCCGCTTTAGGCGGGTTGTCGTCGGAGGAGGACTGGACGCTAAGGCTGCGCCGATATCCCAGTCCTCTTCCACTCGGACGATGCGGGAATGCCGCTGGGTTATTTTAGTGGGTATACCGGGTCAGCCCGGGGAGTCCCACATACCCCTCCCGTTCCCCCGACGGGAGGGTATGCGTAATGCATTTTTTCCCAGCTTAAAAAAAAAAAAAGGTTAGGTTAGGTTTGCTCTTCTCCAGGGCACGAGTGTCATCTGTTACGCGGATGACACTCTCCTTACTGCCCGGGGGAAGAGCTTCGGGGAGGCGGCCTGTCTGGCCTCGGCTGGCGGGTCCTTGGTGGCAGGGAGGATCCGCCGCCTGGGATTGAGGGTGGCGCTGAACAAGACCGAGGCCGTGTTCTTTCACGGGCCTCGGCAGCGCTGCCCTCCAGACGCCCACATTGTGGTGGAGGGCGTCAGGGTGGGCGTCCAGGCCCAGATGAAGTATCTGGGCCTGGTGTTGGACAGCAGGTGGCGCTTCGGCCCGCACTTTAGCGGGCCGTCGACGCGCCTGCTGAGGGCTGCGGACGCCCTCTCCTGGCTCCTCCCGAACCTGGGGGGGCCCAACGCACGATGTCGGCGCCTATATGCCGGCATCCTGCGGAGCATGGCCCTGTACGGGGCCTCCATTTGGGCAGACTCCCTGCAGAGGAGGGAGAATGCGACAGTAATGCGCAGGCCCCAAAGGGCCATTGCACTGCGGGTGGCGAGGGCCTACCGCTCGGTGGGCTTTTCGGCGGCATGCGCTCTGGCGGGCACCCCTCCTTGGGAGTTGGAGGCGTGGGTGCTCGCCAGAGTGTACGAGTGGACGGCGCGACGAAAGGCCCTCGGGGAGCGCCCCGTCGCGGAGGAGCGGGAGGCGTGCGGCGGGAGGCGAGGGACGCCATCATCGTCCATTGGACGGACGACCTCGCCTCCGCCACCTATGGCCGCCGAACCCTGGACGCGCTCGGTCCGGTCCTGCGAGACTGGCTCGAGCGCTCCCACGGGTTCCTCTCATTCCGTCTGGTGCAGGTGTTGTCAGGCCACGGCTGTTTCGGCAAGCACCTGCACCGGATCGGGAGGGAGGAGACCCCGGCGTGCCACGACTGCGGCGCGGCGGAGGATACGGCTCAGCACACCCTCGAGGTGTGCCCGGCTTGGTCTGAGCCGCGTCGCAGTCTAACAGCGGAGATCGGACAGGACCTCTCACTTCCCGGCGTGGTCAACGCCATGCTGGAGAGTGAGGGGTCCTGGGCAGCTGTCGCCTCTTTTTGCGAGGATGTCATCTCGCAAAAGGAGGCGGCGGAGCGCGCGCGGGAGGACGACCCTCTCGCTGCGCCGCTCCGCAGGCGCAGAAGAGGTCGGAGAAGACGACGTCTTCTCCCTCCTCATGGTGGTGATGGGCGGGCGATAGGCGCGGGGGCGCCTCCGCCCGCATTGCACTCCACACCACCCTCGCCGGTCATTCCCAGCCCTCCCCCTGAACGGGGAGGACTTGAGGGGCCCGCCGCTTTAGGCGGGTTGTCGTCGGAGGAGGACTGGACGCTAAGGCTGCGCCGATCTCCCAGTCCTCTTCCACTCGGACGACGCGGGAATAACGCTGGGTCGTTTTAGTGGGTATACCGGGTCAGCCCGGGGAGTCCCACATACCCCTCCCGTTCCCCCGACGGGAATGCGTAATGCATTTTTTCCCAGTTTAAAAAAAAAAAAAAAATAAAATAAAAAAAAAAAAGGTTAGGTTAGTTTTGGGGCACGCGGAGCCGCCGGCGCAGCGCCCGTAATCAGGCAGAGGAGGACCGCCTCTACGCCTCTTACCGGGAGGCAAAGGCGGTCCTCAAGTCGGCTATGGGCGCTGCCAAGGACTCGGCGAGGGCCGAGATGCTGGAGGGTCTCGACAGGGATCCGTATGGGAGACCATACAAGGCGGCGCGCAACCAGCTGCGGCCCCATGGTCCCCCATTGACGGAGACCCTCGAGCCGGCGTTTCTGGATGGGGTGGTCCGGTCTCTGTTTCCGCGCAGGACCGACTTCACCCCTCCAGCGATGGACCCTCCGCAGTCGGCGGCTCCGCAGGAGGAGGAGGAGGAGGCACCTCCGGTGACGGAGGAGGAGTTTCGCGCGGGTGGTGGCTATAGCTGCCGCTCAAATGGAGGACAGATTTCGGGAACTCTTCAGCGCGTGCTTTACGGCTGGAAGGTTCCCGAAACTGTGGAAGGAGGGGCAGCTGTGCCTCCTCCGAAAGGAGGGACGCCCGGCGGATTCACCCTCGGCATACCGGCCCATCGTTCTGCTCGATGAGGTCGGTAAATTGTTCGAGGGGATCATCGCCGGCCGGCTCAGGAGCCATTTGCGGGGTGTAGGGCCGGACCTGTCGGGAGCCCAGTTCGGTTTCCGACAGGGCCGGTCCACCATCGACGCGCTGGCCCTTCTTAAGGGCCAGGTGAAAGAGGCGGTCGAGGCGGGGGACGGAGTGTTGGCGGTGTCGTTCGACATAGCCAACGCCTTCAACTCCGTTCCCCACTCTACAATATTGGAGGCGCTCCGGTATCACGGAGTGCCCCAATACTTGAGGAGGCTCCTGGCCAGCTACTTGGAGGATCGAGAGGTCCTCCTTGTGGACAAACTGGCCAGGATGCGGAGATACAGCGCGGAGTCCGGTGTTCCGCAGGGGTCAGTCTTAGGGCCCCCCCTGTGGAACATCGGCTTCGACTGGCTGTTGCGGGGAGCTCTTCTCCAGGGCACAAGTGTCATCTGCTACGCGGATGACACTCTCCTCACTGCCCGGGGGAAGAGCTTCGGGGAGGCGGCCTGTCTGACCTCGGCTGGCGGGTCCTTGGTGGCAGGGAGGATCCGCCGCCTGGGATTGAGGGTGGCGCTGAACAAGACCGAGGCCGTGTTCTTTCACGGGCCTCAGCGTTTGTAAAAGTTTATTGCCTTTTTACAAACGTTTGCAGCGTGGGTGTTGAATGTGAGCTTGTGGTCTACAGTAAGCCCCAGAATTTTGATTTCTTTAGACATGCCAATGTCGACCCCACCCATGCTCAGAAGTGGGACATCGTGCTTCAGCTTCCTTGTCACAATCATGGCACAAGTCTTGTGCGGCGCAAATTTCAGCTTGTGCTTGATGCCCCACCTCCGAACATACTCGAGGGCGGCATTGGCCTGTCTTTGGACCTCCAGTGCTGTATCCCCGTCAAAGATGAGCACTACGTCGTCGGCAAAAGCCTGGCAGTCGCCACGTTCTTCGAGCCCCTTTAACAGGGGATCCAGCACCAGATTCCACAGGATCGGACCCCCGATCGACCCCTGTACACACCCCTTGGTCGTACTCCTCTTGCACTCCGCTCCAGCGTACCTGACCCGGACGCTTCTCTCATTCAGGTAGCTGTCTAGCATCCGCCTGATGTTCACCGGGCACTTTTCCTCAGCCAGTCTGGTTCTGATAGCCGGCCACCATGCGCTATCGAAGGCTCCCTCTATATCCAATGATACAACAGTGATTAGCTTCTTTTGATCCAGCTTCTCGTTAATATGCTGCATCAGGGTGTAGAGGGAGTCCTCGGTGCTTTTCTGGGGCATGAATCCAAACTGGCGAGTACTCAACCGCGGGATCAGATGCCATTTCAGACGAGCTACCGTCATTTTTTCCAGGATTTTGCCCAGGACAGGTAGAAGGCCAATGGGCCTGTACGACTTCGGGGTTGTGTAGGTGTCTTTGCCGGGTTTCCGGAGAATCACCACGGTGGCCACTTTCCAGGCCCCAGGGAAGTGACCATGCTCAAGGCACTTGTTTGCCAGCGCAAGAAACACCCCTGGATCCTGGAAAATAGCCTGCGCACAGATGTCGGCTGTGAGACCATCCGCCCCGGGTGCCTTCTTCGGGTTGAAGTCTTCCACCGCGGATCTCAGCTCCAGAAGTGTAAACGGCGGGTCATGGTGTTCATCATGCGACCACTCGTTTACACGACTGGCCGCTTCTCGCATCCGTCGGTGGTCGTCATCATCTCCGTCTTCCAGGTCTTCGGGGTAAAAGGTCTCAGCAAGCAGCTGAGCCGAATCCTGCGGGCTGAGTGACACTCCATCTTTCACCAGCGGCAGATCTTCATGCCTTTTGTAGGTCCGTCCAATGATCCTATAAATCCCCTCCCAGACTCCTTCCGTCTTGTTTCTCGCAGAAGGCCTTCCAGCTTTCCGTCTGCGCTTTTTTGGCGCAGGACTCGTACCTCTCCTTTGCTTGCAGGTACTCATCGACGACTTTCTGCCTCCGAACCGGTGCAGCACATCGTATGCGGCGTCTTCTGGTGTTGACTTCGGACTTCATCTGGGCGAGCTCGGTAGACCACCATGGTATGGCATTTGTTTTGTTACTATTTATTTTTGGTATTGTCTCTTTGCACGTTTTAACTATTGTATCTATGTATTTGTTTATTGTGTTTTCTAGTTCTATTTTATTATTAATTTTTTCTATTTCTAGGACATTCAATTTACTGACTGCTTGTAATTGGGCCAATTTCCCACGAAATTGGCTCCAATTTGCTTTGCGTGTGTTGAATGTCCTAGTGCTTCTACTAATGTTCGTGCCTTTTGACTTTAGAAGATTAATTTTGAAAATAATACCATTGTGGTCCGAGCTCGTGATGCCCTCCTCAACCTTCCAGTCCTCCACCAGTCCCAACATTTCGGTTGAGCAGGCTGTTATGTCAACGAAACTGGTGAAGGATTTGCCGCCTCTGATGGTGTCAAACGTCGGAGTGCTGCCGACGTTGAGCACCTGCAAGCCCATCTCCTCCAGCATTCCAGAGACCTCATCGCCCCTGCTGTCTATTACGGGACTACCCCACCAGGTACTCTTGACGTTTGCATCGCCACCTACTACCAGTTTACACTGGTTAGTTTCCTCGCGAATCCGCATGAGGTGCTCCAGGTATGGCTCTATGGGTTGGTCGGGTTCAAAGTAGAAGGAGACTACTGCGATTTCCCAGGCGCGGGTTCGGATCCTCACCACCACGATGTTGTTGGTGGTGAGTTTCGGACACTGCGTTACGTCTAAGTCATTGTCAAAGACGACGATAGCCGCCTTCACAGTTCCACCTCCTTGTTCCGCGCACTGGTATACTGTCGCTCCATGGTAGTCTCGCATCCTCTTGATCCCGCCCACATATGGCTCCTGGAGCAGTGCAAATGCAACTTTGCGCTCTCTGGCTGCTATAAGGAGCTCTTGGGTTGCAAGTGGCTTCCTCTGCAGATTCGCTTGGATCACCAGGTAGTTAGGTCTTACGCTGGGGTTATTGCTAGATGCCGTCGGGACCACCTTAGCAATATGCTACCGACAGGCGCGCCAATGCGTCCCACTTGACGCGGATCGGGCACTCGCCGTCGAACGCATTGTGGTCCGTTCTGGCCATCTTCGCCAGCGTACAGTTTCAGCACTTAGGCGTCTCTGCAGTAAGCCGCGAGGGGCAGTCCACGCGCAGGTGGGGGTCTCCGCAGTGAGTGCATAGGTCGGCAGGTTCTGTGCACAGCTTGCGGCTGTGACCGTAACGCAGACAGCGCGTGCACTGCACCAGCGGTGACTGGTCCAGCACTCGCACCCTCTGCAGGTCAATGTGCACACGACCTGCCGCCGTCAGCCTCTGCCATAAAGTTGGGGACACCTGCAGAATGATGTGACACATGGTGCGTGTTCCTCGCCTTGCGACGGTATTTGGCAGAGATCCTCACATCCTCCACAGGTATGTCCCCAACCAGGTGGTGGTTCTGGCGTTTCACCGCTGCGATGATCTCCTCATACGAGTGGCAGGAGAGTACGTCCCTGATTATAACGAGAGGGTCTTTGTTTTTGACTTCCTCCACCACAAGGTTCCCTGCTCTCTTTACTCTGTCCGTCACTCTCGTCATCTCCTCTCGGGTCTTAAAGCCTATTACTACCTTCCGGTCCCTGGCCCTTCGCAGCCTTTCGACCTGCGTGCCCTCGTTCCTAGCATCGACTGCCGCTCTCAGCTACTCAACGACCTCTTCGCCGGTGTCCTGCTCATTGGTTGATGAAACAACCACCGAGTGAAGAGGCCCCTGAGTATGCTGCTTCGAGCTAGCAACCTCTGCGAAGGTCGGGCTTTGGCCTGGGATGTACGAAGGAGATTTTAGCTGCTCCGACAGAGCCCGCGTGTGCTGCTGGCATTCCTCCAGCGCTTTATTATGCTGCTGGAGGTTCTCCATGAGCTGCTTCATGAGCTCTGTCGGAGCATCAGGGCTCGGCGTCGGATCTTCTTGACGGTCATTCCTAACTTCCGACTCGGTAACGGTTGATTTTTCAGCCTCTGCTTCCTTCACCAACTGGTAGAGCCTCTCCACCGCTTTGGTGATCTCATCTTTGATCTCTTTCTTGAGGTTTCGAGAGCTCACCAGCTGGATTTTTGCCTTGGAGAGGCAGGCTTTTGCCTCTGAGGTTCTGTTAAGGTACCGAGTCGGTTGTGAGTTAGGTGGCGAGCTATCTACAGTCTGTCGCTGCTCTTTAGACTTTGCTTCTTGAAAAAGCGCCGTCTTAGATTTAAGTTTGGAGGGAGTTTTCACTGTGGAATTTTTTGGAGGTGTTGGCGTCTTTAGGGGCTGCTGTGCTGTCCTGAACTTGTCAGCCTCCCATTCTCCAATACTTCGCCTCACCGAAGGACCCGCCTGTTCCACGTGAGACCTTGTCGCAACCAAACTCTCCTCCTCAGCATTGGTCTTCTTTGTGACCGGTGTCCTTATCCCAAACATTTTGGCGTAAGAGGGGGAAAGTCCTTAATTGCTTGTCGGGGAACACTAAATATAAAATCCCTGTAAAGGGGGGATCAGTTAAATCACAAAAAAATTGATTTAAGTCACTAAAAGACTACAAATTAGTCGAGTCAGATGTGTAAAACTCTAAAATAGGTTTTGTCGTATTTTGTTTCAAAAAAAAAAAAAAAAAAATTTTCTTCACAGATGTCAATAGGTTTTCCCAGTTTCCCTATATACTAGTCACTGAATAAAGGGAGGGTGAGTGGTGGTGATTTTTCAGGTAGGTCAATTTTAACGTTTCGGGATGCTAGTAATAGCCCACCGGACAACGTTCCCGCAGAAAACCGTGTCAAAATAGCTGTTCTGGTTACAAAAATATTGCAACTTTTGTCTGAGCAGGGCTCCCTTAGGTGGATTTTGAGGTAAGTACTGGCGAATTAATTTAGAGAAATTTGAAAATTTTTCGCGGTTCTATGCGAGCCAGCCGCACGTTTGAGGTGTCGGAAGACGCGTCTCGGCGCGGGCGAGCTAGCTAGACCGTTTTCAGAATTTTGAAAAGAATAAAAATGTGCAGGGTTGTCAAAAAACCAGTTTTTTCAGGCAAAAATCGAGTTTTCAGCGACCGATCGAATTTTCAGTTCGCGCAAAGCACCGAGAATCCGGGGCTGGACAGGTGGAAACTCGATTCCGCAAACAGAATTAAATTCGGATGTAGGGTTGTGCTAATAAAAATAGGTAAGTATAAAAATTTTGAAAAAAATTCACAAGTACTGGAACTGAAAAATTATTTTTCAGGTAGGTCAATTTTAACGGGATGCTAGTAATAGCCCACCGGACAACGTTCCCGCAGAAAACCGTGTCAAAATAGCTGTACGGGTTGTAGTAGTTAACTCCGTACACTGATTTGTCGTTGCGGTTTGAAAGTTCAGTAAAGTATAGAGAAACACTTTCCACTAAGATGCAGTAGTTAAGTTTATTAAGTAATGAATTAGTTACAGTACTAGAGTGGAAGGCGATTATTTCTCTCAGTTGTTGATAGCTACACAGTTATGAGTTCACTATATTTTAATTCATTAGTCATATTATTTTATAACGCGAAATTATGACGCATATCATTAGGCTAAAGTAGGTTACAGAGTAAGCAGAAAAATGTACGGCGATGAGACCGTACATATTGGCAACCCCCTAAAGAAGCTAAGATGAGAAGAGAGAGAAAGAAACGCCTGTACAAAATCTTGTCTTAAAGTAAAAGTAAAATGATTAATCGAAAGTAAAGGCAATGTTGTCTCGATGTCCTTGAGGTTGAACGTGGCAGGTGTCTGTAGGCGCCTGCTGGTTTTCTTCTCTGGCAGTCTGCTTTCGAGATCCCATTGGTTGAAGTTCGATGTCCTCATGCGTTGGCGTTTTATTTGTCTTCCTTGAACGCCGCTTTCTGAACAGTGCGTAGTATTTGTTAGTTACGATCCACAGGAAAGTGATGACAGCAATTGTTAGTAAAAGGTAACAAATTGCATATTGGTGTACGTCATGATCCGTGATAGTGGATGGTAGTTTTGGTTCGTTTTCTTCTTGGAAGCGCAACTTCTTGTCAATTTCATCAAAGTCGTTTTTCTTGAGAGTGAAGAGTTCGTGTGCCGCGTTATGAAGTGTGACGTTGACAATGTTGTTTATCGGCGAGTTCAGGTTCGGAACATGCATGTCATAGTTCACGTTGAGATGGCTGCTGTACTGATTGTGCGAAGTGATGGTGAGTTCTTTTGACCGCAGCACGCATCCTTGACTCAAAGTAACTATAGCCGCCGATGTAATCGTTTGCGATATTACGTCGTTTTCACGTACCGTACGTAATTCGCACCTTCCGCAGCAAATAATCAGCCAGCTGTTTGATTCTTGCAACTTGATCCATGCCTCCTCGCACGTCACGCTGTCTACTTCACACGGTGACGTAGTAGTACGATGACCCAGTAGTTTTGCTTCGCAAGGTGCATTCTTGTTTTTTAAGTTGAACACAGGTATGTTTGCGTTACAAATGAAATTATGTTCTTGTCTTTTGATGCATTGCTTGAAATCTTTATCTTTTAGTGAGATGTAAGAATTCTTCTCAAAATTCACAGCAATGTATTCCGATGATAATTGCATCAATTTGTAATTTGACTCCGTCTTGAATGGTATGGCGATAGCCCGATAGTAAGTGAAGTCCTCATTTGAAATTAAGGGAATGTGAACTTCGAACATGAAGTAGTTTCTTGTTATTCGTGCTTTCACGTATAGCAACTTGTAAAGTTCCTTGATATCTTCTCTGATATTGTCTGTCGGCAATGACAGAGTTCTCGGCAGTCTGCCAGATATGTCTTCTAGTTGCTTTACAAGGCTGACTGGTGATATTAAGTGCACGTCCATGTGCCCACTGTAAACGTTAGTGAGAGTGTTCAGCAGCATAGTTTGAATTTCCTTAAGATTTCGTAGTAGTAGGGATGCTGTAAGTGAAGCGGAGTTGAAGTAACTTGTGGCCATTATTATTTGTATTTCGGTTTCAATGCTGGCCATGTTTTTCTTCGTTTCTTCCATGAATTGTTCTATCATCTTGCATTGAAGCTTGATATTTTCATCATTTTTCTTCAAAACGTCATTTTGTAGTTGCATGATCGATGTTTGGTTTTTTGCGAGTTCACGCAAGTAGTTTTCGTTACGTTGTATGGCCTCAATGTCTTTATGGTATTTTTCAGCAAATTTCTGGTCTAAGACGCCAAATAAGCTGTTGGCTACCATGCCTACTCCGTCGATCAAGCCGCGCTTCTTGCGTGTAGATAAATGTTTTTGGGGAGCCAGCAGGATCGTGTTGTAAAAGTCGAGTAGTTCCATCTCGTGAGAAAGTTGATCCGTTGTAGCTTGACAATAACTTTGGTGGATCTTTTGGCAAAGGTCACTTACACCGTTAATGTATTTTTCAATGTGTTGAACGCCTTGCCAGTAGTTTGTTAAGTTGTAGTATGTGAGTAAAGTCCATTCATCGTGTATTAGTTCAACCTTGCCGATGGTGTCATAGTAAATCGGTCTCTCGGGTTCTAGGTTGGTAATTTGAGTGCCTGACCTTAGTTGCGAACAATATGAGCCATTCACAAGTATTAACAATGTGAATAGATACATGAGAATGTTTGTAAGACATTTTTTTCCAGAGTTTTTTCTTGTGGAAGTTTTTTCGCTTGTCTTGGCCTCCTGTAAATTTGTCTTGTATTCTTCAGTATTTTTTTTGTAAGTATTGATGGGTAGAGCTGATAGTTTTATTATGGGTCGTTTAATGACGCCAGTTTGTGTTTTCAGCGTTGTCACTCTAACATATCCGTCCGCTCCAGGATGAAGTTCTAGCACCCGTCCCATAGCCCATTTTCCTGGTGGTAAATTGTTTTCCCGGACTAGTACGATGTCTCCCTCGCTGAGATTTTTCTTGGGATTATTCCATTTGCTGCGTGTTTGTAGTTGTGCAAGATAGTCGCTTGACCAATTCTTCCAAAATTGTTGATGCATATGTTCTGTTAATTGCCATCGTCGGCGTAGATCCATTTTGTTTTCAGTGTGGTCAGCTCGTGGTAAAGACATTGTTGGTCCCCCCGTGAGGAAGTGGCCTGGTGTGAGGTAGTTATAAAATTCTTCGGGATCTTCAGTGAGCTGGCAAAGCGGCCTGGAGTTCATGCATGCTTCTATCTTCGCAAGCAGGGCAGGAAATTCCTCATACGTCAGTTTTTGGTCTCCTAGCACCCGACGAAGGTGATACTTCATTGACTTGACCGCTGCTTCCCATAGTCCGCCAGCAGTTGGCCAAGCGGGTGCATTAAAATGCCATTGTACCCCCATGTCTGCGATGTTCTTGAAGAAGTCAGGCGACAAGTATTGCTTGAAGTCTTCAAACTCTTTCTGAAGCAACCTTGATGCGCCGATGAAATTTGTACCGCAGTCTGAGTAGACGTGACTTGGTGTTCCGCGCCTGGAGCACATTCTCTGGAAGGCTGCTATGAAGGTTTCAGTGCTTAAGTCCGATGCAAGTTTTATGTACAGCCTTTGTCACCATGCATACAAAAATGCATATGTAACCCTTTGAAGTTCGGACCCCTCTCCCTTTGTTGAGTCTGACTTCGACGTGTCCTGTGAAGTCAACCCCAGTGTGGGTGAACGGCCGCGAAGGTGTTACTCGTTGTGGTGGCAGTTCTCCCATAAGTTGATTCAACTGCGACGGGTTGTAGCGATGGCAGCGCACACAGCGCCGTAGTTCAGCTTTCACCGCTCTATTGCCGCCAACGATCCAATACCGTTGCCGGAGGTATGCTAAAGTTAGTCTGGCTCCTCCATGTAAAGTCGTCTGATGAGCTTGTTGAATCACCAATTCAGTCAGTCGTCCACCCTTAGGTAGAATGATTGGATACTTCATTTCAAAAGGTAAACTGGAGTGGTTCAGTCGACCCCCGACTCGGAGTATGCCGCTGCTATCTAAGTCTGGTTTAAGTTTGAAAATGTTACTTTTCGTAGAAATCATTTCTTTCTTCATAAGTTGTTTATATTCTTGCGTAATTTCCGTTTGTTGCACATATTTTATTATTTGTTCATTTGCTTTGTTTAATTCGCATAAAGTGAGGTAAACAGTGTCACGTTTCGTGTAGTTACGTGCGTTTCCGATAAATCGCTGTATCCATGCTACAATTCTGTTTACTTTGGTCAATGAACTGCAATTAGTTAATAAGTTATGAATACAATTATTGGTTTCATTGTTCATAAAGTTCGATTTTGCTTGGCAAACGTTGCCTATGTTAGTTGTAAATGTGCATGTTATATTTTCTTCACGACTTTGTTCCTTGAAGGTGGTCAGGAATGTAGGACCTTCCCACCACAGATTGAATGTTTTAAGCTTCGTTGGTAACAATCCTCTTGATGCACAGTCTGCAGGATTATCTTGCGACTTCACATAACGCCATTGCGTGAAAGGCATTATGTGTCTTATTTTTGCAACTCGATTGGCGACGTATTTTTCCCTCTTAGATGTATCCCCCTGTATCCACGCCAGTACCACTTGGGAATCGCTCCAAGCGCTTGTAGTTATGTCGAATTCATTCAGTGCTACTCTGATTTTTTCGATGAGTTGCGCTAGTAAGAGCGCGCCGCAAAGTTCAAGTTTCGGTAATGTGATCGTTTGTGATAACGGCGCTACTCTTGTTTTAGCAGCAAGTAATGATATTGTTGGCTTGTTATGTTCATCTCTGACGCAGCTGTAAACCACGCACGAGTAAGCCTTTTCACTGGCGTCGCAGAATCCAAATAGTTCGATCTTCTGCTCTGTCGAACCGATCCAGCGCTTGATTTTTATGTTTTTTACGTTGGGCATGTCTGCTCTTAGTTTCAGCCACTTATCTGCTATATAAGAGGGTAACTGATCATCCCAGTTAAGTTTGTTGACCCATACTTCTTGAAATATTATTTTTGCCGCAATAGTTATGGGTGACAGCCAACCCAGTGGATCATAAAGTTGTGATATTTCTGAAAGAAGCCGCCTTTTGGTTATTTCCGGTCGGCATTTTTCATCAAATTTCCAGTTAAACGTTAATGTATCGATCTGAGGATTCCAACCAAGTCCGAGTGTTTTCATGGATTCTTCTTGCTTGAAATCAAAAGTGTTTTTGCGTGAGATCTGATCATTACTTAAGTTTTTTAGCAATGCTGTATGATTGCTGGACCACTTGCGTAAGTTCATCCCGGCTCCTTTTAACATATCGATAAGCGATTTCTGGAGCTCCTGGGCCGCTTCCAGTGAGTTATGGCCACTTATGACATCATCGACGAATGCTTCGTTCAGTAGTACTTTGGCAGCCATGGGGTATTTGTGGCCATCATCGTATGCAAGTTGTTTGATGGTTCTCATGGCTAGCCACGGTGCGCACTTAGTGCCATAAGTAACAGTGCAGAGTTGGTATTCTTGCAGTTTCTCTGACGGGGTAGTTCGCCAAATAATTTTTTGTAATTGTTGTTGTTCCTCAGACAGCCAGATACATCGGTACATTTTCTCGACATCAGCAGTAAAGGCGTATTTGTACGTTCTCCATTTTATGATAAGCTCTTGAATATCCTTTTGGAGGTTGGGGCCCTTTCCTTGTATGTCGTTCAGGCTGTATCCTGTTTTAGTTTTCTGAGATGCATTGAAGACAACTCTGAGCTTCGTGGTAGTAGATTCTTCACGAAGTATTCCGTGATGTGGTAGGAAACATTCAGCAGTTGAAGATGTCATGGGTTTTGCTAGTTTCATATGACCCAACTCCAGGTATTCCCTAAGGAACTCTTTGTATAGTAGTTCAAGTCGGCCATTTCTTTGAAACCTTTTTTCTAATTGCAACAATTGTGAAACTGCCATCGTTTTTGATGTTCCGATCTTATTTTCATAATCTGGACGTAAAGGCATCTTCACAATGTATTTTCCATCTGGTCCACGGCGAGTAGTTTCTTTGTAGTAAGTTTCACACTGATCGTCTTCAGATCGGTCTGTGTTTGTTGTGGTGACGTCTTCACACTCCCAAAATTTAGTTATTTCAGCCAAGTCTAGTAGGGTGACGTTACAGTTAAAAGTATCTAGTTTTCCACACAAAATCCATCCCAGCTGTGTTTGTTGGGCAACGGGGGACCTTGGGGCACCTTTAAGTATTCCAATTTGGATAATTTCGGCGTATACGTCAGCTCCCAGCAATATGTCGACAGACCTTGAAATGTTAAAATCTGGGTCAGCCAATTTTAAGTTCTTCAAATGCGACCACTCTGGCCGTTCAAATGTATTATTCGGTAGTTTATTGATCAGTTTTCTCATAATCAATGCTTCAGTGTTGAAGGTATATTCGGAGTGGATTGATTTGCAGGTTAGGTATAAACGTCCTTTACAGTCGCCTGATACAGTTCCAACTCCAGATATTCTTGCAGTTAGTTTGTTTCTTGGCAGCCTCTGAAGTTGCGCTGCATTTTCAGTAATCAGGTTGACTTGTGAACCCTGATCTACGAGCGCACGAAGAGTTAAGTAAGTACCATCTATCGACTTGACCTTAACTTGGACGGTTGTAAGTAAGACTTCCATCTCGTTGGCTGATAGATGATTTGAACTCGACGTTTCAGGCTCCCTCGAGGGTCGTTGACCTGAGCGTTGGTTGTCATTGCTCGTTGAAGGTGTATTTTTGTAGGAATTGTTGTAATGTAAGAGCGTATGATGCTTCATATTACATTCCTTACAAGTTTTTACAGAGTTGCAAGTTTGATTTTCGTGTCTAAACAAACAGTTTTTGCATAGACGCAATTTTGCAACTGTGCTGTTTCGTTGCTTAGTATCCGAGTCAATAAATTGCTGACATCGCATCAAAACATGATCGTTTTTGCAAAGAGGGCACTGCCCGTATGAAGTGTGGTAAGTTTTGGGATGCCATTTCTTATGCTCGAAGGTTTTCCGCGATGCATTTTTTTCAGTTCCAGCTGACTTCTCTGAGCTCTGTATGTCCTTCTTTGAAGTCTTCATGGTTTCAAATGCCATAAACTGGTTTTCCAAGAACATCAGAAATTCTTGCAGTGTTGGCACGTCTCTGTTATCGTGCAAGTTCTTTATGTATTCGTTGTAGGTCCCACAGTCTAGTTTTTGTGACATCAAATGAACAATCATGGGATCCCAACTGGTTATATCAAAACCAATATTTGTTAAGCCGTTTAGGCATTCAGTCGTTACGTCATGCAGCTTTTTCAAGTTGTAAGCGTCTGGCTTCTGTATTACAGACAACTGCAGCATGGTGTTCATGTAAGATGAGAATTGTAGTCGACGGTTGTTGTAACGTTGGTTGAGTATTTCCCAACACGAAGTGTAATTGTCGGCGCTGATGCTCAAGTGTTGCACGAGTCTTTCTGCTTCACCTTTCAGCCTAGTTTTCAGATGCTGCATTTTTTGGGCCTTATTCAATGTCGGGTTGTTGTGTATCGTCTCCAGGAACAGGTCTTTGAAAGAAATCCATTTGTTATGGTGTCCTGAAAACTCTGGAATCTCGATTCTAGGAGCTGAGTGTTGGTGATGAGCGGTGGACCACATCTTGCTTTTCAGTCGTTTCCTTGCTCCGTCATATTTGGCTTCCATTTTATTGAACATATCATAGTATGTATTTTCCGAGCCTTTTAGTAAGGCTTCCAGTTCCCAATGAGTATTGTCAATAGCTTCCCACTTCGACTTCAAGATTGACAAGTGATCTTCAAGTTCCCATTTTTCTGTAAGGACTTCAAACTCAATTTTTGCCATAGCCCGATCCATGGCTTTGAAGTTGCATTCCTGTTTAGTCAGCAAAGTCTTAGTCTTCTCATCAGGTTCTTCCTGCGACAAGTCTGTTAGGTCGAATTTTATATCTTCTTCAGTAGTTTGCAACATTTTTAAAATGTCTGCTTTAGTTTCTTCGTACATGTTCTTTGTCTTACCGTGGACATCTTCCGTGAAATAGTTTATGTTTTTATCTTCAATTTCTTGCAACAGCAATGTATGCCGTGCATTGAAGTCCATCCATTGAGCTTCTAACGAGGACAGCCGTTTATTCAAGTATTCCTTTGTTTTTCTTGTTTTGCTATCCTTGTTATAGTTGATGGGGGGTGATGGGGGCCGAGTCACCCGCGTCCGTAGGAGAATACCCAATGCTAGACCCTACACGTGGCCCCCGGGTGGTGCTAATCAGGTGACACTTACTGGTGGCAGGCTTCGGCCGATGGCTTGTGACCACCCACTGGGCAAAGGCGTACCGCCAAACGGCCTAGCCGTGTTCCGGTACGATGCCCAGTGTAGCCAATACACAGGAGTTGGGTCGAAATAGTTGTTCCAATGCAGGCAGACCGACCAGGCTCGCGTTGATATGGGCGTATCGGGAGACTAGTCGCGGAGGGTAGCGGGATCCGAGGCACGGTGCGCCGCTGGCCGACCGCAGTTAGTTGGGGGCCCAAGTAGTGTGCTAGCCACACATGAAAGGCTGCCCCGCCAACTGACGAAAAATCCCGGGGTGCGCCATCGTGCTGGCTGGCGACCAGATGGGGTGGACCCAATGGACATTCCCGGGGGGGCTCGGGCGTCCCCGCAGTCTCCAGACTAGTCCCCCAATGATATCGTCCTGTCAGAGCGTGCCTGAGGGTAGCAGCTTGGAACCTCATTTCACTTCCTTCTCCTCAACAACCTTCACTCTCAACATGACGAAAAGGAACAAAATAAAAAAAGCTGTACAGCGGCAGCACTTCCTCCCCCACAAAGTGCACCTCAGCAATATTCGAGGTCTGCACTCAAATCTCGCCGCAGTCCATCACCACCTGGAGACTGAGAAACCAGCACTCCTGTTCCTTTCCGAGATGCAGATCAGGTGTCCGTCAGACGTGTCTTACCTTTCGTACCCAGGGTTTACCCTGGAGCACCATTTCAAACCACGTGCGGGCGTATGTATGTACGCCCGTGACGACATCTGTTATCGGCGTCTCCGTAATCTTGAGGACTCCAGGTTCTCAACGCTGTGGGTTTTAGTGGACACAGGCCTGGATAAAATTGTCTACGCTTGTGTCTACCGTTCGCACAGCGGTGATTTGGAGACAACTAAGCTCACACAGCACCTGAGTGAGGCGGCGGATGCGGCTCAGCAACGGTACCCTTCTGCCCAATTGGTGTTACTGGGGGACTTCAACGCCCACCATCAGGAGTGGCTATTCCCATACCAGTGTACAGACCATGCTGGACGAGAAACGAGAAAGCTAGCCCTAGCGCTGAATCTTACCCAGCTGGTCCAGGAGGCAACGAGGGTGCCGGATGTTGATTCGCACACTGCCAATTGCTTGGACCTTTTGCTGACAACGGATCCAGACCGCTATTCGGTGTCGATTTCTTCACCACTGGGTAGTTCCGACCACTGTCTGGTGAAGTCTGTGTCCGTTTACTCCCCGCCCGATCCTAGCCCAAGAGGCACACGGCGGGTATGGCGGTACAGGTCAGCAGATTGGGATGGCATGCGATCTTTCTTCGCATGTTATCCTTGGCAGCCTACTTGCTTTTCTTCGACTGATGCTTCGTCGTGCGCAGACGCCGTAACGGATGTGTTGCGGAGGGGAATGGAGTACTACATTCCGTTCTCTGACATAACTATGTCTGGCGAAGCTCGTCCATGGTTTAGTGCCGAGTGCAATCGCGCTGATGCGCTTAAGCACGCGGCTTATCTGGCATGGGTCGACGCTCGCACGTGCAAAGCAAGCGACGTGACTCGGAAGAAGAGAGCCTTCAACAGGGCTGCCAAGTCCTGCAAGAAGGTGTTGCGGAGGGCACGGTTTGACCACATCAGCCGAATAGGGAACAAACTTGCTTCATACCCAGCAGGTAGTAAGGCTTTTTGGTCCCTGGCTAAGTCGGTCGAATCGAACTTCTGCCGCCCCTCACTACCACCACTGCTGAGACCCGACGGGACGCTGGCCCACTCCGCTGAGGATAAAGCGAACTTGTTTGCTTCCTTGTTTGCGCAATCTTCGCGTCTGGATCCCGGTGGCGCGAGGCACCCTGCTTCTCCTGGTGGATACGAGTCGAGCATGTCGAACATTCGCATTCATCAGAAGGACGTCCGTAGGGTGCTGCGTAACCTAGACGTGAACAAGGCTAGTGGCCCCGACGGGATACCGGCAATTGTTCTGAAAACTTGTGCGCCTGAGTTGTCTCCGATCTTGACACGCCTATTTCGCCTTTCGTTTGAGACTGGAAAGGTGCCGAGGGCTTGGAAGCAAGCTAACGTGCAACCCGTGCCCAAGAAGGGTAGTCGAGCTGACCCGTCGAATTACAGACCCATCTCGGTAACGTCCATACTCTGTAAGACTATGGAACGCGTGCTGATCATAAGCTCCTGGCGTACCTAGAAGGAAATGATATCCTTAGTGACCAACAATACGGGTTCCGCCGAAATCGGTCAACTGGGGATCTTCTAGCGTATGCCATTCACATCTGGAGTGAAGCCATAGAAAAGCACGGGGAGGCACTAGCGGTCTCCCTTGACATCTCGAAGGCTTTCGACAGGGTCTGGCACGATAGCCTTATTAGTAAGCTTCCTTCCTTCGGTCTGCCCGCCGGTTTGTGTAATTGGATTGCAGATTTCCTGAGGGATCGGTCTATCCGAGTGGTCATAGATGGCTGCTCGTCTGGACTGCTGGATATTAATGCCGGGGTTCCTCAGGGGTCGGTGCTTTCGGCAACACTGTTCTTGCTGCATATTAATGATCTTCTTAAACCCGGTACCTTTGGGTATGCAGACGACAGCACTGTTGCTGAGAGATACGTGTCCGACGCACGAGCTGGTGGGTCGCAGATCCGATCTCTTCGGGAGGCTATGGTTGAGCGCTTGAATGTGTCCTTACAGGCTGTCTCTGAATGGGGCGATGCCAATCTGGTCAAGTTCAATGCTGCTAAGACCCAAGCGTGTCTATTTTCCGCCAAAAGGAGCCAATTCCACCCAGCTCCATCTTTCCGAGGTGCAACCGTGCCGATAACCGACCCACTTGAGCTTCTTGGGGTTACATTAACATCTACTCTCAATTTTGGCCCTTACATAGAGGCAAAAGCTCAAGTGGCTGCAAAGAAGTTGGGGATCCTATCAAAGGTGAGACGGTACTTCACGCCGGAACAGCTGCTCAAACTCTATCAAGCGCAAGTTCGATCGTGTATGGAATACTGCTCTCATCTTTGGGACGGATCTGCGAGATACCAGCTTGATACCCTTGAGTCAATTGAGAAACGAGCCAAGAGGATCATTGGCAATGAGAGGCTCGTCGCGATGAAGCTCCAAAGTCTTGAGCATCGACGACGAGTTGCTAGCCTGTCGGTTTTCTACCGGTTGCATTTTGGGGAATGTGCGACGGAATTGCATAATTTAATTCCGCCAAGCCCGTTCCATCATCGGACCACAAGACGAACGGCGATGCACCACCGGTACATGGTGGACATCCCACCCACACGCACAAAACGTTTTGGGAACACATTCATAATGCGTACAGCTAAGGAGTGGAATTCCCTGCCGGAGTCTGTGTTTCCCGATAGCTACAACCTGGGAGTCTTTAAGTCAAGAGTGAATAGGTTGCTTTTAGGCAGGCGTGCTCCATCTTCAACCACATCATCGCTTACCATCAGGTGAGATGGTGGTCAAGCGCGTGCCTATTATTAGTAAAAAAAAAAAAAAAAAAAAGTTGCTGCATACTGCTTTGATGTTTTCAAAACAGGTTGATTGTAGCTGTAGCTTATTCATCTTGATAGGCTATAGCTCCCTTGTAGTTATTTGTAGTTGAAGACTCTTCCAGTTATCGTTAAAGACTCTTCCAGTTTCCGAAGGCTCTTCCAGTAGTCGTAGGCTCTTCTGGTAGTTACCGTCAGTTCCCGCAGTTAAGGGCTCTTCCAGTAGTCGAAGGCTCTTCTGGTAGTAAAAGTTCGTTCCGGTATTCAATGTGGCCTTACCCTTGTTAGGTATTTGCGCCTTCTCAATTCAACTGGGGCGACCCTCTTCCGGGAGACCAGCTGAACCGATTCGCTACCTTAACAAGAGACACAACCGCACTGATATACACTAAGGCTCGAAGGACCATAAATGTACGGGTTGTAGTAGTTAACTCCGTACACTGATTTGTCGTGAAGGTTTGAAAGTTCAGTAAAGTATAGAGAAACACTTTCCACTAAGATGCAGTAGTTAAGTTTATTAAGTAATGAATTAGTTACAGTACTAGAGTGGAAGGCGATTATTTCTCTCAGTTGTTGATAGCTACACAGTTATGAGTTCACTATATTTTAATTCATTAGTCATATTATTTTATAACGCGAAATTATGACGCATATCATTAGGCTAAAGTAGGTTACAGAGTAAGCAGAAAAATGAACGGCGATGAGACCGTACAATAGCTGTTCTGGTTACAAAAATATTGCAACTTTTGTCTGAGCAGGGCTCCCTTAGGTGGATTTTGAGGTAAGTACTGGCGAATTAATTTAGAGAAATTTGAAAATTTTTCGCGGTTCTATGCGAGCCAGCCGCACGTTTGAGGTGTCGGAAGACGCGTCTCGGCGCGGGCGAGCTAGCTAGACCGTTTTCAGAATTTTGAAAAGAATAAAAATGTGCAGGGTTGTCAAAAAAACAGTTTTTTCAGGCAAAAATCGAGTTTTCAGCGACCGATCGAATTTTCAGTTCGCGCAAAGCGCCGAGAATCCGGGGCTGGACAGGTGGAAACTCGATTCCGCAAACAGAATTAAATTCGGATGTAGGGTTGTGCTAATAAAAATAGGTAAGTATAAAAATTTTGTAAAAAATTCACAAGTACTGGAACTGAAAAATTATTTTTCAGGTAGGTCAATTTTAACGTTTCGGGATGCTAGTAATAGCCCACCGGACAACGTTCCCGCAGAAAACCGTGTCAAAATAGCTGTTCTGGTTACAAAAATATTACAACTTTTGTCTGAGCAGGGCTCCCTTAGGTGGATTTTGAGGTAAGTACTGGCGAATTAATTTAGAGAAATTTGAAATTTTTTCGCGGTTCTCTGCGAGCCAGCCGCACGTTTGAGGTGTCGGAAGACGCGTCTCGGCGCGGGCGAGCTAGCTAGACCGTTTTCAGAATTTTGAAAAGAATAAAAATGTGCAGGGTTGTCAAAAAACCAGTTTTTTCAGGCAAAAATCGAGTTTTCAGCGACCGATCGAATTTTCAGTTCGCGCAAAGCGCCGAGAATCCGGGGCTGGACAGGTGGAAACTCGATTCCGCAAACAGAATTAAATTCGGATGTAGGGTTGTGCTAATAAAAATAGGTAAGTATAAAAATTTTGAAAATAATTCACAAGTACTGGAACTGAAAAATTATTTTTCAGGTAGGTCAATTTTAACGTGTCGGGATGCTGGTAATAGCCCACCGGACAACGTTCCCGCAGAAAACCGTGTCAAAATAGCTGTTCTGGTTACAAAAATATTGCAACTTTTGTCTGAGCAGGGCTCCCTTAGGTGGATTTTGAGGTAAGTACTGGCGAATTAATTTAGAGAAATTTGAAAGTTTTTAGCAGTTCTATGCGAGCCAGCCGCACGTTTGAGGTGTCGGAAGACGCGTCTCGGCGCGGGCGAGCTAGCTAGACCGTTTTCAGAATTTTGAAAAGAACAAAAATGTGCAGGGTTGTCAAAAAACCAGTTTTTTCAGGCAAAAATCGAGTTTTCAGCGACCGATCGGATTTTCAGTTCGCGCAAAGCGCCGAGAATCCGGGGCTGGACAGGTGGAAACTCGATTCCGCAGACAGAATTAAATTCGGATGTAGGGTTGTGCTAATAAAAATAGGTAAGTATAAAAATTTTGTAAAAAATTCACAAGTACTGGAACTGAAAAATTATTTTTCAGGTAGGTCAATTTTAACGTTTCGGGATGCTAGTAATAGCCCACCGGACAACGTTCCCGCAGAAAACCGTGTCAAAATAGCTGTTCTGGTTACAAAAATATTGCAACTTTTGTCTGAGCAGGGCTCCCTTAGGTGGATTTTGAGGTAAGTACTGGCGAATTAATTTAGAGAAATTTGAAAGTTTTTAGCAGTTCTATGCGAGCCAGCCGCACGTTTGAGGTGTCGGAAGACGCGTCTCGGCGCGGGCGAGCTAGCTAGACCAGTTTCAGAATTTTGAAAAGAATAAAAATGTGCAGGGTTGTCAAAAAACCAGTTTTTTCAGGCAAAAATCGAGTTTTCAGCGACCGATCGGATTTTCAGTTCGCGCAAAGCGCCGAGAATCCGGGGCTGGACAGGTGGAAACTCGATTCCGCAAACAGAATTAAATTCGGATGTAGGGTTGTGCTAATAAAAATAGGTAAGTATAAAAATTTTGTAAAAAATTCACAAGTACTGGAACTGAAAAATTATTTTTCAGGTAGGTCAATTTTAACGTTTCGGGATGCTAGTAATAGCCCACCGGACAATGTTCCCGCAGAAAACCGTGTCAAAATAGCTGTTCTGGTTACAAAAATATTGCAACTTTTGTCTGAGCAGGGCTCCCTTAGGTGGATTTTGAGGTAAGTACTGGCGAATTAATTTAGAGAAATTTGAAAGTTTTTAGCAGTTCTATGCGAGCCAGCCGCACGTTTGAGGTGTCGGAAGACGCGTCTCGGCGCGGGCGAGCTAGCTAGACCGTTTTCAGAATTTTGAAAAGATCAAAAATGTGCAGGGTTGTCAAAAAACCAGTTTTTTCAGGCAAAAATCGAGTTTTTAGCGACCGATCGAATTTTCAGTTCGCGCAAAGCGCCGAGAATCCGGGGCTGGACAGGTGGAAACTCGATTCCGCAAACAGAATTAAATTCGGATGTAGGGTTGTGCTAATAAAAATAGGTAAGTATAAAAATTTTGAAAAAAATTCACAAGTACTGGAACTGAAAAATTATTTTTCAGGTAGGTCAATTTTAACGTGTCGGGATGCTGGTAATAGCCCACCGGACAACGTTCCCGCAGAAAACCGTGTCAAAATAGCTGTTCTAGTTACAAAATTATTACAACTTTTGTCTGAGCAGGGCTCCCTTAGGTGGATTTTGAGGTAAGTACTGGCGAATCTATTTATAGAAATTGAAAATTTTTAGCAGTTCTATGCGAGCCAGCCGCACGTTTGAGGTGTCGGAAGACGCGTCTCGGCGCGGGCGAGCTAGCTAGACCGTTTTCAGAATTTTGAAAAGATCAAAAATGTGCAGGGTTGTCAAAAAACCAGTTTTTTCAGGCAAAAATCGAGTTTTTAGCGACCGATCGAATTTTCAGTTCGCGCAAAGCGCCTGGAAATCGAGGTTGGACAGGTGGAAACTCGATTCCGCAAACAGAACTAAATTCGGATGTAGGGTTGTGCTAATAAATATAGGTAAGTATAAAAATTTTGTAAAAAATTCACAAGTACTGGAACTGAAAAATTATTTTTCAGGTAGGTCAATTTTAACGTGTCGGGATGCTGGTAATAGCCCACCGGACAACGTTCCCGCAGAAAACCGTGTCAAAATAGCTGTTCTAGTTACAAAATTATTGCAACTTTTGTCTGAGCAGGGCTCCCTTAGGTGGATTTTGAGGTAAGTACTGGCGAATTTATTTATAGAAATTGAAAATTTTTAGCAGTTCTATGCGAGCCAGCCGCACGTTTGAGGTGTCGGAAGACGCGTCTCGGCGCGGGCGAGCTAGCTAGACCGTTTTCAGAATTTTGAAAAGATCAAAAATGTGCAGGGTTGTCAAAAAACCAGTTTTTTCAGGCAAAAATCGAGTTTTCAGCGACCGATCGAATTTTCAGTTCGCGCAAAGCGCCTGGAAATCGAGGTTGGACAGGTGGAAACTCGATTCCGCAAACAGAACTAAATTCGGATGTAGGGTTGTGCTAATAAATATAGGTAAGTATAAAAATTTTGTAAAAAATTCACAAGTACTGGAACTGAAAAATTATTTTTCAGGTAGGTCAATTTTAACGTGTCGGGATGCTGGTAATAGCCCACCGGACAACGTTCCCGCAGAAAACCGTGTCAAAATAGCTGTTCTAGTTACAAAATTATTGCAACTTTTGTCTGAGCAGGGCTCCCTTAGGTAGATTTTGAGGTAAGTACTGGCGAATCTATTTATAGAAATTGAAAATTTTTAGCAGTTCTATGCGAGCCAGCCGCACGTTTGAGGTGTCGGAAGACGCGTCTCGGCGCGGGCAAGCTAGCTAGACCGTTTTCAGAATTTTGAAAAGATCAAAAATGTGCAGGGTTGTCAAAAAACCAGTTTTTTCAGGCAAAAATCGAGTTTTCAGCGACCGATCGAATTTTCAGTTCGCGCAAAGCGCCTGGAAATTGAGGTTGGACAGGTGGAAACTCGATTCCGCAAACAGAACTAAATTCGGATGTAGGGTTGTGCTAATAAATATAGGTAAGTATAAAAAATTTGTAAAAAATTCACAAGTACTGGAACTGAAAAATTATTTTTCAGGTAGGTCAATTTTAACGTGTCGGGATGCTGGTAATAGCCCACCGGACAACGTTCCCGCAGAAAACCGTGTCAAAATAGCTGTTCTAGTTACAAAATTATTGCAACTTTTGTCTGAGCAAGGCTCCCTTAGGTGGATTTTGAGGTAAGTACTGGCGAATCTATTTATAGAAATTGAAAATTTTTAGCAGTTCTATGCGAGCCAGCCGCACGTTTGAGGTGTCGGAAGACGCGTCTCGGCGCGGGCGAGCTAGCTAGACCGTTTTCAGAATTTTGAAAAGATCAAAAATGTGCAGGGTTGTCAAAAAACCAGTTTTTTCAGGCAAAAATCGAGTTTTCAGCGACCGATCGAATTTTCAGTTCGCGCAAAGCGCCTGGAAATCGAGGTTGGACAGGTGGAAACTCGATTCCGCAAACAGAACTAAATTCGGATGTAGGGTTGTGCTAATAAATATAGGTAAGTATAAAAAATTTGTAAAAAATTCACAAGTACTGGAACTGAAAAATTATTTTTCAGGTAGGTCAATTTTAACGTGTCGGGATGCTGGTAATAGCCCACCGGACAACGTTCCCGCAGAAAACCGTGTCAAAATAGCTGTTCTAGTTACAAAATTATTGCAACTTTTGTCTGAGCAAGGCTCCCTTAGGTGGATTTTGAGGTAAGTACTGGCGAATCTATTTATAGAAATTGAAAATTTTTAGCAGTTCTATGCGAGCCAGCCGCACGTTTGAGGTGTCGGAAGACGCGTCTCGGCGCGGGCAAGCTAGCTAGACCGTTTTCAGAATTTTGAAAAGATCAAAAATGTGCAGGGTTGTCAAAAAACCAGTTTTTTCAGGCAAAAATCGAGTTTTCAGCGACCGATCGAATTTTCAGTTCGCGCAAAGCGCCTGGAAATCGAGGTTGGACAGGTGGAAACTCGATTCCGCAAACAGAACTAAATTCGGATGTAGGGTTGTGCTAATAAATATAGGTAAGTATAAAAATTTTGTAAAAAATTCACAAGTACTGGAACTGAAAAATTATTTTTCAGGTAGGTCAATTTTAACGTGTCGGGATGCTGGTAATAGCCCACCGGACAACGTTCCCGCAGAAAACCGTGTCAAAATAGCTGTTCTAGTTACAAAATTATTGCAACTTTTGTCTGAGCAGGGCTCCCTTAGGTGGATTTTGAGGTAATTTTTTTTTTTTTTTTTTTTGTCGATGGCCACTCGCAGTTATCAACCCTAGAGGGTTTTCAACTTCTAAACCGGACTTGCCTGTGTGGGCCTCTAGAATTTAAGGCCCCCAGCCGAGGCTACAAATTTATATTTATTAGAACTCCGCTCGCTGAGGGCACCCCCTGTGGGGTACGGACCTCGGCTCAGCGGCGTCGTTTAGGGGGGGGCAGCAAGAGACTGGCTGGGTCATGTCATTATTTAGGGAGATATTTGTCACTACTGGCTCAGCTTCGCGGGCTGGCTCGTTTGGCAAAAGACGGGGGGGAGCGTTATTGGGACGTCGCGACGGACCTCGGCGGCGAGGTCGGAATACGGATCGCGGTCTGTATTTGTGTTTCTTGAGAGTGCTGGTTTCCCTACAGCTTTCTTGAAGGACGGTGATTGGGTCGTCAGGGTCGACGAGGGTATGCCGAGGACGGCGAATCTTACTAATCTTGGAGGGAGCGTATCGGGTAGCCGATACGATTAAGGGATTCTGGTGCTTTTCTGCAGATTCGATGAAGTGCTTAGTAAGACGCTTCATGAATTGCTTGATGGTTGGGACTTTGAGGTCGACATGTAGTCGGTCATTCCTAACGAACCACGGAGCGCCCGTGGCCTTTCGGAGAAAACGATTTTGGATGGTCTGCATCCTATGGATATGTCGATCCTTTGTGTGTGCGAAGACGGCACACGCATAGGTCATTATCGGACGTATGCACGTGGTATAGATGCGCAGTTTGCATTTAAGGGATAGCTTGCTGCGTGCATTCAGCATGGGATGAAGCCTACCGAGAGCGAAAGCGGCACGCGAACGTACCGCTTTTATGTGCTCGCCAAAGGTGAGGTTTTGGTCAAGGATCACTCCTAGATATTTGGCTTGCTTCTCCCAAGGGATCGGCTTGTCAAACATGGTGATCGGACTAAGGGGGGGTAGAGCTCTAGTACGCGGCTTGCGAAACAAGACCGCCTGGCTCTTCTCCGGATTTACTTCAATCCTCCATCTCCGAAACCATTCGCCTAGGGCGTTGGCGGATCTTTGGAGGTTGAGGGTGATGGCCTTGGTGCTCGTGCCGGAGCAGTAGATGGCCGTGTCATCGGCAAATAATGCCAACTGTGTCTTGGGGTTTTTGGGGACATCGCTAGTGAATAGCGTGAATATTAGGGGGGAGAGCACACCGCCTTGCGGTACGCCGGCACGGATGGGACGGGGGCTAGAAAGCGCCCCTTCGATACGATAACGAAAGGTACGATTCGACAGATAGTCTCGTAAGATGAGCACGAGACGGTCTGGCACGCCAAGTTTATACAGCTTGTAAATCAAGCCGTTGTGCCAAACTTTGTCGAATGCTTTCGCAATATCGAAGAATAGGGAACCAGACATCCGACCATGCTGGAAGTGGCCGTTGATGTGTTCAACGATACGATGTACCTGTTGAACACATGAGTGATTAGCTCTAAAGCCAAACTGCTCGTCTGGAATGAGGCTCTTGCGCTCGACAAAATCCTTGAGACGCTTATAAATAAGTCTCTCGTAGATTTTGCCGAGCACATTGAGCAGACTGATGGGGCGATATGAGGTCGGGGAGGACTTGGGCTTTCCAGGTTTGGGAATACCAATAACGGTAGCCTCTTTCCACTCTTGGGGAAACATGTTGTTGGACAGAGCGCCGTTGAAAATGGCGGTCATCAAAACGATCAGAGCTCTAGGGAAAAGTTGTAACACCTTGTTGGTGATACCATCGGACCCAGGTTTTTTTTGAGGTAAGTACTGGCGAATCTATTTATAGAAATTGAAAATTTTTAGCAGTTCTATGCGAGCCAGCCGCACGTTTGAGGTGTCGGAAGACGCGTCTCGGCGCGGGCGAGCTAGCTAGACCATTTTCAGAATTTTGAAAAGATCAAAAATGTGCAGGGTTGTCAAAAAACCAGTTTTTTCAGGCAAAAATCGAGTTTTCAGCGACCGATCGGATTTTCAGTTCGCGCAAAGCGCCGAGAATCCGGGGCTGGACAGGTGGAAACTCGATTCCGCAGACAGAATTAAATTCGGATGTAGGGTTGTGCTAATAAAAATAGGTAAGTATAAAAAATTTGTAAAAAATTCACAAGTACTGGAACTGAAAAATTATTTTTCTGGTAGGTCAATTTTAACGTTTCGGGATGCTAGTAATAGCCCACCGGACAACGTTCCCGCAGAAAACCGTGTCAAAATAGCTGTTCTGGTTACAAAATTATTGCAACTTTTGTCTGAGCAGGGCTCCCTTAGGTGGATTTTGAGGTAAGTACTGGCGAATCTATTTATAGAAATTGAAAATTTTTAGCAGTTCTATGCGAGCCAGCCGCACGTTTGAGGTGTCGGAAGACGCGTCTCGGCGCGGGCGAGCTAGCTAGACCGTTTTCAGAATTTTGAAAAGATCAAAAATGTGCAGGGTTGACAAAAAACCAGTTTTTTCAGGCAAAAATCGAATTTTCAGCGACCGATCGAATTTTCAGTTCGCGCAAAGCGCCTGGAAATCGAGGTTGGACAGGTGGAAACTCGATTCCGCAAACAGAATTAAATTCGGATGTAGGGTTGTGCTAATAAATATAGGTAAGTATAAAAATTTTGTAAAAAATTCACAAGTACTGGAACTGAAAAATTATTTTTCAGGTAGGTCAATTTTAACGTGTCGGGATGCTGGTAATAGCCCACCGGACAACGTTCCCGCAGAAAACCGTGTCAAAATAGCTATTCTAGTTACAAAATTATTGCAACTTTTGTCTGAGCAGGGCTCCCTTAGGTGGATTTTGAGGTAAGTACTGGCGAATCTATTTATAGAAATTTGAAAGTTTTTAGCAGTTCTATGCGAGCCAGCCGCACGTTTGAGGTGTCGGAAGACGCGTCTCGGCGCGGGCGAGCTAGCTAGACCGTTTTCAGAATTTTGAAAAGATCAAAAATGTGCAGGGTTGTCAAAAAACCAGTTTTTTCAGGCAAAAATCGAGTTTTCAGCGACCGATCGGATTTTCAGTTCGCGCAAAGCGCCGAGAATCCGGGGCTGGACAGGTGGAAACTCGATTCCGCAGACAGAATTAAATTCGGATGTAGGGTTGTGCTAATAAAAATAGGTAAGTATAAAAATGGATATGTTTCCTCTTTGCTGAGATATGGACTCCTACTCTGGGGGAATTCTACAAATATAAATGATGCATTTCGGGCGCAAAAAAAATGTCTAAGAGCAATCTATGGTATCAGTCCAATAACATCATGCAGACCTATATTTAAGAAATTAAAAATCCTAACGTTAACAGGCCTTTATATTTTGCAAGCTGGTATTTTTGTAAAAGAACAGTCTAAATTTTTCAAAACATGTGACCTACACTCAAAATATACCCGTCGTGACCCTACACGGCTAAGGATGCCTACCCACAAAAGCACACTATGCCATAAAAATAGTTACATAACATCTATAAAAATCTACAATAATATACCTAAACCAATTAGAGAGCTTCCATTGAAATATTTTAAATCCAAATTACAGAAATGGCTAATCGATAATTGTTTTTAAGTATACCGTAAAAGAATTTTTTGAAAAAAAAAGTAACAGACAAATATGGCTACTGATTCCTATAAACATTCCTTTCTACCTACTGAGTGAAACACTAATTTATAATTTTTATCTTATGTAGATGCTTACTATATCTTAACTAGTTGAAAGTATAATTATGTACCTGAAATAGTTACTTACGAAATATCTTATCTAGTTCTAATTCGAATTTAAAACGTAAACTTTAATCTAATAGAAAATAAATATAATAATTTAATTTAATTTAATATGTAGGTACTTAATTATGTTGGCTAGAGTTAATCTTACATTTAACATTTTGTCAAAAAGAGCGATTTACATATTGTTCTAATATTTGTACGCCAGTAAATGGCGAAACATGTCAGATCTCCTTATTTAATAAGACCTAAAAATGTACCATGTTTTATACAAATAAAGATATTCTTATTCTTATTCTTATTCTTAAAATTTTGTAAAAAATTCACAAGTACCACTGGAACTGAAAAATTATTTTTCAGGTAGGTAAATTTTAACGTTTCGGGATGCTAGTAATAGCCCACCGGACAACGTTCCCGCAGAAAACCGTGTCAAAATAGCTGTTCTGGTTACAAAAATATTGCAACTTTTGTCTGAGCAGGGCTCCCTTAGGTGGATTTTGAGGTAAGTACTGGCGAATTAATTTAGAGAAATTTGAAAGTTTTTATCAGTTCTATGCGAGCCAGCCGCACGTTTGAGGTGTCGGAAGACGCGTCTCGGCGCGGGCGAGCTAGCTAGACCGTTTTCAGAATTTTGAAAAGATCAAAAATGTGCAGGGTTGTCAAAAAACCAGTTTTTTCAGGCAAAAATCGAGTTTTCAGCGACCGATCGGATTTTCAGTTCGCGCAAAGCGCCGAGAATCCGGGGCTGGACAGGTGGAAACTCGATTCCGCAGACAGAATTAAATTCGGATGTAGGGTTGTGCTAATAAAAATAGGTAAGTATAAAAATTTTGTAAAAAATTCACAAGTACTGGAACTGAAAAATTATTTTTCAGGTAGGTCAATTTTAACGTTTCGGGATGCTAGTAATAGCCCACCGGACAATGTTCCCGCAGAAAACCGTGTCAAAATAGCTGTTCTGGTTACAAAAATATTGCAACTTTTGTCTGAGCAGGGCTCCCTTAGGTGGATTTTGAGGTAAGTACTGGCGAATTAATTTAGAGAAATTTGAAAGTTTTTAGCAGTTCTATGCGAGCCAGCCGCACGTTTGAGGTGTCGGAAGACGCGTCTCGGCGCGGGCAAGCTAGCTAGACCGTTTTCAGAATTTTGAAAAGAACAAAAATGTACAGGGTTGTCAAAAAACCAGTTTTTTCAGGCAAAAATCGAGTTTTCAGCGACCGATCGGATTTTCAGTTCGCGCAAAGCGCCGAGCATCCGGGGCTGGACAGGTGGAAACTCGATTCCGCAGACAGAATTAAATTCGGATGTAGGGTTGTGCTAATAAAAATAGGTAAGTATAAAAATTTTGTAAAAAATTCACAAGTACTGGAACTGAAAAATTATTTTTCAGGTAGGTCAATTTTAACGTTTCGGGATGCTAGTAATAGCCCACCGGACAACGTTCCCGCAGAAAACCGTGTCAAAATAGCTGTTCTGGTTACAAAAATATTGCAACTTTTGTCTGAGCAGGGCTCCCTTAGGTGGATTTTGAGGTAAGTACTGGCGAATTAATTTAGAGAAATTTGAAAGTTTTTAGCAGTTCTATGCAAGCCAGCCGCACGTTTGAGGTGTCGGAAGACGCGTCTCGGCGCGGGCGAGCTAGCTAGACCAGTTTCAGAATTTTGAAAAGAATAAAAATGTGCAGGGTTGTCAAAAAACCAGTTTTTTCAGGCAAAAATCGAGTTTTCAGCAACCGATCGGATTTTCAGTTCGCGCAAAGCGCCGAGAATCCGGGGCTGGACAGGTGGAAACTCGATTCCGCAAACAGAATTAAATTCGGATGTAGGGTTGTGCTAATAAAAATAGGTAAGTATAAAAATTTTGTAAAAAATTCACAAGTACTAGAACTGAAAAATTATTTTTCAGGTAGGTCAATTTTAACGTTTCGGGATGCTAGTAATAGCCCACCGGACAATGTTCCCGCAGAAAACCGTGTCAAAATAGCTGTTCTGGTTACAAAAATATTGCAACTTTTGTCTGAGCAGGGCTCCCTTAGGTGGATTTTGAGGTAAGTACTGGCGAATTAATTTAGAGAAATTTGAAAGTTTTTAGCAGTTCTATGCGAGCCAGCCGCACGTTTGAGGTGTCGGAAGACGCGTCTCGGCGCGGGCGAGCTAGCTAGACCGTTTTCAGAATTTTGAAAAGAACAAAAATGTACAGGGTGGTCAAAAAACCAGTTTTTTCAGGCAAAAATCGAGTTTTCAGCGACCGATCGGATTTTCAGTTCGCGCAAAGCGCCGAGCATCCGGGGCTGGACAGGTGGAAACTCGATTCCGCAGACAGAATTAAATTCGGATGTAGGGTTGTGCTAATAAAAATAGGTAAGTATAAAAATTTTGTAAAAAATTCACAAGTACTGGAACTGAAAAATTATTTTTCAGGTAGGTCAATTTTAACGTTTCGGGATGCTAGTAATAGCCCACCGGACAATGTTCCCGCAGAAAACCGTGTCAAAATAGCTGTTCTGGTTACAAAAATATTGCAACTTTTGTCTGAGCAGGGCTCCCTTAGGTGGATTTTGAGGTAAGTACTGGCGAATTAATTTAGAGAAATTTGAAAGTTTTTAGCAGTTCTATGCGAGCCAGCCGCACGTTTGAGGTGTCGGAAGACGCGTCTCGGCGCGGGCAAGCTAGCTAGACCGTTTTCAGAATTTTGAAAAGAACAAAAATGTACAGGGTTGTCAAAAAACCAGTTTTTTCAGGCAAAAATCGAGTTTTCAGCGACCGATCGGATTTTCAGTTCGCGCAAAGCGCCGAGCATCCGGGGCTGGACAGGTGGAAACTCGATTCCGCAGACAGAATTAAATTCGGATGTAGGGTTGTGCTAATAAAAATAGGTAAGTATAAAAATTTTGTAAAAAATTCACAAGTACTGGAACTGAAAAATTATTTTTCAGGTAGGTCAATTTTAACGTTTCGGGATGCTAGTAATAGCCCACCGGACAACGTTCCCGCAGAAAACCGTGTCAAAATAGCTGTTCTGGTTACAAAAATATTGCAACTTTTGTCTGAGCAGGGCTCCCTTAGGTGGATTTTGAGGTAAGTACTGGCGAATTAATTTAGAGAAATTTGAAAGTTTTTAGCAGTTCTATGCGAGCCAGCCGCACGTTTGAGGTGTCGGAAGACGCGTCTCGGCGCGGGCGAGCTAGCTAGACCGTTTTCAGAATTTTGAAAAGACCAAAAATGTGCAGGGTTGTCAAAAAACCAGTTTTTTCAGGCAAAAATCGAGTTTTCAGCGACCGATCGGATTTTCAGTTCGCGCAAAGCGCCGAGAATCCGGGGCTGGACAGGTGGAAACTCGATTCCGCAGACAGAATTAAATTGGGATGTAGGGTTGTGCTAATAAAAATAGGTAAGTATAAAAATTTTGTAAAAAATTCACAAGTACTGGAACTGAAAAATTATTTTTCAGGTAGGTCAATTTTAACGTTTCGGGATGCTAGTAATAGCCCACCGGACAACGTTCCCGCAGAAAACCGTGTCAAAATAGCTGTTCTGGTTACAAAAATATTGCAACTTTTGTCTGAGCAGGGCTCCCTTAGGTGGATTTTGAGGTAAGTACTGGCGAATTAATTTAGAGAAATTTGAAAGTTTTTAGCAGTTCTATGCGAGTCAGCCGCACGTTTGAGGTGTCGGAAGACGCGTCTCGGCGCGGGCGAGCTAGCTAGACCGTTTTCAAAATTTTGAAAAGAACAAAAATGTGCAGGGTTGTCAAGAAACCAGTTTTTTCAGGCAAAAATCGAGTTTTCAGCGACCGATCGGATTTTCAGTTCGCGCAAAGCGCCGAGCATCCGGGGCTGGACAGGTGGAAACTCGATTCCGCAGACAGAATTAAATTCGGATGTAGGGTTGTGCTAATAAAAATAGGTAAGTATAAAAATTTTGTAAAAAATTCACAAGTACTGGAACTGAAAAATTATTTTTCAGGTAGGTCAATTTTAACGTATCGGGATGCTAGTAATAGCCCACCGGACAACGTTCCCGCAGAAAACCGTGTCAAAATAGCTGTTCTGGTTACAAAAATATTGCAACTTTTGTCTGAGCAGGGCTCCCTTAGGTGGATTTTGAGGTAAGTACTGGCGAATTAATTTAGAGAAATTTGAAAATTTTTAGCAGTTCTATGCGAGCCAGCCGCACGTTTGAGGTGTCGGAAGACGCGTCTCGGCGCGGGCGAGCTAGCTAGACCGTTTTCAAAATTTTGAAAAGAACAAAAATGTGCAGGGTTGTCAAAAAACCAGTTTTTTCAGGCAAAAATCGAGTTTTCAGCGACCGATCGGATTTTCAGTTCGCGCAAAGCGCCGAGAATCCGGGGCTGGACAGGTGGAAACTCGATTCCGCAGACAGAATTAAATTCGGATGTAGGGTTGTGCTAATAAAAATAGGTAAGTATAAAATTTTGTAAAAAATTCACAAGTACTGGAACTGAAAAATTATTTTTCAGGTAGGTCAATTTTAACGTATCGGGATGCTAGTAATAGCCCACCGGACAACGTTCCCGCAGAAAACCGTGTCAAAATAGCTGTTCTGGTTACAAAAATATTGCAACTTTTGTCTGAGCAGGGCTCCCTTAGGTGGATTTTGAGGTAAGTACTGGCGAATTAATTTAGAGAAATTTGAAAATTTTTAGCAGTTCTATGCGAGCCAGCCGCACGTTTGAGGTGTCGGAAGACGCGTCTCGGCGCGGGCGAGCTAGCTAAACCGTTTTCAGAATTTTGAAAAGATCAAAAATGTGCAGGGTTGTCAAAAAACCAGTTTTTTCAGGCAAAAATCGAGTTTTCAGCGACCGATCGGATTTTCAGTTCGCGCAAAGCGCCGAGAGTCCGGGGCTGGACAGGTGGAAACTCGATTCCGCAGACAGAATTAAATTCGGATGTAGGGTTGTGCTAATAAAAATAGGTAAGTATAAAAATTTTGTAAAAAATTCACAAGTACTGGAACTGAAAAATTATTTTTCAGGTAGGTCAATTTTAACGTTTCGGGATGCTAGTAATAGCCCACCGGACAACGTTCCCGCAGAAAACCGTGTCAAAATAGCTGTTCTGGTTACAAAAATATTGCAACTTTTGTCTGAGCAGGGCTCCCTTAGGTGGATTTTGAGGTAAGTACTGGCGAATTAATTTAGAGAAATTTGAAAATTTTTAGCAGTTCTATGCGAGCCAGCCGCACGTTTGAGGTGTCGGAAGACGCGTCTCGGCGCGGGCGAGCTAGCTAGACCGTTTTCAAAATTTTGAAAAGAACAAAAATGTGCAGGGTTGTCAAAAAACCAGTTTTTTCAGGCAAAAATCGAGTTTTCAGCGACCGATCGGATTTTCAGTTCGCGCAAAGCGCCGAGAATCCGGGGCTGGACAGGTGGAAACTCGATTCCGCAGACAGAATTAAATTCGGATGTAGGGTTGTGCTAATAAAAATAGGTAAGTATGAAAATTTTGTAAAAAATTCACAAGTACTGGAACTGAAAAATTATTTTTCAGGTAGGTCAATTTTAACGTATCGGGATGCTAGTAATAGCCCACCGGACAACGTTCCCGCAGAAAACCGTGTCAAAATAGCTGTTCTGGTTACAAAAATATTGCAACTTTTGTCTGAGCAGGGCTCCCTTAGGTGGATTTTGAGGTAAGTACTGGCGAATTAATTTAGAGAAATTTGAAAGTTTTTAGCAGTTCTATGCGAGCCAGCCGCACGTTTGAGGTGTCGGAAGACGCGTCTCGGCGCGGGCGAGCTAGCTAGACCGTTTTCAAAATTTTGAAAAGAACAAAAATGTGCAGGGTTGTCAAAAAACCAGTTTTTTCAGGCAAAAATCGAGTTTTCAGCGACCGATCGGATTTTCAGTTCGCGCAAAGCGCCGAGAATCCGGGGCTGGACAGGTGGAAACTCGATTCCGCAGACAGAATTAAATTCGGATGTAGGGTTGTGCTAATAAAAATAGGTAAGTATAAAAATTTTGTAAAAAATTCACAAGTACTGGAACTGAAAAATTATTTTTCAGGTAGGTCAATTTTAACGTATCGGGATGCTAGTAATAGCCCACCGGACAACGTTCCCGCAGAAAACCGTGTCAAAATAGCTGTTCTGGTTACAAAAATATTGCAACTTTTGTCTGAGCAGGGCTCCCTTAGGTGGATTTTGAGGTAAGTACTGGCGAATTAATTTAGAGAAATTTGAAAATTTTTAGCAGTTCTATGCGAGCCAGCCGCACGTTTGAGGTGTCGGAAGACGCGTCTCGGCGCGGGCGAGCTAGCTAGACCGTTTTCAGAATTTTGAAAAGATCAAAAATGTGCAGGGTTGTCAAAAAACCAGTTTTTTCAGGCAAAAATCGAGTTTTCAGCGACCGATCGGATTTTCAGTTCGCGCAAAGCGCCGAGAATCCGGGGCTGGACAGGTGGAAACTCGATTCCGCAGACAGAATTAAATTCGGATGTAGGGTTGTGCTAATAAAAATAGGTAAGTATAAAAATTTTGTAAAAAATTCACAAGTACTGGAACTGAAAAATTATTTTTCAGGTAGGTCAATTTTAACGTATCGGGATGCTAGTAATAGCCCACCGGACAACGTTCCCGCAGAAAACCGTGTCAAAATAGCTGTTCTGGTTACAAAAATATTGCAACTTTTGTCTGAGCAGGGCTCCCTTAGGTGGATTTTGGGGTAAGTACTGGCGAATTAATTTAGAGAAATTTGAAAATTTTTAGCAGTTCTATGCGAGCCAGCCGCACGTTTGAGGTGTCGGAAGACGCGTCTCGGCGCGGGCGAGCTAGCTAGACCGATTTCAGAATTTTGAAAAGAACAAAAATGTGCAGGGTTGTCAAAAAACCAGTTTTTTCAGGCAAAAATCGAGTTTTCAGCGACCGATCGGATTTTCAGTTCGCGCAAAGCGCCGAGAATCCGGGGCTGGACAGGTGGAAACTCGATTCCGCAGACAGAATTAAATTCGGATGTAGGGTTGTGCTAATAAAAATAGGTAAGTATAAAATTTTGTAAAAAATTCACAAGTACTGGAACTGAAAAATTATTTTTCAGGTAGGTCAATTTTAACGTATCGGGATGCTAGTAATAGCCCACCGGACAACGTTCCCGCAGAAAACCGTGTCAAAATAGCTGTTCTGGTTACAAAAATATTGCAACTTTTGTCTGAGCAGGGCTCCCTTAGGTGGATTTTGAGGTAAGTACTGGCGAATTAATTTAGAGAAATTTGAAAATTTTTAGCAGTTCTATGCGAGCCAGCCGCACGTTTGAGGTGTCGGAAGACGCGTCTCGGCGCGGGCGAGCTAGCTAGTCCGTTTTCAGAATTTTGAAAAGATCAAAAATGTGCAGGGTTGTCAAAAAACCAGTTTTTTCAGGCAAAAATCGAGTTTTCAGCGACCGATCGGATTTTCAGTTCGCGCAAAGCGCCGAGAATCCGGGGCTGGACAGGTGGAAACTCGATTCCGCAGACAGAATTAAATTCGGATGTAGGGTTGTGCTAATAAAAATAGGTAAGTATAAAATTTTGTAAAAAATTCACAAGTACTGGAACTGAAAAATTATTTTTCAGGTAGGTCAATTTTAACGTATCGGGATGCTAGTAAAAGCCCACCGGACAACGTTCCCGCAGAAAACCGTGTCAAAATAGCTGTTCTGGTTACAAAAATATTGCGGTTAGGTTAGGTTAGGTTAGGTTTTTTTTTTTTTTTTTTTTTTTTTAAACCTGGCTACCTCCGACGTTATCGGAGTCTACGTCTATTCCTAATTCTCTTTGTCATACCAGTTCTCGCAGTTGTTCCTCTCGCACATTCATGCCGCATACTTGTATCTTTCTCCATTCATCATCTTTCATTCATTCATTGTGGGTGGGATTCCCATCACGAGCCTATTCTATCTATCTACTTTTTATTCATTTTTATTTCTAATATAATGTGGGGGAATAACGGTCACATTTAGTCTTTTATTTTCTTAACATTTTCTCTTAATCTATACAGTTTTTCATATTTCCTTTGTTTAACAATATATTTTTACTTCTTTTGTACTTATACAACTAAAGCTTTATCTAATTATATTGTATACTTATTTCTATGCTTAATGAGAAAAGGCTCGCAGTGGGGTTACCATTACGAGCCCATTCCATCTGTCTACTTCTTATTTATTTGCTTTCTTTACAATTTCTCTTAATCTATACAATTCCTCTTATTCAACAACATCTTTCTACTTACTTTCTTCTTACACAAACTAATGTCTTATCCAATTATATTTCATACATATTTCTATGCTTAATATATATATTACTAAATATACTACCAGCATACTTTCTTAAGCTGTCTTATTTCTATCTATCGCCTTTTGTGCAATCTTAACGCAATACTCAAGGAATGTTTCCCTTTGTTTTCCTCGCATCACCTCCCCCACTATCTCCTTATCCAGTTTTATTTGTAGTGCCTGCTCCAGTTCATATCTGTCCACTGCATGTACGGGGCATTCGAAGAGAAGGTGTGGCACGGTTTCGTCTTTGTCCGGATCGCAGATGCACGATGGACTCTCCTTGCACTTGAAGCGATTCAAGTACTCGGAGAATCCACCGTGCCCCGTCATGATTTGTGCCCTGATGTTGGTTAATTCCATCTTTCTTATTATTCTATACGCCGCCACCGCATCTGGGAAAAAGATTTTTGTGATACCGGCGGTTTGGCCAGACCCGTATCTCCGATTCCACTCGAATGAAATCGGGCACTGGTCATAGTCCGGTTTTTTCTTAAGATTCGTGGCGGCCTCTTTGGCCAGCTGATCCGCTCTTTCGTTGCCCTCCAACCCCGCGTGGGCCTTTATCCAGAACAAGGATACTACCTTGTTCTGGAGAGACGCAGCTTTTATATTTTCTCAGGCCTCCACTGCCAGGGGATGAAGGCAACTAGGGTTTTTCACTGTCAAAAGAGCCGCCATGGAGTCGCTGAAGACCCCGAAAGTAGGCGCCGTGCTTTTCGTAATTTCCCACGTTGCTCGGCAGATCGCGAGCAATTCAGCCTGGTAAACCGTACAGTATTCCGGTAGCGCCAACTTCAAGGCGCGCGTCTCGGCCTCTCTGTTCCATATGGACAGCGCCGCACCGACACGCCCCGCAATCTTACTACCGTCAGTAAAGATTTTAACCTGTTGGTCTGAATTGGCCTCAACCTCCTCACGGTTTACCAGGCTGACTATCTTTAGGTCGCTTCGCTCCGCGGGATGTGGGGATTCCAGTGCAGAGGTCATCCGTTCCACCTCCCTGTCCCCCAATATGGCCTGTGGTACCCCTTTTTTGGCTTTGTATAGCGATGCCACCTCGTGGATTCGAAGATCCAGGGGAAGTATCCCTGCTAGTAGGAGCACTGAGTTCAAGGAGACGGTCCGGTACGCCCTGCACATTTTTTGTGCTATGCCCCGCTGCACTGCGCCTAGTTGTTTTTTAATTCCCAGTTTGTTAGCGGCTTCCGCCCATGCACTGGCAGCGTACAGAATAATTGGTTCCACAGTAGCCACATATATTATTTTAACCACATCTGGGTTAAGGCCCCAGCTTACTTTAGCAGCCCTGCTAAGCTGTTTGTGGACCGCGATGGCCTTACGGCAAACGTCCGAAACGTGCTCGCTAAATGTGAGCCCGTCGTCGATGGTGACACCCAGCACTTTGATTTTTCTGGACATAGCGATGTCGACCCCGCCCATGCTCAGGCGTGGGGCGTCGTATTTTAGCTTTTTAGTTATGACCATGGCGCTCGTCTTATGTGGTGCAAAGTTTAGCTTATTTTCCACACCCCACGCCCGAACACGTTCGAGGACGGCATTCGCCTGCCTCTCTATTTCCAATGCTGTGTGTCCATCGAAGACTAGGATCACGTCGTCAGCGAAAGCTTGGGCGTACACTCCTCTTCTCTCTAGGTCTTTGAGGAGGGGATCCAGTATAAGGTTCCAGAGAATGGGGCCCCCAATCGAGCCTTGTACGCAACCCTTCTTCGTGCTTTTCAGGTGTTCAGCACCAGCGTACCTTACCCGTACTCTCCTGTCGCGCAGGTAACTGTCAATAACCCTTCTCAGGTTGACCGGACACTTTTCCTCAGCCAGTCGGACCCTTATGGCTGGCCACCAGGCATTGTCGAAGGCTCCCTCTATATCTAGCGATATTAGTGTTATTATTTTCTTTTGTTTAAGATGGTTGCGTATTTTTTGCATGAGGGTATAGAGGGAGTCCTCGGTACTCCTTTGTGGCATGAATCCGAACTGGCGAGTACTCATCTTCGGTGCTATGTAGAACCTGAGTCGGGCCACCAACATCTTCTCGTAAATTTTTCCGAGAACCGGCAGCAGGCCAATTGGGCGGTACGCTTTTGGTGTGGTGTAGTCTGTCTTTCCTGGCTTCCGAAGTACGACCACTGTTGCCTCTTTCCATAATTTGGGGAAGTAGTTATATGCGAGGCATTTGTTAAGGATTGCCAGGAAAGTTTCAGGTTCTTTGCTGATAGCATGGTAGCACACATCGGCTGTGAGGCCGTCCATTCCCGGAGCCTTTTTTGGATTGAAGGACTCGCTCGACGCCTTCAGTTCGGCTATGGTGAATGGAGGGTCGCATGGCTCACCATTTTCTCCTTCATTCACCCTCTCCGCCTCCAGTCTGACACGGCTTTGGTGCGGGTCATCATTTGCTGGGCAGTCCTCTGGATACAGGGTTTCCGCTATGAATCGGGCAGACCCTTCTGCATCCAGCACTTCCCCATCTCTCACCAGCGGCGGGTCCTCCACCCTACTCGCTGTCCTTCCTATGACCCTGTAAATCCCCTCCCACACCCCTTCCCTATCCTGTTTGCAGCACAATTCCTTCCAGCTCTCGGTTTGAGCTCTGGCCGCCTCCGCCTCATACTCTTCTTTCTGTTGCAGGTACCTCTCGACCACGATGGCTCTACGGACCGGAGCAGCACACCTGATCCTCCTCTTTTTGGTAGCCACTGCTTTTTTCAGTTCTGCAAGCCTCTCCGACCATCACGGCAAGGTAAGTTTTTCAACTTGTTTTTTAATTGGCATGGATGGTTTACATGCCTTTGTGATGATTTCTGTGTAACTATTGACTATTTCTTCTAATTTATCTATTTTGTTTATTTTTTCTATTTCTTGTTTTGTGATTTGGTTATCTTGGCTCAACTGGGTGAGTTTCGCATGAAACTCAGGCCAGTTGGCCTTTTTTGTGTTGAATATTCTAGTTGTCCTTTCTACTTTTAGCCCCTTTGACCTATTTTGAAAAACCTTGAAAATGATACCGTTGTGGTCGGAGCTGCTCAGGCCCTCAACGACTTTCCAGTCTGCTACCTTGTCGAGGATATTTGCCGAACAGGCGGTTATGTCGACATAGCTGCTGTAGCGTTGTCCTCCCCTGACTGTGTCGAAGGTCGGCACCTCCCCAGTGTTGAGTATGTGCAACCCGAGCTCCCCGAGAGCTCCGCACACCTCCTCTCCCCTACGGTCGATCGTCGGGCTGCCCCACCAAGTGCTTTTTGCATTTACGTCGCCTCCAACGATTATGGGCTTTGAGCCATTTTTAGCCACAATTTCTTTAAGCTGGTCTAAATAGGGCTCCACTGGTTTGTTCGGCTCGAAGTATATGGACGCCAAGGTGATCTCCCAGGCACTGGTTTGGATCCCCACCACGACGATGTTGTTTGTAGTGAGTTTTGGGTACTGCCTTACGTTAAGATTGCTATCAAAGACAGCAATTGCGGCCTTGACAGTCCCTTCTCCATCTCCAGTGCTCTGGAAGACCCTTACTCCCCTGTGGTTTTTCATCGTCTTACTTCCCCCAGTGTATGGCTCTTGCAGCAAGGCTACGGCTACCCTCTGTTTTTGTGCCTCGAGCAGCAGCTTAACTGTTGCAAGCCTTTTCCGCTGGAGGTTCGCTTGCATATAACTATATGTGGTGGTGACAACGTTGGCGTTAGCAATACGCGACGGTCGACCGGGCCAATTCGTCCCACCGGCGGCGTACTGGGCACTCAGAGTTGAAAGCATTGTGATCTGTCTGCGTCAGTTTCGCCTTTTTACAGTTTCTGCAGGCGGGTGGCTCCCCAGCTACCCAGTCCGCGCACTCCGTTCTCAGGTGGGGGCCGCCACAATGGCTGCATGCGTCTGCTGTCTCTTGGCAGTACTTCCTGCCATGGCCGTACCCCAGACAACGCGTGCACTGGACTAGTGGAGTCTGGTCTTCCACTCGAACTCGCTGGAGATCTATGTATACGTGGCCTCTCTCTGTCACCCGCCTCCAGATACTGGGCGACACGCTTACGATCACGTGGGTGGTGTGAGGGTTTCTGGCTCTTCTTCTGTATTTAACGGCTATTCTATCATCCCCCTCACCGAGGCCCCGGAAAAGAGAATCGTTCTGATTCCGGAGAGCCTTGAGGATATCCTCGTCAGTATTTACTGACAGGACATCCCCAAGCCTGACCAGCGGATCCTTGTTCTCCACGTCCTCGGTGGTAAGGCTTCCTCCTTCTTTCGTTATTCGGTCCTTCGCCTTTTCCCGTTCTTCCTTGGACCCAAAGCCCATTATAATCTTCCTATTTTTGGCTTTTCTCACCCTCTCCACCTTTATCCATCCCTCTTTGGCATCAATGGTCTTTCTAACTCTTTCGAGCACCTCCTCTCCTATTTCCGACTCCACGGTCGAGGCAACCGCGACCGAGTGCAACGTACGCTTTTGCATCACCCTGTCCCCCTGGGTCGCCGCCACATTCGCGTACGTTGCGGCGTTGGCGTTTGTGCTTTCCATTTTGTCTCTGTGCTGCTCTATGGCCATTTTTAGCTCCTCCATTTTTCTACTGTTATTTTCGAGCAACACAGAGTGGGCTTTTATTTGGGTTTCCAGGCTATGCTCGGTTTGGCACGAAAAAGTGACGTCAGTAGCCGGGACCTCGGGCCGCAAGCCAGCTTTCCCCACTCCCGATACCCCCGCCCTACTAAGCCTTTCCGCCTCCTTCACCAGCTGGAACAGCCGGTCAAGTGCCTCGGTAATGCCGTTCTTGATCTCGGTCTTCGTGTTCCTCGATGAGCTCAGCAGCAGCTTCGCTCTATTTAAACAGGCCCTTGCCTCTGTCGACCGATCTGCATATTGGGCCTTAGGCGGCGAGTGTACCTCCACAAGTTTGGAGCGCATATGGAGAGTTTTGCTCTCCTGCGCCTGAGTGGATTTCTGCACATCCTTTGATGGACCAGCCTGCACCGTCTTGGCTCCTACTGGAGGTGTTGTGCTGGCGGGCTTAGCGGCTTCCCACTCTCCAACACTGCGCCTAACATTGGGTGGTGATGGAGTCGGTTTGGATGGTGATTTCTCACCATCCATCGCCCTCTTAACTGGGGTCCTGATTCCAATCATGGTGTGCGTCGAAAGAATTGATTAGAAATAAGACGTAAAAAAAATAAATAAAATATGATAAAAGAGTATAATAAATTTGTCAACAGGTGTGCACCAGATCGTATAAATCTGAGCAGTCAGCCCTCACGCTCAAAAGAACGGGTCAATATTCAAAATAACAAGAACAACTTGGTTCCAGGGGTCAAAAATTGTCAAAGTAGAGCCAAAACCTGTTTGGCTCTATGTAGAGTCTCCGAACCGTCACCAGTGGATGGCTCTCCCCGAGCCCCTTCCAATGATACCAAACACGGTGCAGTTACACCAAAGGGTTCCGGAGATATCCCAATTTGAAAAATTCGGTTTTTTCCCAATATGGCGTCCGAAAAAGTGGTTTTTTGTGATATCTCCGCAACCACTGGCTCGATGAACCTTGTGTTTGGGCTTTTCGTACTCAGCTCGACGAGACCCACTCACTGAGACGGTTTTCAGGCCGAAAAATTTTGACGTCCTGAAAACGCCTGAAAAATATGGTAGCTTAAAGCTAATGGTCGGCCAGTATGCCCGAAGAAAATCCCAAGTCCCTACGACTTCCCGTTCAGGAGCTATGTCGGTTTAAAAACTGCCCAATATGGCCGCGCAGCTGTCAAAGTCTTACTTTGACAGCGGATAACTCCCTTCTGGAAAGCCGCAGAAAACCCGAGTTTGGGCTCAACGAGCCTGCCCCGAGCTCGACTATCCGCTGAAACCTCTTTCAGGACCCCAAAAATTTTCAGCTCCGAACCGCCTGAAACTTTCAGGCAGGCTAGCCAGGGAGTCCCAGAATACCCCACCGAAAGCCGCAACCTTGTACGACCACTGGTTCCGAAGTTATTGCGGTCCGAAGCTAAACAAAAATGGCGCCGAACTGTCAGATGTTGACTTTAAATGACCGTAACTCGTGAACCCTTTGTCGTAGAGAGTCAGGGTTTTGGGTGCACAGCTCGGCGTCACCTCGGGTATGTCCTGAAAGTTGTTTCAGCAGCAAAAAACTCAGTCGCCTGAAAGCGCCTGAAAACTGAACTTATCTATTCTAGGTTATATGCCGCTTCCTATTCTGAAAATCCGAATCTTCTCGGATCAGCGGTTCCCGAGATATCGCTAATTTAATTATCTAAAATAAAAACCTAGAAATGGTGATTTTGTCAAAAACTTCAATTTTAGCAGTACGCCGTCCGAGTTTGGGCTCACATAAGGTGCAATACATATATTGAGACCATCCCCGGGGTCAAAAACAGATTATTTCTATTAAATTTTAATAAAAAGCCAAAAAACAGTTAAAATACGATACCTCTCGAACCGCCGAAGCGAAAAATCCGGAAAAAATGTCAAAAAATAGAAGAAATAACAAGCTACACGATACAATACTAAAATTTTTTGAAAAGTAAAAGAAAAGTTGAAAAATTTTAGGAAAACTGTTATTTTTAGAATTTTACCTATAACTTAAAAAATAATAAAACTAAAAATCTAATATTCACAATCTAGGTTCTTCTAAGAAGAGCGCCAGGAACTGCAGTTGAATTTTTTCGATATCTCATTCAGGTCCGGAGATACAGATGTGTTATTTTCTGATTTTGTAACTCTTCTTAAAAATCGGTTATGGTAAATAAAGTTGAAATAATTTTAAATACCGATTGTGCTGTCCATAGAGATGCTGGCTGCAAATTTTCAGGCGCCTGGCTCGTCGTTTTCGGTGTTTTCAGCACCACGTGGTTTTTGTTTTTTCTTTATAACTCCTGAAGCGCTGGGGTTTTTTGGCTTCAGGATAGTCAGGATAATGTGCGGCGTCAATCTTCACCCCTACCTTCAATAAAAAGGCAGGGTTGTCGATCTTGCTTCTGCAGCGTTCGTGGTTTAAGGTTCTTCCTCGCTGTTTAACCTCAAAGTTGTAAGGTTTTTCAGATGTTTTCACTAAGTCACTGCAGTCCGGGTTAAAAACAATATGTAGGCGTATTCCTTGCGCTTAGCCCGACCGATACACACTTCACTCGTCAAAATCGGATAACTTTTTACCACTTTTTTGTATTTTAAAACGTGGAGCTCACTGGAAAACGATCCGACCGCCACGAGAGCTGGGGGGGTACTCGGTTAGGTTAGGTTAGGTTTTTTTTTTTTTTTTTTTTTTTTTTTTTTTTTGTATGGCAGGAGGGGAAATCCTCATGGACGCCCCAACCGCCTCACGAATGACACGGTTGGGGCAGTGCCGGACTCTTACCGGCTAAAACCACCTCCTGCCTTTCTAGGTGTCCTTCTGACTTGATCAGAGTCCTTCTTTGTCGCAGTCTGGATGAGATTTATTGCAGGTTTTGTCATCTTTCTCCAACCTTTACTTATATATTAGTCTACTATTATTAACTTATCTAGTCTTATGCCTATCTTAATAGTCTAAGGTATTCTCTATTCTATCTTAACATTTACTATATTTTGTACTTACTTCTATGGCCTTAGTTTTCTAACACCTTACTTTTTAATTCTACATCTATGTTTATAATTATGCTAATTTTATATATTTTAAATTAATATATATATAGCACAAATTTATTGTACTATTTATTTCTTTTTATTACTATTTCGGCAATATCCAATAAATAATCTAAAAATATCCCTCTGGTACCTTTATTGGTGATCAAATAGGGAAAGTTTTCGACTTCCATTTTGCAATCTAGCAAGCTTTCCACTTTATAGCGGTGCAGGGCGTGCACCGGGCATTCCGTCAAAATATGTTGGACCGTTTCGGGTGTCCCCGGTTGACAGATGCACGATGGATTCTCCTTACATCTGAACCGATTCAAGTACTCAGAGAATCCACCGTGCCCCGTTAGCACTTGGGTAATTTTATTAGTTGGGACCATCTGCATAACAGTTTTATGGGAGTCTATAATGTCCGGGAAGAATAGTTTGGTTACCCCTGCGGTGGTACCTGATTTGTACCTGCGGTTCCATTCGTCAATCGACACCTTTCGGATCTGTCGCTTGACGAATGAAACCGGGCATAGGTCGTATTCAGGTTTCGTCTTAAGTTTAAGGGCTGCGTCCTTCGCCAGCTCATCCGCCCTCTCATTTCCCGCAAGACCCGCGTGTGCCTTGACCCAGAACAAAGAAACAGTTTTGTTCTGGTTTTCAATGGCTCGCAGGTTCTTGCGGGTTTCTACTGCCAAAGGGTGCGTCGTGCACGAGTTTGCGATCGTTTCCAGAGCCGATCGGGAGTCACTGTAAATCCCGTAGCTCCCCTCAAGCCTTCCCCGGATTTCCTCAGTGGCTCTGCATACCGCGAGGAGTTCTGCCTGGTAAACCGTACAGTATGGGGCCAGCCTAAGTTTAATCGCCTTAACCTCGGCTGCGCTATTCCATAAGGATAGCGCAGCTCCTACCTTATCCTCAATCCGGCTCCCATCTGTGAATATTCTTATTGCCTGGGTATTATGGCTATCAACTTGTTCCTGGTTCACCAGGCTCACGAACCCAATCGCGGCATGCTTCCCCGGGTGAGGTGTACTGGAGAACGATACTCTTTGCTCAACCTCTCTATCTACCAGCTCCGGCTGGGAAACCCCTCTCCTCGCTTCGTACAGGGCGGCTGCCTCCTGTATGCGAAGGTCGAGTGGCAAAATACCAGCCAGAACCAGCGCTGAATGAAGAGAGGCCGTGCGATACGCCCCGCACAGTTTCTGGGCGAAACCCCTCTGGACAGCGTTTAGGTGGCGTTGAACCCCCAACTTTTTCGACGCTGAAGACCAGGCGCCTGCAGCGTATGTTATTATCGGCTCCACCGTGGCGGTGTAGATTATGCGGACTATTTCCGGGTTGAGACCCCAGCTTACTTTTGCGGCTCTCGACAGCTGATTGTAGACGCCAAGTGCCTTCTTGCATACGTTGGCTGTATGGCTGTTAAACGTTAACTTGGCGTCCACTGTGAGCCCCAGGATCTTCATCTCCGAGGACATTCCAATGTCGATCCCTCCCATGGTCAGGTGTGGCGTGTCATATTTAAGCTTCCTGGTGACCACCATTGCGCACGTCTTGTGTGGCGCGAACCTAAGCTTATTCATGACACCCCACCCCCGAACATATTCGAGAGCGGCATTGGCCTGTCCCTGGATTTCCAGAGCCGTCTCCCCCGAAAACACCAGCACAACGTCATCGGCGAAAGCCTGGCAATAATGGCCTCGCTGCGTTAGGCCTTCCAGTAATGGGTTCAACAAGAGATTCCATAAAATGGGGCCACCTATTGATCCCTGGACACACCCTTTGTTGGTCGTCTTTGCGAACTCATGGCCAGCATACCTTACCCGGACCTTACGGTCGCTTAGGTAGCTGGCTATCATCCTCCTGAGATTCGCAGGGCACTTCTCCTCCGCCAGTCTGACCTTTATGGCTGGCCACCACGCACTGTCGAAGGCTCCCTCTATGTCCAGTGAGACCATCGTGATGAGCTTCCTCTCTTGGAGTTTACCTCTCACGTGGGCCAGCAGGTCATAGAGGGCGTCTTCCGTGCTCCGCTGTGGCATGAAGCCATACTGACGGGGACTTATCCGGGGTGCCAGGTACCAAACCAGCCTTTTGACCACCATTTTCTCTAGAATTTTCCCCATTACCGGTAACAGACCAATTGGCCTATAGGACTTTGGACTGGTGTAATCGTCCTTCCCTGGCTTCCTGAGCACCACCACAGTGGCCTCTTTCCACAGTGTGGGGAAGTGCGTCAACTGCCAGCACTTATTGAACAGAGCCAGGTGTAATTCCACATCCTGCGATATTAATCGCTGGCAGATGTCGGCTGTGAAGCCATCTTCTCCGGGTGCCTTCTTGGGATTGAAACTCTCCGTCGCGGCTCGGAGCTCCTCCGTCGTAAACTCTGGGTCATGGATGTCATCATGGCACCAGTCGTTTACTCGGTCAGCAAGAGCTCTGATCCGACGATGGTCTGGAGTATCTTCCTCTTCTGCGTCCTCCGGGTAGAACGCTTCTGCCAGAATTCTCGCAGAACCCTCCTGACCCGCATCTTGGCCGTTCCACACCAGTGGCAGATCTTCTTGTCTTTTAGTGGTGTTCTTTATAACCCTGTATATCCCTTCCCAGACCCCTTCCCTGTTCTGTCTCTCGCAGAATCCCTTCCAACTCTCTGTTATGCGTTTTTTGACCTCTAATTCGTACCTCTCTTTCTTTTCCAGATACAACGCGACCACACCTTCTCTACGCGACGGTGCAGCACATCGGATCCTTCTCTTCCTAGTGGCAACTTCGCGCTTCATAACTTCGAGCTCTTTGGACCACCAAGGTAAGGTAAGTGTTTGGTTTCCTTTTTTCTTTGGGATGGCTTCATCACATGCTTTAGTTATTATTTTTGTGTATTTTCCAATTAGGTTATCTAAATTTTTGTTGCTACTTATCTGTTCTACTTCTATTTTATTAATTTTGGTTTCTATTTTTAATTGGTCCATTTTTTCAAAAAACAGTTCCCAATTAGCTTTTTTTGAGACCTGCGGCGGAGGCCTCCTCCTCCACCAACCTTGAGGATGTCATCCGCAAGGTTGTCATGGAGGAGCGGGCCTTCACAAGAGCCTGCCTTGCGGGCATAGAGGACCGGCTCCTGCCGGAGAAGCGCCTCCGACCACCGCTTGCGGCGGACAAAAGGCGGGCCGAGCCGGGGCCGTCCTCGCAAGGGGAGGACGCCCTTCTGCCTTCCACCACTCCGTCCAACCAGCAGGGTTGGACCGAAGTGGTCCGGAAGGGGAAGGGCAGGGGGAAAAAGACGGCAACAGCCGTCCCTGCCGTCCCTGCCACCACGACTCCCAGCCGGTCGCAGGCGACTGAAAAGGGAAAGGGGAAGGGGAAGGCCAAGGGCAGAAAGGCGGCAATGGCCGCCCCTACTGTCCCAGCCACCACGCCTCCCAGCCAGTCGCAGGCGACCAAGAAGAGGAAGGGGAAACTCGTTCCCCCAAAGTCCGCAGCCGTCGTTGTGACACTCACCGCGGAGGCTGCGGAACGTGGGGAAACCTACGCTTCCATTTTGGTGCGGGCGCGAGCCAATGCCGATCCCACCCAATTGGGGATCAGCAAGGTTTCTTGCCGGCGGACCGAAACCGGGGCTCGAATATTCGAGTTCCCGGGGGCGGAGGGCAGCGCCAACGCTGACCTCTTTGCAGCCAAGCTGCAAGAGGTCATCGCAGACGCTGCCAAGGTGGCCCGACCCGTCAAGTCGGCGGCCATCGAGGTGACCGGTCTTGACGACTCGGTCACCAAGGAGGAGGTGGTGGCGGCGGTCGCAGCCATTGGGGGCTGCGGCGTCGCAGCGGTGCAAGGCCGGGACATCAGGCCCGGCCGCGGCGGCATGGGCACTATCCGGCTCGAGTGCCCTGTCGCCGCTGCCAAAGCCGTCCTTGCAAAAGGACGCCTCCTTGTCGGCTTCAGCTCGGGTGCAGTCCGAGCACTTGGAGAACAGCCTCTGCGCTGCTTCAGGTGCTGTGGCATCGGGCACACCCGGGCCCTGTGCCCGTCAGCGGTGGACAGGTCGGAGACCTGCTACCGCTGCGGCACGGAGGGCCACAAAGCCGCCTCCTGCGCGGTCGCCAAGCTGCACTGCGCCGTCTGTGCCGCAAGGGGACGCCCGGCAGGCCATGTGATGAGGGGGAGGTTGTGCAATCCTCCCCCTCAGAGGGGTAAAGCGCAGGTGCCGGTCGGGCCTGTTGCTAGCACTGCCGTTCCCGAGGTAGGAATGGCGGTGGCTGCGGAGGAGGGGGGTGCGATGTCCGATTGATGGATACAATCGAACATCGCATCCTCCAGGCGAACACCAACCACTGCCGGGCTGCACAGGATCTCCTGATGCAGACCATGGCTGAGTGGTTGGTGGACTTGGCGGTGGTCGCCGAGCCTTACTCGGTCCCTGGCCATTGGCTGGGCGACCGAGACGGCCTGGTGGCGTTGGTGTCGCGGTCTTCCACGGACTCCCCTCCCCTCTCGCTTTTAGAGAGGGGACCGGGATACGTGGCCGCCGCGTGGGGAGATTTGGCCCTGGTTGGGGTCTATTTCTCCCCTAACCGCCCTCTCTCGGACTTTGAGGATTTCCTGGAGATTCTCACTGCAGCCGTAGGGAGGGCGGCGCCACGCCAGGTCGTGGTGTTAGGCGACTTGAACGCCAAGTCGGTGGCCTGGGGCAACCCAGCCGCCTCCTGCAACGTCCGGGGTCGCGCCGTCGAGTTTTGGACGGCGTGTCCCTCCTCAACAGGGGGGCGGTCCACACGTGTGTGCGGCAACGGGGAGGGTCGGTGGTGGACGTTTCGTTCGCCACCCCCGTGCTAGCCGCACGCATTGTGAACTGGCGGGTGGAGTTGGTGGAGACCTTGTCGGACCACCGTTATGTGCGGTTCGACATCTCCACCCAGAGCCCCCGTGGGGAGATGGCCCGCTCTGGCAGGTCTCCCTTCCCACGGTGGGCTCTCACTCGCCTGGACCGGGAGGCAGCCAAGGAGGCGGCCTTCCTCCAGGACTGGCTGTCGCCCCCTGTTGGGGCACCGGACGTTGACGCCGCAGCGGTCCGGCTGAGGGAATCCCTGACCGAGGTGTGCAACTCCAGCATGCCTCGGTCTCGGCGTCCGCCTCCCCGCCGGGCCGATTATTGGTGGTCAGAGGAGCTGGCGGGCCTACGAGCCACCTGCGTGGCGGCCAGAAAAGCCTAAACGCGGAGCCGCCGGCGCAGCGCCCGTAATCAGGCAGAGGAGGACCGCCTCTACGCCTCTTACCGAGAGGCAAAGGCGGTCCTCAAGTCGGCTATGGGCGCTGCCAAGGACTCGGCGAGGGCCGAGATGCTGGAGGGTCTCGACAGGGATCCGTATGGGAGACCATACTGGGCGGCGCGGAACCAACTGCGGCCCCATGGTCCCCCACTTACGGAGACCCTCGAGCCGGCGTTGCTGGATGGGGTGGTCCGGTCTCTGTTTCCGCGCAGGACCGACTTCACCCCTCCAGCGATGGACCCTCCGCAGTCGGCGGCTCCGCAGGAGGAAGAGGAGGCACCTCCGGTGACGGAGGAGGAGTTTCGCGCGGGGGTGCTTAGCCTCCGCGCGAAGAAGACGGCTCCTGGGCCGGACGGCGTCCCCGCACGGGTGGTGGCCATAGCTGCCGCTCAAATGGAGGACAGATTTCGGGAACTCTTCAGCGCGTGCCTTACGGCTGGAAGGTTCCCGAAACTGTGGAAGGAGGGGCAGCTGTGCCTCCTCCGAAAGGAGGGACGCCCGGCGGATTCCCCCTCGGCATACCGGCCCATCGTTCTGCTCGATGAGGTCGGTAAATTGTTCGAGGGGATCATCGCCGGCCGGCTCAAGAGCCATTTGCAGGGTGTAGGGCCGAACCTGTCGGACGCCCAGTTCGGTTTCCGACAGGGCCGGTCCACCATCGACGCGCTGGCCCTTCTTAAGGGCCAGGTGAAAGAGGCGGTCGAGGCGGGGGACGGAGTGTTGGCGGTGTCGTTTGACATCGCCAACGCCTTCAACTCCGTTCCCCACTCCACCATATTGGAGGCACTCCGGTACCACGGAGTGCCCCAATATTTGAGGAGCCTCCTGGCCAGCTACTTGGAGGATCGAGAGGTCCTCCTTGTGGACAAACTGGCCAGGATGCGGAGATACAGCGCGGAGTCCGGTGTTCCGCAGGGGTCAGTCTTAGGGCCCCCCCTGTGGAACATCGGCTTTGACTGGCTGTTGCGGGGAGCTCTTCTCCAGGGCACGAGTGTCATCTGCTACGCGGATGACACTCTCCTTACTGCCCGGGGGAAGAGCTTCGGGGAGGCGGCCTGTCTGGCCTCGGCTGGCGGGTCCTTGGTGGCAGGGAGGATCCGCCGCCTGGGATTGAGGGTGGCGCTGAACAAGACCGAGGCCGTGTTCTTTCACGGGCCTCGGCAGCGCTGCCCTCCCGACGCCCACATTGTTGTGGAGGGCGTCAGGGTGGGCGTCCAGGCCCAGATGAAGTATCTGGGCCTGGTGTTGGACAGCAGGTGGCGCTTCGGCCCGCACTTTAGCGGGCTGTCGACGCGCCTGCTGAGGGCTGCGGACGCCCTCTCCTGGCTCCTCCCGAACCTGGGTGGGCCGAACGCACGATGCCGGCGTTTATATGCCGGCATCCTGCGGAGCATGGCCCTGTACGGGGCCCCCATCTGGTCGGACTCCCTCAACAGGAGGGAGAACGCTACTATGATGCGGAGGCCCCAAAGGGCCATTGCACTGCGGGTGGCGAGGGCCTACCGCTCGGTGGGCTTCTCGGCGGCGTGCGCTCTGGCGGGCACCCCGCCTTGGGAGTTGGAGGCGTGTGTGCTCGCCGGAGTGTACGAGTGGACGGCGCAGCGAAGGGCCCTCGGCGAGCGCCCCGTCGCGGAGGAGCGGGAGGCCGTGCGGCGGGAGGCGAGGGACGCCATCATCGTCCATTGGACAGAGGACCTCGCCTCCGCCACCTTTAGCCGCCGTACATTGGACGCGCTCGGTCCGGTCCTACGAGACTGGCTCGAGCGCTCCCACGGGTTCCTCTCATTCCGTCTGGTGCAGGTGTTGTCAGGCCACGGCTGTTTCGGCAAGCACCTGCACCGGATCGGGAGGGAGGAGACCCCGGCGTGCCACGACTGCGGCGCGGCGGAGGATACGGCTCAGCACACCCTCGAGGTGTGCCCGGCTTGGTCTGAGCCGCGTCGCAGTCTAACAGCGGAGATTGGACAGGACCTCTCGCTTCCCGGCGTGGTCAACGCCATGCTGGAGAGTGAGGGGTCCTGGGCAGCTGTCGCCTCTTTTTGCGAGGATGTCATCTCGCAAAAGGAGGCGGCGGAGCGCGCGCGGGAGGACGACCCTCTCGCTGCGCCGCTCCGCAGGCGCAGAAGAGGTCGGAGAAGACGCCGTCTTCTCCCTCCTCATGGTGGTGATGGGCGGGCGATAGGCGCGGGGGCGCCTCCGCCCGCATTGCACTCCACACCACCTCCGCCGGTCATTCCCAGCCCTCCCCCTGAACGGGGAGGACTTGAGGGGCCCGCCGCTTTAGGCGGGTTGTCGTCGGAGGAGGACTGGACGCTAAGGCTGCGCCGATCTCCCAGTCCTCTTCCACTCGGACGACGCGGGAATAACGCTGGGTCGTTTTAGTGGGTATACCGGGTCAGCCCGGGGAGTCCCACATACCCCTCCCGTTCCCCCGACGGGAGGGTATGCGTAATGCATTTTTTCCCAGCATAAAAAAAAAAAAAAAAAAAAAAGGTTAGGTTAGGTTTTCCCCGCCGGGCCGTTTATTGGTGGTCGCAGGAGCTGGCAGGCCTCCGGGCCACTTGCGTGGCGGCCAGAAGGGCCTACACGCGGAGCCGCCGGCGCAGCGCCCGTAATCAGGCAGAGGAGGACCGCCTCTACGCCTCTTACCGAGAGGCGAAGGCGGTCCTCAAGTCGGCTATGGACGCTGCCAAGGACTCGGCGAGGGCCGAGATGCTGGAGGGTCTCGACAGGGATCCGTATGGGAGACCATACAGGGCAGCGCGGAATCAACTGCGGACCCATGGTCCCCCACTTACGGAGACCCTCGAGCCGGCGATGCTGGATGGGGTGGTCCGGTCTCTGTTTCCGCGCAGGACCGACTTCACCCCTCCAGCGATGGACCCTCCGCAGTCGGCGGCTCCGCAGGAGGAAGAGGGGGCACCTCCGGTGACGGAGGAGGAGTTTCGCGCGGGGGTGCTTAGCCTCCGCGCGAAGAAGACGGCTCCTGGGCCGGACGGCGTCCCCGCACGGGTGGTGGCCATAGCTGCCGCTCAAATGGAGGACAGGTTTCGGGAACTCTTCAGCGCGTGCTTTGCGGCTGGAAGGTTCCCGAAACTGTGGAAGGAGGGGCAGCTATGCCTCCTCCGAAAGGAGGGACGCCCGGCGGATTCCCCCTCGGCATACCGGCCCATCGTTCTGCTCGATGAGGTCGGTAAATTGTTCGAGGGGATCATCGCCGTGCTGGCCGCACGCATTGTGAACTGGCGGGTGGAGTTGGTGGAGACCTTGTCGGACCACCGTTATGTGCGGTTCGACATCTCCACCCAGAGCCCCCGTGGGGAGATGGCCCGCTCTGGCGGGTCTCCTTTCCCACGGTGGGCTCTCACTCGCCTGGACCGGGAGGCAGCCAAGGAGGCGGCCTTCCTCCAGGACTGGCTGTCGCCCCCTGTTGGGGCCCCGGACGTTGACGCCGCAGCGGTCCGGCTGAGGGAATCCTTGACCGAGGTGTGCAACTCCAGCATGCCTCGGTCTCGGCGTCCGCCTCCCCGCCGGGCCGTTTATTGGTGGTCAGAGGAGCTGTCGGGCCTACGGGCCACCTGCGTGGCGGCCAGAAGGGCCTACACGCGGAACCGCCGGCGCAGCGCCCGTAATCAGGCAGAGGAGGACCGCCTCTACGCCTCTTACCGAGAGGCAAAGGCGGTCCTCAAGTCGGCTATGGGCGCTGCCAAGGACTCGGCGAGGGCCGAGATGCTGGAGGGTCTCGACAGGGATCCGTATGGGAGACCATACAGGGCGGCGCGGAACCAACTGCGGCCCCATGGTCCCCCACTTACGGAGACCCTCGAGCCGGCGTTGCTGGATGGGGTGGTCCGGTCTCTGTTTCCGCGCAGGACCGACTTCACCCCTCCAGCGATGGACCCTCCGCAGTCGGCGGCTCCGCAGGAGGAGGAGGAGGCACCTCCAGTGACGGAGGAGGAGTTTCGCGCGGGGGTTCTTAGCCTCCGCGCGAAGAAGACGGCTCCTGGGCCGGACGGCGTCCCCGCACGGGTGGTGGCCATAGCTGCCTCTCAAATGGAGGACAGGTTTCGGGAACTCTTCAGCGCGTGCTTTACGGCTGGAAGGTTCCCGAAACTGTGGAAGGAGGGGCAGCTATGCCTCCTCCGAAAGGAGGGACGCCCGGCGGATTCCCCCTCGGCATACCGGCCCATCGTTCTGCTCGATGAGGTCGGTAAATTGTTCGAGGGGATCATCGCCGGCCGGCTCAGAAGCCATTTGCAGGGTGTAGGGCCGGACCTGTCGGACGCCCAGTTCGGTTTCCGACAGGGCCGGTCCACCATCGACGCGCTGGCCCTTCTTAAGGGCCAGGTGAAAGGGGCGGTGGAGGCGGGGGACGGAGTGTTGGCAGTGTCGTTCGACATAGCCAACGCCTTCAACTCCGTTCCCCACTCCACCATATTGGAGGCACTCCGGTATCACGGAGAGCCCCAATACTTGAGGAGCCTCCTGGCCAGTTACTTGGAGGATCGAGAGGTCCTCCTTGTGGACAAACTGGCCAGGTTGCGGAGGTACAGCGCGGAGTCCGGTGTTCCGCAGGGGTCAGTCTTAGGACCCCCCCTGTGGAACATCGGCTTCGACTGGCTGTTGCGGGGAGCTCTTCTCCAGGGCACGAGTGTCATCTGCTACGCGGATGACACTCTCCTTACTGCCCGGGGGAAGAGCTTCGGGGAGGCGGCCTGTTTGGCCTCGGCTGGCGGGTCCTTGGTGGCAGGGAGGATCCGCCGCCTGGGATTGAGGGTGGCGCTGAACAAGACCGAGGCCGTGTTCTTTCACGGGCCTCGGCAGCGCTGCCCTCCCGACGCCCACATTGTGGTGGAGGGCGTCAGGGTGGACGTCCAGGCCCAGATGAAGTATCTGGGCCTGGTGCTGGACAGCAGGTGGCGCTTCGGCCCGCACTTCAGCGGGCTGTCGACGCGCCTGCTGAAGGCCGCGGACGCCCTGTCGTGGCTCCTCCCGAATTTGGGGGGGCCGAACGCACGATGCCGGCGTTTATATGCCGGCATCTTGCGGAGTATGGCCCTGTACGGGGCCCCCATCTGGGCGGACTCCCTCCACAGGAGGGAGAACGCTACTTTGATGCGGAGGCCCCAAAGGGCCATTGCACTGCGGGTGGCGAGGGCCTACCGCTCGGTGGGCTTTTCGGCGACGTGCGCTCTGGCGGGCACCCCTCCTTGGGAGTTGGAGGCGTGGGTGCTCGCCAGAGTGTACGAGTGGACGGCGCGGCGAAAGGCCCTGGGCGAGCGCCCCGTCGCGGAGGAGCGGGAGGCCGTGCGGCGGGAGGCGAGGGACGCCATCATCGTCCATTGGACGGAGGACCTCGCCTCCGCCACCTTTGGCCGCCGAACCCTGGACGCGCTCGGGCCGGTCCTGCGAGACTGGCTCGAGCGCTCTCACGGGTTCCTCTCATTCCGTCTGGTGCAGGTGTTGTCAGGCCACGGCTGTTTCGGCAGGCACCTGCACCGGATCGGGAGGGAGGAAACCCCGGCGTGCCACGACTGCGGCGCGGCGGAGGACACGGCTCAGCACACCCTCGAGGTGTGCCCGGCTTGGTCTGAGCCGCGCCGCAGTCTAACAGCGGAGATCGGACAGGACCTCTCGCTTCCCGGCGTGGTCAACGCCATGCTGGAGAGTGAGGGGTCCTGGGCAGCAGTCGCCTCTTTTTGCGAGGATGTCATCTCGCAAAAGGAGGCGGCGGAGCGTGCGCGGGAGGACGACCCTCTCGCTGCGCCGCTCCGCAGGCGCAGAAGAGGTCGGAGAAGACACCGTCTTCTCCCTCCTCATGGTGGTGATGGGCGAGCGATAGGCGCGGGGGCGCCTCCGCCCGCATTGCACTCCACACCACCCTCGCCGTTAATTCCCAGCCCTCCCCCTGAACGGGGAGGACTAAAGGGGCCCGCCGCTTTAGGCGGGTTGTCGTCGGAGGAGGACTGGACGCTAAGGCTGCGCCGATCTCCCAGTCCTCTTCCACTCGGACGACGCGGGAATAACACTGGGTCGTTTTAGTGGGTATACCGGGTCAGCCCGGGGAGTCCCACATACCCCTCCCGTTCCCCCGACGGGAGGGTATGCGTAATGCATTTTTTCCCAGTTTAAAAAAAAAAAAAAAAAAAAAAAGGTTAGGTTAGGTTAATTGTTCGAGGGGATCATCGCCGGCCGGCTCAGGAGCCATTTGCAGGGTGTAGGGCCGAACCTGTCGGACGCCCAGTTCGGTTTCCGACAGGGCCGGTCCACCATCGACGCGCTGACCCTTTTGAAGGGCCAGGTGAAAGGGGCGGTGGAGGCGGGGGACGGGGTGTTGGCGGTGTCGTTCGACATAGCCAACGCCTTCAACTCCGTTCCCCACTCGACCATATTGGAGGCACTCCGGTATCACGGAGTGCCCCAATACTTGAGGAGCCTCCTGGCCAGCTACTTGGAGGATCGAGAGGTCCTCCTTGTGGACAAACTGGCCAGGATGCGGAGGTACAGCGCGGAGTCCGGTGTTCCGCAGGGGTCTGTCTTGGGGCCCCCCCTGTGGAACATCGGATTCGACTGGCTGTTGCGGGGGGCTCTTCTCCAGGGCACGAGTGTCATTTGCTACGCGGATGACACTCTCCTTACTGCCCGGGGGAAGAGCTTCGGGGAGGCGGCCTGTCTGGCCTCGGCTGGCGGGTCCTTGGTGGCAGGGAGGATCCGCCGCCTGGGTTTGAGGGTGGCGCTGAACAAGACCGAGGCCGTGTTCTTTCACGGGCCTCGGCAGCGCTGCCCTCCAGACGCCCACATTGTGGTGGAGGGCGTCAGGGTGGGCGTCCAGGCCCAGATGAAGTATCTGGGCCTGGTGTTGGACAGCAGGTGGCGCTTCGGCCCGCACTTTAGCGGGCTGTCGACGCGCCTGCTGAGGGCTGCGGACGCCCTCTCCTGGCTCCTCCCGAACCTGGGGGGGCCGAACGCACGATGCCGGCGTTTATATGCCGGCATCCTGCGAAGCATGGCCCTGTACGGGGCCCCCATCTGGGCGGACTCCCTCAACAGGAGGGAGAACGCTACTATGATGCGGAGGCCCCAAAGGGCCATTGCACTGCGGGTGGCGAGGGCCTACCGCTCGGTGGGCTTTTCGGCGGCGTGCGCTCTGGCGGGCACCCCTCCTTGGGAGCTGGAGGCGTGGGTGCTCGCCAGAGTGTACGAGTGGACGGCGCGGCGAAAGGCCCTGGGCGAGCGCCCCGTCGCGGAGGAGCGGGAGGCCGTGCGGCGGGAGGCGAGGGACGCTATCGTCGTCCACTGGACGGAGGACCTCGCCTCCGCCACCTTTGGCCGCCGAACCTTGGACGCGCTCGGTCCGGTCCTGCGAGACTGGCTCGAGCGCTCCCACGGGTTCCTCTCATTCCGTCTGGTGCAGGTGTTGTCAGGCCACGGCTGTTTCGGCAAGCACCTGCACCGGATCGGGAGGGAGGAGACCCCGGTGTGCCACGACTGCGGCGCGGCGGAGGACACGGCTCAGCACACCCTCGAGGTGTGCCCGGCTTGGTCTGAGCCGCGCCGCAGTCTAACAGCGGAGATCGGACGGGACCTCTCGCTTCCCGGCGTGGTCAACGCCATGCTGGAGAGTGAGGGGTCCTGGGCAGCTGTCGCCTCTTTTTGCGAGGTTGTCATCTCGCAAAAGGAGGCGGCGGAGCGCGCGCGGGAGGACGACCCTCTCGCAGCGCCGCTCCGCAGGCGCAGAAGAGGTCGGAGAAGACGCCGTCTTCTCCCTCCTCATGGTGGTGATGGGCGGGCGATAGGCGCGGGGGCGCCTCCGCCCGCATTGCACTCCACACCACCCTCGCCGGTAATTCCCAGCCCTCCCCCTGAACGGGGAGGACTTGAGGGGCCCGCCGCTTTAGGCGGGTTGTCGTCGGAGGAGGACTGGACGCTAAGGCTGCGCCGATCTCCCAGTCCTCTTCCACTCGGACGACGCGGGAATAACGCTGGGTCGTTTTAGTGGGTATACCGGGTCAGCCCGGGGAGTCCCACATACCCCTCCCGTTCCCCCGACGGGAGGGTATGCGTAATGCATTTTTTCCCAGTTTAAAAAAAAAAAAAAAAAAAAAAAAAAGGTTTTTTTTTTATTTTTTTTTTTTTTTGATATGGCAGGAGGGGAAATCCTCATGGACGCCCCAACCGCCTCACGGATGACACGGTTGGGGCAGTGCCGGACTCTTACCGGCTAAAACCACCTCCTGCCTTTCAAGGTGTCCTTCTGACATAATCAGAGTCCTTTTTTTTTTTACATTTTGGATGAGATGCGTCTGCAGGTGTTTTTATCTTACTATAATCTTTACTTAATGATTTATCTTCTATTCTTTACTTATCTATTCTTATGCCAATCCTTATAGTCTAAGTTATACTCTTCTCTATCTTAACATTTCCTATATTTGTACTTACTTCTATTGTCTTAATTTTCTAACGCCTTACTTTTTAATTTTATATCTATGATTATAATTATGCTAATCTTATATATTCTAGATTAATATATATATATAGCATAAATTAACTATACTACTTATTTCTTTTTAAAACTATTTTAGCAACATCTGTCATATAGTCTATAAATAATCCTCTAGTTTTTCTGTTGGCCATAAATTCTGGAAAGTTTTCGACTACCATTCTCTGATCCAACAGACTTTCTATTTCATGTCGTTTTAGGGCGTGAACCGGGCATTCGGTTAATATGTGTCGCACCGTTTCGGGTGTCCCTGGTTGGCAGATGCACGATGGATTCTCCTTGCACCTGAACCGATTCAGGTACTCCGAGAATCCACCGTGCCCCGTTAGCACTTGGGTTATAATATTGGTCGGGATCAACTGTCGGACCACTTTGTGGGAATGGATAACCTCAGGGAAAAACAGCTTTGTTACCCCTGCGGTGGTACCTGTTTTGTACCTGCGGTTCCATTCGTCAATCGACACCTTTCGGATCTGTCGTTTGACGAATGAAACCGGGCACAGGTCGTAATCAGGTTTGGTCTTTAGTTTTAAGGCTGCGTCTTTCGCCAATTCATCCGCCCTCTCATTTCCCGCAAGACCCGCGTGTGCCTTGACCCAGAACAAAGACACAGTTTTGTTCTGGTTTTCAATGGCTCGCAGGTTCTTGCGGGTTTCAACTGCCATGGTTAGGTTAGGTTAGGTTAGGTTCTGGGATTGAGGGTGGCGCCTGGGATTGAGGGTGGCGCTGAACAAGACCGAGGCCGTGTTCTTTCACGGGCCTCGGCAGCGCTGCCCTCCAGACGCCCATATTGTGGTGGAGGGCGTCAGGGTGGGCGTCCAGGCCCAGATGAAGTATCTGGGCCTGGTGTTGGACAGCAGGTGGCGCTTCGGCCCGCACTTTAGCGGGCTGTCGACGCGCCTGCTGAGGGCTGCGGACGCCCTCGCCTCCGCCACCTTTGGCCGCCGAACGTTGGACGCGCTCGGTCCGGTCCTGCGAGACTGGCTCGAGCGCTCCCACGGGTTCCTCTCATTCCGTCTGGTGCAGGTGTTGTCAGGCCACGGCTGTTTCGGCAAGCACCTGCACCGGATCGGGAGGGAGGAAACCCCGGCGTGCCACGACTGCGGCGCGGCGGAGGACACGGCTCAGCACACCCTCGAGGTGTGCCCGGCTTGGTCTGAGCCGCGCCGCAGTCTAACAGCGGAGATCGGACAGGACCTCTCACTTCCCGGCGTGGTCAACGCCATGCTGGAGAGTGAGGGGTCCTGGGCAGCTGTCGCCTCTTTTTGCGAGGATGTCATCTCGCAAAAGGAGGCGGCGGAGCGCGCGCGGGAGGACGACCCTCTCGCTGCGCCGCTCCGCAGGCGCAGAAGAGGTCGGAGAAGACGCCGTCTTCTCCCTCCTCATGGTGGTGATGGGCGGGCGATAGGCGCGGGGGCGCCTCCGCCCGCATTGCACTCCACACCACCTCCGCCGGTCATTCCCAGCCCTCCCCCTGAACGGGGAGGACTTGAGGGGCCCGCCGCTTTAGGCGGGTTGTCGTCGGAGGAGGACTGGACGCTAAGGCTGCGCCGATCTCCCAGTCCTCTTCCACTCGGACGACGCGGGAATAACGCTGGGTCGTTTTAGTGGGTATACCGGGTCAGCCCGGGGAGTCCCACATACCCCTCCCGTTCCCCCGACGGGAGGGTATGCGTAATGCATTTTTTCCCAGTTTAAAAAAAAAAAAAAAAAAAAAAAGGTTAGGTTAGGTTGAGACTGGCTCGAGCGCTCCCACGGGTTCCTCTCATTCCGTCTGGTGCAGGTGTTGTCAGGCCACGGCTGTTTCGGCAAGCACCTGCACCGGATCGGGAGGGAGGAGACCCCGGCGTGCCACGACTGCGGCGCGGCGGAGGATACGGCTCAGCACACCCTCGAGGTGTGCCCGGCTTGGTCTGAGCCGCGTCGCAGTCTAACAGCGGAGATCGGACAGGACCTCTCGCTTCCCGGCGTGGTCAACGCCATGCTGGAGAGTGAGGGGTCCTGGGCAGCTGTCGCCTCTTTTTGCGAGGATGTCATCTCGCAAAAGGAGGCGGCGGAGCGCGCGCGGGAGGACGACCCTCTCGCTGCGCCGCTCCGCAGGCGCAGAAGAGGTCGGAGAAGACGCCGTCTTCTCCCTCCTCATGGTGGTGATGGGCGGGCGATAGGCGCGGGGGCGCCTCCGCCCGCATTGCACTCCACACCACCTTCGCCGGTCATTCCCAGCCCTCCCCCTGAACGGGGAGGACTTGAGGGGCCCGCCGCTTTAGGCGGGTTGTCGTCGGAGGAGGACTGGACGCTAAGGCTGCGCCGATCTCCCAGTCCTCTTCCACTCGGACGACGCGGGAATAACGCTGGGTCGTTTTAGTGGGTATACCGGGTCAGCCCGGGGAGTCCCACATACCCCTCCCGTTCCCCCGACGGGAGGGTATGCGTAATGCATTTTTTCCCAGTTTAAAAAAAAAAAAAAAAAAAAAAAAAAGGTTTTTTTTTTATTTTTTTTTTTTTTTGATATGGCAGGAGGGGAAATCCTCATGGACGCCCCAACCGCCTCACGGATGACACGGTTGGGGCAGTGCCGGACTCTTACCGGCTAAAACCACCTCCTGCCTTTCAAGGTGTCCTTCTGACATAATCAGAGTCCTTTTTTTTTTTACATTTTGGATGAGATGCGTCTGCAGGTGTTTTTATCTTACTATAATCTTTACTTAATGATTTATCTTCTATTCTTTACTTATCTATTCTTATGCCAATCCTTATAGTCTAAGTTATACTCTTCTCTATCTTAACATTTCCTATATTTGTACTTACTTCTATTGTCTTAATTTTCTAACGCCTTACTTTTTAATTTTATATCTATGATTATAATTATGCTAATCTTATATATTCTAGATTAATATATATATATAGCATAAATTAACTATACTACTTATTTCTTTTTAAAACTATTTTAGCAACATCTGTCATATAGTCTATAAATAATCCTCTAGTTTTTCTGTTGGCCATAAATTCTGGAAAGTTTTCGACTACCATTCTCTGATCCAACAGACTTTCTATTTCATGTCGTTTTAGGGCGTGAACCGGGCATTCGGTTAATATGTGTCGCACCGTTTCGGGTGTCCCTGGTTGGCAGATGCACGATGGATTCTCCTTGCACCTGAACCGATTCAGGTACTCCGAGAATCCACCGTGCCCCGTTAGCACTTGGGTTATAATATTGGTCGGGATCAACTGTCGGACCACTTTGTGGGAATGGATAACCTCAGGGAAAAACAGCTTTGTTACCCCTGCGGTGGTACCTGTTTTGTACCTGCGGTTCCATTCGTCAATCGACACCTTTCGGATCTGTCGTTTGACGAATGAAACCGGGCACAGGTCGTAATCAGGTTTGGTCTTTAGTTTTAAGGCTGCGTCTTTCGCCAATTCATCCGCCCTCTCATTTCCCGCAAGACCCGCGTGTGCCTTGACCCAGAACAAAGACACAGTTTTGTTCTGGTTTTCAATGGCTCGCAGGTTCTTGCGGGTTTCAACTGCCATGGTTAGGTTAGGTTAGGTTAGGTTCTGGGATTGAGGGTGGCGCCTGGGATTGAGGGTGGCGCTGAACAAGACCGAGGCCGTGTTCTTTCACGGGCCTCGGCAGCGCTGCCCTCCAGACGCCCATATTGTGGTGGAGGGCGTCAGGGTGGGCGTCCAGGCCCAGATGAAGTATCTGGGCCTGGTGTTGGACAGCAGGTGGCGCTTCGGCCCGCACTTTAGCGGGCTGTCGACGCGCCTGCTGAGGGCTGCGGACGCCCTCGCCTCCGCCACCTTTGGCCGCCGAACGTTGGACGCGCTCGGTCCGGTCCTGCGAGACTGGCTCGAGCGCTCCCACGGGTTCCTCTCATTCCGTCTGGTGCAGGTGTTGTCAGGCCACGGCTGTTTCGGCAAGCACCTGCACCGGATCGGGAGGGAGGAAACCCCGGCGTGCCACGACTGCGGCGCGGCGGAGGACACGGCTCAGCACACCCTCGAGGTGTGCCCGGCTTGGTCTGAGCCGCGCCGCAGTCTAACAGCGGAGATCGGACAGGACCTCTCACTTCCCGGCGTGGTCAACGCCATGCTGGAGAGTGAGGGGTCCTGGGCAGCTGTCGCCTCTTTTTGCGAGGATGTCATCTCGCAAAAGGAGGCGGCGGAGCGCGCGCGGGAGGACGACCCTCTCGCTGCGCCGCTCCGCAGGCGCAGAAGAGGTCGGAGAAGACGCCGTCTTCTCCCTCCTCATGGTGGTGATGGGCGGGCGATAGGCGCGGGGGCGCCTCCGCCCGCATTGCACTCCACACCACCTCCGCCGGTCATTCCCAGCCCTCCCCCTGAACGGGGAGGACTTGAGGGGCCCGCCGCTTTAGGCGGGTTGTCGTCGGAGGAGGACTGGACGCTAAGGCTGCGCCGATCTCCCAGTCCTCTTCCACTCGGACGACGCGGGAATAACGCTGGGTCGTTTTAGTGGGTATACCGGGTCAGCCCGGGGAGTCCCACATACCCCTCCCGTTCCCCCGACGGGAGGGTATGCGTAATGCATTTTTTCCCAGCATAAAAAAAAAAAAAAGAAAAAAGGTTAGGTTAGGTTAGGTTTTGTTGCGGGGAGCTCTTCTCCGGGGCACGAGTGTCATCTGCTACGCGGATGACACTCTCCTCACTGCCCGGGGGAAGAGCTTCGGGGAGGCGGCCTGTCTGGCCTCGGCTGGCGGGTCCTTGGTGGCAGGGAGGATCCGCCGCCTGGGATTGAGGGTGGCGCTGAACAAGACCGAGGCCGTGTTCTTTCACGGGCCTCGGCAGCGCTGCCCTCCAGACGCCCACATTATGGTGGAGGGCGTCAGGGTGGGCGTCCAGGCCCAGATGAAGTATCTGGGCCTGGTGTTGGACAGCAGGTGGCGCTTCGGCCCGCACTTTAGCGGGCTGTCGACGCGCCTGCTGAGGGCTGCGGACGCCCTCTCCTGGCTCCTCCCCAACCTGGGAGGGCCCAACGCACGATGCCGGCGCCTATATGCCGGCATCCTGCGGAGCATGGCCCTGTACGGGGCCCCCATTTGGGCAGACTCCCTGCAGAGGAGGGAGAATGCGACAGTAATGCGCAGGCCCCAAAGGGCCATTGCACTGCGGGTGGCGAGGGCCTATCGCTCGGTGGGCTTTTCGGCGGCGTGCGCTCTGGCGGGCACCCCTCCTTGGGAGTTGGAGGCGTGGGTGCTCGCCAGAGTGTACGAGTGGACTGCGCGGCGAAAGGCCCTGGGCGAGCGCCCCGTCGCGGAGGAGCGGGAGGCCGTGCGGCGGGAGGCGAGGGACGCCATCATCGTCCATTGGACGGAGGACCTCGCCTCCGCCACCTTTGGCCGCCGAACGTTGGACGCGCTCGGTCCGGTCCTGCGAGACTGGCTCGAGCGCTCCCACGGGTTCCTCTCATTCCGTCTGGTGCAGGTGTTGTCAGGCCACGGCTGTTTCGGCAGGCACCTGCACCGGATCGGGAGGGAGGAGACCCCGGCGTGCCACGACTGCGGCGCGGCGGAGGACACGGCTCAGCACACCCTCGAGGTGTGCCCGGCTTGGTCTGAGCCGCGCCGCAGTCTAACAGCGGAGATAGGACAGGACCTCTCGCTTCCCGGCGTGGTCAACGCCATGCTGGAGAGTGAGGGGTCCTGGGCAGCTGTCGCCTCTTTTTGCGAAGATGTCATCTCGCAAAAGGAGGCGGCGGAGCGCGCGCGGGAGGACGACCCTCTCGCTGCGCCGCTCCGCAGGCGCAGAAGAGGTCGGAGAAGACGCCGTCTTCTCCCTCCTCATGGTGGTGATGGGCGGGCGATAGGCGCGGGGGCGCCTCCGCCCGCATTGCACTCCACACCACCTCCGCCGGTCATTCCCAGCCCTCCCCCTGAACGGGGAGGACTTGAGGGGCCCGCCGCTTTAGGCGGGTTGTCGTCGGAGGAGGACTGGACGCTAAGGCTGCGCCGATCTCCCAGTCCTCTTCCACTCGGACGACGCGGGAATAACACTGGGTCGTTTTAGTGGGTATACCGGGTCAGCCCGGGGAGTCCCACATACCCCTCCCGTTCCCCCGACGGGAGGGTATGCGTAATGCATTTTTTCCCAGTTTAAAAAAAAAAAAAAAAAAAAAAAAAAAAAAAAGGTTAGGTTAGGTTTTGTTGCGGGGAGCTCTTCTCCGGGGCACGAGTGTCATCTGCTACGCGGATGACACTCTCCTTACTGCCCGGGGGAAGAGCTTCGGGGAGGCGGCCTGTCTGGCCTCAGCTGGCGGGTCCTTGGTGGCAGGGAGGATCCGCCGCCTGGGATTGAGGGTGGCGCTGAACAAGACCGAGGCCGTGTTCTTTCACGGGCCTCGGCAGCGCTGCCCTCCAGACGCCCACATTATGGTGGAGGGCGTCAGGGTGGGCGTCCAGGCCCAGATGAAGTATCTGGGCCTGGTGTTGGACAGCAGGTGGCGCTTCGGCCCGCACTTTAGCGGGCTGTCGACGCGCCTGCTGAGGGCTGCGGACGCCCTCTCCTGGCTCCTCCCGAACTTGGGGGGGCCGAACGCACGATGCCGGCGTTTATATGCCGGCATCCTGCGGAGCATGGCCCTGTACGGGGCCCCCATCTGGGCGGACTCCCTCCACAGGAGGGAGAACGCAACCGCCATGCGCAGGCCACAAAGGGCCATTGCACTGCGGGTGGCGAGGGCCTACCGCTCGGTGGGCTTTTCGGCGGCGTGCGCTCTGGCGGGCACCCCTCCTTGGGAGCTGGAGGCGTGGGTGCTCGCCAGAGTGTACGAGTGGACGGCGCGGCGAAAGGCCCTCGGGGAGCGCCCCGTCGCGGAGGAGCGGGAGGCCGTGCGGCGGGAGGCGAGGGACGCCATCATCGTCCATTGGACGGACGACCTCGCCTCCGCCACCTTTGGCCGCCGAACCCTGGACGCGCTCGGTCCGGTCCTGCGAGACTGGCTCGAGCGCTCCCACGGGTTCCTCTCATTCCGTCTGGTGCAGGTGTTGTCAGGCCACGGCTGTTTCGGCAAGCACCTGCACCGGATCGGGAGGGAGGAAACCCCGGCGTGTCACGACTGCGGCGCGGCGGAGGACACGGCTCAGCACACCCTCGAGGTGTGCCCGGCTTGGTCTGAGCCGCGCCGCAGTCTAACAGCGGAGATCGGACAGGACCTCTCACTTCCCGGCGTGGTGAATGCCATGCTGGAGAGTGAGGGGTCCTGGGCAGCTGTCGCCTCTTTTTGCGAGGATGTCATCTCGCAAAAGGAGGCGGCGGAGCGTGCGCGGGAGGACGACCCTCTCGCTGCGCCGCTCCGCAGGCGCAGAAGAGGTCGGAGAAGACGCCGTCTTCTCCCTCCTCATGGTGGTGATGGGCGGGCGATAGGCGCGGGGGCGCCTCCGCCCGCATTGCACTCCACACCACCTCCGCCGGTAATTCCCAGTCCTCCCCCTGAACGGGGAGGACTTGAGGGGCCCGCCGCTTTAGGCGGGTTGTCGTCGGAGGAGGACTGGACGCTAAGGCTGCGCCGATCTCCCAGTCCTCTTCCACTCGGACGACGCGGGAATAACGCTGGGTCGTTTTAGTGGGTATACCGGGTTAGCCCGGGGAGTCCCACATACCCCTCCCGTTCCCCCGACGGGAGGGTATGCGTAATGCATTTTTTCCCAGTTTAAAAAAAAAAAAAAAAAAAAAAAGGTTAGGTTAGGTTTCCGACGCTTCAGCGTCTGAAGCTAGCCGCGCGCCGTCTGCGGCTAGCTTCTTCGGAAGGGCGGACATGTCCGATTCGGACGAGTCCGTCGTAAGCGTCTCGGACGTTGGCGACACTAGGTCGCGAAAGCGGGCCTTCCGTAAGGAAGGGTCCGAGGGCTCCTCCAGTTCGACGAGGAAGTCCACGGCAGCGAAGAAGCCGACGACATCTGCAGACACCCACGTCGTGGGTCTCGCAGATGCCCAGCGGCAGTTGGACCTGGCTCGGCGGACGCAGCACCAGCAAGAGCTGGAAGAGCGTGTTGCTGCGAAGGAGCAGCGGGCGCGTGCTGCTCGGGCCAAGTCCGGGTACGGTGCGTCCCGCGTGCTTTACTCGGACTACACCTTGGCCGAGCTGGCGCGCATGGCGGAGGAGGACGAGGAGGAGATCGCGGAGGTCGCTTCCAAGTCCTCAAACCTTAAGGGCACGTTTCAGAAGGCCCTTAAGGTCCGTGCTGCGAGCATGCGCGGCATTATAGAGGAGTTGGTCCAGCGTGAGGCGACCGACGAATCGCGCAAATTGCAGGCGACCGTCGATCGCCTCAAGCTGGAGGTCAGCCAGCTTCATCAGAAGCTGGCTGATGTCATGGCTCGGCCGATTCAGGCCGAACCGAGACCTGCGGCGGAGGCCCCCTCCTCCACCAACCTTGAGGATGTCATCCGCAAGGTGGTTATGGAGGAGAGGGCCTTCACCAGAGCCTGCCTAGCAGGCATAGAGGACCGGCTCCTGCCGGAGAAGCGCCTTCGACCGCCGCTCGCGGCGGACAAGAGGCGAGCCGAGCCGGGGCCGTCCTCGCAAGGGGAGGACGCCCTTCTCCCTTCGACTACTCCGTCCAACCAGCCGGGTTGGACTGAAGTGGTCCGGAAGGGGAAGGGCCGAGGTAAAAAGACGGCGACGGCCGTCCCTGTCGTCCCCGCCACCACACGTACAGGCCAGTCGCAGGCGACTGGTGGGAGAAAGGGAAAGCGGAAGGGCAAAAGGTCGGCAACGCCCGGACCTGCCGTCCCCGTCACCACGCCTCCCAGTCAGTCGCGGGCGGCTGGCAAGGGTAAGAAGAAAGGGAAGCTGGTTCCCCCAAAGTCCGCGGCCGTCGTGGTGACACTCACCGCGGAGGCTGCGGAGCGAGGCGAGACGTACGCGTCAATTTTGGTGCGGGCGCGTGCCAATGCCGATCCCACCCAACTGGGGATCGGCAAGATTTCTTGCCGGCGGACCGAAACCGGGGCTCGTATTTTCGAGTTCCCGGGGGCGGAGGGCAGCGCCAGCGCTGACCTCTTTGCAGCCAAGCTGCAGGAGGTCATCGCGGACGCTGCCAAGGTGGCCCGACCGGTAAAGACGGCGACCATCGAGGTGACCGATTTGGACGATTCGGTCACCAAGGAGGAGGTGGTGGCGGCGATCGCAGCCATTGGGGGCTGCGGCGTCGCAGCGGTGCAAGGCCGGGACATCAGGCCCGGCCGCGGCGGCATGGGCACTATCCGGCTCGAGTGTCCTGTCGCCGCTGCCAAAGCCGTCCTTGCAAAAGGATGCCTCCTTGTCGGCTTCAGCTCGGGTGCAGTCCGGGCCCTTGAGGAGCAGCCTCTGCGCTGCTTCCGGTGCTGCGGCATCGGGCACACCCGAGCTTTGTGCCCGTCAGCGGTAGACAGGTCGGAGAGCTGCTACCGCTGCGGCAAGGAGGGCCACAAAGCCGCCTCCTGCACGGTCGCCAAGCCGCATTGCGCCGTCTGTGCCGCGAGCGGTCGCCCAGCAGGCCACGTAATGAGGGGGAGGTTATGCAACCCCCCCCTTAAGAAGGGCAAAGCGCAGGTGCTGGTCGGGCCTGCTGCTAGCACTGCCGTTCCCGAAGTCGGAACGGCGGTGGCTGCGGAGGAGGGGGGTGCGATGTCCGATTGATGGATTCAATCGAACATCGCATCCTCCAGGCGAACACCAACCACTGCCGGGCTGCACAGGATCTCCTGATGCAGACCATGGCTGAGTGGTTGGTGGACTTGGCGGTGGTCGCCGAGCCCTACTCGGTCCCTGGCCATTGGCTGGGCGACCGAGACGGCCTGGTGGCGTTGGTGTCGCGGTCTTCCACAGACTCCCCTCCCCTCTCGCTTTTAGAGAGGGGACCGGGATACGTGGCCGCCGCGTGGGGAGATTTGGCCCTGGTTGGGGTCTATTTCTCCCCAAACCGCCCTCTCTCGGACTTTGAGGATTTCCTGGAGATCCTCACTGCTGCCGTAGGGAGGGCGGCGCCACGCCAGGTCGTGGTGTTGGGCGACCTGAACGCCAAGTCGGTGGCCTGGGGCAACCCAGCCGCCTCCTGCAACGTCCGGGGTCGCGCCGTCGAGTTTTGGGCGGCGTCATGCGGCGTGTCCCTCCTCAACAGGGGGGCGGTCCACACGTGCGTGCGGCAACGGGGAGGGTCGGTGGTAGATGTTTCGTTCGCCACCCCCGTGCTAGCCGCACGCATCGTGAACTGGCGGGTGGAGTTGGTGGAGACCTTGTCGGACCACCGTTATGTGCGGTTCGACATCTCCACCCAGAGCCCCCGTGGGGAGATGGCCCGCTCTGGCAGGTCTCCCTTCCCACGGTGGGCTCTCACTCGCCTGGACCGGGAGGCAGCCAAGGAAGCAGCCTTCCTCCAAGACTGGCTGTCACCCCCTGTTGGGGCCCCGGACGTTGACGCCGCAGCGGTCCGGCTGAGGGAATCCTTGACCGAGGTGTGCAACTCCAGCATGCCTCGGTCTCGGCGTCCGCCTCCCCGCCGGGCCGTTTATTGGTGGTCGGAGGAGCTGGCAGGCCTCCGGGCCACTTGCGTGGCGGCCAGAAGGGCCTACACGCGGAGCCGCCGGCGCAGCGCCCGTAATCAGGCAGAGGAGGACCGCCTCTACGCCTCTTACCGAGAGGCGAAGGTGGTCCTCAAGTCGGCTATGGGCGCTGCCAAGGACTCGGCGAGGGCCGAGATGCTGGAGGGTCTCGACAGGGATCCGTATGGGAGACCATACAGGGCAGCGCGGAATCAACTGCGGCCCCATGGTTCCCCACTTACGGAGACCCTCGAGCCGGCGTTGCTGGATGGGGTGGTCCGGTCTCTGTTTCCGCGCAGGACCGACTTAACCCCTCCAGCGATGGACCCTCCGCAGTCGGCGGCTCCGCAGGAGGAAGAGGAGGCACCTCCGGTGACGGAGGAGGAGTTTCGCGCGGGGGTGCTTAGCCTCCACGCGAAGAAGACGGCTCCTGGGCCGGACGGCGTCCCCGCACGGGTGGTGGCCATAGCTGCCGCTCAAATGGAGGACAGGTTTCGGAAACTCTTCAGCGCGTGCTTTACGGCTGGAAGGTTCCCGAAACTGTGGAAGGAGGGGCAGCTATGCCTCCTCCGAAAGGAGGGACGCCCGGCGGATTCCCCCTCGGCATACCGGCCCATCGTTCTGCTCGATGAGGTCGGTAAATTGTTCGAGGGGATCATCGCCGGCCGGCTCAGAAGCCATCTGCAGGGTGTAGGGCCGGACCTGTCGGACGCCCAGTTCGGTTTCCGACAGGGCCGGTCCACCATCGACGCGCTGGCCCTTCTTAAGGGCCAGGTGAAAGAGGCGGTCGAGGCGGGGGACGGAGTGTTGGCGGTGTCCTTCGACATAGCCAATGCCTTCAACTCCGTTCCCCACACTACAATATTGGAGGCGCTCCGGTATCACGGAGTGCCCCAATACTTGAGGAGGCTCCTGGCCAGCTACTTGGAGGATCGAGAGGTCCTCCTTGTGGACAAACTGGCCAGGTTGCGGAGATACGGCGCCGAGTCCGGTGTTCCGCAGGGGTCTGTCTTAGGGCCCCCCCTGTGGAACATCGGATTCGATTGGCTGTTGCGGGGAGCTCTTCTCCAGGGCACGAGTGTCATCTGCTATGCGGATGACACTCTCCTCACTGCCCGGGGGAAGAGCTTCGGGGAGGCGGCCTGTCTGGCCTCGGCTGGCGGGTCCTTGGTGGCAGGGAGGATCCGCCGCCTGGGATTGAGGGTGGCGCTGAACAAGACCGAGGCCGTGTTCTTTCACGGGCCTCGGCAGCGCTGCCCTCCAGACGCCCATATTGTAGTGGAGGGCGTCAGGGTGGGCGTCCAGGCCCAGATGAAGTATCTGGGCCTGGTGTTGGACAGCAGGTGGCGCTTCGGCCCGCACTTTAGCGGGCTGTCGACGCGCCTGCTGAGGGCTGCGGACGCCCTCTCCTGGCTCCTCCCGAACTTGGGGGGGCCGAACGCACGATGTCGGCGTTTATATGCCGGCATCCTGCGGAGCATGGCCCTGTACGGGGCCCCCATCTGGGCGGACTCCCTCCACAGGAGGGAGAACGCTACTTTGATGCGGAGGCCCCAAAGGGCCATTGCACTGCGGGTGGCGAGGGCCTACCGCTCGGTGGGCTTTTCGGCGACGTGCGCTCTGGCGGGCACCCCTCCTTGGGAGTTGGAGGCGTGGGTGCTCGCCAGAGTGTACGAGTGGACGGCGCGGCGAAAGGCCCTCGGGGAGCGCCCCGTCGCGGAAGAGCGGGAGGCCGTGCGGCGGGAGGCGAGGGACGCCATCATCGTCCATTGGACGGAGGACCTCGCCTCCGCCACCTTTGGCCGCCGAACCCTGGACGCGCTCGGTCCGGTCCTGCGAGACTGGCTCGAGCGCTCCCACGGGTTCCTCTCATTCCGTCTGGTGCAGGTGTTGTCAGGCCACGGCTGTTTCGGCAAGCACCTGCACCGGATCGGGAGGGAGGAAACCCCGGCGTGCCACGACTGCGGCGCGGCGGAGGACACGGCTCAGCACACCCTCGAGGTGTGCCCGGCTTGGTCTGAGCCGCGCCGCAGTCTAACAGCGGAGATCGGACAGGACCTCTCACTTCCCGGCGTGGTGAATGCCATGCTGGAGAGTGAGGGGTCCTGGGCAGCTGTCACCTCTTTTTGCGAGGATGTCATCTCGCAAAAGGAGGCGGCGGAGCGTGCGCGGGAGGACGACCCTCTCGCTGCGCCGCTCCGCAGGCGCAGAAGAGGTCGGAGAAGACGCCGTCTTCTCCCTCCTCATGGTGGTGATGGGCGGGCGATAGGCGCGGGGGCGCCTCCGCCCGCATTGCACTCCACATCACCTCCGCCGGTAATTCCCAGCCCTCCCCCTGAACGGGGAGGACTTGAGGGGCCCGCCGCTTTAGGCGGGTTGTCGTCGGAGGAGGACTGGACGCTAAGGCTGCGCCGATCTCCCAGTCCTCTTCCACTCGGACGACGCGGGAATAACACTGGGTCGTTTTAGTGGGTATACCGGGTCAGCCCGGGGAGTCCCACATACCCCTCCCGTTCCCCCGACGGGAGGGTATGCGTAATGCATTTTTTCCCAGTTTAAAAAAAAAAAAAAAAAAGGTTAGGTTGGGGGACCCCCCACAGAGTTTGCGTCCACGTCGCGTCCCCTGGAAACGGCCCAATTTGTCACCGTAACGGAGTGGCAGATTGGGTACGGCCAAAGAACTCTGTGCTCTCGTAGTTATCATTTTTTCCTGCCTTGCTGACTGCGAATTTGCCGAAGGTGTCATGCCTATGCCCTCGCGGGACGCCTACGGGCGGTTTTTAAAAGGCCCTTCTCAGGGCCAACCCAAAGGCCCTTCTCAGGGCCAACCCAAAGGCCCTTCTCAGGGCCAACCAAAAGGCCCTTCTCAGGGCCACTCCGACGCTTCAGCGTCGGAAGCTAGTCGCGCGCCGTCTGCGGCTAGCTTCGTTGGAAGGGTGGACTTGTCGGATTCCGACGACGAGTCCCTCTTAAGCGTCTCGGACGCGGGCGACTGTCGGTCGCGGAAGCGGGCCTTCCTCAAGGAGGGGTCCGAGGGCTCCTCGGGCTCAGCCAGGAGGTCGAAGGCCAAGAGGCCGACGACAGCCGCGGACACCCACGTGGTGGGTCTCGCGGACGCCCAGCGGCAGCTGGACCTGGCTCGGCGGACGCAGCACCAGCAGGAGCTGGAAGAGCGTGTTGCTGCGAAGGAGCAGCGGGCGCGTGCTGCTCGGGCCAAGTCCGGTTACGGCGCGTCCCGCGTGCTATACGCGGACCAGTCATTGGCCGAACTGGCGCGCATGGCGGAAGAGGACGAGGAGGAGATCGCGGAGGTCGCCTCCAAGTCCTCTAATCTTAAGGGCACTTTTCAAAAGGCCCTTAAGTGCCGTGCCGCAAGCATGCGCGCCATTATCGAGGAGTTGGTCCAGCGTGAGGCGACCGACGAATCGCGCAAATTGCAGGCGACCGTCGATCGCCTCAAGCTGGAGGTCAGCCAGCTTCATCAGAAGCTGGCTGATGTCATGGCTCAGCCCATTCAGGCCGAACCAAGACTTGCAGCGGAGGCCCCCACCCCCACCAACCTTGAGGATATCATCCGCAAGGTGGTAATGGAGGAGAGGGCCTTCACAAGAGCCTGCTTGGCAGGCATTGAGGACCGGCTCTTGCCGGAGAAGCGCCTCCGACCACCGCTTGCGGCGGACAAGAGGCGGGCCGAGCCGGGGCCGTCCTCGCAAGAGGATGACGCCCTTCTCCCTTCCACCACTCCGTCCAACCAGCAGGGTTGGACCGAAGTGGCCCGGAAGGGGAAGGGCAGGGGGAAAAAGACGGCAACAGCCGTCCCTGCCGTCCCTGCCACCACGACTCCCAGCCGGTCGCGGGCGACTGAGAAGGGAAAGGGGAAGGGGAAGGGCAAAAGGCCGGCAACGCCCAGACCTGCCGTCCCCGTCACCACGCCTCCCAGTCAGTCGCGGGCGGCTGGCGGGAGCAAGAAGAAGGGAAAGAGGAAATTGGTTCCCCCGAGGTCCGCAGCCGTCGTGGTGACGCTCACCGCGGAGGCTGCGGAACGCGGGGAAACCTACGCCTCCATTTTGGTGCGGGCGCGTGCCAATGCCGATCCCGCCCAACTGGGGATCGGCAAGCTTTCTTGCAGGCGGACCGAAACCGGGGCTCGAATAATCGAGTTCCCGGGGGCGGAGGGCAGCGCCAACGCTGACCTCTTTGCAGCCAAGCTGCAAGAGGTCATCGCGGACGCTGCCAAGGTGGCCCGACCGGTGAAGTCGGCAACCATAGAGGTGACCGGTCTTGACGACTCGGTCACCAAGGAGGAGGTGGTGGCGGCGGTCGCAGCCATTGGGGGCTGCGGCGTCGCAGCGGTGCAAGGCCGGGACATCAGGCCCGGCCGCGGCGGCATGGGCACTATTCGGCTCGAGTGCCCTGTCGCCGCTGCTAAAGCCGTCCTTGCAAAAGGACGCCTCCTTGTCGGCTTTAGCTCGGGTGCAGTCCGGGCCCTAGAGGAGCAGCCTCTGCGCTGCTTCCGGTGCTGCGGCATCGGGCACACCCGAGCCCTGTGCCCGTCAGCGGTGGACAGGTCAGAGACCTGCTACCGCTGCGGCACAGAGGGCCACAGAGCCGCCTCCTGCGCGGTCGCCAAGCCGCACTGCGCCGTCTGTGCCGCGAGGGGACGCCCGGCAGGCCATGTGATGAGGGGGAGGTTGTGCAATCCTCCCCCTCAGAGGGGCAAAGCGCAGGTGCCGGTCGGGCCTGTTGCTAGCATCGCCGTTCCTGAGGCAGGAACGGCGGTGGCTGCGGAGGAGGGGGGTGCGATGTCCGATTGATGGATACAATCGAACATCGCATCCTCCAGGCGAACACCAACCACTGCCGGGCTGCACAGGATCTCCTGATGCAGACCATGGCTGAGTGGTTGGTGGACTTGGCGGTGGTCGCCGAGCCCTACTCGGTCCCTGGCCATTGGCTGGGCGACCGAGACGGCCTGGTGGCGTTGGTGTCGCGGTCTTCCACAGACTCCCCTCCCCTCTCGCTTTTAGAGAGGGGACCGGGATACGTGGCCGCCGCGTGGGGGGATTTGGCCCTGGTTGGGGTCTATTTCTCCCCAAACCGCCCTCTCTCGGACTTTGAGGATTTCTTGGAGATCCTCACTGCAGCCGTAGGGAGGGCGGCGCCACGCCAGGTCGTGGTTTTGGGCGACCTGAACGCCAAGTCGGTGGCCTGGGGCAATCCAGCTGCCTCTTGCAACGTCCGGGGACGCGCCGTCGAATTTTGGGTGGCGTCATGCGGTGTGTCCCTCCTCAACAGGGGGGCGGTCCACACGTGTGTGCGGCAACGGGGAGGGTCGGTGGTGGACGTTTCGTTCGCCACCCCCGTGCTAGCCGCACGCATCGTGAACTGGCGGGTGGAGTTGGTGGAGACCTTGTCGGACCACCGTTATGTGCGGTTCGACATCTCCACCCAGAGCCCCCGTGGGGAGATGGCCCGCTCTGGCAGGTCTCCCTTCCCACGGTGGGCTCTCACTCGCCTGGACCGGGAGGCAGCCAAGGAGGCGGCCTTCCTCCAAGACTGGCTGTCGCCCCCTGTTGGGGCCCCGGACGTTGACGCCGCAGCGGTCCGGCTGAGGGAATCCTTGACCGAGGTTTGCAACTCCAGCATGCCTCGGTCTCGGCGTCCGCCTCCCCGCCGGGCCGTTTATTGGTGGTCAGAGGAGCTGGCGGGCCTACGAGCCACCTGCGTGGCGGCCAGAAGGGCCTACACGCGGAGCCGCCGGCGCAGCGCCCGTAATCAGGCAGAGGAGGACCGCCTCTACGCCTCTTACCGAGAGGCGAAGGCGGTCCTCAAGTCGGCTATGGGCGCTGCCAAGGACTCGGCGAGGGCCGAGATGCTGGAGGGTCTCGACAGGGATCCGTATGGGAGACCATACAGGGCGGCGCGGAACCAACTGCGGCCCCATGGTCCCCCACTTACGGAGACCCTCGAGCCGGCGTTGCTGGATGGGGTGGTCCGGTCTCTGTTTCCGCGCAGGACCGACTTCACCCCTCCAGCGATGGACCCTCCGCAGTCGGCGGCTCCGCAGGAGGAGGAGGAGGCACCTCCAGTGACGGAGGAGGAGTTTCGCGCGGGGGTGCTTAGCCTCCGCGCGAAGAAGACGGCTCCTGGGCCGGACGGCGTCCCCGCACGGGTGGTGGCCATAGCTGCCTCTCAAATGGAGGACAGGTTTCGGGAACTCTTCAGCGCGTGCTTTACGGCTGGAAGGTTCCCGAAACTGTGGAAGGAGGGGCAGCTATGCCTCCTCCGAAAGGAGGGACGCCCGGCGGATTCCCCCTCGGCATACCGGCCCATCGTTCTGCTCGATGAGGTCGGTAAATTGTTCGAGGGGATCATCGCCGGCCGGCTCAGGAGCCATTTGCAGGGTGTAGGGCCGGACCTGTCGGACGCCCAGTTCGGTTTCCGACAGGGCCGGTCCACCATCGACGCGCTGGCCCTTTTGAAGGGCCAGGTGAAAGAAGCGGTCGAGGCGGGGGACGGAGTGTTGGCGGTGTCGTTTGACATCGCCAACGCCTTCAACTCCGTTCCCCACTCCACCATATTGGAGGCACTCCGGTACCACGGAGTGCCCCAATATTTGAGGAGCCTCCTGTCCAGCTACTTGGAGGATCGAGAGGTCCTCCTTGTGGACAAACTGGCCAGGATGCGGAGATACAGCGCGGAGTCCGGTGTTCCGCAGGGGTCAGTCTTAGGACCCCCCCTGTGGAACATTGGCTTTGACTGGCTGTTGCGGGGAGCTCTTCTCCAGGGCACGAGTGTCATTTGCTACGCGGATGACACTCTCCTCACTGCCCGGGGGAAGAGCTTCGGGGAGGCGGCCTGTCTGGCCTCGGCTGGCGGGTCCTTGGTGGCAGGGAGGATCCGCCGCCTGGGATTGAGGGTGGCGCTGAACAAGACCGAGGCCGTGTTCTTTCACGGGCCTCGGCAGCGCTGCCCTCCAGACGCCCACATTGTGGTGGAGGGCGTCAGGGTGGACGTCGAGGCCCAGATGAAGTATCTGGGCCTGGTGCTGGACAGCAGGTGGCGCTTCGGCCCGCACTTCAGCGGGCTGTCAACGCGCCTGCTGAAGGCCGCGGACGCCCTGTCGTGGCTCCTCCCGAATTTGGGGGGGCCGAACGCACGATGCCGGCGTTTATATGCCGGCATCCTGCGGAGCATGGCCCTGTACGGGGCCCCCATCTGGTCGGACTCCCTCAACAGGAGGGAGAACGCTACTATGATGCGGAGGCCCCAGAGGGCCATTGCACTGCGGGTGGCGAGGGCCTACCGCTCCGTGGGCTTTTCGGCGGCGTGCGCTCTGGCGGGCACCCCTCCTTGGGAGTTGGAGGCGTGGGTGCTCGCCAGAGTGTACGAGTGGACGGCGCGGCGAAAGGCCCTCGGGGAGCGCCCCGTCGCGGAGGAGCGGGAGGCCGTGCGGCGGGAGGCGAGGGACGCCATCATCGTCCATTGGACAGAGGACCTCGCCTCCGCCACCTTTGGCCGCCGTACATTGGACGCGCTCGGTCCGGTCCTACGAGACTGGCTCGAGCGCTCCCACGGGTTCCTCTCATTCCGTCTGGTGCAGGTGTTGTCAGGCCACGGCTGTTTCGGCAAGCACCTGCACCGGATCGGGAGGGAGGAGACCCCGGCGTGCCACGACTGCGGCGCGGCGGAGGATACGGCTCAGCACACCCTCGAGGTGTGCCCGGCTTGGTCTGAGCCGCGCCGCAGTCTAACAGCGGAAATAGGACAGGACCTCTCGCTTCCCGGCGTGGTCAACGCCATGCTGGAGAGTGAGGGGTCCTGGGCAGCTGTCGCCTCTTTTTGCGAGGATGTCATCTCGCAAAAGGAGGCGGCGGAGCGCGCGCGGGAGGACGACCCTCTCGCTGCGCCGCTCCGTAGGCGGAGAAGAGGTCGGAGAAGACGCCGTCTTCTCCCTCCTCATGGTGGTGATGGGCGGGCGATAGGCGCGGGGGCGCCTCCGCCCGCATTGCACTCCACACCACCTCCGCTGGTCATTCCCAGCCCTCCCCCTGAACGGGGAGGACTTGAGGGGCCCGCCGCTTTAGGCGGGTTGTCGTCGGAGGAGGACTGGACGCTAAGGCTGCGCCGATCTCCCAGTCCTCTTCCACTCGGACGAAGCGGGAATGCCGCTGGGTTATTTTAGTGGGTATACCGGGTCAGCCCGGGGAGTCCCACATACCCCTCCCGTTCCCCCGACGGGAGGGTATGCGTAATGCATTTTTTCCCAGTTTAAAAAAAAAAAAAAAAAAAAAAAAAAGGTTAGGTTGGGGGACCCCCCACAGAGCTTGCGTCCACGTCGCGTCCCCTGGAAACGGCCCAATCTGTCACCGTAACGGAGTGGCAGATTGGGTACGGCTAAAGTGCTCTGTGATCTCGTAGTTGCTGTTTTTATCTTGCGTTTTAACTGCGAACATGCGGAAGGCTATGCCTATGCCCCCGCGGGACGCCTGCGGGCGTTTTAAAAAAGGCCCTTTTCAGGGCCAACCCAAAGGCCCTTCTCAGGGCCAACCAAAAGGCCCTTCTCAGGGCCACTCTGACGCTTCAGCGTCTGAAGCTAGCCGCGCGCCGTCTGCGGCTAGCTTCTTTGGAAGGGCGGACCTGTCCGATTCGGATGAGTCCCTCATCAGCGTTTCGGACGCGGGCGACTCCCGGTCGCGGAAGCGGGCCTTCCTCAAGGAGGGGTCCGAGGGCTCCTCGGGCTCAGCCAGGAGGTCAAAGGCCAAAAAGCCGACGACAGCCGCAGATACCCACGTAGTGGGTCTCGAGGATGCACAACGCCAGTTAGACCTGGCTCGGCGGGCGCAGCACCAGCAGGACCTGGAGGAGCGGGTCGCTGCAAAGGAGCAGCGGGTGCGTGCCGCTCGGGCCAAGTCCGGGTACGGAGCGTCCCGCGTACTATACGCAGACCAATCCGTGGCGGAGCTGGAGCGAATGGCGGAGGAGGACGAGGAGGAGATCGTGGAAGTCGCCTCTAAGTCCTCAAATCTTAAGGGCACTTTCCAGAAGGCCCTTAAGTGCCGGGCTGCGAGCCTTCGTGGTATTGTGTTGGAGTTGGTCCAGCGCAATACCACCGAAGAAACGCGGCAATTGCAGGCGACCGTCGATCGCCTCAAGCTGGAGGTCAGCCATCTTCATCAGAAGCTGGCTGATGTCATGGCTCGGCCGATTCAGGCCGAACCGAGACCTGCGGCGGAGGTCCCCTCCTCCACCAACCTTGAGGATGTCATCCGCAAGGTGGTTATGGAGGAGCGGGCCTTCACCAGAGCCTGCCTAGCAGGCATAGAGGACCGGCTCCTGCCGGAGAAGCGCCTCCGACCGCCGCTCGCGGCGGACAAGAGGCGAGCCGAGCCGGGGCCGTCCTCGCAAGTGGAGGATGCCCTTCTCCCTTCCACCACTCCGTCCAACCAGCCGGGTTGGACTGAAGTGGTCCGGAAGGGGAAGGGGAAGGGTAAGGGGAAAAAGACGGCGACGGCTGTCTCTGCCGTCCCCGCCTCTACGCATCCCGGCCAGTCGCAGGCGACTGGGGGGAGGGGGAGGAAGGGGAAGGGCAGAAAGGCGGCAGCGGCCGTCCCTGCCGTCCCCGCCACCACGCCTCCAAGTCAGTCGCAGGCGGCTGGCAGGGGCAAGAAGAAGAGGAAGGGGAAACTCGTTCCCCCAAAGTCCGCAGCCGTCGTGGTGACACTCACCGCGGAGGCTGCGGAACGCGGGGAAACTTACGCGTCAATCTTGTTGCGGGCGCGTGCAAATGCCGATCCTACCCAATTGGGGATCGGCAAATTATCTTGCCGGCGGACGGAAACCGGGGCTCGAATTTTCGAGTTCCCGGGGGCGGAGGGCAGTGCAAGCGCTGACCTCTTTGCAGCCAAGCTGCAGGAGGTCATCGCGGACGCTGCCAAGGTGGCCCGACCAGTCAAGTTGGCTGCCATCGAGGTAGCCGACCTTGACGACTCGGTCACCAAGGAGGAGGTGGTGGCGGCGGTCGCTGCGATCGGGGGTTGCAGCGTCGCAGAGGTACGGGGTCGGGACATCAGGCCTGGCCGCGGCGGCATGGGCACTATCCGGCTTGAGTGCCCGGTCGTCGCTGCCAAAGCCGTCCTTGAGAAAGGACGGCTCGCCGTCGGCTTCAGCTCGGGTGCAGTCCGAGCACTTGGGGAGCAGCCATTGCGCTGCTTCAAGTGCTGCGGCATCGGACACACCCGAGCCCTCTGTCCGTCCACCGTCGACAGGTCCGACGCCTGCTACCGCTGCGGCAAGGAGGGCCACAAAGCCGCCGCCTGCATGGTCGCCACGCCACACTGCGTAGTGTGTGCTGCCAGTGGCCGCCCAGCAGGTCACATCATGCGGGGTAGGTTGTGCAACCCCCCCCTTAAGAGGGGAAAAGCGCAGGTGCCAGTCGGGCCTGCTGCTGGCAACGCCGTTCCCGAGACAGGAACGGCGGTGGCTGCGGAGGAGGGGGGTGCGATGTCCGATTGATGTCGATCGAACATCGCATCCTCCAGGCGAACACCAACCACTGCCGGGCTGCACAGGATCTCCTGATGCAGACTATGGCTGAGTGGTTGGTGGACTTGGCGGTGGTCGCCGAGCCTTACTCGGTCCCTGGCCATTGGCTGGGCGACCGAGACGGCCTGGTGGCGTTGGTGTCGCGGTCTTCCACGGACTCCCCTCCCCTCTCGCTTTTAGAGAGGGGACCGGGATACGTGGCCGCCGCGTGGGGAGATTTGGCCCTGGTTGGGGTCTATTTCTCCCCTAACCGCCCTCTCTCGGACTTTGAGGATTTCCTGGAGATCCTCACTGCTGCCGTAGGGAGGGCGGCGCCACGCCAGGTCGTGGTGTTGGGCGACCTGAACGCCAAGTCGGTGGCCTGGGGCAACCCAGCCGCCTCCTGCAACGTCCGGGGTCGCGCCGTCGAGTTTTGGGCGGCGTCATGCGGCGTGTCCCTCCTCAACAGGGGGGCGGTTCACACGTGTGTGCGGCAACGGGGAGGGTCGGTGGTGGACGTTTCGTTCGCCACCCCCGTGCTAGCCGCACGCATCGTGAACTGGCGGGTGGAGTTGGTGGAGACCTTGTCGGACCACCGTTATGTGCGGTTCGACATCTCCACCCAGAGCCCCCGTGGGGAGATGGCCCGCTCTGGCAGGTCTCCCTTCCCACGGTGGGCTCTCACTCGCTTGGACCGGGAGGCAGCCAAGGAGGCGGCCTTCCTCCAGGACTGGCTGTCGCCCCCTGTTGGGGCCCCGGACGTTGACGCCGCAGCGGTCCGGCTGAGGGAATCCCTGACCGAGGTGTGCAACTCCAGCATGCCTCGGTCTCGGCGTCCGCCTCCCCGCCGGGCCGTCTATTGGTGGTCGGAGGAGCTGGCAGGCCTCCGGGCCACTTGCGTGGCGGCCAGAAGGGCCTACACGCGGAGCCGCCGGCGCAGCGCCCGTAATCAGGCAGAGGAGGACCGCCTCTACGCCTCTTACCGAGAGGCAAAGGCGGTCCTCAAGTCGGCTATGGGCGCTGCCAAGGACTCGGCGAGGGCCGAGATGCTGGAGGGTCTCGACAGGGATCCGTATGGGAGACCATACAGGGCGGCGCGGAACCAACTGCGGCCCCATGGTCCCCCACTTACGGAGACCCTCGAGCCGGCGTTGCTGGATGGGGTGGTCCGGTCTCTGTTTCCGCGCAGGACCGACTTCGCCCCACCAGCAATGGACCCTCCGCAGTCGGCGGCTCCGGAGGTGGAGGAGGAGGCACCTCCGGTGTCGGAGGAGGAGTTTCGCGCGGGGGTGCTTAGCCTCCGCGCGAAGAAGACGGCTCCTGGGCCGGACGGCGTCCCCGCACGGGTGGTGGCCATAGCTGCCGCTCAAATGGAGGACAGGTTTCGGGAACTCTTCAGCGCGTGCTTTACGGCTGGAAGGTTCCCGAAACTGTGGAAGGAGGGGCAGCTATGCCTCCTCCGAAAGGAGGGACGCCCGGCGGATTCCCCCTCGGCATACCGGCCCATCGTTCTGCTCGATGAGGTCGGTAAATTGTTCGAGGGGATCATCGCCGGCCGGCTCAGGAGCCATTTGCAGGGTGTAGGGCCGGACCTGTCGGACGCCCAGTTCGGTTTCCGACAGGGCCGGTCCACCATCGACGCGCTGGCCCTTCTTAAGGGCCAGGGCCGCGTCGTTTGACATCGCCAACGCCTTCAACTCCGTTCCCCACTCCACCATATTGGAGGCACTCCGGTACCACGGAGTGCCCCAATACTTGAGGAGCCTCCTGGCCAGCTACTTGGAGGACCGAGAGGTCCTCCTTGTGGATAAACTGGCCAGGATGCGGAGATACAGCGCCGAGTCCGGTGTTCCGCAGGGGTCAGTCTTAGGACCCCCCCTGTGGAACATCGGCTTCGACTGGCTGTTGCGGGGAGCTCTTCTCCAGGGCACGAGTGTCATCTGCTACGCGGATGACACTCTCCTTACTGCCCGGGGGAAGAGCTTCGGGGAGGCGGCCTGTCTGGCCTCGGCTGGCGGGTCCTTGGTGGCAGGGAGGATCCGCCGCCTGGGATTGAGGGTGGCGCTGAACAAGACCGAGGCCGTGTTCTTTCACGGGCCTCGGCAGCGCTGCCCTCCAGACGCCCACATTGTGGTGGAGGGCGTCAGGGTGGGCGTCCAGGCCCAGATGAAGTATCTGGGCCTGGTGTTGGACAGCAGGTGGCGCTTCGGCCCGCACTTTAGCGGGCTGTCGACGCGCCTGCTGAGGGCTGCGGACGCCCTCTCCTGGCTCCTCCCCAACCTGGGAGGGCCCAACGCACGATGCCGGCGCCTATATGCTGGCATCCTGCGGAGCATGGCCCTGTACGGGGCCCCCATCTGGTCGGACTCCCTCAACAGGAGGGAGAACGCTACTATGATGCGGAGGCCCCAAAGGGCCATTGCACTGCGGGTGGCGAGGGCCTACCGCTCCGTGGGCTTTTCGGCGGCGTGCGCTCTGGCGGGCGCCCCTCCTTGGGAGTTGGAGGCGTGGGTGCTCGCCAGAGTGTGCGAGTGGGCGGCGCGGCGAGGGGCCCTGGGCGAGCGCCCCGTCGCGGAGGAGCGGGAGGCCGTGCGGCGGGAGGCGGGGGACGCCATCATCGTCCATTGGACGGAGGACCTCGCCTCCGCCACCTTTGGCCGCCGAACCCTGGACGCGCTCGGTCCGGTCCTGCGAGACTGGCTCGGGCGCTCCCACGGGTTCCTCTCATTCCGTCTGGTGCAGGTGTTGTCAGGCCACGGCTGTTTCGGCAAGCACCTGCACCGGATCGGGAGGGAGGAAACCCCGGCGTGCCACGACTGCGGCGCGGCGGAGGACACGGCTCAGCACACCCTCGAGGTGTGCCCGGCTTGGTCTGAGCCGCGCCGCAGTCTAACAGCGGAGATCGGACAGGACCTCTCACTTCCCGGCGTGGTCAACGCCATGCTGGAGAGTGAGGGGTCCTGGGCAGCTGTCGCCTCTTTTTGCGAGGATGTCATCTCGCAAAAGGAGGCGGCGGAGCGCGCGCGGGAGGACGACCCTCTCGCTGCGCCGCTCCGCAGGCGCAGAAGAGGTCGGAGAAGACGCCGTCTTCTCCCTCCTCATGGTGGTGATGGGCGGGCGATAGGCGCGGGGGCGCCTCCGCCCGCATTGCACTCCACACCACCCTCGCCGTTAATTCCCAGCCCTCCCCCTGAACGGGGAGGACTTGAGGGGCCCGCCGCTTTAGGCGGGTTGTCGTCGGAGGAGGACTGGACGCTAAGGCTGCGCCGATCTCCCAGTCCTCTTCCACTCGGACGACGCGGGAATAACACTGGGTCGTTTTAGTGGGTATACCGGGTCAGCCCGGGGAGTCCCACATACCCCTCCCGTTCCCCCGACGGGAGGGTATGCGTAACGCATTTTTTCCCAGTTTAAAAAAAAAAAAAAAAAAAAAAAGGTTAGGTTAGGTTAGGTTCACTCCGGTACCACGGAGTGCCCCAATATTTGAGGAGCCTCCTGGCCAGCTACTTGGAGGATCGAGAGGTCCTCCTTGTGGACAAACTGGCCAGGATGCGGCGATACAGCGCGGAGTCCGGTGTTCCGCAGGGGTCAGTCTTAGGACCCCCCCTGTGGAACATCGGCTTTGACTGGCTGTTGCGGGGAGCTCTTCTCCAGGGCACGAGTGTCATCTGTTACGCGGATGACACTCTCCTTACTGCCCGGGGGAAGAGCTTCGGGGAGGCGGCCTGTCTGGCCTCGGCTGGCGGGTCCTTGGTGGCAGGGAGGATCCGCCGCCTGGGATTGAGGGTGGCGCTGAACAAGACCGAGGCAGTGTTCTTTCACGGGCCTCGGCAGCGCTGTCCTCCAGACGCCCACATTGTGGTGGAGGGCGTCAGGGTGGGCGTCCAGGCCCAGATGAAGTATCTGGGCCTGGTGTTGGACAGCAGGTGGCGCTTCGGCCCGCACTTTAGCGGGCTGTCGACGCGCCTGCTGAGGGCTGCGGACGCCCTCTCCTGGCTCCTCCCGAACTTGGGGGGGCCGAACGCACGATGCCGGCGTTTATATGCCGGCATCCTGCGGAGCATGGCCCTGTACGGGGCCCCCATCTGGGCGGACTCCCTCAACAGGAGGGAGAACGCAACTGCCATGCGCAGGCCCCAAAGGGCCATTGCACTGCGGGTGGCGAGGGCCTACCGCTCAGTGGGCTTTTCGGCGGCGTGCGCTCTGGCGGGCACCCCTCCTTGGGAGTTGGAGGCGTGGGTGCTCGCCAGAGTGTACGAGTGGACGGCGCGGCGAAAGGCCCTAGGAGAGCGCCCCGTCGCGGAGGAGCGGGAGGCCGTGCGGCGGGAGGCGAGGGACGCCATCATCGTCCATTGGACGGACGACCTCGCCTCCGCCACCTTTGGCCGCCGAACGTTGGACGCGCTCGGTCCGGTCCTGCGAGACTGGCTCGAGCGCTCCCACGGGTTCCTCTCATTCCGTCTGGTGCAGGTGTTGTCAGGCCACGGCTGTTTCGGCAAGCACCTGCACCGGATCGGGAGGGAGGAGACCCCGGCGTGCCACGACTGCGGCGCGGCGGAGGATACGGCTCAGCACACCCTCGAGGTGTGCCCGGCTTGGTCTGAGCCGCGTCGCAGTCTAACAGCGGAGATCGGACAGGACCTCTCACTTCCCGGCGTGGTCAACGCCATGCTGGAGAGTGAGGGGTCCTGGGCAGCTGTCGCCTCTTTTTGCGAGGATGTCATCTCGCAAAAGGAGGCGGCGGAGCGCGCGCGGGAGGACGACCCTCTCGCTGCGCCGCTCCGCAGGCGCAGAAGAGGTCGGAGAAGACGCCGTCTTCTCCCTCCTCATGGTGGTGATGGGCGGGCGATAGGCGCGGGGGCGCCTCCGCCCGCATTGCACTCCACACCACCCTCGCCGTTAATTCCCAGCCCTCCCCCTGAACGGGGAGGACTTGAGGGGCCCGCCGCTCTAGGCGGGTTGTCGTCGGAGGAGGACTGGACGCTAAGGCTGCGCCGATCTCCCAGTCCTCTTCCACTCGGACGACGCGGGAATAACACTGGGTCGTTTTAGTGGGTATACCGGGTCAGCCCGGGGAGTCCCACATACCCCTCCCGTTCCCCCGACGGGAGGGTATGCGTAATGCATTTTTTCCCAGTTAAAAAAAAAAAAAAAAAAAAAAAAAAAAAGGTTAGGTTAGGTTGGGGGACCCCCCACAGAGTTTGCGTCCACGTCGCGTCCCCTGGAAACGGCCCAGTTTGTCACCGTAACGGAGTGGCATACTGGGTACGGCCAAAGTTCTCTGTGTACTCGTAGCTATCATCATTTTAACTTGCGTTGTAGACTGCGATCAAGCGGAAGGTATCATGCCTAAACCCCCGCGGGACGCCTGCGGGCGTTTTAAAAAAGGCCCTTCTCAGGGCCAACCCAAAGGCCCTTCTCAGGGCCAACCAAAAGGCCCTTCTCAGGGCCAATCTGACGCTTCAGCGTCGGAAGCTAGTCGCGCGCCGTCTGCGGCTAGCTTCGTTGGAAGGGTGGATTTGTCGGATTCCGACGACGAGTCCCTCTTAAGCGTCTCGGACGCGGGCGACTGTCGGTCGCGGAAGCGGGCCTTCCTCAAGGAGGGGTCCGAGGGCTCCGAGGGCTCAGCCAGGAGGTCGAAGGCCAAGAGGCCGACGACAGCCGCGGACACCCACGTGGTGGGTCTTGCAGACGCCCAGCGGCAGCTGGACCTTGCTCAGCGGGCGCAGCACCAGCGAGAGCTGGAAGAGCGGGTTGCTGCGAAGGAGCAGCGGGCAAGTGCTGCTCGGGCCAAGTCGGGGTACGGTGCGTCTCGCGTGCTGTACGCCGACTATTCTCTGGCCGACCTAGAACGGATGGCGGAGGAGGACGAGGAGGAGATCGTGGAGGTCGCCTCCAAGTCCTCCAATCTGAAGGGTACCTTTCAAAAGGCCCTTAAGTGCCGAGCTGCGAGCATGCGCGGTGTCATTGCGGAGCTCGTGAAGCGCAAGGCGACCGAAGAATCGCGCAAATTGCAGGCGACCGTCGATCGCCTCAAGCTGGAGGTCAGCCAGCTTCATCAGAAGCTGGCTGATGTCATGGCTCGGCCGATTCAGGCCGAACCGAGACCTGCGGCGGAGGCCCCCTCCTCCACCAACCTTGAGGATGTCATCCGCAAGGTTGTCATGGAGGAGCGGGCCTTCACAAGAGCCTGCCTTGCAGGTATAGAGGACCGGCTCCTGCCGGAGAAGCGCCTCCGACCACCGCTCGCGGCGGACAAGAGGCGAGCCGAGCCGGGGCCGTCCTCGCAAGGAGAGGACGCCCTTCTCCCTTCGACTACTCCGTCCAACCAGCCGGGTTGGACTGAAGTGGTCCGGAAGGGGAAGGGCCGAGGTAAGAAGACGGTGACAGCCGTCCCTGCCGTCCCTGCCACCACGACTCCCAGCCGGTCGCAGGCGACTGAGAAGGGAAAACGGAAGGGGAAGGGCAAAAGGCCGGCAACGCCCGGACCTGCCGTCCCAGCCACCACGCCTCCCAGCCAGTCGCAGGCGACCAAGAAGAGGAAGGGGAAACTCGTTCCCCCAAAGTCCGCAGCCGTCGTGGTGACACTCACCGCGGAGGCTGCGGAACGCGGGGAAACTTACGCGTCAATCTTGTTGCGGGCGCGTGCAAATGCCGATCCTACCCAATTGGGGATCGGCAAATTATCTTGCCGGCGGACGGAAACCGGGGCTCGAATTTTCGAGTTCCCGGGGGCGGAGGGCAGCGCCAACGCTGACCTCTTTGCAGCCAAGCTGCAAGAGGTCATCGCGGACGCTGCCAAGGTGGCCCGACCAGTCAAGTCGGCGGCCATCGAGGTGACCGGTCTTGACGACTCGGTCACCAAGGAGGAGGTGGTGGCGGCGGTCGCAGCCATTGGGGGCTGTGGCGTCGCAGCGGTGCAAGGCCGGGACATCAGGCCCGGCCGCGGCGGCATGGGCACTATCCGGCTCGAGTGCCCTGTCGCCGCTGCCAAAGCCGTCCTTGCAAAAGGACGCCTCCTTGTCGGTTTCAGCTCGGGTGCAGTCCGAGCACTTGGAGAACAGCCTCTGCGCTGCTTCAGGTGCTGTGGCATCGGGCACACCCGGGCCCTGTGCCCGTCAGCGGTGGACAGGTCGGAGACCTGCTACCGCTGCGGCACGGAGGGCCACAAAGCCGCCTCCTGCGCGGTCGCCAAGCTGCACTGCGCCGTCTGTGCCGCAAGGGGACGCCCGGCAGGCCATATGATGAGGGGGAGGTTGTGCAATCCTCCCCCTCAGAGGGGTAAAGCGCAGGTGCCGGTCGGGCCTGCTGTTAGCATCGCCGTTCCTGAGGCAGGAACGGCGGTGACTGCGGAGGAGGGGGGTGCGATGTCCGATTGATGGATACAATCGAACCTCGCATCCTCCAGGCGAACACCAACCACTGCCGGGCTGCACAGGATCTCCTGATGCAGACCATGGCTGAGTGGTTGGTGGACTTGGCGGTGGTCGCCGAGCCTTACTCGGTCCCTGGCCATTGGCTGGGCGACCGAGACGGCCTGGTGGCAATGGTGTCGCGGTCTTCCACAGACTCCCCTCCCCTCTCGCTTTTAGAGAGGGGACCGGGATACGTGGCCGCCGCGTGGGGAGATTTGGCCCTGGTTGGGGTCTATTTCTCCCCAAACCGCCCTCTCTCGGACTTTGAGGATTTCCTGGAGATCCTCACTGCAGCCGTAGGGAGGGCGGCGCCACGCCAGGTCGTGGTGTTGGGCGACCTGAACGCCAAGTCGGTGGCCTGGGGCAATCCAGCTGCCTCTTGCAACGTCCGGGGACGCGCCGTCGAATTTTGGGCGGCGTCATGCGGTGTGTCCCTCCTCAACAGGGGGGCGGTCCACACGTGTGTGCGGCAACGGGGAGGGTCGGTGGTGGACGTTTCGTTCGCCACCCCCGTGCTGGCCGCACGCATTGTGAACTGGCGGGTGGAGTTGGTGGAGACCTTGTCGGACCACCGTTATGTGCGGTTCGACATCTCCACCCAGAGCCCCCGTGGGGAGATGGCCCGCTCTGGCAGGTCTCCTTTCCCACGGTGGGCTCTCACTCGCCTGGACCGGGAGGCAGCCAAGGAGGCGGCCTTCCTCCAAGACTGGCTGTCGCCCCCTGTTGGGGCCCCGGACGTTGACGCCGCAGCGGTCCGGCTGAGGGAATCCTTGACCGAGGTGTGCAACTCCAGCATGCCTCGGTCTCGGCGTCCGCCTCCCCGCCGGGCCGTCTATTGGTGGTCAGAGGAGCTGGCGGGCCTACGAGCCACCTGCGTGGCGGCCAGAAGGGCCTACACGCGGAGCCGCCGGCGCAGCGCCCGTAATCAGGCAGAGGAGGACCGCCTCTACGCCTCTTACCGAGAGGCAAAGGCGGTCCTCAAGTCGGCTATGGGCGCTGCCAAGGACTCGGCGAGGGCCGAGATGCTGGAGGGTCTCGACAGGGATCCGTATGGGAGACCATACAGGGCGGCGCGGAACCAACTGCGGCCCCATGGTCCCCCACTTACGGAGACCCTCGAGCCGGCGTTGCTGGATGGGGTGGTCCGGTCTCTGTTTCCGCGCAGGACCGACTTCGCCCCTCCAGCGATGGACCCTCCGCAGTCGGCGGCTCCGCAGGAGGAAGAGGAGGCACCTCCGGTGACGGAGGAGGAGTTTCGCGCGGGGGTGCTTAGCCTCCGCGCGAAGAAGACGGCTCCTGGGCCGGACGGCGTCCCCGCACGGGTGGTGGCCATAGCTGCCGCTCAAATGGAGGACAGATTTCGGGAACTCTTCAGCGCGTGCCTTACGGCTGGAAGGTTCCCGAAACTGTGGAAGGAGGGGCAGCTATGCCTCCTCCGAAAGGAGGGACGCCCGGCGGATTCCCCCTCGGCATACCGGCCCATCGTTCTGCTCGATGAGGTCGGTAAATTGTTCGAGGGGATCATCGCCGGCCGGCTCAGGAGCTATTTGCAGGGTGTAGGGCCGAACCTGTCGGACGCCCAGTTCGGTTTCCGACAGGGCCGGTCCACCATCGATGCGCTGGCCCTTCTTAAGGGCCAGGTGAAAGAGGCGGTCGAGGCGGGGGACGGAGTGTTGGCGGTGTCGTTTGACATCGCCAACGCCTTCAACTCCGTTCCCCACTCCACCATATTGGAGGCACTCCGGTACCACGGAGTGCCCCAATATTTGAGGAGCCTCCTGGCCAGCTACTTGGAGGATCGAGAGGTCCTCCTTGTGGACAAACTGGCCAGGATGCGGCGATACAGCGCGGAGTCCGGTGTTCCGCAGGGGTCAGTCTTAGGGCCCCCCCTGTGGAACATCGGCTTCGACTGGCTGTTGCGGGGAGCTCTTCTCCAGGGCACGAGTGTCATCTGCTACGCGGATGACACTCTCCTTACTGCCCGGGGGAAGAGCTTCGGGGAGGCGGCCTGTCTGGCCTCGGCTGGCGGGTCCTTGGTGGCAGGGAGGATCCGCCGCCTGGGATTGAGGGTGGCGCTGAACAAGACCGAGGCCGTGTTCTTTCACGGGCCTCGGCAGCGCTGCCCTCCAGACGCCCACATTGTGGTGGAGGGCGTCAGGGTGGGCGTCCAGGCCCAGATGAAGTATCTGGGCCTGGTGTTGGACAGCAGGTGGCGCTTCGGCCCGCACTTTAGCGGGCTGTCGACGCGCCTGCTGAGGGCTGCGGACGCCCTCTCCTGGCTCCTCCCCAACCTGGGAGGGCCCAACGCACGATGCCGGCGCCTATATGCCGGCATCCTGTGAAGCATGGCCCTGTATGGGGCCCCCATCTGGGCGGATTCCCTCCAGAGGAGGGAGAACGCAACCGCCATGCGCAGGCCACAAAGGGCCATTGCACTGCGGGTGGCGAGGGCCTACCGCTCGGTGGGCTTTTCGGCGGCGTGCGCTCTGGCGGGCACCCCTCCTTGGGAGCTGGAGGCGTGGGTGCTCGCCAGAGTGTACGAGTGGACGGCGCGACGAAAGGCCCTCGGGGAGCGCCCCGTCGCGGAGGAGCGGGAGGCCGTGCGGCGGGAGGCGAGGGACGCCATCATCGTCCATTGGACGGACGACCTCGCCTCCGCCACCTTTGGCCGCCGAACCCTGGACGCGCTCGGTCCGGTCCTGCGAGACTGGCTCGAGCGCTCCCACGGGTTCCTCTCATTCCGTCTGGTGCAGGTGTTGTCAGGCCACGGCTGTTTCGGCAAGCACCTGCACCGGATCGGGAGGGAGGAAACCCCGGCGTGTCACGACTGCGGCGCGGCGGAGGACACGGCTCAGCACACCCTCGAGGTGTGCCCGGCTTGGTCTGAGCCGCGCCGCAGTCTAACAGCGGAGATCGGACAGGACCTCTCGCTTCCCGGCGTGGTGAATGCCATGCTGGAGAGTGAGGGGTCCTGGGCAGCTGTCGCCTCTTTTTGCGAGGATGTCATCTCGCAAAAGGAGGCGGCGGAGCGCGCGCGGGAGGACGACCCTCTCGCTGCGCCGCTCCGCAGGCGCAGAAGAGGTCGGAGAAGACGCCGTCTTCTCCCTCCTCATGGTGGTGATGGGCGGGCGATAGGCGCGGGGGCGCCTCCGCCCGCATTGCACTCCACACCACCTCCGCCGGTAATTCCCAGCCCTCCCCCTGAACGGGGAGGACTTGAGGGGCCCGCCGCTTTAGGCGGGTTGTCGTCGGAGGAGGACTGGACGCTAAGGCTGCGCCGATCTCCCAGTCCTCTTCCACTCGGACGACGCGGGAATAACGCTGGGTCGTTTTAGTGGGTATACCGGGTCAGCCCGGGGAGTCCCACATACCCCTCCCGTTCCCCCGACGGGAGGGTATGCGTAATGCATTTTTTCCCAGTTTAAAAAAAAAAAAAAAAAAAAAAAAAAAGGTTAGGTTAGGTTTGGCGGGCACCCCTCCTTGGGAGTTGGAGGCGTGGGTGCTCGCCAGAGTGTACGAGTGGACGGCGCGGCGAAAGGCCCTGGGCGAGCGCCCCGTCGCGGAGGAGCGGGAGGCCGTGCGGCGGGAGGCGAGGGACGCTATCGTCGTCCACTGGACGGAGGACCTCGCCTCCGCCACCTTTGGCCGCCGAACCCTGGACGCGCTCGGGCCGGTCCTGCGAGACTGGCTCGAGCGCTCCCACGGGTTCCTCTCATTCCGTCTGGTGCAGGTGTTGTCAGGCCACGGCTGTTTCGGCAAGCACCTGCACCGGATCGGGAGGGAGGAAACCCCGGCGTGCCACGACTGCGGCGCGGCGGAGGACACGGCTCAGCACACCCTCGAGGTGTGCCCGGCTTGGTCTGAGCCGCGCCGCAGTCTAACAGCGGAGATCGGACAGGACCTCTCACTTCCCGGCGTGGTCAACGCCATGCTGGAGAGTGAGGGGTCCTGGGCAGCTGTCGCCTCTTTTTGCGAGGATGTCATCTCGCAAAAGGAGGCGGCGGAGCGCGCGCGGGAGGACGACCCTCTCGCTGCGCCGCTCCGCAGGCGCAGAAGAGGTCGGAGAAGACGTCGTCTTCTCCCTCCTCATGGTGGTGATGGGCGGGCGATAGGCGCGGGGGCGCCTCCGCCCGCATTGCACTCCACACCACCCTCGCCGGTCATTCCCAGCCCTCCCCCTGAACGGGGAGGACTTGAGGGGCCCGCCGCTTTAGGCGGGTTGTCGTCGGAGGAGGACTGGACGCTAAGGCTGCGCCGATCTCCCAGTCCTCTTCCACTCGGACGACGCGGGAATAACACTGGGTCGTTTTAGTGGGTATACCGGGTCAGCCCGGGGAGTCCCACATACCCCTCCCGTTCCCCCGACGGGAGGGTATGCGTAATGCATTTTTTCCCAGTTTAAAAAAAAAAAAAAAAAAAAAAAAAAAAAAAAAGGTTGACTGCGGCGCGGCGGAGGACACGGCTCAGCACACCCTCGAGGTGTGCCCGGCTTGGTCTGAGCCGCGCCGCAGTCTAACAGCGGAGATCGGACAGGACCTCTCGCTTCCCGGCGTGGTCAACGCCATGCTGGAGAGTGAGGGGTCCTGGGCAGCTGTCGCCTCTTTTTGCGAGGATGTCATCTCGCAAAAGGAGGCGGCGGAGTGCGCGCGGGAGGACGACCCTCTCGCTGCGCCGCTCCGCAGGCGCAGAAGAGGTCGGAGAAGACGCCGTCTTCTCCCTCCTCATGGTGGTGATGGACGGGCGATAGGCGCGGGGGCGCCTCCGCCTGCATTGCACTCCACACCACCCTCGCCGGTCATTCCCAGCCCTCCCCCTGAACGGGGAGGACTTGAGGGGCCCGCCGCTTTAGGCGGGTTGTCGTCGGAGGAGGACTGGACGCTAAGGCTGCGCCGATCTCCCAGTCCTCTTCCACTCGGACGACGCGGGAATAACACTGGGTCGTTTTAGTGGGTATACCGGGTCAGCCCGGGGAGTCCCACATACCCCTCCCGTTCCCCTGACGGGAGGGTATGTGTAATGCATTTTTTCCCAGTTTAAAAAAAAAAAAAAAAAAAAAAAAAAAAAAAAGGTTAGGTTAGGTTGGGGGACCCCCCACAGAGTTTGCGTCCACGTCGCGTCCCCTGGAAACGGCCCGGTTTGTCACCGTAACGGAGTGGCATACTGGGTACGGCCAAAGTTCTCTGTGATCTCGTAATTACTGTTTTTATCTTGCCTTTTAATTGCGAACATGCGGAAGGCTATGCCTATGCCCCCGCGGGACGCCTGCGGGCGTTTTCAAAAAGGCCCTTCTCAGGGCCAACCCAAAGGCCCTTCTCAGGGCCAACCAAAAGGCCCTTCTCAGGGCCACTCCGACGCTTCGGCGTCAGAGGCTAGCCGCGCGCCGTCTGCGGCTAGCTTCTTTGGAAGAGCGGACGACGTTTCGGACTCCGAAAATGAGTCCATTATAAGCGTCTCAGATGCGGGCGATTCACGGTCGCGTAAGCGTGCGTATCGGAAGGGAGGGTCAGAAGGCTCCTCGGGCTCGGGTTCGGTGAGGAAGTCGAAGGCCAAAAAGCCGACGACAGCCGCAGACACACATGATGTGGGTCTCGCGACCGCCCAACGCCAGTTGGACCTGGCTCGGCGGGCACAGAAACAGCAGGACCTAGAAGAGCAGGTTGCTGCCAAGGAGCAGCGGGCGCGCGCCGCCCGAGCAAAGTCCGGTTACGGCGCGTCCCGCGTCCTGTACGCGGACTACTCTGTAGCCGACCTGGAACGGTTGGCGGAGGAGGACGAGGAGGAGATCGCGGAGGTCGCCTCCAAGTCCTCCAATCTAAAAGGGACCTTCCAGAAGGCCCTTAAGAGCCGGGCCGCGAGCATGCGTGGCATTGTGTTGGAGCTAGTCCAACGCAAGACCACCGACGAAACGCGGCAACTGCAGGCGACCGTCGATCGCTTGCAGGCGGAGGTCAGCCAGCTCCACACAAAGCTAGCTGAAGCCACGGCCCGGCCACAGCAGACCGAACCGAGACCTGCGGCGGAGGCCCCCACCCCCACCAACCTTGAGGATGTCATCCGCAAGGTTGTCATGGAGGAGAGGGCCTTCACCAGAGCCTGCCTAGCAGGCATAGAGGACCGGCTCCTGCCGGAGAAGCGCCTTCGACCGCCGCTCGCGGCGGACAAGAGGCAAGCTGAGCCGGGGCCGTCCTCGCAAGGGGAGGACGCCCTCCTCCCTTCCACTACTCCGTCCAATCAGCCGGGTTGGACTGAAGTGGTCCGGAGCGGGAAGGGCCGAGGTAAAAAGACGGCGACAGCCGTCCCTGCCGTCCCCGCCACCACACATACAGGCCAGTCGCAGGCGACTGGTGGGAGAAAGGGTAAGCGGAAGGGCAAAAGGCCGGCAACGCCCGGACCTGCCGTCCCCGTCACCACGCCTCCCAGTCGGTCGCGGGCGGCTGGCGGGGGCAAGAAGAAGGGGAATGGGAAATTGGTTCCCCCGAAGTCCGCAGCCGTCGTGGTGACGCTCACCGCGGAGGCTGCGGAACGCGGGGAAACCTACGCTTCCATTTTGGTGCGGGCGCGTGCCAATGCCGATCCCGCCCAACTGGGGATCGGCAAATTATCTTGCCGGCGTACCGAAACCGGGGCTCGTATTTTCGAGTTCCCGGGGGCGGAGGGCAGCGCCAACGCTGACCTCTTTGCAGCCAAGCTGCAGGAGGTCATCGCGGACGCTGCCAAGGTGGCCCGACCAGTCAAGTTGGCGGCCATCGAGGTGACCGATCTTGACGATTCGGTCACCAAGGAGGAGGTGGTGGCGGCGGTCGCAGCGATTGGTGGCTGCGGCGTTGCGGCGGTGCGGGGTCGGGACATCAGGCCTGGCCGCGGCGGCATGGGCACTATCCGGCTCGAGTGCCCGGTCGCCGCTGCCAAAGCCGTCCTTGACAAAGGACGGCTCGCCGTTGGCTTCAGTTCGGGTGTGGTCCGAGCACTTGGGGAGCAGCCTTTGCGCTGCTTCAGGTGTTGCGGCATCGGACACACCCGAGCCCTCTGTCCGTCCACCGTCGACAGGTCCGACGCCTGCTACCGCTGCGGCAAGGAGGGCCACAAAGCCGCCGCCTGCACGGTCGCCACGCCACACTGCGTGGTGTGTGCTGCCAGTGGCCGCCCAGCAGGTCACATAATGCGGGGGAGGTTATGCAACCCCCCCCCTAAGAGGGGCAAAGCGCAGGTGCCAGTAGGGCCTGCTGCTAGCATCGCCGTTCCCGAGGCTGGAACGGCGGTGGCTGCGGAGGAGGGGGGTGCGATGTCCGATTGATGGATACAATCGAACATCGCATCCTCCAGGCGAACACCAACCACTGCCGGGCTGCACAGGATCTCCTGATGCAGACCATGGCTGAGTGGTTGGTGGACTTGGCGGTGGTCGCCGAGCCTTACTCGGTCCCTGGCCATTGGCTGGGCGACCGAGACGGCCTGGTGGCAATGGTGTCGCGGTCTTCCACAGACTCCCCTCCCCTCTCGCTTTTAGAGAGGGGACCGGGATACGTGGCCGCCGCGTGGGGAGATTTGGCCCTGGTTGGGGTCTATTTCTCCCCTAACCGCCCTCTCTCGGACTTTGAGGATTTCCTGGAGATCCTCACTGCAGCCGTAGGGAGGGCGGCGCCACGCCAGGTCGTGGTGTTGGGCGACCTGAACGCCAAGTCGGTGGCCTGGGGCAACCCAGCCGCCTCCTGCAACGTCCGGGGTCGCGCCGTCGAGTTTTGGGCGGCGTCATGCGGCGTGTCCCTCCTCAACAGGGGGGCGGTCCACACGTGTGTGCGGCAACGGGGAGGGTCGGTGGTGGACGTTTCGTTCGCCACCCCCGTGCTAGCCGCACGCATTGTGAACTGGCGGGTGGAGTTGGTGGAGACCTTGTCGGACCACCGTTATGTGCGGTTCGACATCTCCACCCAGAGCCCCCGTGTGGAGATGGCCCGCTCTGGCAGGTCTCCCTTCCCACGGTGGGCTCTCACTCGCCTGGACCGGGAGGCAGCCAAGGAGGCGGCCTTCCTCGAGGACTGGCTGTCGCCCCCTGTTGGGGCCCCGGACGTTGACGCCGCAGCGGTCCGGCTGAGGGAATCCCTGACCGAGGTGTGCAACTCCAGCATGCCTCGGTCTCGGCGTCCGCCTCCCCGCCGGGCCGTTTATTGGTGGTCGGAGGAGCTGGCAGGCCTCCGGGCCACTTGCGTGGCGGCCAGAAGGGCCTACACGCGGAGCCGCCGGCGCAGCGCCCGTAATCAGGCAGAGGAGGACCGCCTCTACGCCTCTTACCGGGAGGCAAAGGCGGTCCTCAAGTCGGCTATGGGCGCTGCCAAGGACTCGGCGAGGGCCGAGATGCTGGAGGGTCTCGACAGGGATCCGTATGGGAGACCATACAAGGCGGCGCGCAACCAGCTGCGGCCCCATGGTCCCCCATTGACGGAGACCCTCGAGCCGGCGTTGCTGGATGGGGTGGTCCGGTCTCTGTTTCCGTGCAGGACCGACTTCACCCCTCCAGCAATGGACCCTCCGCAGTCGGCGGCTCCGGAGGTGGAGGAGGAGGCACCTCCGGTGACGGAGGAGGAGTTTCGCGCGGGGGTGCTTAGCCTCCGCGCGAAGAAGACGGCTCCTGGGCCGGACGGCGTCCCCGCACGGGTGGTGGCCATAGCTGCCGCTCAAATGGAGGACAGGTTTCGGGAACTCTTCAGCGCGTGCTTTACGGCTGGAAGGTTCCCGAAACTGTGGAAGGAGGGGCAGCTATGCCTCCTCCGAAAGGAGGGACGCCCGGCGGATTCCCCCTCGGCATACCGGCCCATCGTTCTGCTCGATGAGGTCGGTAAATTGTTCGAGGGGATCATCGCCGGCCGGCTCAGGAGCCATTTGCAGGGTGTAGGGCCGAACCTGTCGGACGCCCAGTTCGGTTTCCGACAGGGCCGGTCCACCATCGACGCGCTGGCCCTTCTCAAGGGCCAGGTGAAAGAGGCGGTCGAGGCGGGGGACGGAGTGTTGGCGGTGTCGTTTGATATTGGAGGCACTCCGGTATCACGGAGTGCCCCAATATTTGAGGAGCCTCCTGGCCAGCTACTTGGAGGATCGAGAGGTCCTCCTTGTGGACAAACTGGCCAGGTTGCGGAGATACGGCGCGGAGTCCGGTGTTCCGCAGGGGTCTGTCTTAGGGCCCCCCCTGTGGAACATCGGATTCGATTGGCTGTTGCGGGGAGCTCTTCTCCAGGGCACGAGTGTCATCTGCTACGCGGATGACACTCTCCTCACTGCCCGGGGGAAGAGCTTCGGGGAGGCGGCCTGTCTGGCCTCGGCTGGCGGGTCCTTGGTGGCAGGGAGGATCCGCCGCCTGGGATTGAGGGTGGCGCTGAACAAGACCGAGGCCGTGTTCTTTCACGGGCCTCGGCAGCGCTGCCCTCCCGACGCCCACATTGTGGTGGAGGGCGTCAGGGTGGGCGTCCAGGCCCAGATGAAGTATCTGGGCCTGGTGCTGGACAGCAGGAGGCGCTTCGGCCCGCACTTTAGCGGGCTGTCGACGCGCCTGCTGAGGGCTGCGGACGCCCTCTCCTGGCTCCTCCCGAACCTGGGGGGGCCCAACGCACGATGCCGGCGCCTATATGCCGGCATCCTGCGGAGCATGGCCCTGTACGGGGCCCCCATTTGGGCAGACTCCCTGCAGAGGAGGGAGAATGCGACAGTAATGCGCAGGCCCCAAAGGGCCATTGCACTGCGGGTGGCGAGGGCCTACCGCTCGGTGGGCTTTTCGGCGGCGTGCGCTCTGGCGGGCACCCCTCCTTGGGAGCTGGAGGCGTGGGTGCTCGCCAGAGTGTACGATTGGACGGCGCGGCGAAAGGCCCTCGGGGAGCGCCCCGTCGCGGAGGAGCGGGAGGCCGTGCGGCGAGAGGCGAGGGACGCCATCATCGTCCATTGGACGGAGGACCTCGCCTCCGCCACCTTTGGCCGCCGAACCCTGGACGCGCTCGGTCCGGTCCTGCGAGACTGGCTCGAGCGCTCCCATGGTTTCCTCTCATTCCGTCTGGTGCAGGTGTTGTCAGGCCACGGCTGTTTCGGCAAGCACCTGCACCGGATCGGGAGGGAGGAGACCCCGGCGTGCCACGACTGCGGCGCGGCGGAGGACACGGCTCAGCACACCCTCGAGGTGTGCCCGGCTTGGTCTGAGCCGCGTCGCAGTCTAACAGCGGAGATCGGACAGGACCTCTCACTTCCCGGCGTGGTCAACGCCATGCTGGAGAGTGAGGGGTCCTGGGCAGCTGTCGCCTCTTTTTGCGAGGATGTCATCTCGCAAAAGGAGGCGGCGGAGCGCGCGCGGGAGGACGACCCTCTCGCTGCGCCGCTCCGCAGGCGCAGAAGAGGTCGGAGAAGACGTCGTCTTCTCCCTCCTCATGGTGGTGATGGGCGGGCGATAGGCGCGGGGGCGCCTCCGCCCGCATTGCACTCCACACCACCCTCGCCGGTCATTCCCAGCCCTCCCCTTGAACGGGGAGGACTTGAGGGGCCCGCCGCTTTAGGCGGGTTGTCGTCGGAGGAGGACTGGACGCTAAGGCTGCGCCGATCTCCCAGTCCTCTTCCACTCGGACGACGCGGGAATAACACTGGGTCGTTTTAGTGGGTATACCGGGTCAGCCCGGGGAGTCCCACATACCCCTCCCGTTCCCCCGACGGGAGGGTATGCGTAATGCATTTTTTCCCAGTTTAAAAAAAAAAAAAAAAAAAAAAAAAAAAGGTTAGGTTAGGTTAGGTTACACTCTCCTCACTGCCCGGGGGAAGAGCTTCGGGGAGGCGGCCTGTCTGGCCTCGGCTGGCGGGTCCTTGGTGGCAGGGAGGATCCGCCGCCTGGGATTGAGGGTGGCGCTGAACAAGACCGAGGCCGTGTTCTTTCACGGGCCTCGGCAGCGCTGCCCTCCAGACGCCCACATTGTGGTGGAGGGCGTCAGGGTGGGCGTCCAGGCCCAGATAAAGTATCTGGGCCTGGTGTTGGACAGCAGGTGGCGCTTCGGCCCGCACTTTAGCGGGCTGTCGACGCGCCTGCTGAGGGCTGCGGACGCCCTCTCCTGGCTCCTCCCGAACCTGGGGGGGCCGAACGCACGATGCCGGCGTTTATATGCCGGCATCCTGCGGAGCATGGCCCTGTACGGGGCCCCCATCTGGTCGGACTCCCTCAACAGGAGGGAGAACGCTACTTTGATGCGGAGGCCCCAAAGGGCCATTGCACTGCGGGTGGCGAGGGCCTACCGCTCGGTGGGCTTTTCGGCGGCGTGCGCTCTGGCGGGCACCCCTCCTTGGGAGCTGGAGGCGTGGGTGCTCGCCAGAGTGTACGAGTGGACGGCGCGGCGAAAGGCCCTCGGGGAGCGCCCCGTCGCGGAGGAGCGGGAGGCCGTGCGGCGGGAGGCGAGGGACGCCATCATCGTCCATTGGACGGACGACCTCGCCTCCGCCACCTTTGGCCGCCGAACCCTGGACGCGCTCGGTCCGGTCCTGCGAGACTGGCTCGAGCGCTCCCATGGCTTCCTCTCATTCCGTCTGGTGCAGGTGTTGTCAGGCCACGGCTGTTTCGGCAAGCACCTGCACCGGATCGGGAGGGAGGAGACCCCGGCGTGCCACGACTGCGGCGCGGCGGAGGACACGGCTCAGCACACCCTCGAGGTGTGCCCGGCTTGGTCTGAGCCGCGCCGCAGTCTAACAGCGGAGATCGGGCGGGACCTCTCGCTTCCCGGCGTGGTCAACGCCATGCTGGAGAGTGAGGGGTCCTGGGCAGCTGTCGCCTCTTTTTGCGAGGATGTCATCTCGCAAAAGGAGGCGGCGGAGCGTGCGCGGGAGGACGACCCTCTCGCTGCGCCGCTCCGCAGGCGCAGAAGAGGTCGGAGAAGACGCCGTCTTCTCCCTCCTCATGGTGGTGATGGGCGGGCGATAGGCGCGGGGGCGCCTCCGCCCGCATTGCACTCCACACCACCCTCGCCGTTAATTCCCAGCCCTCCCCCTGAACGGGGAGGACTTGAGGGGCCCGCCGCTTTAGGCGGGTTGTCGTCGGAGGAGGGCTGGACGCTAAGGCTGCGCCGATCTCCCAGTCCTCTTCCACTCGGACGAAGCGGGAATGCCGCTGGGTTATTTTAGTGGGTATACCGGGTCAGCCCGGGGAGTCCCACATACCCCTCCCGTTCCCCCGACGGGAGGGTATGCGTAATGCATTTTTTCCCAGCTTAAAAAAAAAAAAAAAAAAAAAAAAAAAAAAAAAGGTTCTGGCGGGTCCTTGGTGGCAGGGAGGATCCGCCGCCTGGGATTGAGGGTGGCGCTGAACAAGACCGAGGCCGTGTTCTTTCACGGGCCTCGACAGCGCTGCCCTCCCGACGCCCACATTGTGGTGGAGGGCGTCAGGGTGGACGTCCAGGCCCAGATGAAGTATCTGGGCCTGGTGCTGGACAGCAGGTGGCGCTTCGGCCCGCACTTTAGCGGGCTGTCGACGCGCCTGCTGAAGGCTGCGGACGCCCTGTCGTGGCTCCTCCCGAATTTGGGGGGGCCTAACGCACGATGCCGGCGTTTGTATGCCGGCATATTGCGGAGCATGGCCCTGTACGGGGCCCCCATCTGGGCGGACTCCCTCCACAGGAGGGAGAACGCTACTTTGATGCGGAGGCCCCAAAGGGCCATTGCACTGCGGGTGGCGAGGGCCTACCGCTCGGTGGGCTTTTCGGCGGCGTGCGCTCTGGCGGGCACCCCTCCTTGGGAGTTGGAGGCGTGGGTGCTCGCCAGAGTGTACGAGTGGACGGCGCGGCGAAAGGCCCTCGGGGAGCGCCCCGTCGCGGAGGAGCGGGAGGCCGTGCGGCGGGAGGCGAGGGACGCCATCATCGTCCATTGGACGGACGACCTCGCCTCCGCCACCTTTGGCCGCCGAACCCTGGACGCGCTCGGTCCGGTCCTGCAAGACTGGCTCGAGCGCTCCCACGGGTTCCTCTCATTCCGTCTGGTGCAGGTGTTGTCAGGCCACGGCTGTTTCGGCAAGCACCTGCACCGGATCGGGAGGGAGGAAACCCCGGCGTGTCACGACTGCGGCGCGGCGGAGGACACGGCTCAGCACACCCTCGAGGTGTGCCCGGCTTGGTCTGAGCCGCGCCGCAGTCTAACAGCGGAGATCGGGCGGGACCTCTCGCTTCCCGGCGTGGTGAATGCCATGCTGGAGAGTGAGGGGTCCTGGGCGGCTGTCGCCTCTTTTTGCGAAGATGTCATCTCGCAAAAGGAGGCGGCGGAGCGTGCGCGGGAGGACGACCCTCTCGCTGCGCCGCTCCGCAGGCGCAGAAGAGGTCGGAGAAGACGCCGTCTTCTCCCTCCTTATGGTGGTGATGGGCGGGCGATAGGCGCGGGGGCGCCTCCGCCCGCATTGCACTCCACACCACCTCCGCCGGTAATTCCCAACCCTCCCCCTGAACGGGGAGGACTTGAGGGGCCCGCCGCTGTAGGCGGGTTGTCGTCGGAGGAGGACTGGACGCTAAGGCTGCGCCGATCTCCCAGTCCTCTTCCACTCGGACGACGCGGGAATAATACTGGGTCGTTTTAGTGGGTATACCGGGTCAGCCCGGGGAGTCCCACATACCCCTCCCGTTCCCCCGACGGGAGGGTATGCGTAATGCATTTTTTCCCAGTTTAAAAAAAAAAAAAAAAAAAAAAAAAAAAAAAAAGGTTAGGTTAGGTTAGGTTACGCCCACATTGTGGTGGAGGGCGTCAGGGTGGGCGTCCAGGCCCAGATGAAGTATCTGGGCCTGGTGTTGGACAGCAGGTGGCGCTTCGGCCCGCACTTTAGCGGGCTGTCGACGCGCCTGCTGAGGGCTGCGGACGCCCTCTCCTGGCTCCTCCCCAACCTGGGAGGGCCCAACGCACGATGCCGGCGCCTATATGCCGGCATCCTGCGGAGCATGGCCCTGTACGGGGCCCCCATCTGGGCGGACTCCCTCCACAGGAGGGAGAACGCAACTGCCATTCGCAGGCCCCAAAGGGCCATTGCACTGCGGGTGGCGAGGGCCTACCGCTCGGTGGGCTTTTCGGCCGCGTGCGCTCTGGCGGGCACCCCTCCTTGGGAGTTGGAGGCGTGGGTGCTCGCCAGAGTGTACGAGTGGACGGCGCGGCGAAAGGCCCTCGGGGAGCGCCCCGTCGCGGAAGAGCGGGAGGCCGTGCGGCGGGAGGCGAGGGACGCCATCATCGTCCATTGGACGGACGACCTCGCCTCCGCCACCTTTGGCCGCCGAACCCTGGACGCGCTCGGTCCGGTCCTGCGAGACTGGCTCGAGCGCTCCCACGGTTTCCTCTCATTCCGTCTGGTGCAGGTGTTGTCAGGCCACGGCTGTTTCGGCAAGCACCTGCACCGGATCGGGAGGGAGGAGACCCCGGCGTGCCACGACTGCGGCGCGGCGGAGGACACGGCTCAGCACACCCTCGAGGTGTGCCCGGCTTGGTCTGAGCCGCGCCGCAGTCTGACAGCGGAGATCGGACAGGACCTCTCGCTTCCTGGCGTGGTCAACGCCATGCTGGAGAGTGAGGGGGAGTACTTGAGGGGCCCGCCGCTTTAGGCGGGTTGTCGTCGGAGGAGGACTGGACGCTAAGGCTGCGCCGATCTCCCAGTCCTCTTCCACTCGGACGAAGCGGGAATGCCGCTGGGTTATTTTAGTGGGTATACCGGGTCAGCCCGGGGAGTCCCACATACCCCTCCCGTTCCCCCGACGGGAGGGTATGCGTAATGCATTTTTTCCCAGCTTAAAAAAAAAAAAAAAAAAAAAAAGGTTAGGTTAGGTTCGCTGCTTCAGGTGCTGCGGCATCGGACACACCCGAGCCCTCTGTCCGTCCACCGTCGACAGGTCCGACGCCTGCTACCGCTGCGGCAAGGAGGGCCACAAAGCCGCAGCCTGCACGGTCGCCAAGCCACACTGCGTGGTGTGTGCTGCCAGTGGCCGCCCAGCAGGCCACGTAATGAGGGGGAAGTTGTGCAACCCCCCCCTTAAGAAGGGCAAAGCGCAGGTGCCGGCCGGGCCTGCTGCTAGCACTGCCGTTCCCGAGGTCGGAACGGCGGTGGCTGCGGAGGAGGGGGGTGCGATGTCCGATTGATGGATACAATCGAACATCGCATCCTCCAGGCGAACACCAACCACTGCCGGGCTGCACAGGATCTCCTGATGCAGACCATGGCTGAGTGGTTGGTGGACTTGGCGGTGGTCGCAGAGCCTTACTCGGTCCCTGGCCATTGGCTGGGCGACCGAGACGGCCTGGTGGCAATGGTGTCGCGGTCTTCCACAGACTCCCCTCCCCTCTCGCTTTTAGAGAGGGGACCGGGATACGTGGCCGCCGCGTGGGGGGATTTGGCCCTGGTTGGGGTCTATTTCTCCCCAAACCGCCCTCTCTCGGACTTTGAGGATTTCTTGGAGATCCTCACTGCAGCCGTAGGGAGGGCGGCGCCACGCCAGGTCGTGGTGTTGGGCGACCTGAACGCCAAGTCGGTGGCCTGGGGCAATCCAGCTGCCTCTTGCAACGTCCGGGGACGCGCCGTCGAATTTTGGGCGGCGTCATGCGGTGTGTCCCTCCTCAACAGGGGGGCGGTCCACACGTGTGTGCGGCAACGGGGAGGGTCGGTGGTGGACGTTCCGGCTGAGGGAATCCCTGACCGAGGTGTGCAACTCCAGCATGCCTCGGTCTCGGCGTCCGCCTCCCCGCCGGGCCGTTTATTGGTGGTCAGAGGAGCTGGCGGGCCTCCGGGCCACTTGCGTGGCGGCCAGAAGGGCCTACACGCGGAGCCGCCGGCGCAGCGCTCGTAGTCAGGCAGAGGAGGACCGCCTCTACGCCTCTTACCGAGAGGCAAAGGCGGTCCTCAAGTCGGCTATGGGCGCTGCCAAGGACTCGGCGAGGGCCGAGATGCTGGAGGGTCTCGACAGGGATCCGTATGGGAGACCATACAAGGCGGCGCGCAATCAGCTGCGGCCCCATGGTCCCCCACTTACGGAGACCCTCGAGCCGGCGTTGCTGGATGGGGTGGTCCGGTCTCTGTTTCCGCGCAGGACCGACTTCACCCCACCAGCGATGGACCCTCCGCATGCGGCGGCTCCGCAGGAGGAGGAAGAGGTGCCTTCAGTAACGGAGGAGGAATTTCGCGCGGGGGTTCTTAGCCTCCGCGCGAAGAAGACGGCTCCTGGGCCGGACGGCGTCCCCGCACGGGTGGTGGCCATAGCTGCCACTCAAATGGAGGACAGGTTTCGGGAACTCTTCAGCGCGTGCTTTACGGCTGGAAGGTTCCCGAAACTGTGGAAGGAGGGGCAGCTATGCCTCCTCCGAAAGGAGGGACGCCCGGCGGATTCCCCCTCGGCATACCGGCCCATCGTTCTGCTCGATGAGGTCGGTAAATTGTTCGAGGGGATCATCGCCGGCCGGCTCAGGAGCCATTTGCGGGGTGTGGGGCCGGACCTGTCGGACGCCCAGTTCGGGTTCCGACAGGGTCGGTCCACAATCGACGCGCTGGCCCTTTTGAAGGGCCAGGTGAAAGAGGCGGTCGAGGCGGGGGACGGAGTGTTGGCGGTGTCGTTCGACATCGCCAACGCCTTCAACTCCGTTCCCCACTCCACCATATTGGAGGCACTCCGGTATCACGGAGTGCCCCAATATTTGAGGAGACTCCTGGCCAGCTACTTGGTGGATCGAGAGGTCCTCCTTGTGGACAAACTGGCCAGGATGCGGAGATACAGCGCCGAGTCCGGTGTTCCGCAGGGGTCAGTCTTAGGGCCCCCCCTGTGGAACATCGGATTCGATTGGCTGTTGCGGGGAGCTCTTCTCCAGGCCACGAGTGTCATCTGCTACGCGGATGACACTCTCCTCACTGCCCGGGGGAAGAGCTTCGGGGAGGCGGCCTGTCTGGCCTCGGCTGGCGGGTCCTTGGTGGCAGGGAGGATCCGCCGCCTGGGATTGAGGGTGGCGCTGAACAAGACCGAGGCCGTGTTCTTTCACGGGCCTCGGCAGCGCTGCCCTCCCGACGCCCACATTGTGGTGGAGGGCGTCAGGGTGGGCGTCCAGGCCCAGATGAAGTATCTGGGCCTGGTGTTGGACAGCAGGTGGCGCTTCGGCCCGCACTTTAGCGGGCTGTCGACGCGCCTGCTGAGGGCTGCGGACGCCCTCTCCTGGCTCCTCCCAAACCTGGGGGGGCCGAACGCACGATGCCGGCGTTTATATGCCGGCATCTTGCGGAGCATGGCCCTGTACGGGGCCCCCATCTGGGCGGACTCCCTCCACAGGAGGGAGAACGCTACTTTGATGCGGAGGCCCCAAAGGGCCATTGCACTGCGGGTGGCGAGGGCCTACCGCTCGGTGGGCTTTTCGGCGGCGTGCGCTCTGGCGGGCACCCCTCCTTGGGAATTGGAGGCGTGGGTGCTCGCCAGAGTGTACGAGTGGACGGCGCGGCGAAAGGCCCTGGGCGAGCGCCCCGTCGCGGAGGAGCGGGAGGCCGTGCGGCGGGAGGCGAGGGACGCTATCGTCGTCCACTGGACGGAGGACCTCGCCTCCGCCACCTTTGGCCGCCGAACCTTGGACGCGCTCGGTCCGGTCCTGCGAGACTGGCTCGAGCGCTCCCACGGGTTCCTCTCATTCCGTCTGGTGCAGGTGTTGTCAGGCCACGGCTGTTTCGGCAAGCACCTGCACCGGATCGGGAGGGAGGAGACCCCGGCGTGCCACGACTGCGGCGCGGCGGAGGACACGGCTCAGCACACCCTCGAGGTGTGCCCGGCTTGGTCTGAGCCGCGCCGCAGTCTAACAGCGGAGATCGGACAGGACCTCTCGCTTCCCGGCGTGGTGAATGCCATGCTGGAGAGTAAGGGGTCCTGGGCAGCTGTCGCCTCTTTTTGCGAGGATGTCATCTCGCAAAAGGAGGCGGCGGAGCGCGCGCGGGAGGACGACCCTCTCGCTGCGCCGCTCCGCAGGCGCAGAAGAGGTCGGAGAAGACGCCGTCTTCTCCCTCCTCATGGTGGTGATGGGCGGGCGATAGGCGCGGGGGCGCCTCCGCCCGCATTGCACTCCACACCACCCTCGCCGTTAATTCCCAGCCCTCCCCCTGAACGGGGAGGACTTGAGGGGCCCGCCGCTTTAGGCGGGTTGTCGTCGGAGGAGGACTGGACGCTAAGGCTGCGCCGATCTCCCAGTCCTCTTCCACTCGGACGACGCGGGAATAACGCTGGGTCGTTTTAGTGGGTATACCGGGTCAGCCCGGGGAGTCCCACATACCCCTCCCGTTCCCCCGACGGGAGGGTATGCGTAATGCATTTTTTCCCAGTTTAAAAAAAAAAAAAAAAAAAGGTTCTTGGCGGTGGTCGCCGAGCCTTACTCGGTCCCTGGCCATTGGCTGGGCGACCGAGACGGCCTGGTGGCGTTGGTGTCGCGGTCTTCCACGGACTCCCCTCCCCTCTCGCTTTTAGAGAGGGGACCGGGATACGTGGCCGCCGCGTGGGGAGATTTGGCCCTGGTTGGGGTCTATTTCTCCCCTAACCGCCCTCTCTCGGACTTTGAGGATTTCCTGGAGATTCTCACTGCAGCCGTAGGGAGGGCGGCGCCACGCCAGGTCGTGGTGTTAGGCGACCTGAACGCCAAGTCGGTAGCCTGGGGCAACCCAGCCGCCTCCTGCAACGTCCGGGGTCGCGCCGTCGAGTTTTGGGCGGCGTCATGCGGCGTGTCCCTCCTCAACAGGGGGGCGGTCCACACGTGTGTGCGGCAACGGGGAGGGTCGGTGGTGGACGTTTCGTTCGCCACCCCCGTGCTAGCCGCACGCATTGTGAACTGGAGGGTGGAGTTGGTGGAGACCTTGTCGGACCACCGTTATGTGCGGTTCGACATCTCCACCCAGAGCCCCCGTGGGGAGATGGCCCGCTCTGGCAGGTCTCCCTTCCCACGGTGGGCTCTCACTCGCCTGGACCGGGAGGCAGCCAAGGAGGCGGCCTTCCTCCAAGACTGGCTGTCACCCCCTGTTGGGGCCCCGGACGTTGACGCCGCAGCGGTCCGGCTGAGGGAATCCTTGACCGAGGTGTGCAACTCCAGCATGCCTCGGTCTCGGCGTCCGCCTCCCCGCCGGGCCGTTTATTGGTGGTCGGAGGAGCTGGCAGGCCTCCGGGCCACTTGCGTGGCGGCCAGAAGGGCCTACACGCGGAGCCGCCGGCGCAGCGCCCGTAATCAGGCAGAGGAGGATCGTCTCTACGCCTCTTACCGAGAGGCGAAGGCGGTCCTCAAATCGGCTATGGGCGCTGCCAAGGACTCGGCGAGGGCCGAGATGCTGGAGGGTCTCGATAGGGATCCGTATGGGAGACCATACAGGGCGGCGCGGAACCAACTGCGGCCCCATGGTCCCCCACTTACGGAGACCCTCGAGCCGGCGTTGCTGGATGGGGTGGTCCGGTCTCTGTTTCCGCGCGGGACCGACTTCACCCCTCCAGCGATGGACCCTCCGCAGTCGGCGGCTCCGCAGGAGGAAGAGGAGGCACCTCCGGTGACGGAGGAGGAGTTTCGCGCGGGGGTGCTTAGCCTCCGCGCGAAGAAGACGGCTCCTGGGCCGGACGGCGTCCCCGCACGGGTGGTGGCCATAGCTGCCTCTCAAATGGAGGACAGGTTTCGGGAACTCTTCAGCGCGTGCTTTACGGCTGGAAGGTTCCCGAAACTGTGGAAGGAGGGGCAGCTATGCCTCCTCCGAAAGGAGGGACGCCCGGCGGATTCCCCCTCGGCATACCGGCCCATCGTTCTGCTCGATGAGGTCGGTAAATTGTTCGAGGGGATCATCGCCGGCCGGCTCAGGAGCCATTTGCGGGGTGTGGGGCCGGACCTGTCGGACGCCCAGTTCGGGTTCCGACAGGGTCGGTCCACAATTGACGCGCTGGCCCTTTTGAAGGGCCAGGTGAAAGAGGCGGTCGAGGCGGGGGACGGAGTGTTGGCGGTGTCGTTCGACATCGCCAACGCCTTCAACTCCGTTCCCCACTCCACCATATTGGAGGCACTCCGGTATCACGGAGTGCCCCAATATTTGAGGAGCCTCCTGGCCAGCTACTTGGAGGATCGAGAGGTCCTCCTTGTGGACAAACTGGCCAGGATGCGGAGATACAGCGCCGAGTCCGGTGTTCCGCAGGGGTCTGTCTTAGGACCCCCCCTGTGGAACATCGGCTTCGACTGGCTGTTGCGGGGAGCTCTTCTCCAGGGCACGAGTGTCATCTGCTACGCGGATGACACTCTCCTTACTGCCCGGGGGAAGAGCTTCGGGGAGGCGGCCTGTCTGGCCTCGGCTGGCGGGTCCTTGGTGGCAGGGAGGATCCGCCGCCTGGGATTGAGGGTGGCGCTGAACAAGACCGAGGCCGTGTTCTTTCACGGGCCTCGGCAGCGCTGCCCCCCAGACGCCCACATTGTGGTGGAGGGCGTCAGGGTGGGCGTCCAGGCCCAGATGAAGTATCTGGGCCTGGTGTTGGACAGCAGGTGGCGCTTCGGCCCGCACTTTAGCGGGCTGTCGACGCGCCTGCTGAGGGCTGCGGACGCCCTCTCCTGGCTCCTCCCCAACCTGGGAGGGCCGAACGCACGATGCCGGCGTTTATATGCCGGCATCCTGCGGAGCATGGCCCTGTACGGGGCCCCCATCTGGGCGGACTCCCTCAACAGGAGGGAGAACGCAACTGCCATGCGCAGGCCCCAAAGGGCCATTGCACTGCGGGTGGCGAGGGCCTACCGCTCGGTGGGCTTTTCGGCGGCGTGCGCTCTGGCGGGCACCCCTCCTTGGGAGTTGGAGGCGTGGGTGCTCGCCAGAGTGTACGAGTGGACGGCGCGGCGAAAGGCCCTCGGGGAGCGCCCCGTCGCGGAGGAGCGGGAGGCCGTGCGGCGGGAGGCGAGGGACGCCATCATCGTCCATTGGACGGAGGACCTCGCCTCCGCCACCTTTGGCCGCCGAACGTTGGACGCGCTCGGTCCGGTCCTGCGAGACTGGCTCGAGCGCTCCCACGGGTTCCTCTCATTCCGTCTGGTGCAGGTGTTGTCAGGCCACGGCTGTTTCGGCAAGCACCTGCACCGGATCGGGAGGGAGGAGACCCCGGCGTGCCACGACTGCGGCGCGGCGGAGGACACGGCTCAGCACACCCTCGAGGTGTGCCCGGCTTGGTCTGAGCCGCGCCGCAGTCTAACAGCGGAGATCGGACAGGACCTCTCGCTTCCCGGCGTGGTGAATGCCATGTTGGAGAGTGAGGGGTCCTGGGCAGCTGTCGCCTCTTTTTGCGAGGATGTCATCTCGCAAAAGGAGGCGGCGGAGCGCGCGCGGGAGGACGACCCTCTCGCTGCGCCGCTCCGCAGGCGCAGAAGAGGTCGGAGAAGACGCCGTCTTCTCCCTCCTCATGGTGGTGATGGGCGGGCGATAGGCGCGGGGGCGCCTCCGCCCGCATTGCACTCCACACCACCCTCGCCGGTCATTCCCAGCCCTCCCCCTGAACGGGGAGGACTTGAGGGGCCCGCCGCTTTAGGCGGGTTGTCGTCGGAGGAGGACTGGACGCTAAGGCTGCGCCGATCTCCCAGTCCTCTTCCACTCGGACGACGCGGGAATAACGCTGGGTCGTTTTAGTGGGTATACCGGGTCAGCCCGGGGAGTCCCACATACCCCTCCCGTTCCCCCGACGGGAGGGTATGCGTAATGCATTTTTTCCCAGCTTAAAAAAAAAAAAAAAAAAAGGTTAGGTTAGGTTGGGGGACCCCCCACAGAGTTTGCGTCCACGTCGCGTCCCCTGGAAACGGCCCAATTTGTCACCGTAACGGAGTGGCAGATTGGGTACGGCCAAAGTACTCTGTGCTCTCGTAGTTATCATTTTATCCTGCCTTGCTGACTGCGAATTTGCCGAAGGTGTCATGCCTATGCCCTCGCTGGACGCCTACGGGCGGTTTTTAAAAGGCCCTTCTCAGGGCCAACCCAAAGGCCCTTCTCAGGGCCAACCCAAAGGCCCTTCTCAGGGCCAACCCAAAGGCCCTTCTCAGGGCCAACCAAAAGGCCCTTCTCAGGGCCACTCCGACGCTTCAGCGTCGGAAGCTAGTCGCGCGCCGTCTGCGGCTAGCTACGTTGGAAGGGTGGACTTGTCGGATTCCGACGACGAGTCCCTCTTTAGCGTCTCGGACGCGGGCGACTGTCGGTCGCGGAAGCGGGCCTTCCTCAAGGAGGGGTCCGAGGGCTCCTCGGGCTCAGCCAGGAGGTCGAAGGCCAAGAGGCCGACGACAGCCGCGGACACCCACGTGGTGGGTCTCGCGGACGCCCAGCGGCAGCTGGACCTGGCTCGGCGGACGCAGCAGCAGCAGGACCTGGAGGAGAGGGTCGCTGCTAAAGAGCAGCGGGCGCGTGCTGCTCGGGCCAGGACCGGTTACGGCGCGTCCCGCGTGTTGTACGCGGACTACTCTCTGGCCGAGCTGGAGCGGATGGCAGAGGAGGACGAAGAGGAGATCGCGGAGGTCGCCTCTAAATCCTCGAACCTTAAGGGTACCTTCCAGAAGGCCCTTAAGTGTCGAGGTGCGAGCATGCGCGGCATCATTGCGGAGCTCGTAAAGAGAAAGGCGACCGACGAGACTCGCCAGTTGCAGGCAGTAGTGGATCGCCTGAAGGTGGAGGTCAGCCAGCTTCACCAGAAGCTGGCTGATGTCACGGCTCGGCCGAGTCAGGCCGAACCGAGACCTGCGGCGGAGGCCCCCAACCCCACCAACCTTGAGGATGTTATCCGCAAGGTTGTCATGGAGGAGAGGGCCTTCACCAGAGCCTGCTTAGCAGGTATCGAGGACCGGCTCCTGCCGGAGAAGCGCCTCCGACCACCGCTCGCGGCGGACAAGAGGCGAGCCGAGCCGGGGCCGTCCTCGCAAGGGGAGGACGCCCTTCTCCCTTCCACTACTCCGTCCAACCAGCCGGGTTGGACTGAAGTGGTCCGGAAGGGGAAGGGCCGAGGTAAGAAGACGGTGACAGCCGTCCCTGCCGTCCCTGCCACCACGACTCCCAGCCGGTCGCAGGCGACTGAGAAGGGAAAGCGGAAAGGGAAGGGCAAAAGGCCGGCAACGCCCGGACCTGCCGTCCCAGCCACCACGCCTCCCAGCCAGTCGCAGGCGACCAAGAAGAGGAAGGGGAAACTCGTTCCCCCAAGGTCCGCAGCCGTCGTTGTGACACTCACTGCGGAGGCTGCGGAACGTGGGGAAACCTACGCTTCCATTTTGGTGCGGGCGCGAGCCAATGCCGATCCCACCCAATTGGGGATCAGCAAGGTTTCTTGCCGGCGGACCGAAACCGGGGCTCGAATATTCGAGTTCCCGGGGGCGGAGGGCAGCGCCAACGCTGACCTCTTTGCAGCCAAGCTGCAAGAGGTCATCGCGGACGCTGCCAAGGTGGCCCGACCGGTGAAGTCGGCAACCATAGAGGTGACCGGTCTTGACGACTCGGTCACCAAGGAGGAGGTGGTGGCGGCGGTCGCAGCCATTGGGGGCTGCGGCGTCGCAGCGGTGCAAGGCCGGGACATCAGGCCCGGCCGCGGCGGCATGGGCACTATTCGGCTCGAGTGCCCAGTCGCCGTTGCAAAAGCGGTCGTTAGCGGGGGTCGGCTCTGCGTCGGCTTCAGCTCGGGTGCAGTCCGGGCCCTTGAGGAGCAGCCTCTGCGCTGCTTCAGGTGCTGCGGCATCGGCCACACCCGAGCCCTGTGCCCGTCGGCGGTGGACAGGTCGGAGACCTGCTACCGCTGCGGCACAGAGGGCCACAGAGCCGCCTCCTGCGCGGTCGTCAAGCCGCACTGCGCCGTCTGTGCCGCGAGGGGACGCCCGGCAGGCCATGTGATGAGGGGGAGGTTGTGCAATCCTCCCCCTCAGAGGGGCAAAGCGCAGGTGCCGGTCGGGCCTGTTGCTAGCATCGCCGTTCCTGAGGCAGGAACGGCGGTGGCTGCGGAGGAGGGGGGTGCGATGTCCGATTGATGGATACAATCGAACATCGCATCCTCCAGGCGAACACCAACCACTGCCGGGCTGCACAGGATCTCCTGATGCAGACCATGGCTGAGTGGTTGGTGGACTTGGCGGTGGTCGCCGAGCCCTACTCGGTCCCTGGCCATTGGCTGGGCGACCGAGACGGCCTGGTGGCGTTGGTGTCGCGGTCTTCCACAGACTCCCCTCCCCTCTCGCTTTTAGAGAGGGGACCGGGATACGTGGCCGCCGCGTGGGGGGATTTGGCCCTGGTTGGGGTCTATTTCTCCCCAAACCGCCCTCTCTCGGACTTTGAGGATTTCTTGGAGATCCTCACTGCAGCCGTAGGGAGGGCGGCGCCACGCCAGGTCGTGGTTTTGGGCGACCTGAACGCCAAGTCGGTGGCCTGGGGCAATCCAGCTGCCTCTTGCAACGTCCGGGGACGCGCCGTCGAATTTTGGGCGGCGTCATGCGGTGTGTCCCTCCTCAACAGGGGGGCGGTCCACACGTGTGTGCGGCAACGGGGAGGGTCGGTGGTGGACGTTTCGTTCGCCACCCCCGTGCTAGCCGCACGCATCGTGAACTGGCGGGTGGAGTTGGTGGAGACCTTGTCGGACCACCGTTATGTGCGGTTCGACATCTCCACCCAGAGCCCCCGTGGGGAGATGGCCCGCTCTGGCAGGTCTCCCTTCCCACGGTGGGCTCTCACTCGCCTGGACCGGGAGGCAGCCAAGGAGGCGGCCTTCCTCCAAGACTGGCTGTCGCCCCCTGTTGGGGCCCCGGACGTTGACGCCGCAGCGGTCCGGCTGAGGGAATCCTTGACCGAGGTGTGCAACTCCAGCATGCCTCGGTCTCGGCGTCCGCCTCCCCGCCGGGCCGTTTATTGGTGGTCGGAGGAGCTGGCAGGCCTCCGGGCCACTTGCGTTGCGGCCAGAAGGGCCTACACGCGGAGCCGCCGGCGCAGCGCCCGTAGTCAGGCAGAGGGGGACCGCCTCTACGCCTCTTACCGAGAGGCAAAGGCGGTCCTCAAGTCGGCTATGGGCGCTGCCAAGGACTCGGCAAGGGCCGAGATGCTGGAGGGTCTCGACAGGGATCCGTATGGGAGACCATACAGGGCGGCGCGGAACCAACTGCGGCCCCATGGTCCCCCACTTACGGAGACCCTCGAGCCGGCGTTGCTGGATGGGGTGGTCCGGTCTCTGTTTCCGCGCAGGACCGACTTCGCCCCACCAGCAATGGACCCTCCGCAGTCGGCGGCTCCGGAGGTGGAGGAGGAGGCACCTCCGGTGACGGAGGAGGAGTTTCGCGCGGGGGTGCTCAGCCTCCGCGCGAAGAAGACGGCTCCTGGGCCGGACGGCGTCCCCGCACGGGTGGTGGCCATAGCTGCCGCTCAAATGGAGGACAGGTTTCGGGAACTCTTCAGCGCGTGCTTTACGGCTGGAAGGTTCCCGAAACTGTGGAAGGAGGGGCAGCTATGCCTCCTCCGAAAGGAGGGACGCCCGGCGGATTCCCCCTCGGCATACCGGCCCATCGTTCTGCTCGATGAGGTCGGTAAATTGTTCGAGGGGATCATCGCCGGCCGGCTCAGGAGCCATCTGCAGGGTGTAGGGCCGGACTTGTCGGACGCCCAGTTCGGTTTCCGACAGGGCCGGTCCACCATCGACGCGCTGGCCCTTCTGAAGGGCCAAGTGAAAGAGGCGGTCGAGGCGGGGGACGGAGTGTTGGCGGTGTCGTTTGACATCGCCAACGCCTTCAACTCCGTTCCCCACTCCACCATATTGGAGGCACTCCGGTATCACGGAGTGCCCCAATACTTGAGGAGCCTCCTGGCCAGCTACTTGGAGGATCGAGAGGTCCTCCTTGTGGACAAACTGGCCAGGATGCGGAGGTACAGCGCGGAGTCCGGTGTTCCGCAGGGGTCAGTCTTAGGACCCCCCCTGTGGAACATCGGCTTTGACTGGCTGTTGCGGGGAGCTCTTCTCCAGGGCACGAGTGTCATCTGCTACGCGGATGACACTCTCCTCACTGCCCGGGGGAAGAGCTTCGGGGAGGCGGCCTGTCTGGCCTCGGCTGGCGGGTCCTTGGTGGCAGGGAGGATCCGCCGCCTGGGATTGAGGGTGGCGCTGAACAAGACCGAGGCCGTGTTCTTTCACGGGCCTCGGCAGCGCTGCCCTCCAGACGCCCACATTATGGTGGAGGGCGTCAGGGTGGGCGTCCAGGCCCAGATGAAGTATCTGGGCCTGGTGTTGGACAGCAGGTGGCGCTTCGGCCCGCACTTTAGCGGGCTGTCGACGCGCCTGCTGAGGGCTGCGGACGCCCTCTCCTGGCTCCTCCCGAACCTGGGGGGGCCTAACGCACGATGCCGGCGTTTGTATGCCGGCATATTGCGGAGCATGGCCCTGTACGGGGCCCCCATCTGGGCGGACTCCCTCCACAGGAGGGAGAACGCTACTTTGATGCGGAGGCCCCAAAGGGCCATTGCACTGCGGGTGGCGAGGGCCTACCGCTCGGTGGGCTTTTCGGCGGCGTGCGCTCTGGCGGGCACCCCTCCTTGGGAGTTGGAGGCGTGGGTGCTCGCCAGAGTGTACGAGTGGACGGCGCGACGAAAGGCCCTCGGGGAGCGCCCCGTCGCGGAGGAGCGGGAGGCCGTGCGGCGGGAGGCGAGGGACGCCATCATCGTCCATTGGACGGATGACCTCGCCTCCGCCACCTTTGGCCGCCGAACCTTGGACGCGCTCGGTCCGGTCCTACGAGACTGGCTCGAGCGCTCCCACGGGTTCCTCTCATTCCGTCTGGTGCAGGTGTTGTCAGGCCACGGCTGTTTCGGCAAGCACCTGCACCGGATCGGGAGGGAGGAGACCCCGGCGTGCCACGACTGCGGCGCGGCGGAGGACACGGCTCGGCACACCCTCGAGGTGTGCCCGGCTTGGTTTGAGCCGCGCCGCAGTCTAACAGCGGAGATAGGACAGGACCTCTCGCTTCCCGGCGTGGTCAACGCCATGCTGGAGAGTGAGAGGTCCTGGGCAGCTGTCGCCTCTTTTTGCGAGGATGTCATCTCGCAAAAGGAGGCGGCGGAGCGCGCGCGGGAGGACGACCCTCTCGCTGCGCCGCTCCGTAGGCGGAGAAGAGGTCGGAGAAGACGCCGTTTTCTCCCTCCTCATGGTGGTGATGGGCGGGCGATAGGCGCGGGGGCGCCTCCGCCCGCATTGCACACCACACCACCTCCGCTGGTCATTCCCAGCCCTCCCCCTGAACGGGGAGGACTTGAGGGGCCCGCCGCTTTAGGCGGGTTATCGTCGGAGGAGGACTGGACGCTAAGGCTGCGCCGATCTCCCAGTCCTCTTCCACTCGGACGAGGCGGGAATGCCGCTGGGTTATTTTAGTGGGTATACCGGGTCAGCCCGGGGAGTCCCACATACCCCTCCCGTTCCCCCGACGGGAGGGTATGCGTAATGCATTTTTTCCCAGCTTAAAAAAAAAAAAAAAAAAAAAAAAAAAAAGGTTAGGTTAGGTTAGGTTAGGTTGGGGGACCCCCCACAGAGCTTGCGTCCACGTCGCGTCCCCTGGAAACGGCCCAGTTTGTCACCGTAACGGAGTGGCAGACTGGGTACGGCCAAAGAGCTCTGTACCTTCGTAGCTACACTTGTTTTTATCTTGCGGTTTTACTACGATCATGCGGAAGGCTATGCCTATGCCCCCGCGGGACGCCTGCGGGCGTTTCTTAAAAGGCCCTTCTCAGGGCCAACCCAAAGGCCCTTCTCAGGGCCAACCCAAAGGCCCTTCTCAGGGCCAACCAAAAGGCCCTTCTCAGGGCCACTCTGACGCTTCAGCGTCGGAAGCTAGTCGCGCGCCGTCTGCGGCTAGCTTCGTTGGAAGGGTGGATTTGTCGGATTCCGACGACGAGTCCCTCTTAAGCGTCTCGGACGCGGGCGACTGTCGGTCGCGAAAGCGGGCCTTCCTCAAGGAGGGGTCCGAGGGCTCCTCGGGCTCAGCCAGGAGGTCGAAGGCCAAGAGGCCGACGACATCTGCGGACACCCACGTCGTGGGTCTCGCAGATGCCCAGCGGCAGTTGGACCTGGCTCGGCGGACGCAGCACCAGCAAGAGCTGGAAGAGCGTGTTGCTGCGAAGGAGCAGCGGGCGCGTGCTGCTCGGGCCAAGTCCGGTTACGGCGCGTCCCGCGTACTATACGCGGACCAGTCATTGGCCGAACTGGCGCGCATGGCGGAAGAGGACGAGGAGGAGATCGCGGAGGTCGCCTCCAAGTCCTCTAATCTTAAGGGCACTTTCCAAAAGGCCCTTAAGTGCCGTGCCGCAAGCATGCGCGCCATTGTAGAGGAGTTGGTCCAGCGTGAGGCGACCGACGAATCGCGCAAATTGCAGGCGACCGTCGATCGCCTCAAGCTGGAGGTCAGCCAGCTTCATCAGAAGCTGGCTGATGTCATGGCTCGGCCGATTCAGGCCGAACCGAGACCTGCGGCGGAGGCCCCCTCCTCCACCAACCTTGAGGATGTCATCCGCAAGGTGGTTATGGAGGAGAGGGCCTTCACCAGAGCCTGCCTAGCGGGCATAGAGGACCGGCTCCTGCCGGAGAAGCGCCTTCGACCGCCGCTCGCGGCGGACAAGAGGCGAGCCGAGCCGGGGCCATCCTCGCAAGGGGAGGACGCCCTTCTCCCTTCGACTACTCCGTCCAACCAGCCGGGTTGGACTGAAGTGGTCCGGAAGGGGAAGGGGAAGGGTAAGGGGAAAAAGACGGCGACGGCCGTCCCTGCCGTCCCCGCCACCACACATACAGGCCAGTCGCAGGCGACTGGTGGGAGAAAGGGTAAGCGGAAGGGCAAAAGGCCGGCAACGCCCGGACCTGCCGTCCCAGCCACCACGCCTCCCAGCCAGTCGCGGGCGGCTGGCGGGGGCAAAAAGAATGGGAAGGGGAAATTGGTTCCCCCGAAGTCCGCAGCCGTCGTGGTGACGCTCACCGCGGAGGCTGCGGAACGCGGGGAGACCTACGCTTCCATTTTGGTGCGGGCGCGTGCAAATGCCGATCCCACCCAATTGGGGATCGACAAGGTTTCTTGCCGGCGGACCGAAACCGGGGCTCGAATATTCGAGTTCCCGGGGGCGGAGGGCAGCGCCAACGCTGACCTCTTTGCAGCCAAGCTGCAAGAGGTCATCGCGGACGCTGCCAAGGTGGCCCGACCGGTGAAGTCGGCGACCATCGAGGTGACCGGTCTTGACGACTCGGTCACCAAGGAGGAGGTGGTGGCGGCGGTCGCAGCCATTGGGGGCTGCGGCGTCGCAGCGGTGCAAGGCCGGGACATCAGGCCCGGCCGCGGCGGCATGGGCACTATTCGGCTCGAGTGCCCAGTCGCCGTTGCAAAAGCGGTCGTTAGCAGGGGTCGGCTCTGCGTCGGCTTCAGCTCGGGTGCAGTCCGGGCCCTTGAGGAGCAGCCTCTGCGCTGCTTCAGGTGCTGCGGCATCGGCCACACCCGAGCCCTGTGCCCGTCGGCGGTGGACAGGTCGGAGACCTGCTACCGCTGCGGCACAGAGGGCCACAGAGCCGCCTCCTGCGCGGTCGCCAAGCCGCACTGCGCCGTCTGTGCCGCGAGGGGACGCCCGGCAGGCCATGTGATGAGGGGGAGGTTGTGCAATCCTCCCCCTCAGAGGGGCAAAGCGCAGGTGCCGGTCGGGCCTGTTGCTAGCATCGCCGTTCCTGAGGCAGGAACGGCGGTGGCTGCGGAGGAGGGGGGTGCGATGTCCGATTGATGGATACAGTCGAACATCGCATCCTCCAGGCGAACACCAACCACTGCCGGGCTGCACAGGATCTCCTGATGCAGACCATGGCTGAGTGGTTGGTGGACTTGGCGGTGGTCGCCGAGCCCTACTCGGTCCCTGGCCATTGGCTGGGCGACCGAGACGGCCTGGTGGCGTTGGTGTCGCGGTCTTCCACGGACTCCCCTCCCCTCTCGCTTTTAGAGAGGGGACCGGGATACGTGGCCGCCGCGTGGGGAGATTTGGCCCTGGTTGGGGTCTATTTCTCCCCAAACCGCCCTCTCTCGGACTTTGAGGATTTCTTGGAGATCCTCACTGCAGCCGTAGGGAGGGCGGCGCCACGCCAGGTCGTGGTGTTGGGCGACCTGAACGCCAAGTCGGTGGCTTGGGGCAATCCAGCTGCCTCTTGCAACGTCCGGGGACGCGCCGTCGAGTTTTGGGCGGCGTCATGCGGTGTGTCCCTCCTCAACAGGGGGGCGGTCCACACGTGTGTGCGGCAACGGGGAGGGTCGGTGGTGGACGTTTCGTTCGCCACCCCCGTGCTGGCCGCACGCATTGTGAACTGGCGGGTGGAGTTGGTGGAGACCTTGTCGGACCACCGTTATGTGCGGTTCGACATCTCCACCCAGAGCCCCCGTGGGGAGATGGCCCGCTCTGGCAGGTCTCCCTTCCCACGGTGGGCTCTCACTCGCCTGGACCGGGAGGCAGCCAAGGAGGCGGCCTTCCTCCAAGACTGGCTGTCGCCCCCTGTTGGGGCCCCGGACGTTGACGCCGCAGCGGTCCGGCTGAGGGAATCCTTGACCGAGGTGTGCAACTCCAGCATGCCTCGGTCTCGGCGTCCGCCTCCCCGCCGGGCCGTTTATTGGTGGTCAGAGGAGCTGGCGGGCCTACGAGCCACCTGCGTGGCGGCCAGAAGGGCCTACACGCGGAGCCGCCGGCGCAGCGCCCGTAATCAGGCAGAGGAGGACCGCCTCTACGCCTCTTACCGAGAGGCAAAGGCGGTCCTCAAGTCGGCTATGGGCGCTGCCAAGGACTCGGCGAGGGCCGAGATGCTGGAGGGTCTCGACAGGGATCCGTATGGGAGACCATACAGGGCGGCGCGGAACCAACTGCGGCCCCATGGTCCCCCACTTACGGAGACCCTCGAGCCGGCGTTGCTGGATGGGGTGGTCCGGTCTCTGTTTCCGCGCAGGACCGACTTCACCCCTCCAGCGATGGACCCTCCGCAGTCGGCGGCTCCGCAGGAGGAGGAGGAGGAGGCACCTCCGGTGACGGAGGAGGAGTTTCGCGCGGGGGTTCTTAGCCTCCGCGCGAAGAAGACGGCTCCTGGGCCGGACGGCGTCCCCGCACGGGTGGTGGCCATAGCTGCCGCTCAAATGGAGGACAGGTTTCGGGAACTCTTCAGCGCGTGCTTTACGGCTGGAAGGTTCCCGAAACTGTGGAAGGAGGGGCAGCTATGCCTCCTCCGAAAGGAGGGACGCCCGGCGGATTCCCCCTCGGCATACCGGCCCATCGTTCTGCTCGATGAGGTCGGTAAATTGTTCGAGGGGATCATCGCCGGCCGGCTCAGGAGCCATCTGCAGGGTGTAGGGCCGGACCTGTCGGACGCCCAGTTCGGTTTCCGACAGGGCCGGTCCACCATCGACGCGCTGGCCCTTTTGAAGGGCCAGGTGAAAGAGGCGGTCGAGGCGGGGGACGGAGTGTTGGCGGTGTCGTTTGACATCGCCAACGCCTTCAACTCCGTTCCCCACTCCACCATATTGGAGGCACTCCGGTACCACGGAGTGCCCCAATATTTGAGGAGCCTCCTGGCCAGCTACTTGGAGGATCGAGAGGTCCTCCTTGTGGACAAACTGGCCAGGATGCGGAGATACAGCGCGGAGTCCGGTGTTCCGCAGGGGTCAGTCTTAGGGCCCCCCCTGTGGAACATCGGCTTCGACTGGCTGTTGCGGGGAGCTCTTCTCCAGGGCACGAGTGTCATCTGCTACGCGGATGACACTCTCCTCACTGCCCGGGGGAAGAGCTTCGGGGAGGCGGCCTGTCTGGCCTCGGCTGGCGGGTCCTTGGTGGCAGGGAGGATCCGCCGCTTGGGATTGAGGGTGGCGCTGAACAAGACCGAGGCCGTGTTCTTTCACGGGCCTCGGCAGCGCTGCCCTCCCGACGCCCACATTGTGGTGGAGGGCGTCAGGGTGGACGTCCAGGCCCAGATGAAGTATCTGGGCCTGGTGCTGGACAGCAGGTGGCGCTTCGGCCCGCACTTTAGCGGGCTGTCGACGCGACTGCTGAAGGCCGCGGACGCCCTGTCGTGGCTCCTCCCGAATTTGGGGGGGCCTAACGCACGATGCCGGCGTTTGTATGCCGGCATATTGCGGAGCATGGCCCTGTACGGGGCCCCCATCTGGGCGGACTCCCTCCACAGGAGGGAGAACGCTACTTTGATGCGGAGGCCCCAAAGGGCCATTGCACTGCGGGTGGCGAGGGCCTACCGCTCGGTGGGCTTTTCGGCGGCGTGCGCTCTGGCGGGCACCCCTCCTTGGGAGTTGGAGGCGTGGGTGCTCGCCAGAGTGTACGAGTGGACGGCGCGGCGAAGGGCCCTCGGCGAGCGCCCCGTCGCGGAGGAGCGGGAGGCCGTGCGGCGGGAGGCGAGGGACGCCATCATCGTCCATTGGACGGACGACCTCGCCTCCGCCACCTTTGGCCGCCGAACCCTGGACGCGCTCGGTCCGGTCCTGCGAGACTGGCTCGAGCGCTCCCACGGTTTCCTCTCATTCCGTCTGGTGCAGGTGTTGTCAGGCCACGGCTGTTTCGGCAAGCACCTGCACCGGATCGGGAGGGAGGAGACCCCGGCGTGCCACGACTGCGGCGCGGCAGAGGACACGGCCCAGCACACCCTTGAGGTGTGCCCGGCTTGGTCTGAGCCGCGCCGCAGTCTAACAGCGGAGATCGGACAGGACCTCTCGCTTCCCGGTGTGGTCAACGCCATGCTGGGGAGTGAGGGGTCCTGGGCAGCTGTCGCCTCTTTTTGCGAGGATGTCATCTCGCAAAAGGAGGCGGCGGAGCGCGCGCGGGAGGACGACCCTCTCGCTGCGCCGCTCCGCAGGCGCAGAAGAGGTCGGAGAAGACGCCGTCTTCTCCCTCCTCATGGTGGTGATGGGCGGGCGATAGGCGCGGGGGCGCCTCCGCCCGCATTGCACTCCACACCACCCTCGCCGGTCATTCCCAGCCCTCCCCCTGAACGGGGAGGACTTGAGGGGCCCGCCGCATTAGGCGGGTTGTCGTCGGAGGAGGACTGGACGCTAAGGCTGCGCCGATCTCCCAGTCCTCTTCCACTCGGACGACGCAGGAATAACACTGGGTCGTTTTAGTGGGTATACCGGGTCAGCCCGGGGAGTTCCACATACCCCTCCCGTTCCCCCGACGGGAGGGTATGCGTAATGCATTTTTTCCCAGTTTAAAAAAAAAAAAAAAAAAAAAGGTTAGGTTGGGGGACCCCCCACAGAGCTTGCGTCCACGTCGCGTCCCCTGGAAACGGCCCAGTTTGTCACCGTAACGGAGTGGCAGACTGGGTACGGCCAAAGAGCTCTGTACCTTCGTAGCTACGTATTTTATTGTTGCCTGCTTTCTACGAACCTGCTGTGGCTATGCCAAAACCCCCGCGGGACGCCTCCGGGCGGTTTTTAAAAGGCCCTTCTCAGGGCCAACCCAAAGGCCCTTCTCAGGGCCAACCAAAAGGCCCTTCTCAGGGCCAACCAAAAGGCCCTTCTCAGGGCCACTCCGACGCGTCAGCGTCCGAAGCTAGCCGCGCGCCGTCTGCGGCTAGCTTCTTCGGAAGGGACATGACAGATTCCGACGACGAGTCTGTCATCAGCGTCTCGGACGCGGGCGACTCCCGGTCGCGGAAGCGGGCCTTCCTCAAGGAGGGGTCCGAGGGCTCCTCGGGCTCAGCCAGGAGGTCGAAGGCCAAGAGGCCGACGACAGCCGCGGACACCCACCTGGTCGGTCTCGCGGACGCCCAGCGGCAGCTGGACTTGGCTCGGCGGACGCAGCAGCAGCAGGACCTGGAGGAGAGGGTCGCTGCAAAGGAGCAGCGGGCGCGTGCTGCTCGGGCCAAGTCCGGTTACGGCGCGTCCCGCATGCTATACGCGGACCAGTCCTTGGCCGAACTGGCGCGCATGGCGGAAGAGGACGAGGAGGAGATCGCGGAGGTCGCCTCCAAGTCCTCTAATCTTAAGGGCACTTTTCAAAAGGCCCTTAAGTGCCGTGCCGCAAGCATGCGCGCCATTATCGAGGAGTTGGTCCAGCGTGGGGCGACCGACGAATCGCGCAAATTGCAGGCGACCGTCGATCGCCTCAAGCTTGAGGTCAGCCAGCTTCATCAGAAGCTGGCTGATGTCATGGCTCGGCCAAGTCAGGCCGAACCAAGACCTGCGGCGGAGGCCCCTACCCCCACCAACCTTGAGGATATCATCCGCAAGGTGGTAATGGAGGAGAGGGCCTTCACTAGAGCCTGCTTGGCAGGCATTGAGGACCGGCTCTTGCCGGAGAAGCGCCTCCGACCACCGCTTGCGGCGGACAAGAGGCGGGCCGAGCCGGGGCCGTCCTCGCAAGAGGATGACGCCCTTCTCCCTTCCACCACTCCGTCCAACCAGCAGGGTTGGACCGAAGTGGCCCGGAAGGGGAAGGGCAGGGGGAAAAAGACGGCAACAGCCGTCCCTGCCGTCCCTGCCACCACGACTCCCAGCCGGTCGCGGGCGACTGAGAAGGGAAAGGGGAAGGGGAAGGGCAAAAGGCCGGCAACGCCCGGACCTGCCGTCCCCGTCACCACGCCTCCCAGTCAGTCGCGGGCGGCTGGCGGGAGCAAGAAGAAGGGAAAGAGGAAATTGGTTCCCCCGAGGTCCGCAGCCGTCGTGGTGACGCTCACCGCGGAGGCTGCGGAACGCGGGGAAACCTACGCCTCCATTTTGGTGCGGGCGCGTGCCAATGCCGATCCCGCCCAACTGGGGATCGGCAAGCTTTCTTGCAGGCGGACCGAAACCGGGGCTCGAATATTCGAGTTCCCGGGGGCGGAGGGCAGCGCCAACGCTGACCTCTTTGCAGCCAAGCTGCAAGAGGTCATCGCGGACGCTGCCAAGGTGGCCCGACCGGTGAAGTCGGCAACCATAGAGGTGACCGGTCTTGACGACTCGGTCACCAAGGAGGAGGTGGTGGCGGCGGTCGCAGCCATTGGGGGCTGCGGCGTCGCAGCGGTGCAAGGCCGGGACATCAGGCCCGGCCGCGGCGGCATGGGCACTATTCGGCTCGAGTGCCCTGTCGCCGCTGCCAAAGCCGTCCTTTCAAAAGGACGCCTCCTTGTCGGCTTTAGCTCGGGTGCAGTCCGGGCCCTAGAGGAGCAGCCTCTGCGCTGCTTCCGGTGCTGCGGCATCGGGCACACCCGAGCCCTGTGCCCGTCAGCGGTGGACAGGTCAGAGACCTGCTACCGCTGCGGCAAGGAGGGCCACAAAGCCGCCTCCTGCACGGTCGCCAAGCCGCACTGTGTAGTGTGTGCTGCCAGTGGTCGCCCAGCAGGCCACGTAATGAGGGGGAGGTTATGCAACCCCCCCCTTAAGAAGGGCAAAGCGCAGGTGCCGGTCGGGCCTGCTGCTAGCATCGCCGTTCCCGAGGCTGGAACGGCGGTGGCTGCGGAGGAGGGGGGTGCGATGTCCGATTGATGGATACAATCGAACATCGCATCCTCCAGGCGAACACCAACCACTGCCGGGCTGCACAGGATCTCCTGATGCAGACCATGGCTGAGTGGTTGGTGGACTTGGCGGTGGTCGCCGAGCCCTACTCGGTCCCTGGCAATTGGCTGGGCGACCGAGACGGCCTGGTGGCGTTGGTGTCGCGGTCTTCCACAGACTCCCCTCCCCTCTCGCTTTTGGAGAGGGGACCGGGATACGTGGCCGCCGCGTGGGGGGATTTGGCCCTGGTTGGGGTCTATTTCTCCCCAAACCGCCCTCTCTCGGACTTTGAGGATTTCCTGGAGATCCTCACTGCAGCCGTAGGGAGGGCGGCGCCACGCCAGGTCGTGGTGTTGGGCGACCTGAACGCCAAGTCGGTGGCCTGGGGCAATCCAGCTGCCTCATGCAACGTCCGGGGACGCGCCGTCGAATTTTGGGCGGCGTCATGCGGTGTGTCCCTCCTCAACAGGGGGGCGGTCCACACGTGTGTGCGGCAGCGGGGAGGGTCGGTGGTGGACGTTTCGTTCGCCACCCCCGTGCTGGCCGCACGCATTGTGAACTGGCGGGTGGAGTTGGTGGAGACCTTGTCGGACCACCGTTATGTGCGGTTCGACATCTCCACCCAGAGCCCCCGTGGGGAGATGGCCCGCTCTGGCAGGTCTCCTTTCCCACGGTGGGCTCTCACTCGCCTGGACCGGGAGGCAGCCAAGGAGGCGGCCTTCCTCCAAGACTGGCTGTCGCCCCCTGTTGGGGCCCCGGACGTTGACGCCGCAGCGGTCCGGCTGAGGGAATCCTTGACCGAGGTTTGCAACTCCAGCATGCCTCGGTCTCGGCGTCCGCCTCCCCGCCGGGCCGTTTATTGGTGGTCAGAGGAGCTGGCGGGCCTACGAGCCACCTGCGTGGCGGCCAGAAGGGCCTACACGCGGAGCCGCCGGCGCAGCGCCCGTAATCAGGCAGAGGAGGACCGCCTCTACGCCTCTTACCGAGAGGCAAAGGCGGTCCTCAAGTCGGCTATGGGCGCTGCCAAGGACTCGGCGAGGGCCGAGATGCTGGAGGGTCTCGACAGGGATCCGTATGGGAGACCATACAGGGCGGCGCGGAACCAACTGCGGCCCCATGGTCCCCCACTTACGGAGACCCTCGAGCCGGCGTTGCTGGATGGGGTGGTCCGGTCTCTGTTTCCGCGCAGGACCGACTTCACCCCACCAACGATGGACCCTCCGCAGGCGGCGGCTCCGCCAGAGGAGGAGGTACCTCCAATGACGGAGGAGGAGTTTCGCGCGGGGGTGCTTAGCCTCCGCGCGAAGAAGACGGCTCCTGGGCCGGACGGCGTCCCCGCACGGGTGGTGGCCATAGCTGCCGCTCAAATGGAGGACAGATTTCGGGAACTCTTCAGCGCGTGCTTTACGGCTGGAAGGTTCCCGAAACTGTGGAAGGAGGGGCGGCTATGCCTCCTCCGAAAGGAGGGACGCCCGGCGGATTCCCCCTCGGCATACCGGCCCATCGTTCTGCTCGATGAGGTCGGTAAATTGTTCGAGGGGATCATCGCCGGCCGGCTCAGGAGCCATTTGCAGGGTGTAGGGCCGAACCTGTCGGACGCCCAGTTCGGTTTCCGACGGGGCCGGTCCACCATCGACGCGCTGGCCCTTTTGAAGGGCCAGGTGAAAGAGGCGGTCGAGGCGGGGGACGGAGTGTTGGCGGTGTCGTTTGACATCGCCAACGCCTTCAACTCCGTTCCCCACTCCACCATATTGGAGGCACTCCGGTACCACGGAGTGCCCCAATATTTGAGGAGCCTCCTGGCCAGCTACTTGGAGGATCGAGAGGTCCTCCTTGTGGACAAACTGGCCAGGATGCGGAGATACAGCGCGGAGTCCGGTGTTCCGCAGGGGTCAGTCTTAGGGCCCCCCCTGTGGAACATCGGCTTTGACTGGCTGTTGCGGGGAGCTCTTCTCCAGGGCACGAGTGTCATCTGCTACGCGGATGACACTCTCCTTACTGCCCGGGGGAAGAGCTTCGGGGAGGCGGCCTGTCTGGCCTCGGCTGGCGGGTCCTTGGTGGCAGGGAGGATCCGCCGCCTGGGATTGAGGGTGGCGCTGAACAAGACCGAGGCCGTGTTCTTTCACGGGCCTCGGCAGCGCTGCCCTCCCGACGCCCACATTGTGGTGGAGGGCGTCAGGGTGGGCGTCCAGGCCCAGATGAAGTATCTGGGCCTGGTGCTGGACAGCAGGTGGCGCTTCGGCCCGCACTTTAGCGGGCTGTCGACGCGCCTGCTGAGGGCTGCGGACGCCCTCTCCTGGCTCCTCCCGAATCTGGGGGGGCCGAACGCACGATGCCGGCGTTTATATGCCGGCATCCTGCGGAGCATGGCCCTGTACGGGGCCCCCATCTGGTCGGACTCCCTCAACAGGAGGGAGAACGCTACTATGATGCGGAGGCCCCAAAGGGCCATTGCACTGCAGGTGGCGAGGGCCTACCGCTCCGTGGGCTTTTCGGCGGCGTGCGCTCTGGCGGGCACCCCTCCTTGGGAGTTGGAGGCGTGGGTGCTCGCCAGAGTGTACGAGTGGACGGCGCGGCGAAAGGCCCTCGGGGAGCGCCCCGTCGCGGAGGAGCGGGAGGCCGTGCGGCGGGAGGCGAGGGACGCCATCATCGTCCATTGGACGGAGGACCTCGCCTCCGCCACCTTTGGCCGCCGTACCTTGGACGCGCTCGGTCCGGTCCTACGAGACTGGCTCGAGCGCTCCCACGGTTTCCTCTCATTCCGTCTGGTGCAGGTGTTGTCAGGCCACGGCTGTTTCGGCAAGCACCTGCACCGGATCGGGAGGGAGGAGACCCCGGCGTGCCACGACTGCGGCGCGGCGGATGACACGGCTCAGCACACCCTCGAGGTGTGCCCGGCTTGGTCTGAGCCGCGCCGCAGTCTAACAGCGGAGATCGGACAGGACCTCTCGCTTCCCGGCGTGGTCAACGCCATGCTGGAGAGTGAGGGGTCCTGGGCAGCAGTCGCCTCTTTTTGCGAGGATGTCATCTCGCAAAAGGAGGCGGCGGAGCGTGCGCGGGAGGACGACCCTCTCGCTGCGCCGCTCCGCAGGCGCAGAAGAGGTCGGAGAAGACGCCGTCTTCTCCCTCCTCATGGTGGTGATGGGCGGGCGATAGGCGCGGGGGCGCCTCCGCCCGCATTGCACTCCACACCACCCTCGCCGTTCATTCCCAGCCCTCCCCCTGAACGGGGAGGACTTGAGGGGCCCGCCGCTTTAGGCGGGTTGTCGTCGGAGGAGGACTGGACGCTAAGGCTGCGCCGATCTCCCAGTCCTCTTCCACTCGGACGACGCGGGAATAACACTGGGTCGTTTTAGTGGGTATACCGGGTCAGCCCGGGGAGTCCCACATACCCCTCCCGTTCCCCCGACGGGAGGGTATGCGTAATGCATTTTTTCCCAGTTTAAAAAAAAAAAAAAAAAAAAAAAAAAAAAAAAAAAAAAAAAAAAAAGGTTAGGTTAGGTTGGGGGACCCCCACAGAGCTTGCGTCCTCGTCGCGTCCCCTGGAAACGGCCCAGTTTGTCACCGTAACGGAGTGGCAAACTGGGTACGGCTAAAGTGCTCTGTGCATTCGTAGAAATTTTATTGTATCTTGCTTTGCGTCTACGAACCTGCTGTGGCTATGCCAAAACCCCCGCGGGACGCCTCCGGGCGGTTTTTAAAAGGCCCTTCTCAGGGCCAACCCAAAGGCCCTTCTCAGGGCCAACCAAATGGCCCTTCTCAGGGCCAACCAAAAGGCCCTTCTCAGGGCCACTCCGACGCGTCAGCGTCCGAAGCTAGCCGCGCGCCGTCTGCGGCTAGCTTCTTCGGAAGGGACATGACAGATTCCGACGACGAGTCTGTCATCAGCGTCTCGGACGCGGGCGACTCCCAGTCGCGGAAGCGGGCCTTCCTCAAAGAGGGGTCTGAGGGCTCCTCGGGCTCAGCCAGGAGGTCGAAGGCCAAGAGGCTAACGACAGCCGCGGACACCCACGTAGTGGGTCTCGCGGACGCCCAGCGGCAGCTGGACTTGGCTCGGCGGACGCAGCAGCAGCAGGACCTAGAAGAGCGGGTCGCTGCTAAGGAGAAGCGGGCGCGTGCTGCTCGGGCCAAGTCCGGTTACGGCGCGTCCCGCGTTCTATACGCGGACCAGTCATTGGCCGAACTGGCGCGCATGGCGGAAGAGGACGAGGAGGAGATCGCGGAGGTCGCCTCCAAGTCTTCTAATCTTAAGGGCACTTTTCAAAAGGCCCTTAAGTGCCGTGCCGCAAGCATGCGCGCCATCATAGAGGAGTTGGTCCAGCGTGAGGCGACCGACGAATCGCGCAAATTGCAGGCGACCGTCGATCGCCTCAGGCTGGAGGTTAGCCAGCTTCACCAGAAGCTGGCTGATGTCACGGCTCGGCCATACCAGGCTGAAGAAAGACCTGCGGCGGAGGCCCCCTCCTCTACCAACCTTGAGGATGTCATCCGCAAGGTGGTTATGGAGGAGAGGGCCTTCACCAGAGCCTGCCTAGCAGGAATAGAGGACCGGCTCCTGCCGGAGAAGCGCCTCCGACCGCCGCTCGCGGCTGACAAGAGGCGTGGCGAGCCGGGGCCGTCCTCGCAAGGGGAAGACGCCCTTCTCCCTTCCACCACTCCGTCCAACCAGCAGGGTTGGACCGAAGTGGCCCGGAAGGGGAAGGGCAGGGGGAAAAAGACGGCAACAGCCGTCCCTGCCGTCCCTGCCACCACGACTCCCAGCCGGTCGCGGGCGACTGAGAAGGGAAAGGGGAAGGGGAAGGGCAAAAGGCCGGCAACGCCCGGACCTGCCGTCCCAGCCACCACGCCTCCCGGTCAGTCGCGGGCGGCTGGCGGGAGCAAGAAGAAGAGGAAGGGGAAATTGGTTCCCCCGAGGTCCGCAGCCGTCGTGGTGACGCTCACCGCGGAGGCTGCGGAACGCGGGGAAACCTACGCCTCCATTTTGGTGCGGGCGCGTGCCAATGCCGATCCCGCCCAACTGGGGATCGGCAAGCTTTCTTGCAGGCGGACCGAAACCGGGGCTCGAATATTCGAGTTCCCGGGGGCGGAGGGCAGCGCCAACGCTGACCTCTTTGCAGCCAAGCTGCAAGAGGTCATCGCGGATGCTGCCAAGGTGGCCCGACCGGTGAAGTCGGCGACCATCGAGGTGACCGGTCTTGACGACTCGGTCACCAAGGAGGAGGTGGTGGCGGCGGTCGCAGCCATTGGGGGCTGCGGCGTCGCAGCGGTGCAAGGCCGGGACATCAGGCCCGGCCGCGGCGGCATGGGCACTATTCGGCTCGAGTGCCCAGTCGCTGTTGCAAAAGCGGTCGTTAGCAGGGGTCGCCTCTGCGTCGGCTTCAGCTCGGGTGCAGTCCGGGCCCTTGAGGAGCAGCCTCTGCGCTGCTTCAGGTGCTGCGGCATCGGCCACACCCGAGCCCTGTGCCCGTCGGCGGTGGACAGGTCGGAGACCTGCTACCGCTGCGGCACAGAGGGCCACAAAGCCGCCTCCTGCGCGGTCGCCAAGCCGCACTGCGCCGTCTGTGCCGCGAGGAGACGCCCGGCAGGCCATGTGATGAGGGGGAGGTTGTGCAATCCTCCCCCTCAGAGGGGTAAAGCGCAGGTGCCGGTCGGGCCTGCTGTTAGCATCGCCGTTCCTGAGGCGGGAACGGCGGTGGCTGCGGAGGAGGGGGGTGCGATGTCCGATTGATGGATACAATCGAACATCGCATCCTCCAGGCGAACACCAACCACTGCCGGGCTGCACAAGATCTCCTGATGCAGACCATGGCTGAGTGGTTGGTGGACTTGGCGGTGGTCGCCGAGCCTTACTCGGTCCCTGGCCATTGGCTGGGCGACCGAGACGGCCTGGTGGCAATGGTGTCGCGGTCTTCCACAGACTCCCCTCCCCTCTCGCTTTTAGAGAGGGGACCGGGATACGTGGCCGCCGCGTGGGGAGATTTGGCCCTGGTTGGGGTCTATTTCTCCCCAAACCGCCCTCTCTCGGACTTTGAGGATTTCTTGGAGATCCTCACTGCAGCCGTAGGGAGGGCGGCGCCACGCCAGGTTGTGGTGTTGGGCGACCTGAACGCCAAGTCGGTGGCCTGGGGCAATCCAGCTGCCTCTTGCAACGTCCGGGGACGCGCCGTCGAGTTTTGGGCGGCGTCATGCGGTGTGTCCCTCCTCAACAGGGGGGCGGTCCACACGTGTGTGCGGCAACGGGGAGGGTCGGTGGTGGACGTTTCGTTCGCCACCCCCGTGCTGGCCGCACGCATTGTGAACTGGCGGGTGGAGTTGGTGGAGACCTTGTCGGACCACCGTTATGTGCGGTTCGACATCTCCACCCAGAGCCCCCGTGGGGAGATGGCCCGCTCTGGCAGGTCTCCCTTCCCACGGTGGGCTCTCACTCGCCTGGACCGGGAGGCAGCCAAGGAGGCGGCCTTCCTCCAAGACTGGCTGTCGCCCCCTGTTGGGGCCCCGGACGTTGACGCCGCAGCGGTCCGGCTGGGGGAATCCTTGACCGAGGTGTGCAACTCCAGCATGCCTCGGTCTCGGCGTCCGCCTCCCCGCCGGGCCGTTTATTGGTGGTCAGAAGAGCTGGCGGGCCTTCGGGCCACTTGCGTGGCGGCCAGAAGGGCCTACACGCGGAGCCGCCGGCGCAGCGCCCGTAATCAGGCAGAGGAGGACCGCCTCTACGCCTCTTACCGAGAGGCAAAGGCGGTCCTCAAGTCGGCTGTGGGCGCTGCCAAGGACTCGGCGAGGGCCGAGATGTTGGAGGGTCTCGACAGGGATCCGTATGGGAGACCATACAGGGCGGCGCGGAACCAACTGCGGCCCCATGGTCCCCCACTTACGGAGACCCTCGAGCCGGCGTTGCTGGATGGGGTGGTCCGGTCTCTGTTTCCGCGCAGGACCGACTTCACCCCTCCAGCGATGGACCCTCCACAGTCGGCGGCTCCGCAGGAGGAGGAGGAGGCACCTCCGGTGACGGAGGAGGAGTTTCGCGCGGGGGTGCTTAGCCTCCGCGCGAAGAAGACGGCTCCTGGGCCGGACGGCGTCCCCGCACGGGTGGTGGCTATAGCTGCCGCTCAAATGGAGGACAGGTTTCGGGAACTCTTCAGCGCGTGCTTTACGGCTGGAAGGTTCCCGAAACTGTGGAAGGAGGGGCAGCTGTGCCTCCTCCGAAAGGAGGGACGCCCGGCGGATTCCCCCTCGGCATACCGGCCCATCGTTCTGCTCGATGAGGTCGGTAAATTGTTCGAGGGGATCATCGCCGGCCGGCTCAGGAGCCATTTGCAGGGTGTAGGGCCAGACCTGTCGGACGCCCAGTTCGGTTTCCGACAGGGCCGGTCCACCATCGACGCGCTGGCCCTTTTGAAGGGCCAGGTGAAAGGGGCGGTGGAGGCGGGGGACGGAGTGTTGGCGGTGTCCTTCGACATAGCCAACGCCTTCAACTCCGTTCCCCACTCTACAATATTGGAGGCGCTCCGGTATCACGGAGTGCCCCAATACTTGAGGAGGCTCCTGGCCAGCTATTTGGAGGATCGAGAGGTCCTCCTTGTGGACAAACTGGCCAGGTTGCGGAGATACGGCGCGGAGTCCGGTGTTCCGCAGGGGTCTGTCTTAGGGCCCCCCCTGTGGAACATCGGATTCGATTGGCTGTTGCGGGGAGCTCTTCTCCAGGGCACGAGTGTCATCTGCTACGCGGATGACACTCTCCTCACTGCCCGGGGGAAGAGCTTCGGGGAGGCGGCCTGTCTGGCCTCGGCTGGCGGGTCCTTGGTGGCAGGGAGGATCCGCCGCCTGGGATTGAGGGTGGCGCTGAACAAGACCGAGGCCGTGTTCTTTCACGGGCCTCGGCAGCGCTGCCCTCCAGACGCCCACATTGTGGTGGAGGGCGTCAGGGTGGGCGTCCAGGCCCAGATGAAGTATCTGGGCCTGGTGTTGGACAGCAGGTGGCGCTTCGGCCCGCACTTTAGCGGGCTGTCGACGCGCCTGCTGAGGGCTGCGGACGCCCTCTCCTGGCTCCTCCCGAACCTGGGGGGGCCGAACGCACGATGCCGGCGTTTATATGCCGGCATCCTGCGGAGCATGGCCCTGTACGGGGCCCCCATCTGGTCGGACTCCCTCAACAGGAGGGAGAACGCTACTTTGATGCGGAGGCCCCAAAGGGCCATTGCACTGCGGGTGGCGAGGGCCTACCGCTCCGTGGGCTTTTCGGCAGCGTGCGCTCTGGCGGGCACCCCTCCTTGGGAGTTGGAGGCGTGGGTGCTCGCCAGAGTGTACGAGTGGACAGCGCGGCGAAAGGCCCTGGGCGAGCGCCCCGTCGCGGAGGAGCGGGAGGCCGTGCGGCGGGAGGCGAGGGACGCCATCATCGTACATTGGACGGAGGACCTCGCCTCCGCCACCTTTGGCCGCCGAACCCTGGACGCGCTCGGGCCGGTCCTGCGAGACTGGCTCGAGCGCTCCCACGGGTTCCTCTCATTCCGTCTGGTGCAGGTGTTGTCAGGCCACGGCTGTTTCGGCAAGCACCTGCACCGGATCGGGAGGGAGGAGACCCCGGCGTGCCACGACTGCGGCGCGGCGGAGGACACGGCTCAGCACACCCTCGAGGTGTGCCCGGCTTGGTCTGAGCCGCGTCGCAGTCTAACAGCGGAGATCGGACAGGACCTCTCGCTTCCCGGCGTGGTGAACGCCATGCTGGAGAGTGAGGGGTCCTGGGCAGCTGTCGCCTCTTTTTGCGAGGATGTCATCTCGCAAAAGGAGGCGGCGGAGCGCGCGCGGGAGGACGACCCTCTCGCTGCGCCGCTCCGCAGGCGCAGAAGAGGTCGGAGAAGACGCCGTCTTCTCCCTCCTCATGGTGGTGATGGGCGGGCGATAGGCGCGGGGGCGCCTCCGCCCGCATTGCACTCCACACCACCCTTGCCGTTAATTCCCAGCCCTCCCCCTGAACGGGGAGGACTTGAGGCGCCCGCCGCTTTAGGCGGGTTGTCGTCGGAGGAGGACTGGACGCTAAGGCTGCGCCGATCTCCCAGTCCTCTTCCACTCGGACGACGCGGGAATAACACTGGGTCGTTTTAGTGGGTATACCGGGTCAGCCCGGGGAGTCCCACATACCCCTCCCGTTCCCCCGACGGGAGGGTATGCGTAATGCATTTTTTCCCAGTTTAAAAAAAAAAAAAAAAAAAAAAAAGGTTAGGTTAGGTTAGGTTACTGCGGCGCGGCGGAGGACACGGCTCAGCACACCCTCGAGGTGTGCCCGGCTTGGTCTGAGCCGCGCCGCAGTCTAACAGCGGAGATCGGACAGGACCTCTCACTTCCCGGCGTGGTGAATGCCATGCTGGAGAGTGAGGGGTCCTGGGCAGCTGTCGCCTTTTTTTGCGAGGATGTCATCTCGCAAAAGGAGGCGGCGGAGCGTGCGCGGGAGGACGACCCTCTCGCTGCGCCGCTCCGCAGGCGCAGAAGAGGTCGGAGAAGACGCCGTCTTCTCCCTCCTCATGGTGGTGATGGGCGGGCGATAGGCGCGGGGGCGCCTCCGCCCGCATTGCACTCCACACCACCTCCGCCGGTAATTCCCAGCCCTCCCCCTGAACGGGGAGGACTTGAGGGGCCCGCCGCTTTAGGCGGGTTGTCGTCGGAGGAGGACTGGACGCTAAGGCTGCGCCGATCTCCCAGTCCTCTTCCACTCGGACGACGCGGGAATAACGCTGGGTCGTTTTAGTGGGTATACCGGGTCAGCCCGGGGAGTCCCACATACCCCTCCCGTTCCCCCGACGGGAGGGTATGCGTAATGCATTTTTTCCCAGTTTAAAAAAAAAAAAAAAAAAAAAAAAAAAAAAGGTTAGGTTAGGTTGGGGGACCCCCCACAGAGCTTGCGTCCACGTCGCGTCCCCTGGAAACGGCCCAGTTTGTCACCGTAACGGAGTGGCAGACTGGGTACGGCTAAAGTGCTCTGTGATCTCGTAGCTTCATTTTAATTGCGTTGTTGACTGCGAACATGCGGAAGGCTATGCCTACGCCCCCGCGGGACGCCTGCGGGCGTTTTAAAAAAGGCCCTTCTCAGGGCCAACCCAAAGGCCCTTCTCAGGGCCAACCAAAAGGCCCTTCTCAGGGCCAATCTGACGCTTCAGCGTCTGAAGCTAGCCGCGCGCCGTCTGCGGCTAGCTTCTTCGGAAGGGTGGACCCGTCGGATTCCGACGACGAGTCCCAGATTAGCGTCTCGGATGCGGGCGACTCAAGGTCGCGAAAGCGGGCCTTCCTTAAGGAAGGGTCCGAGGGCTCCTCGAGCTCAGCAAGGAGGACGAAGGCCAAGAGGCCGACGAAAGCCGCAGACACCCACGTAGTGGGTCTCGCGGACGCTCAGCGGCATCTGGACTTGGCTCGGCGGGCGCAGCAGCAGCAGGACCTGGAGGAGCAGGTTGCTGCTAAGGAGCAGCGGGCGCGTGCTGCTCGGGCCAAGTCCGGGTACGGTGCGTCCCGCGTGCTTTACTCGGACTACACCTTGGCCGAGCTGGCGCGCATGGCGGAGGAGGACGAGGAGGAGATCGCGGAGGTCGCCTCCAAGTCCTCAAACCTTAAGGGCACGTTTCAGAAGGCCCTTAAGGTCCGTGCTGCGAGCATGCGCGGCATTATAGAGGAGTTGGTCCAGCGTGAGGCGACCGACGAATCGCGCAAATTGCAGGCGACCGTCGATCGCCTCAAGCTGGAGGTCAGCCAGCTTCATCAGAAGCTAGCTGATGTCATGGCTCGGCCCATTCAGGCCGAACCAAGACCTGCGGCGGAGGCCCCCACCCCCACCAACCTTGAGGATATCATCCGCAAGGTGGTAATGGAGGAGAGGGCCTTCACTAGAGCCTGCTTGGCAGGCATTGAGGACCGGCTCTTGCCGGAGAAGCGCCTCCGACCACCGCTTGCGGCGGACAAGAGGCGGGCCGAGCCGGGGCCGTCCTCGCAAGAGGATGACGCCCTTCTCCCTTCCACCACTCCGTCCAACCAGCAGGGTTGGACCGAAGTGGCCCGGAAGGGGAAGGGCAGGGGGAAAAAGACGGCAACAGCCGTCCCTGCCGTCCCTGCCACCACGACTCCCAGCCGGTCGCGGGCGACTGAGAAGGGAAAGGGGAAGGGGCAGGGCAAAAGGCCGACAACGCCCGGACCTGCCGTCCCCGTCACCACGCCTCCCAGTCAGTCGCGGGCGGCTGGCGGGAGCAAGAAGAAGAGGAAGGGGAAATTGGTTCCCCCGAGGTCCGCAGCCGTCGTGGTGACGCTCACCGCGGAGGCTGCGGAACGCGGGGAAACCTACGCCTCCATTTTGGTGCGGGCGCGTGCCAATGCCGATCCCGCCCAACTGGGGATCGGCAAGCTTTCTTGCAGGCGGACCGAAACCGGGGCTCGAATATTCGAGTTCCCGGGGGCGGAGGGCAGCGCCAGCGCTGACCTCTTTGCAGCCAAGCTGCAGGAGGTCATCGCAGACGCTGCCAAGGTGGCCCGACCGGTGAAGTCGGCGACCATCGAAGTGACCGGTCTTGATGACTCGGTCACCAAGGAGGAGGTGGTGGCGGCGGTCGCAGCCATTGGGGGCTGCGGCGTCGCAGCGGTGCAAGGCCGGGACATCAGGCCCGGCCGCGGCGGCATGGGCACTATCCGGCTCGAGTGCCCGGTCGCCGCTGCCAAAGCCGTCCTTGACAAAGGACGGCTCGCCGTTGGCTTCAGTTCGGGTGTGGTCCGAGCACTTGGGGAGCAGCCTTTGCGCTGCTTCAGGTGTTGCGGCATCGGACACACCCGAGCCCTCTGTCCGTCCACCGTCGACAGGTCCGACGCCTGCTACCGCTGCGGCAAGGAGGGCCACAAAGCCGCCTCCTGCACGGTCGCCAAGCCGCAATGCGCCGTCTGTGCCGCGAGCGGTCGCCCAGCAGGCCACGTAATGAGGGGGAGGTTGTGCAACCCCCCCCTTAAGAAAGGCAAAGCGCAGGTGCCGGTCGGGCCTGTTGCTAGCACTGCCGTTCCCGAGGTTGGAACGGCGGTGGCTGCGGAGGAGGGGGGTGCGATGTCCGATTGATGGATTCAATCGAACATCGCATCCTCCAGGCGAACACCAACCACTGCCGGGCTGCACAGGATCTCCTGATGCAGACCATGGCTGAGTGGTTGGTGGACTTGGCGGTGGTCGCCGAGCCTTACTCGGTCCCTGGCCATTGGCTGGGCGACCGAGACGGCCTGGTGGCGTTGGTGTCGCGGTCTTCCACAGACTCCCCTCCCCTCTCGCTTTTAGAGAGGGGACCGGAATACGTGGCCGCCGCGTGGGGAGATTTAGCCCTGGTTGGGGTCTATTTCTCCCCAAACCGCCCTCTCTCGGACTTTGAGGATTTCTTGGAGATCCTCACTGCAGCCGTAGGGAGGGCGGCGCCACGCCAGGTCGTGGTGTTGGGCGACCTGAACGCCAAGTCGGTGGCCTGGGGCAACCCAGCCTCCTCTTGCAACGTCCGGGGACGCGCCGTCGAATTTTGGGCGGCGTCATGCGGTGTGTCCCTCCTCAACAGGGGGGCGGTCCACACGTGTGTGCGGCAACGGGGAGGGTCGGTGGTGGACGTTTCGTTCGCCACCCCCGTGCTGGCCGCACGCATTGTGAACTGGCGGGTGGAGTTGGTGGAGACCTTGTCGGACCACCGTTATGTGCGGTTCGACATCTCCACCCAGAGCCCCCGTGGGGAGATGGCCCGCTCTGGCAGGTCTCCCTTCCCACGGTGGGCTCTCACTCGCCTGGACCGGGAGGCAGCCAAGGAGGCGGCCTTCCTCCAAGACTGGCTGTCGCCCCCTGTTGGGGCCCCGGACGTTGACGCCGCAGCGGTCCGGCTGAGGGAATCCTTGACCGAGGTGTGCAACTCCAGCATGCCTCGGTCTCGGCGTCCGCCTCCCCGCCGGGCCGTTTATTGGTGGTCAGAGGAGCTGGCGGGTCTACGAGCCACCTGCGTGGCGGCCAGAAGGGCCTACACGCGGAGCCGCCGGCGCAGCGCCCGTAATCAGGCAGAGGAGGACCGCCTCTACGCCTCTTACCGAGAGGCAAAGGCGGTCCTCAAGTCGGCTATGGGCGCTGCCAAGGACTCGGCGAGGGCCGAGATGCTGGAGGGTCTCGACAGGGATCCGTATGGGAGACCATACAAGGCGGCGCGCAATCAGCTGCGGCCCCATGGTCCCCCACTTACGGAGACCCTCGAGCCGGCGTTGCTGGATGGGGTGGTCCGGTCTCTGTTTCCGCGCAGGACCGACTTCACCCCACCAGCGATGGACCCTCCGCAGGCGGCGGCTCCGCAGGAGGAGGAAGAGGTGCCTCCAGTAACGGAGGAGGAATTTCGCGCGGGGGTTCTTAGCCTCCGCGCGAAGAAGACGGCTCCTGGGCCGGACGGCGTCCCCGCACGGGTGGTGGCCATAGCTGCCACTCAAATGGAGGACAGGTTTCGGGAACTCTTCAGCGCGTGCTTTACGGCTGGAAGGTTCCCGAAACTGTGGAAGGAGGGGCAGCTATGCCTCCTCCGAAAGGAGGGACGCCCGGCGGATTCCCCCTCGGCATACCGGCCCATCGTTCTGCTCGATGAGGTCGGTAAATTGTTCGAGGGGATCATCGCCGGCCGGCTCAGGAGCCATTTGCAGGGTGTAGGGCCGGACCTGTCGGACGCCCAGTTCGGTTTCCGACAGGGCCGGTCCACCATCGACGCGCTGGCCCTTCTTAAGGGCCAGGTGAAAGAGGCGGTCGAGGCGGGGGACGGAGTGTTGGCGGTGTCGTTTGACATCGCCAACGCCTTCAACTCCGTTCCCCACTCCACCATATTGGAGGCACTCCGGTACCACGGAGTGCCCCAATACTTGAGGAGCCTCCTGGCCAGCTACTTGGAGGACCGAGAGGTCCTCCTTGTGGATAAACTGGCCAGGATGCGGAGATACAGCGCCGAGTCCGGTGTTCCGCAGGGGTCAGTCTTAGGACCCCCCCTGTGGAACATCGGCTTCGACTGGCTGTTGCGGGGAGCTCTTCTCCAGGGCACGAGTGTCATCTGCTACGCGGATGACACTCTCCTTACTGCCCGGGGGAAGAGCTTCGGGGAGGCGGCCTGTCTGGCCTCGGCTGGCGGGTCCTTGGTGGCAGGGAGGATCCGCCGCCTGGGATTGAGGGTGGCGCTGAACAAGACCGAGGCCGTGTTCTTTCACGGGCCTCGGCAGCGCTGCCCTCCAGACGCCCACATTGTGGTGGAGGGCGTCAGGGTGGGCGTCCAGGCCCAGATGAAGTATCTGGGCCTGGTGTTGGACAGCAGGTGGCGCTTCGGCCCGCACTTTAGCGGGCTGTCGACGCGCCTGCTGAGGGCTGCGGACGCCCTCTCCTGGCTCCTCCCCAACCTGGGAGGGCCCAACGCACGATGCCGGCGCCTATATGCCGGCATCCTGCGAAGCATGGCCCTGTACGGGGCCCCCATCTGGGCGGACTCCCTCCACAGGAGGGAGAACGCTACTTTGATGCGGAGGCCCCAAAGGGCCATTGCACTGCGGGTGGCGAGGGCCTACCGCTCGGTGGGCTTTTCGGCGGCGTGCGCTCTGGCGGGCACCCCTCCTTGGGAGTTGGAGGCGTGGGTGCTCGCCAGAGTGTACGAGTGGACGGCGCGGCGAAAGGCCCTCGGGGAGCGCCCCGTCGCGGAGGAGCGGGAGGCCGTGCGGCGGGAGGCGAGGGACGCCATCATCGTCCATTGGACGGACGACCTCGCCTCCGCCACCTTTGGCCGCCGAACCCTGGACGCGCTCGGTCCGGTCCTGCGAGACTGGCTCGAGCGCTCCCACGGGTTCCTCTCATTCCGTCTGGTGCAGGTGTTGTCAGGCCACGGCTGTTTCGGCAAGCACCTGCACCGGATCGGGAGGGAGGAAACCCCGGCGTGTCACGACTGCGGCGCGGCGGAGGACACGGCTCAGCACACCCTCGAGGTGTGCCCGGCTTGGTCTGAGCCGCGCCACAGTCTAACAGCGGAGATCGGACAGGACCTCTCGCTTCCCGGCGTGGTGAATGCCATGCTGGAGAGTGAGGGGTCCTGGGCAGCTGTCGCCTCTTTTTGCGAGGATGTCATCTCGCAAAAGGAGGCGGCGGAGCGTGCGCGGGAGGACGACCCTCTCGCTGCGCCGCTCCGCAGGCGCAGAAGAGGTCGGAGAAGACGCCGTCTTCTCCCTCCTCATGGTGGTGATGGGCGGGCGATAGGCGCGGGGGCGCCTCCGCCCGCATTGCACTCCACACCACCTCCGCCGGTAATTCCCAGCCCTCCCCCTGAACGGGGAGGACTTGAGGGGCCCGCCGCTTTAGGCGGGTTGTCGTCGGAGGAGGACTGGACGCTAAGGCTGCGCCGATCTCCCAGTCCTCTTCCACTCGGACGAAGCGGGAATGCCGCTGGGTTATTTTAGTGGGTATACCGGGTCAGCCCGGGGAGTCCCACATACCCCTCCCGTTCCCCCGACGGGAGGGTATGCGTAATGCATTTTTTCCCAGCTTAAAAAAAAAAAAAAAAAAAAAAGGTTAGGTTAGGTTAGGTTTTTTTTTTTTTTTTTTTTTTTTTTTTTTAATTCTGGCTACCTCCGACGTTATCGGAGTCTACGTCTATTCCTAATTCTCTTTGTCATACCAGTTCTCGCAGTTGTTCCTCTCGCACATTCATGCCGCATACTTGTATCTTTCTCCATTCATCATCTTTCATTCATTTATTGTGGGTGGGATTCCCATCACGAGCCTATTCTATCTATCTACTTTTTATTCATTTTTATTTCTAATATAATGTGGGGGGAATAACGGTCACATTTAGTCTTTTATTTTCTTAACATTTTCTCTTAATCTATACAGTTTTTCATATTTCCTTTGTTTAACAATATATTTTTGCTTCTTTTGTACTTATACAACCAAAGCTTTATCTAATTATATTGTTTACTTATTTCTATGCTTAATGAGAAAAGGCTCGCAGTGGGGTTACCATTACGAGCCCATTCCATCTGTCTACTTCTTATTTATTTGCTTTCTTTACAATTTCTCTTAATCTATACAATTCCTCTTATTCAACAACATTTTTCTACTTACTTTCTACTTACACAAACTAATGTCTTATCCAATTATATTTCATACTTATTTCTATGCTTAATATATATATTACTAAATATACTACCAGCATTCTTTCTTAAGCTGTCTTATTTCTATCTATCGCCTTTTGTGCAATCTTTACGCAATACTCAAGGAATGTTTCCCTTTGTTTTCCTCGCATCACCTCCCCCACTATCTCCTTATCCAGTTTTATTTGTAGTGCCTGCTCCAGTTCATATCTGTCCACTGCATGTACGGGGCATTCGAAGAGAAGGTGTGGCACGGTTTCGTCTTTGTCCGGATCGCAGATGCACGATGGACTCTCCTTGCACTTGAAGCGATTCAAGTACTCGGAGAATCCACCGTGCCCCGTCATGATTTGTGCCCTGATGTTGGTTAATTCCATCTTTCTTATTATTCTATACGCCGCCACCGCATCTGGGAAAAAGATTTTTGTGATACCGGCGGTTTGGCCAGACCCGTATCTTCGATTCCACTCGTCAAGCGTCGCCATACGTAAGCGGCGCTTGACGAATGAAATCGGGCACTGGTCATAATCCGGTTTTTTCTTGAGATTCGTGGCGGCCTCTTTGGCCAGCTGATCCGCTCTTTCGTTGCCCTCCAACCCCGCGTGGGCCTTTATCCAGAACAAGGATACTACCTTGTTCTGGAGAGACGCAGCTTTTATATTTTCTCTGGCCTCCACTGCCAGGGGATGAAGGCAACTAGGGTTTTTCACTGTCAAAAGAGCCGCCATGGAGTCGCTGAAGACCCCGAAAGTAGGCGCCGTGCTTTTCGTAATTTCCCACGTTGCTCGGCAGATCGCGAGCAATTCAGCCTGGTAAACCGTACAGTATTCCGGTAGCGCCAACTTCAAGGCGCGCGTCTCGGCCTCTCTGTTCCATATGGACAGCGCCGCACCGACACGCCCCGCAATCTTACTACCGTCTGTAAAGATTTTAACCTGTTGGTCTGAATTGGCCTCAACCTCCTCACGGTTTACCAGGCTGACTATCTTTAGGTCGCTTCGCTCCGCGGGATGCGGGGATTCCAGTGCAGAGGACATCCGTTCCACCTCCCTGTCCCCCAATATGGCCTGTGGTACCCCTTTTTTGGCTTTGTATAGTGATGCCACCTCGTGGATTCGAAGATCCAGGGGAAGTATCCCTGCTAGTAGGAGCACTGAGTTCAAGGAGACGGTCCGGTACGCCCTGCACATTTTTTGTGCTATGCCCCGCTGCACAGCGCCTAGTTGTTTTTTGATTCCCAGTTTGTTAGCGGCTTCCGCCCATGCACTGGCAGCGTACAGAATAATTGGTTCCACAGTAGCAACATATATTATTTTAACCACATCTGGGTTTAGGCCCCAGCTTACTTTAGCAGCCCTGCTAAGTTGTTTGTGGACCGCGATGGCCTTACGGCAAACGTCCGAAACGTGCTCGCTAAATGTGAGCCCGTCGTCGATGGTGACACCCAGCACTTTGATTTTTCTGGACATAGCGATGTCGACCCCGCCCATGCTCAGGCGTGGGGCGTCGTATTTTAGCTTTTTAGTTATGACCATGGCGTTCGTCTTATGTGGTGCAAAGTTTAGCTTATTTTCCACACCCCACGCCCGAACACGTTCGAGGACGGCATTCGCCTGCCTCTCTATTTCCAATGCTGTGTGTCCATCGAAGACTAGGACCACGTCGTCAGCGAAAGCTTGGGCGTACACTCCTCTTCTCTCAAGGTCTTTGAGGAGGGGATCCAGTATAAGGTTCCAGAGAATGGGGCCCCCAATCGAGCCTTGTACGCAACCCTTCTTCGTGCTTTTCAGGTGTTCAGCACCAGCGTACCTTACCCGTACTCTCCTGTCGCGCAGGTAACTGTCAATAACCCTTCTCAGGTTGACCGGACACTTTTCCTCAGCCAGTCGGACCCTTATGGCTGGCCACCAGGCATTGTCGAAGGCTCCCTCTATATCTAGCGATATTAGTGTTATTATTTTCTTTTGTTTAAGATGGTTGCGTATTTTTTGCATGAGGGTATAGAGGGAGTCCTCGGTACTCCTTTGTGGCATGAATCCGAACTGGCGAGTACTCATCTTCGGTGCTATGTAGAACCTGAGTCGGGCCACCAACATCTTCTCGTAAATTTTTCCGAGAACCGGCAGCAGGCCAATTGGGCGGTACGCTTTTGGTGTGGTGTAGTCTGTCTTTCCTGGCTTCCGAAGTACGACCACTGTTGCCTCTTTCCATAATTTGGGGAAGTAGTTATATTCGAGGCATTTGTTAAGGATTGCCAGGAAAGTTTCAGGTTCTTTGCTGATAGCATGGTAGCACACATCGGCTGTGAGGCCGTCCATTCCCGGAGCCTTTTTTGGATTGAAGGACTCGCTCGACGCCTTCAGTTCGGCTATGGTGAATGGAGGGTCGCATGGCTCACCATTTTCTCCTTCATTCACCCTCTCCGCCTCCAGTCTGACACGGCTTTGGTGGGGGTCATCATTTGCTGGGCAGTCCTCTGGATACAGGGTTTCCGCTATGAATCGGGCAGACCCTTCTGCATCCAGCACTTCCCCATCTCTCACCAGCGGCGGGTCCTCCACCCTACTCGCTGTCCTTCCTATGACCCTGTAAATCCCCTCCCACACCCCTTCTCTATCCTGTTTGCAGCAGAATTCCTTCCAGCTCTCGGTTTGAGCTCTGGCCGCCTCCGCCTCATACTCTTCTTTCTGTTGCAGGTACCTCTCGACCACGATGGCTCTACGGACCGGAGCAGCACACCTGATCCTCCTCTTTTTGGTAGCCACTGCTTTTTTCAGTTCTGCAAGCCTCTCCGACCACCACGGCAAGGTAAGTTTTTCAACTTGTTTTTTAATTGGCATGGATGATTTACATGCCTTTGTGACGATTTCTGTATAACTATTGACTATTTCTTCTAATTTCTCTATTTTGTTTATTTTTTCTATTTCTTGTTTTGTGATTCGGTTATCTTGGCTCAACTGGGTGAGTTTCGCATGAAACTCAGGCCAGTTGGCCTTTTTTGTGTTGAATATTCTAGTTGTCCTTTCTACTTTTAGCCCCTTTGACCTATTTTGAAAAACTTTGAAAACGATACCGTTGTGGTCGGAGCTGCTCAGGCCCTCAACGACTTTCCAGTCTGCTACCTTGTCGAGGATATTTGCCGAACAGGCGGTTATGTCGACATAGCTGCTGTAGCGTTGTCCTCCCCTGACTGTGTCGAAGGTCGGCACCTCCCCAGTGTTGAGTATGTGCAACCCGAGCTCCCCGAGAGGAGTACCCCCCCAGCTCTCGTGGCGGTCGGATCGTTTTCCAGTGAGCTCCACGTTTTAAAATACAAAAAAGTGGTAAAAAGTTATCCGATTTTGACGAGTGAAGTGTGTATCGGTCGGGCTAAGCGCAAGGAATACGCCTACATATTGTTTTTAACCCGGACTGCAGTGACTTAGTGAAAACATCTGAAAAACCTTACAACTTTGAGGTTAAACAGCGAGGAAGAACCTTAAACCACGAACGCTGCAGAAACAAGATCGACAACCCTGCCTTTTTATTGAAGGTAAGGGTGAAGATTGACGCCGCACATCATCCAGACTATCCTGAAGCCAAAAAACCCCAGCGCTTCAGGAGTTATAAAGAAAAAACAAAAACCACGTGGTGCTGAAAACACCGAAAACGACGAGCCAGGCGCCTGAAAATTTGCAGCCAGCATCTCTATGGACAGCACAATCGGTATTTAAAATTATTTCAACTTTATTTACCATAGCCGATTTTTAAGAAGAGTTTGAAAATTGGAAAATCTCACAACCGTATCTCCGGACCTGATGAAGATTTTGAAGATTTTCAACTGCAGTCTTTGGCGCTCTTCTTCGCAGAACCCGGATTTTAAATATTAGATTTTTAGCTTTATTAGTTTTTAAGTTACAGAGAAATTTATAAAAATAACACTTTTCCAAAAAATTTTTCAACTTTCCTTTTATTTTCCAAAAAATGTTCTATTGTATCGTGTAGCTTGTTATTTCTTCTATTTTTTGACATTTTTTCCGGATTTTTCGCTTCGGCGGTTCGAGAGGTATCGTATTTTTACTGTTTTTTGGCTTTTTATTAAAATTTAATAGAAATAAACTGTTTTTGACCCCGGGGATGGTCTCAATATATGTATTGCACCTTATGTGAGCCCAAACTCGGACGGCGTACTGCTAAAATTGAGGTTTTTGACAAAATCACCATTTCTAGGTTTTTATTTTAGATAATTAAATTAGCGATATCTCGGGAGCCGCTGATCCGAGAAGATTCGGATTTTCAGAATAGGAAGCGGCATATAGCCTAGAATAGGTTAGTTCAGTTTTCAGGCGTTTTCAGGCGACTGAGTTTTTTGCTGCTGAAACAACTTTCAGGACATACCCGAGGTGACGCCGAGCTGTGCACCCAAAACCCTGACTCTCTACGACAAAGGGTTCACAAGTTACGGTCATTTAAAGTCAACATCTGACAGTTCGGCGCCATTTTTGTTTAGCTTCGGACCGCAATAACTCCGGAACCAGTGGTCGTACGAAGTTGCGGCTTTCGGTGGGGTATTCTGGGACTCCCTGGCTAGCCTGCCTGAAAGTTTCGGGCGGTTCGGAGCTGAAAATTTTTGGGGTCCTGAAGGAGGTTTCAGCGGATAGTCGAGCTCGGGGCAGGCTCGTTGAGCCCAAACTCGGGTTTTCTGCGGCTTTCCAGAAGGGAGTTATCCGCCGTCAAAGTAAGACTTTGACAGCTGCGCGGCCATATTGGGCAGTTTTTAAACCGACATAGCTCCTGAACGGGAAGTCGTAGGGACTTGGGGTTTTCTTCGGGCATACTGGCCGACCATTAGCTTTAAGATACCATATTTTTCAGGCGTTTTCAGGACGTCAAAATTTTTCGGCCTGAAAACCGTCTCAGTGGGTGGGTCTCGTCGAGCTGAGTACGAAAAGCCCAAACACAAGGTTCATCGAGCCAGTGGTTGCGGAGATATCACAAAAAACCACTTTTTCGGACGCCATATTGGGAAAAAACCGAATTTTTCAAATTGGGATATCTCCGGAACCCTTTGATGTAACTGCACCGTGTTTGGTATCATTGGAAGGGGCTCGGGGAGAGCCATCCACTGGTGACAGTTCGGAGACTCTACATAGAGCCAAACAGGTTTTGGCTCTACTTTGACAATTTTTGACCCCTGGAACCAAGTTGTTCTTGTTATTTTGAATATTGACCCGTTCTTTTGAGCGTGAGGGCTGACTGCTCAGATTTATACGATCTGGTGCACACCTGTTGACAAATTTATTATACTCTTTTATTATATTTTATTTATTTTTTTTTTACGTCTTATTTCTAATCAATTCTTTCGACGCACACCATGATTGGAATCAGGACCCCAGTTAAGAGGGCGATGGATGGTGAGAAATCACCATCCAAACCGACTCCATCACCACCCAATGTTAGGCGCAGTGTTGGAGAGTGGGAAGCCGCTAAGCCCGCCAGCACAACACCTCCAGTAGGAGCCAAGACGGTGCAGGCTGGTCCATCAAAGGATGTGCAGAAATCCACTCAGGCGCAGGAGAGCAAAACTCTCCATATGCGCTCCAAACTTGTGGAGGTACACTCGCCGCCTAAGGCCCAATATGCAGATCGGTCGACAGAGGCAAGGGCCTGTTTAAATAGAGCGAAGCTGCTGCTGAGCTCATCGAGGAACACGAAGACCGAGATCAAGAACGGCATTACCGAGGCACTTGACCGGCTGTTCCAGCTGGTGAAGGAGGCGGAAAGGCTTAGTAGGGCGGGGGTATCGGGAGTGGGGAAAGCTGGCTTGCGGCCCGAGGTCCCGGCTACTGACGTCACTTTTTCGTGCCAAACCGAGCATAGCCTGGAAACCCAAATAAAAGCCCACTCTGTGTTGCTCGAAAATAACAGTAGAAAAATGGAGGAGCTAAAAATGGCCATAGAGCAGCACAGAGACAAAATGGAAAGCACAAACGCCAACGCCGCAACGTACGCGAATGTGGCGGCGACCCAGGGGGACAGGGTGATGCAAAAGCGTACGTTGCACTCGGTCGCGGTTGCCTCGACCGTGGAGTCGGAAACAGGAGAGGAGGTGCTCGAAAGAGTTAGAAAGACCATTGATGCCAAAGAGGGATGGATAAAGGTGGAGAGGGTGAGAAAAGCCAAAAATAGGAAGATTATAATGGGCTTTGGGTCCAAGGAAGAACGGGAAAAGGCGAAGGACCGAATAACGAAAGAAGGAGGAAGCCTTACCACCGAGGACGTGGAGAACAAGGATCCGCTGGTCAGGCTTGGGGATGTCCTGTCAGTAAATACTGACGAGGATATCCTCAAGGCTCTCCGGAATCAGAACGATTCTCTTTTCCGGGGCCTCGGTGAGGGGGACGACAGAATAGCTGTTAAATACAGAAGAAGAGCCAGAAACCCTCACACCACCCACGTGATCGTAAGCGTGTCGCCCAGTAACTGGAGGCGGGTGACAGAGAAAGGCCACGTATATATAGATCTCCAGCGAGTTCGAGTGGAAGACCAGACTCCACTAGTCCAGTGCACGCGTTGTCTGGGGTACGGCCATGGCAGGAAGTACTGCCAAGAGACAGCAGACGCATGCAGCCATTGTGGCGGCCCCCACCTGAGAACGGAGTGCGCGGACTGGATAGCTGGGGAGCCACCCGCCTGCAGAAACTGTAAAAAGGCGAAACTGACGCAGACAGATCACAATGCTTTCAACTCTGAGTGCCCAGTACGCCGCCGGTGGGACGAATTGGCCCGGTCGACCGTCGCGTATTGCTAACGCCAACGTTGTCACCACCACATATAGTTATATGCAAGCGAACCTCCAGCGGAAAAGGCTTGCAACAGTTGAGCTGCTACTTGAAGCACAAAAACAGAGGGTAGCCGTAGCCTTGCTGCAAGAGCCATACACTGGGGGAAGTAAGACGATGAAAAACCACAGGGGAGTAAGGGTCTTCCAGAGCACTGGAGATGGAGAAGGGACTGTCAAGGCCGCAATTGCTGTCTTTGATAGCAATCTTAACGTAAGGCAGTACCCAAAACTCACTACAAACAACATCGTCGTGGTGGGGATCCAAACCAGTGCCTGGGAGATCACCTTGGCGTCCATATACTTCGAGCCGGACAAACCAGTGGAGCCCTATTTAGACCAGCTTAAAGAAATTGTGGCTAAAAATGGCTCAAAGCCCATAATCGTTGGAGGCGACGTAAATGCAAAAAGCACTTGGTGGGGCAGCCCGACGATCGACCGTAGGGGAGAGGCGGTTAGGTTAGGTTAGGTTAGGTTAGGTTGCCGGGGCCGTCCTCGCAAGGGGAAGACGCCCTTCTCCCTTCCACCACTCCGTCCAACCAGCAGGGTTGGACCGAAGTGGCCCGGAAGGGGAAGGGCAGGGGGAAAAAGACGGCAACAGCCGTCCCTGCCGTCCCTGCCACCACGACTCCCAGCCGGTCGCGGGCGACTGAGAAGGGAAAGGGGAAGGGGAAGGGCAAAAGGCCGGCAACGCCCGGACCTGCCGTCCCCGTCACCACGCCTCCCAGTCAGTCGCGGGCGGCTGGCGGGAGCAAGAAGAAGAGGAAGGGGAAATTGGTTCCCCCGAGGTCCGCAGCCGTCGTGGTGACGCTCACCGCGGAGGCTGCGGAACGCGGGGAAACCTACGCCTCCATTTTGGTGCGAGCGCGTGCCAATGCCGATCCCGCCCAACTGGGGATCGGCAAGCTTTCTTGCAGGCGGACCGAAACCGGGGCTCGAATATTCGAGTTCCCGGGGGCGGAGGGCAGCGCCAACGCTGACCTCTTTGCAGCCAAGCTGCAAGAGGTCATCGCGGACGCTGCCAAGGTGGCCCGACCGGTGAAGTCGGCGACCATCGAGGTGACCGGTCTTGACGACTCGGTCACCAAGGAGGAGGTGGTGGCGGCGGTCGCAGCCATTGGGGGCTGCGGCGTCGCAGCGGTGCAAGGCCGGGACATCAGGCCCGGCCGCGGCGGCATGGGCACTATTCGGCTCGAGTGCCCAGTCGCCGTTGCAAAAGCGGTCGTTAGCAGGGGTCGGCTCTGCGTCGGCTTCAGCTCGGGTGCAGTCCGGGCCCTTGAGGAGCAGCCTCTGCGCTGCTTCAGGTGCTGCGGCATCGGCCACACCCGAGCCCTGTGCCCGTCGGCGGTGGACAGGTCGGAGACCTGCTACCGCTGCGGCACAGAGGGCCACAAAGCCGCCTCCTGCGCGGTCGCCAAGCCGCACTGCGCCGTCTGTGCCGCGAGGGGACGCCCGGCAGGCCATGTGATGAGGGGGAGGTTGTGCAATCCTCCCCCTCAGAGGGGTAAAGCGCAGGTGCCAGTCGGGCCTGTTGCTAGCACTGCCGTTCCCGAGGTAGGAACGGCGGTGGCTGCGGAGGAGGGGGGTGCGATGTCCGATTGATGGATACAATCGAACATCGCATCCTCCAGGCGAACACCAACCACTGCCGGGCTGCACAGGATCTCCTGATGCAGACCATGGCTGAGTGGTTGGTGGACTTGGCGGTGGTCGCCGAGCCTTACTCGGTCCCTGGCCATTGGCTGGGCGACCGAGACGGCCTGGTGGCGTTGGTGTCGCGGTCTTCCACAGACTCCCCTCCCCTCTCGCTTTTAGAGAGGGGACCGGGATACGTGGCCGCCGCGTGGGGAGATTTGGCCCTGGTTGGGGTCTATTTCTCCCCTAACCGCCCTCTCTCGGACTTTGAGGATTTCCTGGAGATTCTCACTGCAGCCGTAGGGAGGGCGGCGCCACGCCAGGTCGTGGTGTTAGGCGACCTGAACGCCAAGTCGGTGGCCTGGGGCAACCCAGCCGCCTCCTGCAACGTCCGGGGTCGCGCCGTCGAGTTTTGGGCGGCGTCATGCGGCGTGTCCCTCCTCAACAGGGGGGCGGTCCACACGTGTGTGCGGCAACGGGGAGGGTCGGTGGTGGACGTTTCGTTCGCCACCCCCGTGCTAGCCGCACGCATTGTGAACTGGCGGGTGGAGTTGGTGGAGACCTTGTCGGACCACCGTTATGTGCGGTTCGACATCTCCACCCAGAGCCCCCGTGGGGAGATGGCCCGCTCTGGCTGGTCTCCCTTCCCACGGTGGGCTCTCACTCGCTTGGACCGGGAGGCAGCCAAGGAGGCGGCCTTCCTCCAAGACTGGCTGTCGCCCCCTGTTGGGGCCCCGGACGTTGACGCCGCAGCGGTCCGGCTGAGGGAATCCTTGACCGAGGTGTGCAACTCCAGCATGCCTCGGTCTCGGCGTCCGCCTCCCCGCCGGGCCGTTTATTGGTGGTCGGAGGAGCTGGCAGGCCTCCGGGCCACTTGCGTGGCGGCCAGAAGGGCCTACACGCGGAGCCGCCGGCGCAGCGCCCGTAATCAGGCAGAGGAGGATCGCCTCTACGCCTCTTACCGAGAGGCGAAGGCGGTCCTCAAGTCGGCAATGGGCGCTGCCAAGGACTCGGCGAGGGCCGAGATGCTGGAGGGTCTCGACAGGGATCCGTATGGGAGACCATACAGGGCGGCGCGGAACCAACTGCGGCCCCATGGTCCCCCACTTACGGAGACCCTCGAGCCGGCGTTGCTGGATGGGGTGGTCCGGTCTCTGTTTCCGCGCAGGGCCGACTTCACCCCTCCAGCGATGGACCCTCCGCAGTCGGCGGCTCCGCAGGAGGAAGAGGAGGCACCTCCGGTGACGGAGGAGGAGTTTCGCGCGGGGGTTCTTAGCCTCCGCGCGAAGAAGACGGCTCCTGGGCCGGACGGCGTCCCAGCACGGGTGGTGGCCATAGCTGCCGCTCAAATGGAGGGCAGATTTCGGGAACTCTTCAGCGCGTGCCTTACGGCTGGAAGGTTCCCGAAACTGTGGAAGGAGGGGCAGCTATGCCTCCTCCGAAAGGAGGGACGCCCGGCGGATTCCCCCTCGGCATACCGGCCCATCGTTCTGCTCGATGAGGTCGGTAAATTGTTCGAGGGGATCATCGCCGGCCGGCTCAGGAGCCATCTGCGGGGTGTAGGGCCGGACTTGTCGGACGCCCAGTTCGGTTTCCGACAGGGCCGGTCCACCATCGACGCGCTGGCCCTGTTGAAGGGCCAGGTGAAAGGGGCGGTGGAGGCGGGGGACGGGGTGTTGGCGGTGTCCTTCGACATAGCCAACGCCTTCAACTCCGTTCCCCACTCTACAATATTGGAGGCGCTCCGGTATCACGGAGTGCCCCAATACTTGAGGAGGCTCCTGGCCAGCTACTTGGAGGATCGAGAGGTCCTCCTTGTGGACAAACTGGCCAGGTTGCGGAGATACGGCGCGGAGTCCGGTGTTCCGCAGGGGTCTGTCTTAGGGCCCCCCCTGTGGAACATCGGATTCGATTGGCTGTTGCGGGGAGCTCTTCTCCAGGGCACGAGTGTCATCTGCTATGCGGATGACACTCTCCTCACTGCCCGGGGGAAGAGCTTCGGGGAGGCGGCCTGTCTGGCCTCGGCTGGCGGGTCCTTGGTGGCAGGGAGGATCCGCCGCCTGGGATTGAGGGTGGCGCTGAACAAGACCGAGGCCGTGTTCTTTCACGGGCCTCGGCAGCGCTGCCCTCCAGACGCCCACATTATGGTGGAGGGCGTCAGGGTGGGCGTCCAGGCCCAGATGAAGTATCTGGGCCTGGTGTTGGACAGCAGGTGGCGCTTCGGCCCGCACTTTAGCGGGCTGTCGACGCGCCTGCTGAGGGCTGCGGACGCCCTCTCCTGGCTCCTCCCCAACCTGGGAGGGCCCAACGCACGATGCCGGCGTTTGTATGCCGGCATATTGCGGAGCATGGCCCTGTACGGGGCCCCCATCTGGGCGGACTCCCTCCACAGGAGGGAGAACGCTACTTTGATGCGGAGGCCCCAAAGGGCCATTGCACTGCGGGTGGCGAGGGCCTACCGCTCGGTGGGCTTTTCGGCGGCGTGCGCTCTGGCGGGCACCCCTCCTTGGGAGTTGGAGGCGTGGGTGCTCGCCAGAGTGTACGAGTGGACGGCGCGGCGAAAGGCCCTCGGGGAGCGCCCCGTCGCGGAGGAGCGGGAGGCCGTGCGGCGGGAGGCGAGGGACGCCATCATCGTCCATTGGACGGACGACCTCGCCTCCGCCACCTTTGGCCGCCGAACCCTGGACGCGCTCGGTCCGGTCCTGCGAGACTGGCTCGAGCGCTCCCACGGGTTCCTCTCATTCCGTCTGGTGCAGGTGTTGTCAGGCCACGGCTGTTTCGGCAAGCACCTGCACCGGATCGGGAGGGAGGAAACCCCGGCGTGTCACGACTGCGGCGCGGCGGAGGACACGGCTCGGCACACCCTCGAGGTGTGCCCGGCTTGGTCTGAGCCGCGTCGCAGTCTAACAGCGGAGATCGGACAGGACCTCTCGCTTCCCGGCGTGGTCAACGCCATGCTGGAGAGTGAGGGGTCCTGGGCAGCTGTCGCCTCTTTTTGCGAGGATGTCATCTCGCAAAAGGAGGCGGCGGAGCGCGCGCGGGAGGACGACCCTCTCGCTGCGCCGCTCCGCAGGCGCAGAAGAGGTCGGAGAAGACGCCGTCTTCTCCCTCCTCATGGTGGTGATGGGCGGGCGATAGGCGCGGGGGCGCCTCCGCCCGCATTGCACTCCACACCACCTCCGCCGGTCATTCCCAGCCCTCCCCCTGAACGGGGAGGACTTGAGGGGCCCGCCGCTTTAGGCGGGTTGTCGTCGGAGGAGGACTGGACGCTAAGGCTGCGCCGATCTCCCAGTCCTCTTCCACTCGGACGACGCGGGAATAACGCTGGGTCGTTTTAGTGGGTATACCGGGTCAGCCCGGGGAGTCCCACATACCCCTCCCGTTCCCCCGACGGGAGGGTATGCGTAATGCATTTTTTCCCAGTTTAAAAAAAAAAAAAAAAAAAAAAAAAGGTTAGGTTAGGTTTTTTTTTTTTTTTTTTTTTTTTTTTTTTATTAAATGGCAGGAGGGGAAATCCTCATGGACGCCCCAACCGCCTCACGAATGACACGGTTGGGGCAGTGCCGGACTCTTACCGGCTAAAACCACCTCCTGCCTTTCAAGGTGTCCTTCTGACATAATCAGAGTCCTTTTTTTACATTTTGGGTGAAATACGTCTGCAGGTGTTTTCATCTTACTCTAGTCTTTACTCAATGATTCATCTTCTATTCTCTACTTATCTATTCTTACGCCTATCCTTATAGTCTAAGGTATTCTCTACTCTATATTAACATTTCCTATAATTTGTGCTTATTTCTATTGCCTTAATTTTATAACGCCTTACTTATTAATTTTACATCTATACTTATACTTATGCTAATCTTATATATTCTAAATTAATATATATATATATAGCATAATTTTACTGTACTACTTGTTTCTCTTAATAACTATTTTTGCAACATCCATTATATATTCTATAAATAACTCTCTGGTGTTTTTGTTGGCGATAAATTCTGGAAAGTTTTCCACTACCATTCTACGATCCAACAGGTTTTCTATTTTATAACGTTTTAGGGCGTGAACCGGGCATTCAGTTAGTATGTGTCGCACCGTTTCGGGTGTCCCCGGTTGGCAGATGCACGATGGATTCCCCTTGCAACTGAACCGATTCAGGTACTCTGAGAATCCACCGTGCCCCGTTAGCACTTGGGTTATTATATTGGTCGGGACCAGTTGTCGAACCACTTTGTGGGAATTGATAATTTCGGGGAAAAACAGCTTTGTTACCTCTGCGGTGGTACCTGTTTTGTACCTGCGGTTCCATTCGTCAATCGACACCTTTCGGATCTGTCGCTTGACGAATGAAACCGGGCACAGGTCGTAATCAGGTTTGGTCTTTAGTTTTAAGGCTGCGTCCTTCGCCAGTTCGTCCGCCCTCTCATTTCCCGCTAGACCCGCGTGTGCCTTGACCCAAAACAGAGACACAGTTTTGTTCTGGTTTTCAATGGCTCGCAGGTTCTTGCGGGTTTCAACTGCCAGAGGGTGCGTTGTGCAGGAGTTCGCGATTGTCTCCAGCGCAGATCGAGAGTCGCTGTAAATGCCGTAGCTACCTTCACGCCTCCCCTGGATTACCTCAGTGGCTCTACATACCGCGAGGAGTTCCGCCTGGTAAACCGTACAGAATGGGGCCAGCCTGAGCTTTATAGCCTTAACCTCGGCTGCGCCACTCCATAGGGATAGCGCAGCTCCAACTTTCTCCTCGATCCGGCTCCCATCCGTAAATATCCTAATGTCCTGGTTAGAATGGCTATTGACTTGTTCCTGGTTTACCAGGCTCACGAACCCGATCGCGGCATGCTTCCCTGGGTGAGGCGTACTGGAGAACGACACTCTTCGCTCGACCTCTCTGTCTACCAGCTCCGGCTGGGATACCCCTCTCCTCGCTTCATACAGGGCGGCTGCCTCCTGTAAGCGAAGGTCGAGTGGCAAAATTCCAGCTAGAACCAGCGCTGAGTGGAGAGAGGCCGTACGGTACGCTCCGCACATCTTCTGGGCAAAGCCCCTCTGGACGGCGTTTAAGTGGCGTTGGACCCCCAACTTTTTAGACGCAGAAGACCAGGCGCCTGCAGCATATGTAATTATAGGCTCTACCGTGGCGGTGTAGATCGTGCGGACTATTTCCGGGTTGAGACCCCAGCTCACTTTCGCAGCTCTCGACAACTGTTTGTAGACACCAAGTGCCTTCTTGCATACGTTGGCTGTATGGCTGTTGAAGGTTAACTTGGCGTCCACTGTGAGTCCCAGGATCTTCATGGTTAGGTTAGGTTAGGTTAGGTTAGGTTAGGTTGGGGGACCCCCCACAGAGCTTGCGTCCTCGTCGCGTCCCCTGGAAACGGCCCAGTTTGTCACCGTAACGGAGTGGCAAACTGGGTACGGCTAAAGTGCTCTGTGCATTCGTAGAAATTTTATTTTATCTTGCTTTGCGTCTACGAACCTGCTGTGGCTATGCCAAAACCCCCGCGGGACGCCTCCGGGCGGTTTTTAAAAGGCCCTTCTCAGGGCCAACCCAAAGGCCCTTCTCAGGGCCAACCAAAAGGCCCTTCTCAGGGCCAATCCGACGCTTCAGCGTCTGAAGCTAGCCGCGCGCCGTCTGCGGCTAGCTTCTTCGGAAGGGCGGACATGTCCGATTCGGACGAGTCCGTCGTAAGCGTCTCGGACGTTGGCGACACTAGGTCGCGAAAGCGGGCCTTCCGTAAGGAAGGGTCCGAGGGCTCCTCCAGTTCGACGAGGAAGTCCACGGCAGCGAAGAAGCCGACGACATCTGCAGACACCCACGTCGTGGGTCTCGCAGATGCCCAGCGGCAGTTGGACCTGGCTCGGCGGACGCAGCACCAGCAAGAGCTGGAAGAGCGTGTTGCTGCGAAGGAGCAGCGGGCGCGTGCTGCTCGGGCCAAGTCCGGGTACGGTGCGTCCCGCGTGCTTTACTCGGACTACACCTTGGCCGAGCTGGCGCGCATGGCGGAGGAGGACGAGGAGGAGATCGCGGAGGTCGCTTCCAAGTCCTCAAACCTTAAGGGCACGTTTCAGAAGGCCCTTAAGGTCCGTGCTGCGAGCATGCGCGGCATTATAGAGGAGTTGGTCCAGCGTGAGGCGACCGACGAATCGCGCAAATTGCAGGCGACCGTCGATCGCCTCAAGCTGGAGGTCAGCCAGCTTCATCAGAAGCTGGCTGATGTCATGGCTCGGCCGATTCAGGCCGAACCGAGACCTGCGGCGGAGGCCCCGTCCTCCACCAACCTTGAGGATGTCATCCGCAAGGTGGTTATGGAGGAGAGGGCCTTCACCAGAGCCTGCCTAGCAGGCATAGAGGACCGGCTCCTGCCGGAGAAGCGCCTTCGACCGCCGCTCGCGGCGGACAAGAGGCGAGCCGAGCCGGGGCCGTCCTCGCAAGGGGAGGACGCCCTTCTCCCTTCGACTACTCCGTCCAACCAGCCGGGTTGGACTGAAGTGGTCCGGAAGGGGAAGGGCCGAGGTAAAAAGACGGCGACGGCCGTCCCTGTCGTCCCCGCCACCACACGTACAGGCCAGTCGCAGGCGACTGGTGGGAGAAAGGGAAAGCGGAAGGGCAAAAGGTCGGCAACGCCCGGACCTGCCGTCCCCGTCACCACGCCTCCCAGTCAGTCGCGGGCGGCTGGCAAGGGTAAGAAGAAAGGGAAGCTGGTTCCCCCAAAGTCCGCGGCCGTCGTGGTGACACTCACCGCGGAGGCTGCGGAGCGCGGGGAAACCTACGCTTCCATTTTGGTGCGGGCGCGTGCAAATGCCGATCCCGCCCAATTGGGGATCGACAAGGTTTCTTGCCGGCGGACCGAAACCGGGGCTCGAATATTCGAGTTCCCGGGGGCGGAGGGCAGCGCCAACGCTGACCTCTTTGCAGCCAAGCTGCAAGAGGTCATCGCGGACGCTGCCAAGGTGGCCCGACCGGTGAAGTCGGCGACCATCGAGGTGACCGGTCTTGACGACTCGGTCACCAAGGAGGAGGTGGTGGCGGCGGTCGCAGCCATTGGGGGCTGCGGCGTCGCAGCGGTGCAAGGCCGGGACATCAGGCCCGGCCGCGGCGGCATGGGCACTATTCGGCTCGAGTGCCCTGTCGCCGCTGCCAAAGCCGTCCTTGCAAAAGGACGGCTCGCCGTCGGCTTCAGCTCGGGTGCAGTCCGAGCACTTGGAGAACAGCCTCTGCGCTGCTTCAGGTGCTGTGGCATCGGGCACACCCGGGCCCTGTGCCCGTCAGCGGTGGACAGGTCGGAGACCTGCTACCGCTGCGGCACGGAGGGCCACAAAGCCGCCTCCTGCGCAGTCGCCAAGCTGCACTGCGCCGTCTGTGCCGCAAGGGGACGCCCGGCAGGCCATGTGATGAGGGGGAGGTTGTGCATTCCTCCCCCTCAGAGGGGTAAAGCGCAGGTGCCGGTCGTGCCTGCTGTTACCATCGCCGTTCCTGAGGCAGGAACGGTGGTGGCTGCGGAGGAGGGGGGTGCGATGTCCGATTGATGGATACAATCGAACATCGCATCCTCCAGGCGAACACCAACCACTGCCGGGCTGCACAGGATCTCCTGATGCAGACCATGGCTGAGTGGTTGGTGGACTTGGCGGTGGTCGCCGAGCCTTACTCGGTCCCTGGCCATTGGCTGGGCGACCGGGACGGCCTGGTGGCAATGGTGTCGCGGTCTTCCACAGACTCCCCTCCCCTCTCGCTTTTAGAGAGGGGACCGGGATACGTGGCCGCCGCGTGGGGAGATTTGGCCCTGGTTGGGGTCTATTTCTCCCCAAACCGCCCTCTCTCGGACTTTGAGGATTTCCTGGAAGTCCTCACTGCAGCCGTAGGGAGGGCGGCGCCACGCCAGGTCGTGGTGTTGGGCGACCTGAACGCCAAGTCGGTGGCCTGGGGCAATCCAGCTGCCTCTTGCAACGTCCGGGGACGCGCCGTCGAATTTTGGGCGGCGTCATGCGGTGTGTCCCTTCTCAACAGGGGGGCGGTTCACACGTGTGTGCGGCAACGGGGAGGGTCGGTGGTGGACGTTTCGTTCGCCACCCCCGTGCTGGCCGCACGCATTGTGAACTGGCGGGTGGAGTTGGTGGAGACTTTGTCGGACCACCGTTATGTGCGGTTCGACATCTCCACCCAGAGCCCCCGTGGGGAGATGGCCCGCTCTGACAGGTCTCCTTTCCCACGGTGGGCTCTCACTCGCCTGGACCGGGAGGCAGCCAAGGAGGCGGCCTTCCTCCAAGACTGGCTGTCGCCCCCTGTTGGGGCCCCGGACGTTGACGCCGCAGCGGTCCGGCTGAGGGAATCCTTGACCGAGGTGTGCAACTCCAGCATGCCTCGGTCTCGGCGTCCGCCTCCCCGCCGGGCCGTTTATTGGTGGTCAGAGGAGCTGGCGGGCCTACGAGCCACCTGCGTGGCGGCCAGAAGGGCCTACACGCGGAGCCGCCGGCGCAGCGCCCGTAATCAGGCAGAGGAGGACCGCCTCTACGCCTCTTACCGAGAGGCAAAGGCGGCCCTCAAGTCGGCTATGGGCGCTGCCAAGGACTCGGCGAGGGCCGAGATGCTGGAGGGTCTCGACAGGGATCCGTATGGGAGACCATACAGGGCGGCGCGGAACCAACTGCGGCCCCATGGTCCCCCACTTACGGAGACCCTCGAGCCGGCGTTGCTGGATGGGGTGGTCCGGTCTCTGTTTCCGCGCAGGACCGACTTCACCCCTCCAGCGATGGACCCTCCGCAGTCGGCGGCTCCGCTGGAGGAGGAGGAGGCACCTCCAGTGACGGAGGAGGAGTTTCGCGCGGGGGTGCTTAGCCTCCGCGCGAAGAAGACGGCTCCTGGGCCGGACGGCGTCCCCGCACGGGTGGTGGCCATAGCTGCCTCTCAAATGGAGGACAGGTTTCGGGAACTCTTCAGCGCGTGCTTTACGGCTGGAAGGTTCCCGAAACTGTGGAAGGAGGGGCAGCTATGCCTCCTCCGAAAGGAGGGACGCCCGGCGGATTCCCCCTCGGCATACCGGCCCATCGTTCTGCTCGATGAGGTCGGTAAATTGTTCGAGGGGATCATCGCCGGCCGGCTCAGGAGCCATTTGCAGGGTGTAGGGCCGGACCTGTCGGACGCCCAGTTTGGTTTCCGACAGGGCCGGTCCACCATCGACGCGCTGGCCCTTTTGAAGGGCCAGGTGAAAGGGGCGGTGGAGGCGGGGGACGGAGTGTTGGCGGTGTCGTTTGACATCGCCAACGCCTTCAACTCCGTTCCCCACTCCACCATATTGGAGGCACTCCGGTACCACGGAGTGCCCCAATATTTGAGGAGCCTCCTGGCCAGCTACTTGGAGGATCGAGAGGTCCTCCTTGTGGACAAACTGGCCAGGTTGCGGAGATACGGCGCGGAGTCCGGTGTTCCGCAGGGGTCTGTCTTAGGGCCCCCCCTGTGGAACATCGGATTCGATTGGCTGTTGCGGGGAGCTCTTCTCCAGGGCACGAGTGTCATCTGCTACGCGGATGACACTCTCCTCACTGCCCGGGGGAAGAGCTTCGGGGAGGCGGCCTGTCTGGCCTCGGCTGGCGGGTCCTTGGTGGCAGGGAGGATCCGCCGCCTGGGATTGAGGGTGGCGCTGAACAAGACCGAGGCCGTGTTCTTTCACGGGCCTCGGCAGCGCTGCCCTCCCGACGCCCACATTGTGGTGGAGGGCGTCAGGGTGGACGTCCAGGCCCAGATGAAGTATCTGGGCCTGGTGCTGGACAGCAGGTGGCGCTTCGGCCCGCACTTTAGCGGGCTGTCGACGCGCCTGCTGAAGGCCGCGGACGCCCTGTCGTGGCTCCTCCCGAATTTGGGGGGGCCTAACGCACGATGCCGGCGTTTGTATGCCGGCATATTGCGGAGCATGGCCCTGTACGGGGCCCCCATCTGGGCGGACTCCCTCCACAGGAGGGAGAACGCTACTTTGATGCGGAGGCCCCAAAGGGCCATTGCACTGCGGGTGGCGAGGGCCTACCGCTCGGTGGGCTTTTCGGCGGCGTGCGCTCTGGCGGGCACCCCCCCTTGGGAGTTGGAGGCGTGGGTGCTCGCCAGAGTGTACGAGTGGACGGCGCGGCGAAAGGCCCTCGGGGAGCGCCCCGTCGCGGAGGAGCGGGAGGCCGTGCGGCGGGAGGCGAGGGACGCCATCATCGTCCATTGGACGGACGACCTCGCCTCCGCCACCTTTGGCCGCCGAACCCTGGACGCGCTCGGTCCGGTCCTGCGAGACTGGCTCGGGCGCTCCCACGGGTTCCTCTCATTCCGTCTGGTGCAGGTGTTGTCAGGCCACGGCTGTTTCGGCAAGCACCTGCACCGGATCGGGAGGGAGGAAACCCCGGCGTGTCACGACTGCGGCGCGGCGGAGGATACGGCACAGCACACCCTCGAGGTGTGCCCGGCTTGGTCTGAGCCGCGCCGCAGTCTAACAGCGGAGATCGGACAGGACCTCTCACTTCCCGGCGTGGTGAATGCCATGCTGGAGAGTGAGGGGTCCTGGGCAGCTGTCGCCTCTTTTTGCGAGGATGTCATCTCGCAAAAGGAGGCGGCGGAGCGCGCGCGGGAGGACGACCCTCTCGCTGCGCCGCTCCGTAGGCGTAGAAGAGGTCGGAGAAGACGCCGTCTTCTCCCTCCTCATGGTGGTGATGGGCGGGCGATAGGCGCGGGGGCGCCTCCGCCCGCATTGCACTCCACACCACCTCCGCCGGTCATTCCCAGCCCTCCCCCTGAACGGGGAGGACTTGAGGGGCCCGCCGCTTTAGGCGGGTTGTCGTCGGAGGAGGACTGGACGCTAAGGCTGCGCCGATCTCCCAGTCCTCTTCCACTCGGACGACGCGGGAATAACACTGGGTCGTTTTAGTGGGTATACCGGGTCAGCCCGGGGAGTCCCACATACCCCTCCCGTTCCCCCGACGGGAGGGTATGCGTAATGCATTTTTTCCCAGTTTAAAAAAAAAAAAAAAAAAAAAAAAAAAAAAGGTTAGGTTAGGTTGGGGGAGGGGGACCCCCCACAGAGCTTGCGTCCTCGTCGCGTCCCCTGGAAACGGCCCAGTTTGTCACCGTAACGGAGTGGCAGACTGGGTACGGCCAAAGAGCTCTGTACCTTCGTAGCTACTTATTTTATTGCCTGTGTTCTACGATCCTGCTGTGGCTATGCCGAAACCCCCGCGGGACGCCTCCGGGCGGTTTTTAAAAGGCCCTTCTCAGGGCCAACCCAAAGGCCCTTCTCAGGGCCAACCCAAAGGCCCTTCTCAGGGCCACTCCGACGCGTCAGCGTCCGAAGCTAGCCGCGCGCCGTCTGCGGCTAGCTTCTTCGGAAGGGACATGACAGATTCCGACGACGAGTCTGTCATCAGCGTCTCGGACGCGGGCGACTCCCGGTCGCGGAAGCGGGCCTTCCTCAAGGAGGGGTCCGAGGGCTCCTCGGGCTCAGCCAGGAGGTCGAAGGCCAAGAGGCCGACGACAGCCGCGGACACCCACCTGGTCGGTCTCGCGGACGCCCAGCGGCAGCTGGACTTGGCTCGGCGGACGCAGCAGCAGCAGGACCTGGAGGAGAGGGTCGCTGCAAAGGAGCAGCGGGCGCGTGCTGCTCGGGCCAAGTCCGGTTACGGCGCGTCCCGCGTGCTATACGCGGACCAGTCCTTGGCCGAACTGGCGCGCATGGCGGAAGAGGACGAGGAGGAGATCGCGGAGGTCGCCTCCAAGTCCTCTAATCTTAAGGGCACTTTTCAAAAGGCCCTTAAGTGCCGTGCCGCAAGCATGCGCGCCATTATCGAGGAGTTGGTCCAGCGTGAGGCGACCGACGAATCGCGCAAATTGCAGGCGACCGTCGATCGCCTCAAGCTTGAGGTCAGCCAGCTTCATCAGAAGCTGGCTGATGTCATGGCTCGGCCAAGTCAGGCCGAACCAAGACCTGCGGCGGAGGCCCCTACCCCCACCAACCTTGAGGATATCATCCGCAAGGTGGTAATGGAGGAGAGGGCCTTCACTAGAGCCTGCTTGGCAGGCATTGAGGACCGGCTCTTGCCGGAGAAGCGCCTCCGACCACCGCTTGCGGCGGACAAGAGGCGGGCCGAGCCGGGGCCGTCCTCGCAAGAGGATGACGCCCTTCTCCCTTCCACCACTCCGTCCAACCAGCAGGGTTGGACCGAAGTGGCCCGGAAGGGGAAGGGCAGGGGGAAAAAGACGGCAACAGCCGTCCCTGCCGTCCCTGCCACCACGACTCCCAGCCGGTCGCGGGCGACTGAGAAGGGAAAGGGGAAGGGGAAGGGCAAAAGGCCGGCAACGCCCGGACCTGCCGTCCCCGTCACCACGCCTCCCAGTCAGTCGCGGGCGGCTGGCGGGAGCAAGAAGAAGGGAAAGAGGAAATTGGTTCCCCCGAGGTCCGCAGCCGTCGTGGTGACGCTCACCGCGGAGGCTGCGGAACGCGGGGAAACCTACGCCTCCATTTTGGTGCGGGCGCGTGCCAATGCCGATCCCGCCCAACTGGGGATCGGCAAGCTTTCTTGCAGGCGGACCGAAACCGGGGCTCGAATATTCGAGTTCCCGGGGGCGGAGGGCAGCGCCAACGCTGACCTCTTTGCAGCCAAGCTGCAAGAGGTCATCGCGGACGCTGCCAAGGTGGCCCGACCGGTGAAGTCGGCAACCATAGAGGTGACCGGTCTTGACGACTCGGTCACCAAGGAGGAGGTGGTGGCGGCGGTCGCAGCCATTGGGGGCTGCGGCGTCGCAGCGGTGCAAGGCCGGGACATCAGGCCCGGCCGCGGCGGCATGGGCACTATTCGGCTCGAGTGCCCTGTCGCCGCTGCCAAAGCCGTCCTTTCAAAAGGACGCCTCCTTGTCGGCTTTAGCTCGGGTGCAGTCCGGGCCCTAGAGGAGCAGCCTCTGCGCTGCTTCCGGTGCTGCGGCATCGGGCACACCCGAGCCCTGTGCCCGTCAGCGGTGGACAGGTCAGAGACCTGCTACCGCTGCGGCAAGGAGGGCCACAAAGCCGCCTCCTGCACGGTCGCCAAGCCGCACTGTGTAGTGTGTGCTGCCAGTGGTCGCCCAGCAGGCCACGTAATGAGGGGGAGGTTATGCAACCCCCCCCTTAAGAAGGGCAAAGCGCAGGTGCCGGTCGGGCCTGCTGCTAGCATCGCCGTTCCCGAGGCTGGAACGGCGGTGGCTGCGGAGGAGGGGGGTGCGATGTCCGATTGATGGATACAATCGAACATCGCATCCTCCAGGCGAACACCAACCACTGCCGGGCTGCACAGGATCTCCTGATGCAGACCATGGCTGAGTGGTTGGTGGACTTGGCGGTGGTCGCCGAGCCCTACTCGGTCCCTGGCCATTGGCTGGGCGACCGAGACGGCCTGGTGGCGTTGGTGTCGCGGTCTTCCACGGACTCCCCTCCCCTCTCGCTTTTAGAGAGGGGACCGGGATACGTGGCCGCCGCGTGGGGAGATTTGGCCCTGGTTGGGGTCTATTTCTCCCCAAACCGCCCTCTCTCGGACTTTGAGGATTTCTTGGAGATCCTCACTGCAGCCGTAGGGAGGGCGGCGCCACGCCAGGTCGTGGTGTTGGGCGACCTGAACGCCAAGTCGGTGGCCTGGGGCAATCCAGCTGCCTCATGCAACGTCCGGGGACGCGCCGTCGAATTTTGGGCGGCGTCATGCGGTGTGTCCCTCCTCAACAGGGGGGCGGTCCACACGTGTGTGCGGCAACGGGGAGGGTCGGTGGTGGACGTTTCGTTCGCCACCCCCGTGCTAGCCGCACGCATTGTGAAATGGCGGGTGGAGTTGGTGGAGACCTTGTCGGACCACCGTTATGTGCGGTTCGACATCTCCACCCAGAGCCCCCGTGGGGAGATGGCCCGCTCTGGCAGGTCTCCTTTCCCACGGTGGGCTCTCACTCGCCTGGACCGGGAGGCAGCCAAGGAGGCGGCCTTCCTCCAAGACTGGCTGTCGCCCCCTGTTGGGGCCCCGGACGTTGACGCCGCAGCGGTCCGGCTGAGGGAATCCTTGACCGAGGTGTGCAACTCCAGCATGCCTCGGTCTCGGCGTCCGCCTCCCCGCCGGGCCGTGTATTGGTGGTCGGAGGAGCTGGCAGGCCTCCGGGCCACTTGCGTGGCGGCCAGAAGGGCCTACACGCGGAGCCGCCGGCGCAGCGCCCGTAATCAGGCAGAGGAGGACCGCCTCTACGCCTCTTACCGAGAGGCAAAGGCGGTCCTCAAGTCGGCTATGGGCGCTGCCAAGGACTCGGCGAGGGCCGAGATGCTGGAGGGTCTCGACAGGGATCCGTATGGGAGACCATACAGGGCGGCGCGGAACCAACTGCGGCCCCATGGTCCCCCACTTACGGAGACCCTCGAGCCGGCGTTGCTGGATGGGGTGGTCCGGTCTCTGTTTCCGCGCAGGACCGACTTCACCCCTCCAGCGATGGACCCTCCGCAGTCGGCGGCTCCGCAGGAGGAAGAGGAGGCACCTCCGGTGACGGAGGAGGAGTTTCGCGCGGGGGTGCTTAGCCTCCGCGCGAAGAAGACGGCTCCTGGGCCGGACGGCGTCCCCGCACGGGTGGTGGCCATAGCTGCCGCTCAAATGCAGGACAGGTTTCGGGAACTCTTCAGCGCGTGCTTTGCGGCTGGAAGGTTCCCGAAACTGTGGAAGGAGGGGCAGCTATGCCTCCTCCGAAAGGAGGGACGCCCGGCGGATTCACCCTCGGCATACCGGCCCATCGTTCTGCTCGATGAGGTCGGTAAATTGTTCGAGGGGATCATCGCCAGCCGGCTCAGGAGCCATTTGCAGGGTGTAGGGCCGGACCTGTCGGACGCCCAGTTCGGTTTCCGACGGGGCCGGTCCACCATCGACGCGCTGGCCCTTCTTAAGGGCCAGGTGAAAGAGGCGGTCGAGGCAGGGGACGGAGTGTTGGCGGTGTCATTCGACATAGCCAACGCCTTCAACTCCGTTCCCCACTCCACCATATTGGAGGCACTCCGGTATCACGGAGTGCCCCAATACTTGAGGAGCCTCCTGGCCAGCTACTTGGAGGATCGAGAGGTCCTCCTTGTGGACAAACTGGCCAGGATGCGGAGGTACAGCGCGGAGTCCGGTGTTCCGCAGGGGTCAGTCTTAGGACCCCCCCTGTGGAACATCGGCTTTGACTGGCTGTTGCGGGGAGCTCTTCTCCGGGGCACGAGTATCATCTGCTACGCGGATGACACTCTCCTTACTGCCCGGGGGAAGAGCTTCGGGGAGGCGGCCTGTCTGGCCTCGGCTGGCGGGTCCTTGGTGGCAGGGAGGATCCGCCGCCTGGGATTGAGGGTGGCGCTGAACAAGACCGAGGCCGTGTTCTTTCACGGGCCTCGGCAGCGCTGCCCTCCAGACGCCCACATTATGGTGGAGGGCGTCAGGGTGGGCGTCCAGGCCCAGATGAAGTATCTGGGCCTGGTGTTGGACAGCAGGTGGCGCTTCGGCCCGCACTTTAGCGGGCTGTCGACGCGCCTGCTGAGGGCTGCGGACGCCCTCTCCTGGCTCCTCCCCAACCTTGGAGGGCCCAACGCACGATGCCGGCGCCTATATGCCGGCATCCTGCGAAGCATGGCCCTGTATGGGGCCCCCATCTGGGCGGACTCCCTCCACAGGGAGAACGCAACCGCCATGCGCAGGCCACAAAGGGCCATTGCACTGCGGGTGGCGAGGGCCTACCGCTCGGTGGGCTTTTCGGCGGCGTGCGCTCTGGCGGGCACCCCTCCTTGGGAGCTGGAGGCGTGGGTGCTCGCCAGAGTGTACGAGTGGACGGCGCGGCGAAGGGCCCTCGGGGAGCGCCCCGTCGCGGAGGAGCGGGAGGCCGTGCGGCGGGAGGCGAGGGACGCCATCATCGTCCATTGGACGGACGACCTCGCCTCCGCCACCTTTGGCCGCCGAACCCTGGACGCGCTCGGTCCGGTCCTGCGAGACTGGCTCGAGCGCTCCCATGGTTTCCTCTCATTCCGTCTGGTGCAGGTGTTGTCAGGCCACGGCTGTTTCGGCAAGCACCTGCACCGGATCGGGAGGGAGGAGACCCCGGCGTGCCACGACTGCGGCGCGGCGGAGGACACGGCTCAGCACACCCTCGAGGTGTGCCCGGCTTGGTCTGAGCCGCGCCGCAGTCTAACAGCGGAGATCGGACGGGACCTCTCGCTTCCCGGCGTGGTCAACGCCATGCTGGAGAGTGAGGGGTCCTGGGCAGCTGTCGCCTCTTTTTGCGAGGATGTCATCTCGCAAAAGGAGGCGGCGGAGCGCGCGCGGGAGGAAGACCCTCTCGCTGCGCCGCTCCGCAGGCGCAGAAGAGGTCGGAGAAGACGCCGTCTTCTCCCTCCTCATGGTGGTGATGGGCGGGCGATAGGCGCGGGGGCGCCTCCGCCCGCATTGCACTCCACACCACCTCCGCCGGTAATTCCCAGCCCTCCCCCTGAACGGGGAGGACTTGAGGGGCCCGCCGCTTTAGGCGGGTTGTCGTCGGAGGAGGACTGGACGCTAAGGCTGCGCCGATCTCCCAGTCCTCTTCCACTCGGACGACGCGGGAATAACACTGGGTCGTTTTAGTGGGTATACCGGGTCAGCCCGGGGAGTCCCACATACCCCTCCCGTTCCCCCGACGGGAGGGTATGCGTAATGCATTTTTTCCCAGTTTAAAAAAAAAAAAAAAAAAAAAAAAAAAAAAAAAAAAAAGGTTAGGTTGGGGGACCCCCCACAGAGTTTGCGTCCACGTCGCGTCCCCTGGAAACGGCCCAGTTTGTCACCGTAACGGAGTGGCATACTGGGTACGGCCAAAGTTCTCTGTGATCTCGCAGTTACTGTTTTCTTTTATCGTGCCTTGTATACTGCGAATTTGCCGAAGGCGTCATGCCTATGCCCTCGCGGGACGCCTATGGGCGGTTTTTAAAAGGCCCTTCTCAGGGCCAACCCAAAGGCCCTTCTCAGGGCCAACCCAAAGGCCCTTCTCAGGGCCAACCAAAAGGCCCTTCTCAGGGCCACTCTGACGCTTCAGCGTCTGAAGCTAGCCGCGCGCCGTCTGCGGCTAGCTTCGTTGGAAGGGTGGATCCGTCAGATTCCGACGACGAGTCCCTAATTAGCGTCTCGGACGCAGGCGACTCAAGGTCGCGAAAGCGGGCCTTCCTTAAGGAAGGGTCCGAGGGCTCCTCGAGCTCAGCAAGGAGGACGAAAGCCAAAAGGCCGACGAAAGCCGCAGACACACACGTAGTGGGTCTCGCGGACGCTCAGCGGCATCTGGACTTGGCTCGGCGGGCGCAGCAGCAGCAGGACCTGGAGGAGCAGGTTGCTTCAAAGGAGCAGCGGGCGCGTGCTGCTCGGGCCAAGTCCGGGTACGGTGCGTCCCGCGTGCATTACTCGGACTACTCGTTGGCCGAGCTGGCGCGCATGGCGGAAGAGGACGAGGAGGAGATCGCGGAGGTCGCCTCCAAGTCCTCAAACCTTAAGGGCACGTTTCAGAAGGCCCTTAAGGTCCGTGCTGCGAGCATGCGCGGCATCGTTGCGGAGCTCGTGGAGCGCAAGGCGAGCGACGAGACTCGCCAATTGCAGGCGAAAGTAGATCGCCTGCAATCAGAGGTCAGCCAGCTTCATCAGAAGCTGGCTGATGTCACGGCTCGTCCCATTCAGGCCGAACCAAGACCTGCGGCGGAGGCCCCCACCCCCACCAACCTTGAGGATATCATCCGCAAGGTGGTTATGGAGGAGAGGGCCTTCACTAGAGCCTGCTTGGCGGGCATTGAGGACCGGCTCTTGCCGGAGAAGCGCCTCCGACCACCGCTTGCGGCGGACAAGAGGCGGGCCAAGCCGGGGCCGTCCTCGCAAGAGGATGACGCCCTTCTCCCTTCCACCACTCCGTCCAACCAGCAGGGTTGGACCGAAGTGGCCCGGAAGGGGAAGGGCAAGGGGAAAAAGACGGCAACAGCCGTCCCTGCCGTCCCTGCCACCACGACTCCCAGCCGGTCGCGGGCGACTGAGAAGGGAAAGGGGAAGGGGAAGGGCAAAAGGCCGGCAACGCCCGGACCTGCCGTCCCCGTCACCACGCCTCCCAGTCATTCGCGGGCGGCTGGCAGGGGCAAGAAGGGAAAGGGGAAACTTGTTCCCCCAAAGTCCGCGGCCGTCGTGGTGACACTCACCGCGGAGGCCGCGGAGCGAGGCGAGACGTACGCGTCAATTTTGGTGCGGGCGCGTGCAAATGCCGATCCCACCCAATTGGGGATCGACAAGGTTTCTTGCCGGCGGACCGAAACCGGGGCTCGTATTTTCGAGTTCCCGGGGGCGGAGGGCAGCGCCAACGCTGACCTCTTTGCAGCCAAGCTGCAGGAGGTCATCGCGGACGCTGCCAAGGTGGCCCGACCCATAAAGACAGCGACCATCGAGGTGACCGATTTGGACGATTCGGTCACCAAGGAGGAGGTGGTGGCGGCGATCGCAGCCATTGGGGGCTGCGGCGTCGCAGCGGTGCAAGGCCGGGACATCAGGCCCGGCCGCGGCGGCATGGGCACTATTCGGCTCGAGTGCCCAGTCGCCGTTGCAAAAGCGGTCGTTAGCAGGGGTCGGCTCTGCGTCGGCTTCAGCTCGGGTGCAGTCCGGGCCCTTGAGGAGCAGCCTCTGCGCTGCTTCAGGTGCTGCGGCATCGGCCACACCCGAGCCCTGTGCCCGTCGGCGGTGGACAGGTCGGAGACCTGCTACCGCTGCGGCACAGAGGGCCACAAAGCCGCCTCCTGCGCGGTCGCCAAGCCGCACTGCGCCGTCTGTGCCGCGAGGGGACGCCCGGCAGGCCATGTGATGAGGGGGAGGTTGTGCAATCCTCCCCCTCAGAGGGGTAAAGCGCAGGTGCCGGTCGGGCCTGTTGCTAGCACTGCCGTTCCCGAGGTAGGAACGGCGGTGGCTGCGGAGGAGGGGGGTGCGATGTCCGATTGATGGATACAATCGAACATCGCATCCTCCAGGCGAACACCAACCACTGCCGGGCTGCACAGGATCTCCTGATGCAGACCATGGCTGAGTGGTTGGTGGACTTGGCGGTGGTCGCCGAGCCCTACTCGGTCCCTGGCCATTGGCTGGGCGACCGAGACGGCCTGGTGGCGTTGGTGTCGCGGTCTTCCACAGACTCCCCTCCCCTCTCGCTTTTAGAGAGGGGACCGGGATACGTGGCCGCCGCGTGGGGAGATTTGGCCCTGGTTGGGGTCTATTTCTCCCCTAACCGCCCTCTCTCGGACTTTGAGGATTTCCTGGAGATTCTCACTGCAGCCGTAGGGAGGGCGGCGCCACGCCAGGTCGTGGTGTTAGGCGACCTGAACGCCAAGTCGGTGGCCTGGGGCAACCCAGCCGCCTCCTGCAACGTCCGGGGTCGCGCCGTCGAGTTTTGGGCGGCGTCATGCGGCGTGTCCCTCCTCAACAGGGGGGCGGTCCACACGTGTGTGCGGCAACGGGGAGGGTCGGTGGTGGACGTTTCGTTCGCCACCCCCGTGCTAGCCGCACACATTGTGAACTGGCGGGTGGAGTTGGTGGAGACCTTGTCGGACCACCGTTATGTGCGGTTCGACATCTCCACCCAGAGCCCCCGTGGGGAGATGGCCCGCTCTGGCAGGTCTCCCTTCCCACGGTGGGCTCTCACTCGCTTGGACCGGGAGGCAGCCAAGGAGGCGGCCTTCCTCCAAGACTGGCTGTCGCCCCCTGTTGGGGCCCCGGACGTTGACGCCGCAGCGGTCCGGCTGAGGGAATCCTTGACCGAGGTGTGCAACTCCAGCATGCCTCGGTCTCGGCGTCCGCCTCCCCGCCGGGCCGTGTATTGGTGGTCGGAGGAGCTGGCAGGCCTCCGGGCCACTTGCGTGGCGGCCAGAAGGGCCTACACGCGGAGCCGCCGGCGCAGCGCCCGTAATCAGGCAGAGGAGGACCGCCTCTACGCCTCTTACCGAGAGGCAAAGGCGGTCCTCAAGTCGGCTATGGGCGCTGCCAAGGACTCGGCGAGGGCCGAGATGCTGGAGGGTCTCGACAGGGATCCGTATGGGAGACCATACAGGGCGGCGCGGAACCAACTGCGGCCCCGTGGTCCCCCATTGACGGAGACCCTCGAGCCGGCGTTGCTGGATGGGGTGGTCCGGTCTCTGTTTCCGCGCAGGACCGACTTCGCCCCACCAGCAATGGACCCTCCACAGTCGGCGGCTCCGGAGGTGGAGGAGGAGGCACCTCCGGTGACGGAGGAGGAGTTTCGCGCGGGGGTGCTTAGCCTCCGCGCGAAGAAGACGGCTCCTGGGCCGGACGGCGTCCCCGCACGGGTGGTGGCCATAGCTGCCGCTCAGATGGAGGACAGGTTTCGGGAACTCTTCAGCGCATGCCTTACGGCTGGAAGGTTCCCGAAACTGTGGAAGGAGGGGCAGCTATGCCTCCTCCGAAAGGAGGGACGCCCGGCGGATTCCCCCTCGGCATACCGGCCCATCGTTCTGCTCGATGAGGTCGGTAAATTGTTCGAGGGGATCATCGCCGGCCGGCTCAGGAGCCATCTGCAGGGTGTAGGGCCGGACCTGTCGGACGCCCAGTTCGGTTTCCGACAGGGCCGGTCCACCATCGACGCGCTGGCCCTTTTGAAGGGCCAGGTGAAAGAGGCGGTCGAGGCGGGGGACGGAGTGTTGGCGGTGTCGTTTGACATCGCCAACGCCTTCAACTCCGTTCCCCACTCCACCATATTGGAGGCACTCCGGTACCACGGAGTGCCCCAATATTTGAGGAGCCTCCTGGCCAGCTACTTGGAGGATCGAGAGGTCCTCCTTGTGGACAAACTGGCCAGGATGCGGAGATACAGCGCGGAGTCCGGTGTTCCGCAGGGGTCAGTCTTAGGACCCCCCCTGTGGAACATCGGCTTTGACTGGCTGTTGCGGGGAGCTCTTCTCCAGGGCACGAGTGTCATCTGCTACGCGGATGACACTCTCCTCACTGCCCGGGGGAAGAGCTTCGGGGAGGCGGCCTGTCTGGCCTCGGCTGGCGGGTCCTTGGTGGCAGGGAGGATCCGCCGCCTGGGATTGAGGGTGGCGCTGAACAAGACCGAGGCCGTGTTCTTTCACGGGCCTCGGCAGCGCTGCCCTCCAGACGCCCACATTGTGGTGGAGGGCGTCAGGGTGGGCGTCCAGGCCCAGATGAAGTATCTGGGCCTGGTGTTGGACAGCAGGTGGCGCTTCGGCCCGCACTTTAGCGGGCTGTCGACGCGCCTGCTGAAGGCCGCGGACGCCCTGTCGTGGCTCCTGCCGAATTTGGGGGGGCCTAACGCACGATGCCGGCGTTTGTATGCCGGCATATTGCGGAGCATGGCCCTGTACGGGGCCCCCATCTGGGCGGACTCCCTCCACAGGAGGGAGAACGCTACTTTGATGCGGAGGCCCCAAAGGGCCATTGCACTGCGGGTGGCGAGGGCCTACCGCTCGGTGGGCTTTTCGGCGGCGTGCGCTCTGGCGGGCACCCCTCCTTGGGAGTTGGAGGCGTGGGTGCTCGCCAGAGTGTACGAGTGGACGGCGCGGCGAAAGGCCCTCGGGGAGCGCCCCGTCGCGGAGGAGCGGGAGGCCGTGCGGCGGGAGGCGAGGGACGCCATCATCGTCCATTGGACGGACGACCTCGCCTCCGCCACCTTTGGCCGCCGAACCCTGGACGCGCTCGGTCCGGTCCTGCGAGACTGGCTCGAGCGCTCCCACGGGTTCCTCTCATTCCGTCTGGTGCAGGTGTTGTCAGGCCACGGCTGTTTCGGCAAGCACCTGCACCGGATCGGGAGGGAGGAAACCCCGGCGTGTCACGACTGCGGCGCGGTGGAGGACACGGCTCAGCACACCCTCGAGGTGTGCCCGGCTTGGTCTGAGCCGCGCCGCAGTCTAACAGCGGAGATCGGACAGGACCTCTCGCTTCCCGGCGTGGTGAATGCCATGCTGGAGAGTGAGGGGTCCTGGGCAGCTGTCGCCTCTTTTTGCGAGGATGTCATCTCGCAAAAGGAGGCGGCGGAGCGTGCGCGGGAGGACGACCCTCTCGCTGCGCCGCTCCGCAGGCGCAGAAGAGGTCGGAGAAGACGCCGTCTTCTCCCTCCTCATGGTGGTGATGGGCGGGCGATAGGCGCGGGGGCGCCTCCGCCCGCATTGCACTCCACACCACCTCCGCCGGTAATTCCCAGCCCTCCCCCTGAACGGGGAGGACTTGAGGGGCCCGCCGCTTTAGGCGGGTTGTCGTCGGAGGAGGACTGGACGCTAAGGCTGCGCCGATCTCCCAGTCCTCTTCCACTCGGACGACGCGGGAATAACACTGGGTCGTTTTAGTGGGTATACCGGGTCAGCCCGGGGAGTCCCACATACCCCTCCCGATCCCCCGACGGGAGGGTATGCGTAATGCATTTTTTCCCAGTTTAAAAAAAAAAAAAAAAAAAAAAAAAAGGTTAGGTTAGGTTAGGTTGCCTCTTGCAACGTCCGGGGACGCGCCGTCGAATTTTGGGCGGCGTCATGCGGTGTGTCCCTCCTCAACAGGGGGGCGGTCCACACGTGTGTGCGGCAACGGGGAGGGTCGGTTGTGGACGTTTCGTTCGCCACCCCCGTGCTGGCCGCACGCATTGTGAACTGGCGGGTGGAGTTGGTGGAGACCTTGTCGGACCACCGTTATGTGCGGTTCGACATCTCCACCCAGAGCCCCCGTGGGGAGATGGCCCGCTCTGGCAGGTCTCCTTTCCCACGGTGGGCTCTCACTCGCCTGGACCGGGAGGCAGCCAAGGAGGCGGCCTTCCTCCAAGACTGGCTGTCGCCCCCTGCTGGGGCCCCGGACGTTGACGCCGCAGCGGTCCGGCTGAGGGAATCCTTGACCGAGGTGTGCAACTCCAGCATGCCTCGGTCTCGGCGTCCGCCTCCCCGCCGGGCCGTTTATTGGTGGTCAGAGGAGCTGGCGGGCCTACGAGCCACCTGCGTGGCGGCCAGAAGGGCCTACACGCGGAGCCGCCGGCGCAGCGCCCGTAATCAGGCAGAGGAGGACCGCCTCTACGCCTCTTACCGAGAGGCAAAGGCGGTCCTCAAGTCGGCTATGGGCGCTGCCAAGGACTCGGCGAGGGCCGAGATGCTGGAGGGTCTCGACAGGGATCCGTATGGGAGACCATACAGGGCGGCGCGGAACCAACTGCGGCCCCATGGTCCCCCACTTACGGAGACCCTCGAGCCGGCGTTGCTGGATGGGGTGGTCCGGTCTCTGTTTCCGCGCAGGACCGACTTCACCCCTCCAGCGATGGACCCTCCACAGTCGGCGGCTCCGCAGGAGGAGGAGGAGGCACCTCCAGTGACGGAGGAGGAGTTTCGCGCGGGGGTTCTTAGCCTCCGTGCGAAGAAGACGGCTCCTGGGCCGGACGGCGTCCCCGCACGGGTGGTGGCCATAGCTGCCGCTCAAATGGAGGACAGGTTTCGGGAACTCTTCAGCGCGTGCTTTACGGCTGGAAGGTTCCCGAAACTGTGGAAGGAGGGGCAGCTATGCCTCCTCCGAAAGGAGGGACGCCCGGCGGATTCCCCCTCGGCATACCGGCCCATCGTTCTGCTCGATGAGGTCGGTAAATTGTTCGAGGGGATCATCGCCGGCCGGCTCAGGAGCCATTTGCAGGGTGTAGGGCCGGACCTGTCGGACGCCCAGTTCGGTTTCCGACAGGGCCGGTCCACCATCGACGCGCTGGCCCTTCTAAAGGGCCAGGTGAAAGAGGCGGTCGAGGCGGGGGACGGAGTGTTGGCGGTATCGTTTGACATCGCCAACGCCTTCAACTCCGTTCCCCACTCCACCATATTGGAGGCACTCCGGTACCACGGAGTGCCCCAATATTTGAGGAGCCTCCTGGCCAGCTACTTGGAGGATCGAGAGGTCCTCCTTGTGGACAAACTGGCCAGGATGCGGCGATACAGTGCGGAGTCCGGTGTTCCGCAGGGGTCAGTCTTAGGGCCCCCCCTGTGGAACATCGGCTTCGACTGGCTGTTGCGGGGAGCTCTTCTCCAGGGCACGAGTGTCATCTGCTACGCGGATGACACTCTCCTCACTGCCCGGGGGAAGAGCTTCGGGGAGGCGGCCTGTCTGGCCTCGGCTGGCGGGTCCTTGGTGGCAGGGAGGATCCGCCGCCTGGGATTGAGGGTGGCGCTGAACAAGACCGAGGCCGTGTTCTTTCACGGGCCTCGGCAGCGCTGCCCTCCAGACGCCCACATTCTGGTGGAGGGCGTCAGGGTGGGCGTCCAGGCCCAGATGAAGTATCTGGGCCTGGTGTTGGACAGCAGGTGGCGCTTCGGCCCGCACTTTAGCGGGCTGTCGACGCGCCTGCTGAGGGCTGCGGACGCCCTCTCCTGGCTCCTCCCCAACCTGGGAGGGCCCAACGCACGATGCCGGCGCCTATATGCCGGCATCCTGCGGAGCATGGCCCTGTACGGGGCCCCCATTTGGGCAGACTCCCTGCAGAGGAGGGAGAATGCGACAGTAATGCGCAGGCCCCAAAGGGCCATTGCACTGCGGGTGGCGAGGGCCTATCGCTCGGTGGGCTTTTCGGCGGCGTGCGCTCTGGCGGGCACCCCTCCTTGGGAGTTGGAGGCGTGGGTGCTCGCTAGAGTGTACGAGTGGACGGCGCGACGAAAGGCCCTCGGGGAGCGCCCCGTCGCGGAGGAGCGGGAGGCCGTGCGGCGGGAGGCGAGGGACGCCATCATCGTCCATTGGACGGACGACCTCGCCTCCGCCACCTTTGGCCGCCGAACCCTGGACGCGCTCGGGCCGGTCCTGCGAGACTGGCTCGAGCGCTCCCACGGGTTCCTCTCATTCCGTCTGGTGCAGGTGTTGTCAGGCCACGGCTGTTTCGGCAAGCACCTGCACCGGATCGGGAGGGAGGAAACCCCGGCGTGCCACGACTGCGGCGCGGCGGAGGACACGGCTCAGCACACCCTCGAGGTCTGCCCGGCTTGGTCTGAGCCGCGCCGCAGTCTAACAGCGGAGATCGGACAGGACCTCTCACTTCCCGGCGTGGTCAACGCCATGCTGGAGAGTGAGGGGTCCTGGGCAGCTGTCGCCTCTTTTTGCGAGGATGTCATCTCGCAAAAGGAGGCGGCGGAGCGCGCGCGGGAGGACGACCCTCTCGCTGCGCCGCTCCGCAGGCGCAGAAGAGGTCGGAGAAGACGCCGTCTTCTCCCTCCTCATGGTGGTGATGGGCGGGCGATAGGCGCGGGGGCGCCTCCGCCCGCATTGCACTCCACACCACCTCCGCCGGTCATTCCCAGCCCTCCCCCTGAACGGGGAGGACTTGAGGGGCCCGCCGCTTTAGGCGGGTTGTCGTCGGAGGAGGACTGGACGCTAAGGCTGCGCCGATCTCCCAGTCCTCTTCCACTCGGACGACGCGGGAATAACACTGGGTCGTTTTAGTGGGTATACCGGGTCAGCCCGGGGAGTCCCACATACCCCTCCCGTTCCCCCGACGGGAGGGTATGCGTAATGCATTTTTTCCCAGTTTATAAAAAAAAAAAAAAAAAAAAAAGGTTAGGTTAGGTTGGGGGACCCCCCACAGAGCTTGCGTCCTCGTCGCGTCCCCTGGAAACGGCCCAGTTTGTCACCGTAACGGAGTGGCAAACTGGGTACGGCTAAAGTGCTCTGTGCTTTCGTAGAAATTTTATCTTGCGTTGCGTCTACGAACCTGCTGTGGCTATGCCAAAACCCCCGCGGGACGCCTCCGGGCGGTTTTTAAAAGGCCCTTCTCAGGGCCAACCCAAAGGCCCTTCTCAGGGCCAACCCAAAGGCCCTTCTCAGGGCCAACCAAAAGGCCCTTCTCAGGGCCAATCTGACGCTTCAGCGTCTGAAGCTAGCCGCGCGCCGTCTGCGGCTAGCTTCTTCGGAAGGGCGGACCTGTCCGATTCGGACGAGTCCGTCTTAAGCGTCTCGGACGCAGGCGACCTTAGGTCGCGAAAGCGGGCCTTCCGCAAGGAAGGGTCCGAGGGCTCCTCGAGTTCGGCGAGGAAGCCCAGGGCCAAGAAGCCGACGACATCTGCGGACACCCACGTCGTGGGTCTCGTAGATGCCCAGCGGCAGTTGGACCTGACTCGGCGGGCGCAGCACCAGCAGGAACTCGAGGAGCGGGTTGCTGCGAAGGAGCAGCGGGCGCGTGCTGCTCGGGCCAGGTCCGGGTACGGAGCGTCCCGCGTTCTGTACGCGGACCAATCCGTGGCGGAGCTGGAGCGATTGGCGGAGGAGGACGAGGAGGAGATCGTGGAGGTCGCCTCTAAGTCCTCCAATCTAAAAGGGACCTTCCAAAAGGCCCTTAAGTGTCGGGCTGCGAGCTTGCGTAGTATTGTGTTGGAGCTGGTCCAACGCAAGACGACCGAAGAAACGCGGCAACTGCAGGCGACAGTCGATCGCCTGCAGGCGGAGGTCAGCCAGCTCCATAGCAAGCTAGCTGAAGCTACGGCCCGGCCACAACAGACCGAACCGAGACCAGCGGCGGAGGCCCCCACCCCCACCAACCTTGAGGACGTTATCCGCAAGGTTGTCATGGAGGAGAGGGCCTTCACAAGAGCCTGCCTTGCAGGTATAGAGGACCGGCTCCTGCCGGAGAAGCGCCTCCGACCACCGCTTGCGGCGGACAAGAGGCGGGCCGAGCCGGGGCCGTCCTCGCAAGAGGATGACGCCCTTCTCCCTTCCACCACTCCGTCCAACCAGCAGGGTTGGACCGAAGTGGTCCGGAAGGGGAAGGGCAGGGGGAAAAAGACGGCAACAGCCGTCCTTTCCGTCCCTGCCACCACGACTCCCAGCCGGTCGCGGGCGACTGAGAAGGGAAAGGGGAAGGGGAAGGGCAAAAGGCCGGCAACGCCCGGACCTGCCGTCCCCGTCACCACGCCTCCCAGTCAGTCGCGGGTGGCTGGCGGGAGCAAGAAGAAGGGGAAGAGGAAATTGGTTCCCCCGAGGTCCGCGGCCGTCGTGGTGACGCTCACCGCGGAGGCTGCGGAACGCGGGGAAACCTACGCTTCCATTTTGGTGCGGGCGCGTGCAAATGCCGATCCCACCCAATTGGGAATCGACAAGGTTTCTTGCCGGCGGACCGAAACCGGGGCTCGAATATTCGAGTTCCCGGGGGCGGAGGGCAGCGCCAACGCTGACCTCTTTGCAGCCAAGCTGCAAGAGGTCATCGCGGACGCTGCCAAGGTGGCCCGACCGGTGAAGTCGGCGACCATCGAGGTGACCGGTCTTGACGACTCGGTCACCAAGGAGGAGGTGGTAGCGGCGGTCGCAGCCATTGGGGGCTGCGGCGTCGCAGCGGTGCAAGGCCGGGACATCAGGCCCGGCCGCGGCGGCATGGGCACTATTCGGCTCGAGTGCCCTGTCGCCGCTGCCAATGCCGTCCTTGCAAAAGGACGCCTCCTTGTCGGCTTCAGCTCGGGTGCAGTCCGGGCCCTTGAGGAGCAGCCTCTGCGCTGCTTCCGGTGCTGCGGCATCGGGCACACCCGAGCTTTGTGCCCGTCAGCGGTGGACAGGTCGGAGAGCTGCTACCGCTGCGGCAAGGAGGGCCACAAAGCCGCCTCCTGCACGGTCGCCAAGCCGCACTGCGCCGTCTGTGCCGCGAGAGGACGCCCAGCAGGCCATGTGATGAGGGGGAGGTTGTGCAATCCTCCCCCTCAGAGGGGTAAAGCGCAGGTGCAAGTCAGGCCTGCTGCTAGCATCGCCGTTCCTGAGGCAGGAACGGCGGTGGCTGCGGAGGAGGGGGGTGCGATGTCCGATTGATGGATACAATCGAACATCGCATCCTCCAGGCGAACACCAACCACTGCCGGGCTGCACAGGATCTCCTGATGCAGACCATGGCTGAGTGGTTGGTGGACTTGGCGGTGGTCGCCGAGCCCTACTCGGTCCCTGGCCATTGGCTGGGCGACCGAGACGGCCTGGTGGCGTTGGTGTCGCGGTCTTCCACAGACTCCCCTCCCCTCTCGCTTTTAGAGAGGGGACCGGGATACGTGGCCGCCGCGTGGGGGGATTTGGCCCTGGTTGGGGTCTATTTCTCCCCAAACCGCCCTCTCTCGGACTTTGAGGATTTCTTGGAGATCCTCACTGCAGCCGTAGGGAGGGCGGCGCCACGCCAGGTCGTGGTGTTGGGCGACCTGAACGCCAAGTCGGTGGCCTGGGGCAATCCAGCTGCCTCTTGCAACGTCCGGGGACGCGCCGTCGAATTTTGGGCGGCGTCATGCGGTGTATCCCTCCTCAACAGGGGGGCGGTCCACACGTGTGTGCGGCAACGGGGAGGGTCGGTGGTGGACGTTTCGTTCGCCACCCCCGTGCTAGCCGCACGCATCGTGAACTGGCGGGTGGAGTTGGTGGAGACCTTGTCGGACCACCGTTATGTGCGGTTCGACATCTCCACCCAGAGCCCCCGTGGGGAGATGGCCCGCTCTGGCAGGTCTCCTTTCCCACGGTGGGCTCTCACTCGCCTGGACCGGGAGGCAGCCAAGGAGGCGGCCTTCCTCGAAGACTGGCTGTCGCCCCCTGTTGGGGCCTCGGACGTTGACGCCGCAGCGGTCCGGCTGAGGGAATCCTTGACCGAGGTGTGCAACTCCAGCATGCCTCGGTCTCGGCGTCCGCCTCCCCGCCGGGCCGTTTATTGGTGGTCAGAGGAGCTGGCGGGCCTCCGGGCCACCTGCGTGGCGGCCAGAAGGGCCTACACGCGGAGTCGCCGGCGCAGCGCCCGTAATCAGGCAGAGGAGGACCGCCTCTACGCCTCTTACCGAGAGGCAAAGGCGGTCCTCAAGTCGGCTATGGGCGCTGCCAAGGACTCGGCGAGGGCCGAGATGCTGGAGGGTCTCGACAGGGATCCGTATGGGAGACCATACAGGGCGGCGCGGAACCAACTGCGGCCCCATGGTCCCCCACTTACGGAGACCCTCGAGCCGGCGTTGCTGGATGGGGTGGTCCGGTCTCTGTTTCCGCGCAGGACCGACTTCACCCCTCCAGCGATGGACCCTCCGCAGTCGGCGGCTCCGCAGGAGGAAGAGGAGGCACCTCCGGTGACGGAGGAGGAGTTTCGCGCGGGGGTGCTTAGCCTCCGCGCGAAGAAGACGGCTCCTGGGCCGGACGGCGTCCCCGCACGGGTGGTGGCCATAGCTGCCGCTCAAATGGAGGACAGATTTCGGGAACTCTTCAGCGCGTGCCTTACGGCTGGAAGGTTCCCGAAACTGTGGAAGGAGGGGCAGCTATGCCTCCTCCGAAAGGAGGGACGCCCGGCGGATTCCCCCTCGGCATACCGGCCCATCGTTCTGCTCGATGAGGTCGGTAAATTGTTCGAGGGGATTATCGCCGGCCGGCTCAGGAGCCATTTGCAGGGTGTAGGGCCGGACCTGTCGGACGCCCAGTTTGGTTTCCGACAGGGCCGGTCCACCATCGACGCGCTGGCCCTTTTTAAGGGCCAGGTGAAAGGGGCGGTGGAGGCGGGGGACGGAGTGTTGGCGGTGTCCTTCGACATAGCCAACGCCTTCAACTCCGTTCCCCACTCTACAATATTGGAGGCGCTCCGGTATCACGGAGTGCCCCAATACTTGAGGAGGCTCCTGGCCAGCTACTTGGAGGATCGAGAGGTCCTCCTTGTGGACAAACTGGCCAGGTTGCGGAGATACGGCGCGGAGTCCGGTGTTCCGCAGGGGTCTGTCTTAGGGCCCCCCCTGTGGAACATCGGATTCGATTGGCTGTTGCGGGGAGCTCTTCTCCAGGGCACGAGTGTCATCTGCTACGCGGATGACACTCTCCTCACTGCCCGGGGGAAGAGCTTCGGGGAGGCGGCCTGTCTGGCCTCGGCTGGCGGGTCCTTGGTGGCAGGGAGGATCCGCCGCCTGGGATTGAGGGTGGCGCTGAACAAGACCGAGGCCGTGTTCTTTCACGGGCCTCGGCAGCGCTGCCCTCCCGACGCCCACATTGTGGTGGAGAGCGTCAGGGTGGACGTCCAGGCCCAGATGAAGTATCTGGGCCTGGTGCTGGACAGCAGGTGGCGCTTCGGTCCGCACTTCAGCGGGCTGTCGACGCGCCTGCTGAAGGCCGCGGACGCCCTGTCGTGGCTCCTTCCGAATTTGGGGGGGCCGAACGCACGATGCCGGCGTTTATATGCCGGCATCTTGCGGAGTATGGCCCTGTACGGGGCCCCCATCTGGGCGGACTCCCTCCACAGGAGGGAGAACGCAACCGCCATGCGCAGGCCACAAAGGGCCATTGCACTGCGGGTGGCGAGGGCCTACCGCTCGGTGGGCTTTTCGGCGGCGTGCGCTCTGGCGGGCACCCCTCCTTGGGAGTTGGAGGCGTGGGTGCTCGCCAGAGTGTACGAGTGGACGGCGCGGCGAAAGGCCCTGGGCGAGCGCCCCGTCGCGGAGGAGCGGGAGGCCGTGCGGCGGGAGGCGAGGGACGCTATCGTCGTCCACTGGACGGAGGACCTCGCCTCCGCCACCTTTGGCCGCCGAACCCTGGACGCGCTCGGGCCGGTCCTGCGAGACTGGCTCGAGCGCTCCCACGGGTTCCTCTCATTCCGTCTGGTGCAGGTGTTGTCAGGCCACGGCTGTTTCGGCAAGCACCTGCACCGGATCGGGAGGGAGGAAACCCCGGCGTGCCACGACTGCGGCGCGGCGGAGGACACGGCTCAGCACACCCTCGAGGTGTGCCCGGCTTGGTCTGAGCCGCGCCGCAGTCTAACAGCGGAGATCGGACAGGACCTCTCGCTTCCCGGCGTGGTCAACGCCATGCTGGAGAGTGAGGGGTCCTGGGCAGCAGTCGCCTCTTTTTGCGAGGATGTCATCTCGCAAAAGGAGGCGGCGGAGCGTGCGCGGGAGGACGACCCTCTCGCTGCGCCGCTCCGCAGGCGCAGAAGAGGTCGGAGAAGACGCCGTCTTCTCCCTCCTCATGGTGGTGATGGGCGGGCGATAGGCGCGGGGGCGCCTCCGCCCGCATTGCACTCCACACCACCCTCGCCGTTAATTCCCAGCCCTCCCCCTGAACGGGGAGGACTTGAGGGGCCCGCCGCTTTAGGCGGGTTGTCGTCGGAGGAGGACTGGACGCTAAGGCTGCGCCGATCTCCCAGTCCTCTTCCACTCGGACGACGCGGGAATAACACTGGGTCGTTTTAGTGGGTATACCGGGTCAGCCCGGGGAGTCCCACATACCCCTCCCGTTCCCCCGACGGGAGGGTATGCGTAATGCATTTTTTCCCAGTTTAAAAAAAAAAAAAAAAAAAAAAAAAAAGGTTAGGTTAGGTTGGGGGACCCCCCACAGAGCTTGCGTCCACGTCGCGTCCCCTGGAAACGGCCCAGTTTGTCACCGTAACGGAGTGGCAGACTGGGTACGGCCAAAGAGCTCTGTACCTTCGTAGCTACACTTGTTTTTATCTTGCGGTTTTACTACGATCATGCGGAAGGCTATGCCTATGCCCCCGCGGGACGCCTGCGGGCGTTTCTTAAAAGGCCCTTCTCAGGGCCAACCCAAAGGCCCTTCTCAGGGCCAACCCAAAGGCCCTTCTCAGGGCCAACCAAAAGGCCCTTCTCAGGGCCACTCTGACGCTTCAGCGTCTGAAGCTAGCCGCGCGCCGTCTGCGGCTAGCTTCTTTGGAAGGGCGGACCTGTCCGATTCAGATGAGTCCCTCATCAGCGTTTCGGATGCGGGCGACTCCCGGTCGCGGAAGCGGGCCTTCCTCAAGGAGGGGTCCGAGGGCTCCTCGGGCTCAGCCAGGAGGTCAAAGGCCAAAAAGCCGACGACAGCCGCAGATACCCACGTAGTGGGTCTCGAGGATGCACAACGCCAGTTAGACCTGGCTCGGCGGGCGCAGCACCAGCAGGACCTGGAGGAGCGGGTCGCTGCAAAGGAGCAGCGGGTGCGTGCCGCTCGGGCCAAGTCCGGGTACGGAGCGTCCCGCGTACTATACGCAGACCAATCCGTGGCGGAGCTGGACCGAATGGCGGAGGAGGACGAGGAGGAGATCGTGGAAGTCGCCTCTAAGTCCTCAAATCTTAAGGGCACTTTCCAGAAGGCCCTTAAGTGCCGGGCTGCGAGCCTTCGTGGTATTGTGTTGGAGTTGGTCCAGCGCAATACCAACGAAGAAACGCGGCAATTGCAGGCGACCGTCGATCGCCTCAAGCTGGAGGTCAGCCAGCTTCATCAGAAGCTGGCTGATGTCATGGCTCGGCCGATTCAGGCCGAACCGAGACCTGCGGCGGAGGTCCCCTCCTCCACCAACCTTGAGGATGTCATCCGCAAGGTGGTTATGGAGGAGCGGGCCTTCACCAGAGCCTGCCTAGCAGGCATAGAGGACCGGCTCCTGCCGGAGAAGCGCCTCCGACCGCCGCTCGCGGCGGACAAGAGGCGAGCCGAGCCGGGGCCGTCCTCGCAAGTGGAGGATGCCCTTCTCCCTTCCACCACTCCGTCCAACCAGCCGGGTTGGACTGAAGTGGTCCGGAAGGGGAAGGGGAAGGGTAAGGGGAAAAAGACGGCGACGGCTGTCTCTGTCGTCCCCGCCTCTACGCATCCCGGCCAGTCGCAGGCGACTGGGGGGAGGGGGAGGAAGGGGAAGGGCAGAAAGGCGGCAGCGGCCGTCCCTGCCGTCCCCGCCACCACGCCTCCAAGTCAGTCGCAGGCGGCTGGCAGGGGCAAGAAGAAGAGGAAGGGGAAACTCGTTCCCCCAAAGTCCGCAGCCGTCGTGGTGACACTCACCGCGGAGGCTGCGGAACGCGGGGAAACTTACGCGTCAATCTTGTTGCGGGCGCGTGCAAATGCCGATCCTACCCAATTGGGGATCGGCAAATTATCTTGCCGGCGGACGGAAACCGGGGCTCGTATTTTCGAGTTCCCGGGGGCGGAGGGCAGTGCAAGCGCTGACCTCTTTGCAGCCAAGCTGCAGGAGGTCATCGCGGACGCTGCCAAGGTGGCCCGACCAGTCAAGTTGGCTGCCATCGAGGTAGCCGACCTTGACGACTCGGTCACCAAGGAGGAGGTGGTGGCGGCGGTCGCTGCGATCGGGGGTTGCAGCGTCGCAGAGGTACGGGGTCGGGACATCAGGCCTGGCCGCGGCGGCATGGGCACTATCCGGCTCGAGTGCCCGGTCGTCGCTGCCAAAGCCGTCCTTGAGAAAGGACGGCTCGCCGTCGGCTTCAGCTCGGGTGCAGTCCGAGCACTTGGGGAGCAGCCATTGCGCTGCTTCAAGTGCTGCGGCATCGGACACACCCGAGCCCTCTGTCCGTCCACCGTCGACAGGTCCGACGCCTGCTACCGCTGCGGCAAGGAGGGCCACAAAGCCGCCGCCTGCATGGTCGCCACGCCACACTGCGTAGTGTGTGCTGCCAGTGGCCGCCCAGCAGGTCACATCATGCGGGGTAGGTTGTGCAACCCCCCCCTTAAGAGGGGAAAAGCGCAGGTGCCAGTCGGGCCTGCTGCTGGCAACGCCGTTCCCGAGACAGGAACGGCGGTGGCTGCGGAGGAGGGGGGTGCGATGTCCGATTGATGTCGATCGAACATCGCATCCTCCAGGCGAACACCAACCACTGCCGGGCTGCACAGGATCTCCTGATGCAGACCATGGCTGAGTGGTTGGTGGACTTGGCGGTGGTCGCCGAGCCTTACTCGGTCCCTGGCCATTGGCTGGGCGACCGAGACGGCCTGGTGGCGTTGGTGTCGCGGTCTTCCACGGACTCCCCTCCCCTCTCGCTTTTAGAGAGGGGACCGGGATACGTGGCCGCCGCGTGGGGAGATTTGGCCCTGGTTGGGGTCTATTTCTCCCCTAACCGCCCTCTCTCGGACTTTGAGGATTTCCTGGAGATCCTCACTGCTGCCGTAGGGAGGGCGGCGCCACGCCAGGTCGTGGTGTTGGGCGACCTGAACGCCAAGTCGGTGGCCTGGGGCAACCCAGCCGCCTCCTGCAACGTCCGGGGTCGCGCCGTCGAGTTTTGGGCGGCGTCATGCGGCGTGTCCCTCCTCAACAGGGGGGCGGTCCACACGTGTGTGCGGCAACGGGGAGGGTCGGTGGTGGACGTTTCGTTCGCCACCCCCGTGCTAGCCGCACGCATCGTGAACTGGCGGGTGGAGTTGGTGGAGACCTTGTCGGACCACCGTTATGTGCGGTTCGACATCTGCACCCAGAGCCCCCGTGGGGAGATGGCCCGCTCTGGCAGGTCTCCCTTCCCACGGTGGGCTCTCACTCGCTTGGACCGGGAGGCAGCCAAGGAGGCGGCCTTCCTCCAGGACTGGCTGTCGCCCCCTGTTGGGGCCCCGGACGTTGACGCCGCAGCGGTCCGGCTGAGGGAATCCCTGACCGAGGTGTGCAACTCCAGCATGCCTCGGTCTCGGCGTCCGCCTCCCCGCCGGGCCGTCTATTGGTGGTCGGAGGAGCTGGCAGGCCTCCGGGCCACTTGCGTGGCGGCCAGAAGGGCCTACACGCGGAGCCGCCGGCGCAGCGCCCGTAATCAGGCAGAGGAGGACCGCCTCTACGCCTCTTACCGAGAGGCAAAGGCGGTCCTCAAGTCGGCTATGGGCGCTGCCAAGGACTCGGCGAGGGCCGAGATGCTGGAGGGTCTCGACAGGGATCCGTATGGGAGACCATACAGGGCGGCGCGGAACCAACTGCGGCCCCATGGTCCCCCACTTACGGAGACCCTCGAGCGGGCGTTGCTGGATGGGGTGGTCCGGTCTCTGTTTCCGCGCAGGACCGACTTCGCCCCACCAGCAATGGACCCTCCGCAGTCGGCGGCTCCGGAGGTGGAGGAGGAGGCACCTCCGGTGTCGGAGGAGGAGTTTCGCGCGGGGGTGCTTAGCCTCCGCGCGAAGAAGACGGCTCCTGGGCCGGACGGCGTCCCCGCACGGGTGGTGGCCATAGCTGCCGCTCAAATGGAGGACAGGTTTCGGGAACTCTTCAGCGCGTGCTTTACGGCTGGAAGGTTCCCGAAACTGTGGAAGGAGGGGCAGCTATGCCTCCTCCGAAAGGAGGGACGCCCGGCGGATTCCCCCTCGGCATACCGGCCCATCGTTCTGCTCGATGAGGTCGGTAAATTGTTCGAGGGGATCATCGCCGGCCGGCTCAGGAGCCATTTGCGGGGTGTGGGGCCGGACCTGTCGGACGCCCAGTTCGGGTTCCGACAGGGTCGGTCCACAATCGACGCGCTGGCCCTTTTGAAGGGCCAGGTGAAAGAGGCGGTCGAGGCGGGGGACGGAGTGTTGGCGGTGTCGTTCGACATCGCCAACGCCTTCAACTCCGTTCCCCACTCCACCATATTGGAGGCACTCCGGTATCACGGAGTGCCCCAATATTTGAGGAGACTCCTGGCCAGCTACTTGGAGGATCGAGAGGTCCTCCTTGTGGACAAACTGGCCAGGATGCGGAGATACAGCGCCGAGTCCGGTGTTCCGCAGGGGTCAGTCTTAGGGCCCCCCCTGTGGAACATCGGATTCGACTGGCTGTTGCGGGGAGCTCTTCTCCAGGGCACGAGTGTCATCTGCTACGCGGATGACACTCTCCTCACTGCCCGGGGGAAGAGCTTCGGGGAGGCGGCCTGTCTGGCCTCGGCTGGCGGGTCCGTGGTGGCAGGGAGGATCCGCCGCCTGGGATTGAGGGTGGCGCTGAACAAGACCGAGGCCGTGTTCTTTCACGGGCCTCGGCAGCGCTGCCCTCCCGACGCCCACATTGTGGTGGAGGGCGTCAGGGTGGACGTCCAGGCCCAGATGAAGTATCTGGGCCTGGTGCTGGACAGCAGGTGGCGCTTCGGCCCGCACTTTAGCGGGCTGTCGACGCGCCTGCTGAAGGCCGCGGACGCCCTGTCGTGGCTCCTCCCGAATTTGGGGGGGCCTAACGCACGATGCCGGCGATTGTATGCCGGCATATTGCGGAGCATGGCCCTGTACGGGGCCCCCATCTGGGCGGACTCCCTCCACAGGAGGGAGAACGCTACTTTGATGCGGAGGCCCCAAAGGGCCATTGCACTGCGGGTGGCGAGGGCCTACCGCTCGGTGGGCTTTTCGGCGGCGTGCGCTCTGGCGGGCACCCCTCCTTGGGAGCTGGAGGCGTGGGTGCTCGCCAGAGTGTACGAGTGGACGGCGCGGCGAAAGGCCCTCGGGGAGCGCCCCGTCGCGGAGGAGCGGGAGGCCGTGCGGCGAGAGGCGAGGGACGCCATCATCGTCCATTGGACGGACGACCTCGCCTCCGCCACCTTTGGCCGCCGAACCCTGGACGCGCTCGGTCCGGTCCTGCGAGACTGGCTCGAGCGCTCCCATGGTTTCCTCTCATTCCGTCTGGTGCAGGTGTTGTCAGGCCACGGCTGTTTCGGCAAGCACCTGCACCGGATCGGGAGGGAGGAGACCCCGGCGTGCCACGACTGCGGCGCGGCGGAGGACACGGCTCAGCACACCCTCGAGGTGTGCCCGGCTTGGTCTGAGCCGCGCCGCAGTCTAACAGCGGAGATCGGACAGGACCTCTCGCTTCCCGGCGTGGTCAACGCCATGCTGGAGAGTGAGGGGTCCTGGGCAGCTGTCGCCTCTTTTTGCGAGGATGTCATCTCGCAAAAGGAGGCGGCGGAGCGCGCGCGGGAGGACGACCCTCTCGCTGCGCCGCTCCGCAGGCGCAGAAGAGGTCGGAGAAGACGCCGTCTTCTCCCTCCTCATGGTGGTGATGGGCGGGCGATAGGCGCGGGGGCGCCTCCGCCCGCATTGCACTCCACACCACCCTCGCCGTTAATTCCCAGCCCTCCCCCTGAACGGGGAGGACTTGAGGGGCCCGCCGCTTTAGGCGGGTTGTCGTCGGAGGAGGACTGGACGCTAAGGCTGCGCCGATCTCCCAGTCCTCTTCCACTCGGACGACGCGGGAATAACGCTGGGTCGTTTTAGTGGGTATACCGGGTCAGCCCGGGGAGTCCCACATACCCCTCCCGTTCCCCCGACGGGAGGGTATGCGTAATGCATTTTTTCCCAGCATAAAAAAAAAAAAAAAAAAAAAAAAAAAAAAAAGGTTAGGTTAGGTTGGGGGGGGGGACCCCCCACAGAGTTTGCGTCCACGTCGCGTCCCCTGGAAACGGCCCAATTTGTCACCGTAACGGAGTGGCAGATTGGGTACGGCCAAAGAACTCTGTGCTCTCGTAGTTATCATTTTATCCTGCCTTGCTGACTGCGAATTTGCCGAAGGTGTCATGCCTATGCCCTCGCGGGACGCCTACGGGCGGTTTTTAAAAGGCCCTTCTCAGGGCCAACCCAAAGGCCCTTCTCAGGGCCAACCCAAAGGCCCTTCTCAGGGCCAACCAAAAGGCCCTTCTCAGGGCCAACCAAAAGGCCCTTGTCAGGGCCACTCCGACGCTTCAGCGTCGGAAGCTAGTCGCGCGCCGTCTGCGGCTAGCTTCGTTGGAAGGGTGGACTTGTCGGATTCCGACGACGAGTCCCTCTTAAGCGTCTCGGACGCGGGCGACTGTCGGTCGCGGAAGCGGGCCTTCCTCAAGGAGGGGTCCGAGGGCTCCTCGGGCTCAGCCAGGAGGTCGAAGGCCAAGAGGCCGACGACAGCCGCGGATACCCACGTGGTGGGTCTCGCGGACGCCCAGCGGCAGCTGGACCTGGCTCGGCGGACGCAGCAGCAGCAGGACCTGGAGGAGAGGGTCGCTGCTAAAGAGCAGCGGGCGCGTGCTGCTCGGGCCAGGTCCGGTTACGGCGCGTCCCGCGTTCTGTACGCGGACTATTCTCTGGCCGAGCTGGAGCGGATGGCAGAAGAGGACGAGGAGGAGATCGCGGAGGTCGCCTCTAAATCCTCGAACCTTAAGGGTACCTTCCAGAAGGCCCTTAAGTGCCGAGGTGCGAGCATGCGCGGCATCATTGCGGAGCTCGTAAAAAGAAAGGCGACCGACGAGACTCGCCAGTTGCAGGCGGTAGTGGATCGCCTGAAGGTGGAGGTCAGCCAGCTTCATCAGAAGCTGGCTGATGTCACGGCTCGGCCGAGTCAGGCCGAACCGAGACCTGCGGCGGAGGCCCCCAACCCCACCAACCTTGAGGATGTTATCCGCAAGGTTGTCATGGAGGAGAGGGCCTTCACCAGAGCCTGCTTAGCAGGTATAGAGGACCGGCTCCTGCCGGAGAAGCGCCTCCGACCGCCGCTCGCGGCGGACAAGAGGCGAGCCGAGCCGGGGCCGTCCTCGCAAGGGGAGGACGCCCTTCTCCCTTCCACTACTCCGTCCAACCAGCCGGGTTGGACTGAAGTGGTCCGGAAGGGGAAGGGCAGGGGGAAAAAGACGGCAACAGCCGTCCCTGCCGTCCCTGCCACCACGACTCCCAGCCGGTCGCAGGCGACTGGGAAGGGAAAGGGGAAGGGGAAGGGCAAAATGCCGGCAACGCCCGGACCTGCCGTCCCCGTCACCACGCCTCCCAGTCAGTCGCGGGCGGCTGGCGGGAGCAAGAAGAAGGGAAAGAGGAAATTGGTTCCACCGAGGTCCGCAGCCGTCGTGGTGACGCTCACCGCGGAGGCTGCGGAACGCGGGGAAACCTACGCCTCCATTTTGGTGCGGGCGCGTGCCAATGCCGATCCCGCCCAACTGGGGATCGGCAAGCTTTCTTGCAGGCGGACCGAAACCGGGGCTCGAATATTCGAGTTCCCGGGGGCGGAGGGCAGCGCCAACGCTGACCTCTTTGCAGCCAAGCTGCAAGAGGTCATCGCGGACGCTGCCAAGGTGGCCCGACCGGTGAAGTCGGCAACCATAGAGGTGACCGGTCTTGACGACTCGGTCACCAAGGAGGAGGTGGTGGCGGCGGTCGCAGCCATTGGGGGCTGCGGCGTCGCAGCGGTGCAAGGCCGGGACATCAGGCCCGGCCGCGGCGGCATGGGCACTATTCGGCTCGGGTGCCCTGTCGCCGCTGCCAAAGCCGTCCTTGCAAAAGGACGCCTCCTTGTCGGCTTTAGCTCGGGTGCAGTCCGGGCCCTAGAGGAGCAGCCTCTGCGCTGCTTCCGGTGCTGCGGCATCGGGCACACCCGAGCCCTGTGCCCGTCAGCGGTGGACAGGTCAGAGACCTGCTACCGCTGCGGCAAGGAGGGCCACAAAGCCGCCTCCTGCACGGTCGCCAAGCCGCACTGTGTAGTGTGTGCTGCCAGTGGTCGCCCAGCAGGCCACGTAATGAGGGGGAGGTTATGCAACCCCCCCCTTAAGAAGGGCAAAGCGCAGGTGCCGGTCGGGCCTGCTGCTAGCATCGCCGTTCCCGAGGCTGGAACGGCGGTGGCTGCGGAGGAGGGGGGTGCGATGTCCGATTGATGGATACAATCGAACATCGCATCCTCCAGGCGAACACCAACCACTGCCGGGCTGCACAGGATCTCCTGATGCAGACCATGGCTGAGTGGTTGGTGGACTTGGCGGTGGTCGCCGAGCCCTACTCGGTCCCTGGCAATTGGCTGGGCGACCGAGACGGCCTGGTGGCGTTGGTGTCGCGGTCTTCCACAGGCTCCCCTCCCCTCTCGCTTTTAGAGAGGGGACTGGGATACGTGGCCGCCGCGTGGGGAGATTTAGCCCTGGTTGGGGTCTATTTCTCCCCAAACCGCCCTCTCTCGGACTTTGAGGATTTCTTGGAGGTCCTCACTGCAGCCGTAGGGAGGGCGGCGCCACGCCAGGTCGTGGTGTTAGGCGACCTGAACGCCAAGTCGGTGGCCTGGGGCAACCCAGCCGCCTCCTGCAACGTCCGGGGTCGCGCCGTCGAGTTTTGGGCGGCGTCATGCGGCGTGTCCCTCCTCAACAGGGGGGCGGTCCACACGTGTGTGCGGCAACGGGGAGGGTCGGTGGTGGACGTTTCGTTCGCCACCCCCGTGCTGGCCGCACGCATCGTGAACTGGCGGGTGGAGTTGGTGGAGACCTTGTCGGACCACCGTTATGTGCGGTTCGACATTTCCACCCAGAGCCCCCGTGGGGAGATGGCCCGCTCTGGCAGGTCTCCCTTCCCACGGTGGGCTCTCACTCGCCTGGACCGGGAGGCAGCCAAGGAGGCGGCCTTCCTCCAGGACTGGCTGTCGCCCCCTGTTGGGGCCCCGGACGTTGACGCCGCAGCGGTCCGGCTGAGGGAATCCTTGACCGAGGTGTGCAACTCCAGCATGCCTCGGTCTCGGCGTCCGCCTCCCCGCCGGGCCGTGTATTGGTGGTCGGAGGAGCTGGCAGGCCTCCGGGCCACTTGCGTGGCGGCCAGAAGGGCCTACACGCGGAGCCGCCGGCGCAGCGCCCGTAATCAGGCAGAGGAGGACCGCCTCTACGCCTCTTACCGAGAGGCAAAGGCGGTCCTCAAGTCGGCTATGGGCGCTGCCAAGGACTCGGCGAGGGCCGAGATGCTGGAGGGTCTCGACAGGGATCCGTATGGGAGACCATACAGGGCGGCGCGGAACCAACTGCGGCCCCATGGTCCCCCACTTACGGAGACCCTCGAGCCGGCGTTGCTGGATGGGGTGGTCCGGTCTCTGTTTCCGCGCAGGACCGACTTCACCCCTCCAGCGATGGACCCTCCGCAGTCGGCGGCTCCGCAGGAGGAGGAGGAGGCACCTCCGGTGACGGAGGAGGAGTTTCGCGCGGGGGTTCTTAGCCTCCGCGCGAAGAAGACGGCTCCTGGGCCGGACGGCGTCCCCGCACGGGTGGTGGCCATAGCTGCCGCTCAAATGGAGGAGAGGTTTCGGGAACTCTTCAGCGCGTGCTTTACGGCTGGAAGGTTCCCGAAACTGTGGAAGGAGGGGCAGCTGTGCCTCCTCCGAAAGGAGGGACGCCCGGCGGATTCCCCCTCGGCATACCGGCCCATCGTTCTGCTCGATGAGGTCGGTAAATTGTTCGAGGGGATCATCGCCGGCCGGCTCAGGAGCCATTTGCGGGGTGTAGGGCCGGACCTGTCGGACGCCCAGTTCGGTTTCCGACGGGGCCGGTCCACCATCGACGCGCTGGCCCTTTTGAAGGGCCAGGTGAAAGAGGCGGTCGAGGCGGGGGACGGAGTGTTGGCGGTGTCGTTTGACATCGCCAACGCCTTCAACTCCGTTCCCCACTCCACCATATTGGAGGCACTCCGGTACCACGGAGTGCCCCAATATTTGAGGAGCCTCCTGGCCAGCTACTTGGAGGATCGAGAGGTCCTCCTTGTGGACAAACTGGCCAGGTTGCGGAGATACGGCGCGGAGTCCGGTGTTCCGCAGGGGTCTGTCTTAGGGCCCCCCCTGTGGAACATCGGATTCGATTGGCTGTTGCGGGGAGCTCTTCTCCAGGGCACGAGTGTCATCTGCTACGCGGATGACACTCTCCTCACTGCCCGGGGGAAGAGCTTCGGGGAGGCGGCCTGTCTGGCCTCGGCTGGCGGGTCCTTGGTGGCAGGGAGGATCCGCCGCCTGGGATTGAGGGTGGCGCTGAACAAGACCGAGGCCGTGTTCTTTCACGGGCCTCGGCAGCGCTGCCCTCCCGACGCCCACATTGTGGTGGAGGGCGTCAGGGTGGACGTCCAGGCCCAGATGAAGTATCTGGGCCTGGTGCTGGACAGCAGGTGGCGCTTCGGCCCGCACTTTAGCGGGCTGTCGACGCGCCTGCTGAAGGCCGCGGACGCCCTGTCGTGGCTCCTCCCGAATTTGGGGGGGCCTAACGCACGATGCCGGCGTTTGTATGCCGGCATATTGCGGAGCATGGCCCTGTACGGGGCCCCCATCTGGGCGGACTCCCTCCACAGGAGGGAGAACGCTACTTTGATGCGGAGGCCCCAAAGGGCCATTGCACTGCGGGTGGCGAGGGCCTACCGCTCGGTGGGCTTTTCGGCGGCGTGCGCTCTGGCGGGCACCCCCCCTTGGGAGTTGGAGGCGTGGGTGCTCGCCAGAGTGTACGAGTGGACGGCGCGGCGAAAGGCCCTCGGGGAGCGCCCCGTCGCGGAGGAGCGGGAGGCCGTGCGGCGGGAGGCGAGGGACGCCATCATCGTCCATTGGACGGACGACCTCGCCTCCGCCACCTTTGGCCGCCGAGCCCTGGACGCGCTCGGTCCGGTCCTGCGAGACTGGCTCGAGCGCTCCCACGGGTTCCTCTCATTCCGTCTGGTGCAGGTGTTGTCAGGCCACGGCTGTTTCGGCAAGCACCTGCACCGGATCGGGAGGGAGGAAACCCCGGCGTGTCACGACTGCGGCGCGGCGGGGGATACGGCTCAGCACACCCTCGAGGTGTGCCCGGCTTGGTCTGAGCCGCGCCGCAGTCTAACAGCGGAGATCGGACAGGACCTCTCACTTTCCGGCGTGGTGAATGCCATGCTGGAGAGTGAGGGGTCCTGGGCAGCTGTCGCCTCTTTTTGCGAGGATGTCATCTCGCAAAAGGAGGCGGCGGAGCGTGCGCGGGAGGACGACCCTCTCGCTGCGCCGCTCCGCAGGCGCAGAAGAGGTCGGAGAAGACGCCGTCTTCTCCCTCCTCATGGTGGTGATGGGCGGGCGATAGGCGCGGGGGCGCCTCCGCCCGCATTGCACTCCACACCACCTCCGCCGGTCATTCCCAGCCCTCTCCTTGAACGGGGAGGACTTGAGGGGCCCGCCGCTTTAGGCGGGTTGTCGTCGGAGGAGGACTGGACGCTAAGGCTGCGCCGATCTCCCAGTCCTCTTCCACTCGGACGACGCGGGAATAACACTGGGTCGTTTTAGTGGGTATACCGGGTCAGCCCGGGGAGTCCCACATACCCCTCCCGTTCCCCCGACGGGAGGGTATGCGTAATGCATTTTTTCCCAGTTTAAAAAAAAAAAAAAAAAAAAAAAAAAAAAAAAAAAAAGGTTAGGTTGGGGGGGGGGACCCCCCACAGATGGGGGACCCCCCACAGAGCTTGCGTCCACGTCGCGTCCCCTGGAAACGGCCCAGTTTGTCACCGTAACGGAGTGGCAGACTGGGTACGGCTAAAGTGCTCTGTGATCTCGTAGTGCTGTTTTTATCTTGCGTTTTAACTGCGAACATGCGGAAGGCTATGCCTATGCCCCCGCGGGACGCCTGCGGGCGTTTTAAAAAAGGCCCTTTTCAGGGCCAACCCAAAGGCCCTTCTCAGGGCCAACCAAAAGGCCCTTCTCAGGGCCACTCTGACGCTTCAGCGTCTGAAGCTAGCCGCGCGCCGTCTGCGGCTAGCTTCTTTGGAAGGGCGGACCTGTCCGATTCGGATGAGTCCCTCATCAGCGTTTCGGACGCGGGCGACTCCCGGTCGCGGAAGCGGGCCTTCCTCAAGGAGGGGTCCGAGGGCTCCTCGGGCTCAGCCAGGAGGTCAAAGGCCAAAAAGCCGACGACAGCCGCAGATACCCACGTAGTGGGTCTCGAGGATGCACAACGCCAGTTAGACCTGGCTCGGCGGGCGCAGCACCAGCAGGACCTGGAGGAGCGGGTCGCTGCAAAGGAGCAGCGGGTGCGTGCCGCTCGGGCCAAGTCCGGGTACGGAGCGTCCCGCGTACTATACGCGGACCAATCCGTGGCGGAGCTGGAGCGAATGGCGGAGGAGGACGAGGAGGAGATCGTGGAGGTCGCCTCTAAGTCCTCAAATCTTAAGGGCACTTTCCAAAAGGCCCTTAAGTGCCGGGCTGCGAGCCTTCGTGGTATTGTGTTGGAGTTGGTCCAGCGCAATACCACCGAAGAAACGCGGCAATTGCAGGCGACCGTCGATCGCCTCAAGCTGGAGGTCAGCCAGCTTCATCAGAAGCTGGCTGATGTCATGGCTCGGCCGATTCAGGCCGAACCGAGACCTGCGGCGGAGGCCCCCTCCTCCACCAACCTTGAGGATGTCATCCGCAAGGTGGTTATGGAGGAGCGGGCCTTCACCAGAGCCTGCCTAGCAGGCATAGAGGACCGGCTCCTGCCGGAGAAGCGCCTCCGACCGCCGCTCGCGGCGGACAAGAGGCGAGCCGAGCCGGGGCCGTCCTCGCAAATGGAGGATGCCCTTCTCCCTTCCACCACTCCGTCCAACCAGCCGGGTTGGACTGAAGTGGTCCGGAAGGGGAAGGGGAAGGGAAAGGGGAAAAAGACGGCGACGGCCGTCTCTGCCGTCCCCGCCTCTACACATCCCGGCCAGTCGCAGACGACTGCGGGGAGGGGGAGGAAGGGGAAGGGCGGAAAGGTGGCAGCGGCCGCCCCTGCCGTCCCCGCCACCACGCCTCCAAGTCAGTCGCAGGCGGCTGGCAGGGGCAACAAGAAGAAGAGGAAGGGGAAACTCGTTCCCCCAAAGTCCGCAGCCGTCGTGGTGACACTCACCGCGGAGGCTGCGGAACGCGGGGAAACTTACGCGTCGATATTGTTGCGGGCGCGTGCAAATGCCGATCCTACCCAGTTGGGGATCGGCAAAGTTTCTTGCCGGCGGACGGAAACCGGGGCTCGAATATTCGAGTTCCCGGGGGCGGAGGGCAGCGCCAGCGCTGACCTCTTTGCAGCCAAGCTGCAGGAGGTCATCGCGGACGCTGCCAAGGTGGCCCGACCAGTCAAGTCGGCTGCCATCGAGGTAGCCGACCTTGACGACTCGGTCACCAAGGAGGAGGTGGTGGTGGCGGTCGCAGCGATCGGGGGTTGCAGCGTCGCGGAGGTACGGGGTCGGGACATCAGGCCTGGCCGCGGCGGCATGGGCACTATCCGGCTCGAGTGCCCGGTCGTCGCTGCCAAAGCCGTCCTTGAGAAAGGACGGCTCGCCGTCGGCTTCAGCTCGGGTGCAGTCCGAGCACTTGGGGAGCAGCCTTTGCGCTGCTTCAAGTGCTGCGGCATCGGACACACCCGAGCCCTCTGTCCGTCCACCGTCGACAGGTCCGACGCCTGCTACCGCTGCGGCAAGGAGGGCCACAAAGCCGCCGCCTGCATGGTCGCCACGCCACACTGCGTAGTGTGTGCTGCCAGTGGCCGCCCAGCAGGTCACATCATGCGGGGGAGGTTGTGCAACCCCCCCCTTAAGAGAGGAAAAGCGCAGGTGCCAGTCGGGCCTGCTGCTGGCAACGCCGTTCCCGAGGCAGGAACGGCGGTGGCTGCGGAGGAGGGGGGTGCGATGTCCGATTGATGTCGATCGAACATCGCATCCTCCAGGCGAACACCAACCACTGCCGGGCTGCACAGGATCTCCTGATGCAGACCATGGCTGAGTGGTTGGTGGACTTGGCGGTGGTCGCCGAGCCTTACTCGGTCCCTGGCCATTGGCTGGGCGACCGAGACGGCCTGGTGGCAATGGTGTCGCGGTCTTCCACAGACTCCCCTCCCCTCTCGCTTTTAGAGAGGGGACCGGGATACGTGGCCGCCGCGTGGGGAGATTTGGCCCTGGTTGGGGTCTATTTCTCCCCAAACCGCCCTCTTTCGGACTTTGAGGATTTTCTAGAGATTCTCACTGCAGCCGTAGGGAGGGCGGCGCCACGCCAGGTCGTGGTGTTGGGCGACCTGAACGCCAAGTCGGTGGCCTGGGGCAACCCAGCCGCCTCCTGCAACGTCCGGGGTCGCGCCGTCGAGTTTTGGGCGGCGTCATGCGGCGTGTCCCTCCTCAACAGGGGGGCGGTCCACACTTGTGTGCGGCAACGGGGAGGGTCGGTGGTGGACGTTTCGTTCGCCACCCCCGTGCTAGCCGCACGCATTGTGAACTGGCGGGTGGAGTTGGTGGAGACCTTGTCGGACCACCGTTATGTGCGGTTCGACATCTCCACCCAGAGCCCCCGTGGGGAGATGGCCCGCTCTGGCAGGTCTCCCTTCCCACGGTGGGCTCTCACTCGCCTGGACCGGGAGGCAGCCAAGGAGGCGGCCTTCCTCCAGGACTGGCTGTCGCCCCCTGTTGGGGCCCCGGACGTTGACGCCGCAGCGGTCCGGCTGAGGGAATCCCTGACCGAGGTGTGCAACTCCAGCATGCCTCGGTCTCGGCGTCCGCCTCCCCGCCGGGCCGTTTATTGGTGGTCAGAGGAGCTGGCGGGCCTCCGGGCCACTTGCGTGGCGGCCAGAAGGGCCTACACGCGGAGCCGCCGGCGCAGCGCCCGTAATCAGGCAGAGGAGGACCGCCTCTACGCCTCTTACCGAGAGGCAAAGGCGGTCCTCAAGTCGGCTATGGGCGCTGCCAAGGACTCGGCGAGGGCCGAGATGCTGGAGGGTCTCGACAGGGATCCGTATGGGAGACCATATAGGGCGGCGCGGAACCAACTGCGGCCCCATGGTCCCCCATTGACGGAAACCCTCGAGCCGGCGTTGCTGGATGGGGTGGTCCGGTCTCTGTTTCCGCGCAGGACCGACTTCGCCCCTCCAGCGATGGACCCTCCACAGTCGGCGGCTCCGCAAGAGCAAGAGGAGGAGGAGGCACCTCCAGTGACGGAGGAGGAGTTTCGCGCGGGGGTTCTTAGCCTCCGCGCGAAGAAGACGGCTCCTGGGCCGGATGGTGTCCCTGCACGGGTGGTGGCAATAGCTGCCGCTCAAATGGAGGACAGGTTTCGGGAACTCTTCAGCGCGTGCTTTACGGCTGGAAGGTTCCCGAAACTGTGGAAGGAGGGGCAGCTATGCCTCCTCCGAAAGGAGGGACGCCCGGCGGATTCCCCCTCGGCATACCGGCCCATCGTTCTGCTCGATGAGGTCGGTAAATTGTTCGAGGGGATCATCGCCGGCCGGCTCAGGAGCCATCTGCAGGGTGTAGGGCCGGACTTGTCGGACGCCCAGTTCGGTTTCCGACAGGGCCGGTCCACCATCGACGCGCTGGCCCTTCTTAAGGGCCAGGTGAAAGAGGCGGTCGAGGCGGGGGACGGAGTGTTGGCGGTGTCGTTTGACATCGCCAACGCCTTCAACTCCGTTCCCCACTCCACCATATTGGAGGCACTCCGGTATCACGGAGTGCCCCAATACTTGAGGAGCCTCCTGGCCAGCTACTTGGAGGATCGAGAGGTCCTCCTTGTGGACAAACTGGCCAGGATGCGGAGGTACAGCGCGGAGTCCGGTGTTCCGCAGGGGTCAGTCTTAGGACCCCCCCTGTGGAACATCGGCTTTGACTGGCTGTTGCGGGGAGCTCTTCTCCAGGGCACGAGTGTCATCTGCTACGCGGATGACACTCTCCTTACTGCCCGAGGGAAGAGCTTCGGGGAGGCGGCCTGTCTGGCCTCGGCTGGCGGGTCCTTGGTGGCAGGGAGGATCCGCCGCCTGGGATTGAGGGTGGCGCTGAACAAGACCGAGGCCGTGTTCTTTCACGGGCCTCGGCAGCGCTGCCCTCCCGACGCCCACATTGTGGTGGAGAGCGTCAGGGTGGACGTCCAGGCCCAGATGAAGTATCTGGGCCTGGTGCTTGACAGCAGGTGGCGCTTCGGCCCGCACTTCAGCGGGCTGTCGACGCGCCTGCTGAAGGCCGCGGACGCCCTGTCGTGGCTCCTCCCGAATTTGGGGGGGCCGAACGCACGATGCCGGCGTTTATATGCCGGCATCTTGCGGAGTATGGCCCTGTACGGGGCCCCCATCTGGGCGGACTCCCTCCACAGGAGGGAGAACGCTACTTTGATGCGGAGGCCCCAAAGGGCCATTGCACTGCGGGTGGCGAGGGCCTACCGCTCGGTGGGCTTTTCGGCGGCGTGCGCTCTGGCGGGCACCCCTCCTTGGGAGTTGGAGGCGTGGGTGCTCGCCAGAGTGTACGAGTGGACGGCGCGGCGAAAGGCCCTGGGCGAGCGCCCCGTCGCGGAGGAGCGGAAGGCCGTGCGGCGGGAGGCGAGGGACGCTATCATCGTCCACTGGACGGAGGACCTCGCCTCCGCCACCTTTGGCCGCCGAACCCTTGACGCGCTCGGGCCGGTGCTGCGAGACTGGCTCGAGCGCTCCCACGGTTTCCTCTCATTCCGTCTGGTGCAGGTGTTGTCAGGCCACGGCTGTTTCGGCAAGCACCTGCACCGGATCGGGAGGGAGGAAACCCCGGCGTGCCACGACTGCGGCGCGGCGGGGGACACGGCTCAGCACACCCTCGAGGTGTGCCCGGCTTGGTCTGAGCCGCGTCGCAGTCTAACAGCGGAGATCGGACAGGACCTCTCACTTCCCGGCGTGGTGAACGCCATGCTGGAGAGTGAGGGGTCCTGGGCAGCTGTCGCCTCTTTTTGCGAGGATGTCATCTCGCAAAAGGAGGCGGCGGAGCGCGCGCGGGAGGACGACCCTCTCGCTGCGCCGCTCCGCAGGCGCAGAAGAGGTCGGAGAAGACGCCGTCTTCTCCCTCCTCATGGTGGTGATGGGCGGGCGATAGGCGCGGGGGCGCCTCCGCCCGCATTGCACTCCACACCACCTCCGCCGGTAATTCCCAGCCCTCCCCCTGAACGGGGAGGACTTGAGGGGCCCGCCGCTTTAGGCGGGTTGTCGTCGGAGGAGGACTGGACGCTAAGGCTGCGCCGATCTCCCAGTCCTCTTCCACTCGGACGACGCGGGAATAACACTGGGTCGTTTTAGTGGGTATACCGGGTCAGCCCGGGGAGTCCCACATACCCCTCCCGTTCCCCCGACGGGAGGGTATGCGTAATGCATTTTTTCCCAGTTTAAAAAAAAAAAAAAAAAAGGTTAGGTTGGGGGACCCCCCACAGAGTTTGCGTCCACGTCGCGTCCCCTGGAAACGGCCCAGTTTGTCACCGTAACGGAGTGGCATACTGGGTACGGCCAAAGTTCTCTGTGATCTCGCAGTTACTGTTTTGTTTTATCGTGCCTTGTTGACTGCGTATTTGCCGAAGGCGTCATGCCTATGCCCTCGCGGGACGCCTCCGGGCGGTTTTTAAAAGGCCCTTCTCAGGGCCAACCCAAAGGCCCTTCTCAGGGCCAACCCAAAGGCCCTTCTCAGGGCCAACCAAAAGGCCCTTCTCAGGGCCACTCCGACGCTTCAGCGTCGGAAGCTAGCCGCGCGCCATCTGCGGCTAGCTTCTTCGGAAGGGCGGACCTGTCCGATTCGGACGAGTCCGACTTTAGCGTCTCAGACGCAGGCGACCCTAAGTCGCGAAAGCGGGCCTTCCGCAAGGAAGGGTCCGAGGGCTCCTCGAGTTCGGCGAGGAAGTCCAAGGCGAAACGGCTGACGACGGCTGCGGACACCCACGATGTGGGTCTCGCGGACGCCCAACGCCAGCTGGACTTGGCTCGGCGGGCGCAGCACCAGCAGGAACTCGAGGAGCGGGTTGCTGCGAAGGAGCAGCGGGCGCGTGCTGCTCGGGCCAAGTCCGGGTACGGTGCGTCTCGCGTGCTGTACTCTGACTCCTCATTGGCCGAGCTGGCGCGCATGGCGGAAGAGGACGAGGAGGAGATCGTTGAGGTTGCCTCCAAGTCCTCGAATCTTAAGGGCACTTTCCAAAAGGCCCTTAAGTTCCGTGCTGCGAGCATGCGCGGCATCGTCGCGGAGCTCGTGGAGCGCAAGGCGAGTGACGAGACCCGTCAATTGCAGGCGACCGTCGATCGCCTCAAGCTGGAGGTCAGCCAGCTTCATCAGAAGCTGGCTGATGTCACGGCTCGGCCGAGTCAGGCCGAACCGAGACCTGCGGCGGAGGCCTCCTCCTCCACCAACCTTGAGGATGTCATCCGCAAGGTTGTCATGGAGGAGCGGGCCTTCACAAGAGCCTGCCTTGCGGGTATTGAGGACCGGCTCCTGCCGGAGAAGCGCCTCCGACCACCGCTTGCGGCGGACAAAAGGCGGGCCGAGCCGGGGCCGTCCTCGCAAGGGGAGGACGCCCTTCTGCCTTCCACCACCCCGTCCAACCAGCAGGGTTGGACCGAAGTGGTCCGGAAGGGGAAGGGCAGGGGGAAAAAGACGGCAACAGCCGTCCCTGCCGTCCCTGCCACCACGACTTCCAGCCGGTCGCAGGCGACTGAAAAGGGAAAGGGGAAGGGGAAGGGGAAGGGCGGAAAGACGGCAACGGCCGCACCTGCCGTCCCCGCCACCTCGCCTCCCAGTCAGTCGCGGGCGGCTGGCAGGGGCAAGAAGGGAAAGGGGAAACTTGTTCCCCCAAAGTCCGCGGCCGTCGTGGTGACACTCACCGCGGAGGCCGCGGAGCGAGGCGAGACGTACGCGTCAATTTTAGTGCGGGCGCGTGCAAATGCCGATCCCACCCAATTGGGGATCGACAAGGTTTCTTGCCGGCGGACCGAAACCGGGGCTCGAATATTCGAGTTCCCGGGGGCGGAGGGCAGCGCCAACGCTGACCTCTTTGCAGCCAAGCTGCAAGAGGTCATCGCGGACGCTGCCAAGGTGGCCCGACCGGTAAAAACGGCGACCATCGAGGTGACCGATTTGGACGATTCGGTCACCAAGGAGGAGGTGGTGGCGGCGATCGCAGCCATTGGGGGCTGCGGCGTCGCAGCGGTGCAAGGCCGGGACATCAGGCCCGGCCGCGGCGGCATGGGCACTATCCGGCTCGAGTGTCCTGTCGCCGCTGCCAAAGCCGTCCTTGCAAAAGGACGCCTCCTTGTCGGCTTCAGCTCGGGTGCGGTCCGGGCCCTTGAGGAGCAGCCTCTGCGCTGCTTCCGGTGCTGCGGCATCGGGCACACCCGAGCTTTGTGCCCGTCAGCGGTAGACAGGTCGGAGAGCTGCTACCGCTGCGGCAAGGAGGGCCACAAAGCCGCCTCCTGCACGGTCACCAAGCCGCACTGCGCCGTCTGTGCCGCGAGAGGACGCCCAGCAGGCCATGTGATGAGGGGGAGGTTGTGCAATCCTCCCCCTCAGAGGGGTAAAGCGCAGGTGCCGGTCAGGCCTGCTGCTAGCATCGCCGTTCATGAGGCAGGAACGGCGGTGGCTGCGGAGGAGGGGGGTGCGATGTCCGATTGATGGATTCAATCGAACATCGCATCCTCCAGGCGAACACCAACCACTGCCGGGCTGCACAGGATCTCCTGATGCAGACCATGGCTGAGTGGTTGGTGGACTTGGCGGTGGTCGCCGAGCCCTACTCGGTCCCTGGCCATTGGCTGGGCGACCGAGACGGCCTGGTGGCGTTGGTGTCGCGGTCTTCCACAGACTCCCCTCCCCTCTCGCTTTTAGAGAGGGGACCGGGATACGTGGCCGCCGCGTGGGGGGATTTGGCCCTGGTTGGGGTCTATTTCTCCCCAAACCGCCCTCTCTCGGACTTTGAGGATTTCCTGGAGATCCTCACTGCAGCCGTAGGGAGGGCGGCGCCACGCCAGGTCGTGGTGTTGGGCGACCTGAACGCCAAGTCGGTGGCCTGGGGCAACCCAGCCGCCTCCTGCAACGTCCGGGGTCGCGCCGTCGAGTTTTGGGCGGCGTCATGCGGCGTGTCCCTCCTCAACAGGGGGGCGGTCCACACGTGTGTGCGGCAACGGGGAGGGTCGGTGGTGGACGTTTCGTTCGCCACCCCCGTGCTAGCCGCACGCATTGTGAACTGGCGGGTGGAGTTGGTGGAGACCTTGTCGGACCACCGTTATGTGCGGTTCGACATCTCCACCCAGAGCCCCCGTGGGGAGATGGCCCGCTCTGGCAGGTCTCCCTTCCCACGGTGGGCTCTCACTCGCCTGGACCGGGAGGCAGCCAAGGAGGCGGCCTTCCTCCAAGATTGGCTGTCGCCCCCTGTTGGGGCCCCGGACGTTGACGCCGCAGCGGTCCGGCTGAGGGAGTCCCTGACCGAGGTGTGCAACTCCAGCATGCCTCGGTCTCGCCGTCCGCCTCCCCGCCGGGCCGTCTATTGGTGGTCGGAGGAGCTGGCAGGCCTCCGGGCCACTTGCGTGGCGGCCAGAAGGGCCTACACGCGGAGCCGCCGGCGCAGCGCCCGTAATCAGGCAGAGGAGGACCGCCTCTACGCCTCTTACCGAGAGGCAAAGGCGGTCCTCAAGTCGGCTATGGGCGCTGCCAAGGACTCGGCGAGGGCCGAGATGCTGGAGGGTCTCGACAGGGATCCGTATGGGAGACCATACAGGGCGGCGCGGAACCAACTGCGGCCCCATGGTCCCCCACTTACGGAGACCCTCGAGCCGGCGTTGCTGGATGGGGTGGTCCGGTCTCTGTTTCCGCGCAGGACCGACTTCACCCCTCCAGCGATGGACCCTCCGCAGTCGGCGGCTCCGCAGGAGGAAGAGGAGGCACCTCCGGTGACGGAGGAGGAGTTTCGCGCGGGGGTGCTTAGCCTCCGCGCGAAGAAGACGGCTCCTGGGCCGGACGGCGTCCCCGCACGGGTGGTGGCCATAGCTGCCGCTCAGATGGAGGACAGGTTTCGGGAACTCTTCAGCGCATGCCTTACGGCTGGAAGGTTCCCGAAACTGTGGAAGGAGGGGCAGCTATGCCTCCTCCGAAAGGAGGGACGCCCGGCGGATTCCCCCTCGGCATACCGGCCCATCGTTCTGCTCGATGAGGTCGGTAAATTGTTCGAGGGGATCATCGCCGGCCGGCTCAGGAGCCATCTGCAGGGTGTAGGGCCGGACCTGTCGGACGCCCAGTTCGGTTTCCGACAGGGCCGGTCCACCATCGACGCGCTGGCCCTTTTGAAGGGCCAGGTGAAGGAGGCGGTCGAGGCGGGGGACGGAGTGTTGGCGGTGTCGTTTGACATCGCCAACGCCTTCAACTCCGTTCCCCACTCCACCATATTGGAGGCACTCCGGTACCACGGAGTGCCCCAATATTTGAGGAGCCTCCTGGCCAGCTACTTGGAGGATCGAGAGGTCCTCCTTGTGGACAAACTGGCCAGGATGCGGAGGTACAGCGCGGAGTCCGGTGTTCCGCAGGGGTCAGTCTTAGGACCCCCCCTGTGGAACATCGGCTTTGACTGGCTGTTGCGGGGAGCTCTTCTCCGGGGCACGAGTGTCATCTGCTACGCGGATGACACTCTCCTTACTGCCCGGGGGAAGAGCTTCGGGGAGGCGGCCTGTCTGGCCTCAGCTGGCGGGTCCTTGGTGGCAGGGAGGATCCGCCGCCTGGGATTGAGGGTGGCGCTGAACAAGACCGAGGCCGTGTTCTTTCACGGGCCTCGGCAGCGCTGCCCTCCAGACGCCCACATTATGGTGGAGGGCGTCAGGGTGGGCGTCCAGGCCCAGATGAAGTATCTGGGCCTGGTGTTGGACAGCAGGTGGCGCTTCGGCCCGCACTTTAGCGGGCTGTCGACGCGCCTGCTGAGGGCTGCGGACGCCCTCTCCTGGCTCCTCCCCAACCTGGGAGGGCCCAACGCACGATGCCGGCGCCTATATGCCGGCATCCTGCGAAGCATGGCCCTGTACGGGGCCCCCATCTGGGCGGACTCCCTCCACAGGAGGGAGAACGCAACCGCCATGCGCAGGCCACAAAGGGCCATTGCACTGCGGGTGGCGAGGGCCTACCGCTCGGTGGGCTTTTCGGCGGCGTGCGCTCTGGCGGGCACCCCTCCTTGGGAGCTGGAGGCGTGGGTGCTCGCCAGAGTGTACGAGTGGACGGCGCGGCGAAAGGCCCTTGGGGAGCGCCCCGTCGCCGAGGAGCGGGAGGCCGTGCGGCGAGAGGCGAGGGACGCCATCATCGTCCATTGGACGGAGGACCTCGCCTCCGCCACCTTTGGCCGCCGAGCCCTGGACGCGCTCGGTCCGGTCCTGCGAGACTGGCTCGAGCGCTCCCACGGGTTCCTCTCATTCCGTCTGGTGCAGGTGTTGTCAGGCCACGGCTGTTTCGGCAAGCACCTGCACCGGATCGGGAGAGAGGAGACCCCGGCGTGCCACGACTGTGGCGCGGCGGAGGACACGGCTCAGCACACCCTCGAGGTGTGCCCGGCTTGGTCTGAGCCGCGCCGCAGTCTAACAGCGGAGATCGGACAGGACCTCTCGCTTCCCGGCGTGGTCAACGCCATGCTGGAGAGTGAGGGGTCCTGGGCAGCTGTCGCCTCTTTTTGCGAGGATGTCATCTCGCAAAAGGAGGCGGCGGAGCGCGCGCGGGAGGACGACCCTCTCGCTGCGCCGCTCCGCAGGCGCAGAAGAGGTCGGAGAAGACGCCGTCTTCTCCCTCCTCATGGTGGTGATGGGCGGGCGACAGGCGCGGGGGCGCCTTCGCCCGCATTGCACTCCACACCACCCTCGCCGGTCATTCCCAGCCCTCCCCCTGAACGGGGAGGACTTGAGGGGCCCGCCGCTGTAGGCGGGTTGTCGTCGGAGGAGGACTGGACGCTAAGGCTGCGCCGATCTCCCAGTCCTCTTCCACTCGGACGACGCGGGAATAACACTGGGTCGTTTTAGTGGGTATACCGGGTCAGCCCGGGGAGTCCCACATACCCCTCCCGTTCCCCCGACGGGTGGGTATGCGTAATGCATTTTTTCCCAGCATAAAAAAAAAAAAAAAAAAAATAAAAAAAAAAAAAAAAAAAAAAAAAAAAAGGTTAGGTTAGGTTAGGTTGGGGGACCCCCCACAGAGTTTGCGTCCTCGTCGCGTCCCCTGGAAACGGCCCAATCTGTCACCGTAACGGAGTGGCAGATTGGGTACGGCTAAAGAACTCTGTGCTCTCGTAGCTACATTTTATATTCTTGCGGTTTTATCTACGAGCTTGCGGAAGGCTATGCCTACGCCCCCGCGGGACGCCTGCGGGCGTTTTAAAAAAGGCCCTTCTCAGGGCCAACCCAAAGGCCCTTCTCAGGGCCAACCAAAAGGCCCTTCTCAGGGCCAACCAAAAGGCCCTTCTCAGGGCCAATCCGACGCTTCAGCGTCTGAAGCTAGCCGCGCGCCGTCTGCGGCTAGCTTCTTTGGAAGGGCGGACCTGTCCGATTCGGACGAGTCCGTCATAAGCGTCTCGGACGTTGGCGACACTAGGTCGCGAAAGCGGGCCTTCCGTAAGGAAGGGTCCGAGGGCTCCTCGAGTTCGACGAGGAAGTCCACGGCCGCGAAGAAGCCGACGACATCTGCGGACACCCACGTCGTGGGTCTCGTAGATGCCCAGCGGCAGTTGGACCTGGCTCGTCGGGCGCAGCACCAGCAAGAGCTCGAAGAGCGCGTTGCTGCGAAGGAGCAGCGTGCGCGTGCTGCTCGGGCCAGGTCGGGGTATGGTGCGTCCCGCGTGCTATACGCGGACCAGTCCTTGGCCGAGCTGGCGCGCATGGCGGAAGAGGACGAGGAGGAGATCGCGGAGGTCGCCTCCAAGTCCTCTAATCTTAAGGGCACTTTCCAAAAGGCCCTTAAGTGCCGTGCCGCAAGCATGCGCGCCATTATAGAGGAGTTGGTCCAGCGTGAGGCGACCGACGAATCGCGCAAATTGCAGGCGACCGTCGATCGCCTCAAGCTGGAGGTCAGCCAGCTTCATCAGAAGCTGGCTGATGTCATGGCTCAGCCGATTCAGGCCGAACCGAGACCTGCGGCGGAGGCCCCCTCCTCCACCAACCTTGAGGATGTCATCCGCAAGGTGGTTATGGAGGAGAGGGCCTTCACCAGAGCCTGCCTAGCAGGAATAGAGGACCGGCTCCTGCCGGAGAAGCGCCTCCGACCGCCGCTCGCGGCGGACAAGAGGCGAGCCGAGCCGGGGCCGTCCTCGCAAGGGGAGGACGCCATTCTCCCTTCCACTACTCCGTCCAACCAGCCGGGTTGGACTGAAGTGGTCCGGAAGGGGAAGGGCAGGGGGAAAAAGACGGCAACAGCCGTCCCTGCCGTCCCTGCCACCACGACTCCCAGCCGGTCGCGGGCGACTGAGAAGGGAAAGGGGAAGGGGAAGGGCAAAAGGCCGGCAACGCCCGGACCTGCCGTCCCCGTCACCACGCCTCCCGGTCAGTCGCGGGCGGCTGGCAAGGGTAAGAAGAAAGGGAAGCTGGTTCCCCCAAAGTCCGCGGCCGTCGTGGTGACACTCACCGCGGAGGCTGCGGAGCGCGGGGAAACCTACGCTTCCATTTTGGTGCGGGCGCGTGCAAATGCCGATCCCGCCCAATTGGGGATCGACAAGGTTTCTTGCCGGCGGACCGAAACCGGGGCTCGAATATTCGAGTTCCCGGGGGCGGAGGGCAGCGCCAACGCTGACCTCTTTGCAGCCAAGCTGCAAGAGGTCATCGCGGACGCTGCCAAGGTGGCCCGACCGGTGAAGTCGGCGACCATCGAGGTGACCGGTCTTGACGACTCGGTCACCAAGGAGGAGGTGGTGGCGGCGGTCGCAGCCATTGGGGGCTGCGGCGTCGCAGCGGTGCAAGGCCGGGACATCAGGCCCGGCCGCGGCGGCATGGGCACTATTCGGCTCGAGTGCCCTGTCGCCGCTGCCAAAGCCGTCCTTGCAAAAGGACGGCTCGCCGTCGGCTTCAGCTCGGGTGCAGTCCGAGCACTTGGAGAACAGCCTCTGCGCTGCTTCAGGTGCTGTGGCATCGGGCACACCCGGGCCCTGTGCCCGTCAGCGGTGGACAGGTCGGAGACCTGCTACCGCTGCGGCACGGAGGGCCACAAAGCCGCCTCCTGCGCAGTCGCCAAGCTGCAATGCGCCGTCTGTGCCGCAAGGGGACGCCCGGCAGGCCATGTGATGAGGGGGAGGTTGTGCAATCCTCCCCCTCAGAGGGGTAAAGCGCAGGTGCCGGTCGTGCCTGCTGTTACCATCGCCGTTCCTGAGGCAGGAACGGTGGTGGCTGCGGAGGAGGGGGGTGCGATGTCCGATTGATGGATACAATCGAACATCGCATCCTCCAGGCGAACACCAACCACTGCCGGGCTGCACAGGATCTCCTGATGCAGACCATGGCTGAGTGGTTGGTGGACTTGGCGGTGGTCGCCGAGCCTTACTCGGTCCCTGGCCATTGGCTGGGCGACCGGGACGGCCTGGTGGCAATGGTGTCGCGGTCTTCCACAGACTCCCCTCCCCTCTCGCTTTTAGAGAGGGGACCGGGATACGTGGCCGCCGCGTGGGGAGATTTGGCCCTGGTTGGGGTCTATTTCTCCCCAAACCGCCCTCTCTCGGACTTTGAGGATTTCCTGGAAGTCCTCACTGCAGCCGTAGGGAGGGCGGCGCCACGCCAGGTCGTGGTGTTGGGCGACCTGAACGCCAAGTCGGTGGCCTGGGGCAATCCAGCTGCCTCTTGCAACGTCCGGGGACGCGCCGTCGAATTTTGGGCGGCGTCATGCGGTGTGTCCCTTCTCAACAGGGGGGCGGTCCACACGTGTGTGCGGCAACGGGGAGGGTCGGTGGTGGACGTCTCGTTCGCCACCCCCGTGCTGGCCGCACGCATTGTGAACTGGCGGGTGGAGTTGGTGGAGACTTTGTCGGACCACCGTTATGTGCGGTTCGACATCTCCACCCAGAGCCCCCGTGGGGAGATGGCCCGCTCTGGCAGGTCTCCTTTCCCACGGTGGGCTCTCACTCGCCTGGACCGGGAGGCAGCCAAGGAGGCGGCCTTCCTCCAAGACTGGCTGTCGCCCCCTGTTGGGGCCCCGGACGTTGACGCCGCAGCGGTCCGGCTGAGGGAATCCTTGACCGAGGTGTGCAACTCCAGCATGCCTCGGTCTCGGCGTCCGCCTCCCCGCCGGGCCGTTTATTGGTGGTCGGAGGAGCTGGCAGGCCTCCGGGCCACTTGCGTGGCGGCCAGAAGGGCCTACACGCGGAGCCGCCGGCGCAGCGCCCGTAATCAGGCAGAGGAGGATCGCCTTTACGCCTCTTACCGAGAGGCGAAGGCGGTCCTCAAGTCGGCTATGGGCGCTGCCAAGGACTCGGCGAGGGCCGAGATGCTGGAGGGTCTCGACAGGGATCCGTATGGGAGACCATACAGGGCAGCGCGGAACCAACTGCGGCCCCATGGTCCCCCACTTACGGAGACCCTCGAGCCGGCGTTGCTGGATGGGGTGGTCCGGTCTCTGTTTCCGCGCAGGACCGACTTCACCCCTCCAGCGATGGACCCTCCGCAGTCGGCGGCTCCGCAGGAGGAGGAGGAGGCACCTCCAGTGACGGAGGAGGAGTTTCGCGCGGGGGTGCTTAGCCTCCGCGCGAAGAAGACGGCTCCTGGGCCGGACGGCGTCCCCGCACGGGTGGTGGCCATAGCTGCCGCTCAAATGGAGGACAGGTTTCGGGAACTCTTCAGCGCGTGCCTTACGGCTGGAAGGTTCCCGAAACTGTGGAAGGAGGGGCAGCTATGCCTCCTCCGAAAGGAGGGACGCCCGGCGGATTCCCCCTCGGCATACCGGCCCATCGTTCTGCTCGATGAGGTCGGTAAATTGTTCGAGGGGATCATCGCCGGCCGGCTCAGGAGCCATTTGCAGGGCGTAGGGCCGGACCTGTCGGACGCCCAGTTCGGTTTCCGACAGGGCCGGTCCACCATCGACGCGCTGGCCCTTTTGAAGGGCCAGGTGAAAGAGGCGGTCGAGGCGGGGGACGGAGTGTTGGCGGTGTCGTTTGACATCGCCAACGCCTTCAACTCCGTTCCCCACTCCACCATATTGGAGGCACTCCGGTACCACGGAGTGCCCCAATATTTGAGGAGCCTCCTGGCCAGCTACTTGGAGGATCGAGAGGTCCTCCTTGTGGACAAACTGGCCAGGATGCGGAGATACAGCGCGGAGTCCGGTGTTCCGCAGGGGTCAGTCTTAGGACCCCCCCTGTGGAACATCGGCTTTGACTGGCTGTTGCGGGGAGCTCTTCTCCAGGGCACGAGTGTCATCTGCTACGCGGATGACACTCTCCTTACTGCCCGGGGGAAGAGCTTCGGGGAGGCGGCCTGTCTGGCCTCGGCTGGCGGATCCTTGGTGGCAGGGAGGATCCGCCGCCTGGGATTGAGGGTGGCGCTGAACAAGACCGAGGCCGTGTTCTTTCACGGGCCTCGGCAGCGCTGCCCTCCCGACGCCCACATTGTGGTGGAGGGCGTCAGGGTGGACGTCCAGGCCCAGATGAAGTATCTGGGCCTGGTGCTGGACAGCAGGTGGCGCTTCGGCCCGCACTTTAGCGGGCTGTCGACGCGCCTGCTGAAGGCCGCGGACGCCCTGTCGTGGCTCCTCCCGAATTTGGGGGGGCCTAACGCACGATGCCGGCGTTTGTATGCCGGCATATTGCGGAGCATGGCCCTGTACGGGGCCCCCATCTGGTCGGACTCCCTCAACAGGAGGGAGAACGCTACTTTGATGCGGAGGCCCCAAAGGGCCATTGCACTGCGGGTGGCGAGGGCCTACCGCTCGGTGGGCTTTTCGGCGGCGTGCGCTCTGGCGGGCACCCCTCCTTGGGAGTTGGAGGCGTGGGTGCTCGCCAGAGTGTACGAGTGGACGGCGCGGCGAAAGGCCCTCGGGGAGCGCCCCGTCGCGGAGGAGCGGGAGGCCGTGCGGCGGGAGGCGAGGGACGCCATCATCGTCCATTGGACGGAGGACCTCGCCTCCGCCACCTTTGGCCGCCGTACCTTGGACGCGCTCGGTCCGGTCCTACGAGACTGGCTCGAGCGCTCCCACGGGTTCCTCTCATTCCGTCTGGTGCAGGTGTTGTCAGGCCACGGCTGTTTCGGCAAGCACCTGCACCGGATCGGGAGGGAGGAGACCCCGGCGTGCCACGACTGCGGCGCGGCGGAGGACACGGCTCAGCACACCCTCGAGGTGTGCCCGGCTTGGTCTGAGCCGCGCCGCAGTCTAACAGCGGAGATCGGACAGGACCTCTCACTTCCCGGCGTGGTCAACGCCATGCTGGAGAGTGAGGGGTCCTGGGCAGCTGTCGCCTCTTTTTGCGAGGATGTCATCTCGCAAAAGGAGGCGGCGGAGCGTGCGCGGGAGGACGACCCTCTCGCTGCGCCGCTCCGCAGGCGCAGAAGAGGTCGGAGAAGACGCCGTCTTCTCCCTCCTCATGGTGGTGATGGGCGGGCGATAGGCGCGGGGGCGCCTCCGCCCGCATTGCACTCCACACCACCCTCGCCGGTCATTCCCAGCCCTCCCCCTGAACGGGGAGGACTTGAGGGGCCCGCCGCTTTAGGCGGGTTGTCGTCGGAGGAGGACTGGACGCTAAGGCTGCGCCGATCTCCCAGTCCTCTTCCACTCGGACGACGCGGGAATAACGCTGGGTCGTTTTAGTGGGTATACCGGGTCAGCCCGGGGAGTCCCACATACCCCTCCCGTTCCCCCGACGGGAGGGTATGCGTAATGCATTTTTTCCCAGCATAAAAAAAAAAAAAAAAAAAAAAAAAAAAAAAAGGTTAGGTTAGGCCCAGATGAAGTATCTGGGCCTGGTGCTGGACAGCAGGTGGCGCTTCGGCCCGCACTTCAGCGGGCTGTCAACGCGCCTGCTGAAGGCCGCGGACGCCCTGTCGTGGCTCCTCCCGAATTTGGGGGGGCCGAACGCACGATGCCGGCGTTTATATGCCGGCATCCTGCGGAGCATGGCCCTGTACGGGGCCCCCATCTGGTCGGACTCCCTCAACAGGAGGGAGAACGCTACTATGATGCGGAGGCCCCAAAGGGCCATTGCACTGCGGGTGGCGAGGGCCTACCGCTCGGTGGGCTTTTCGGCGGCGTGCGCTCTGGCGGGCACCCCTCCTTGGGAGTTGGAGGCGTGGGTGCTCGCCAGAGTGTACGAGTGGACGGCGCGGCGAAAGGCCCTCGGGGAGCGCCCCGTCGCGGAGGAGCGGGAGGCCGTGCGGCGGGAGGCGAGGGACGCCATCATCGTCCATTGGACGGACGACCTCGCCTCCGCCACCTTTGGCCGCCGAACGTTGGACGCGCTCGGTCCGGTCCTGCGAGACTGGCTCGAGCGCTCCCACGGGTTCCTCTCATTCCGTCTGGTGCAGGTGTTGTCAGGCCACGGCTGTTTCGGCAAGCACCTGCACCGGATCGGGAGGGAGGAGACCCCGGCGTGCCACGACTGCGGCGCGGCGGAGGACACGGCTCAGCACACCCTCGAGGTGTGCCCGGCTTGGTCTGAGCCGCGTCGCAGTCTAACAGCGGAGATCGGACAGGACCTCTCGCTTCCCGGCGTGGTCAACGCCATGCTGGAGAGTGAGGGGTCCTGGGCAGCTGTCGCCTCTTTTTGCGAGGATGTCATCTCGCAAAAGGAGGCGGCGGAGCGCGCGCGGGAGGACGACCCTCTCGCTGCGCCGCTCCGCAGGCGCAGAAGAGGTCGGAGAAGACGTCGTCTTCTCCCTCCTCATGGTGGTGATGGGCGGGCGATAGGCGCGGGGGCGCCTCCGCCCGCATTGCACTCCACACCACCCTCGCCGGTCATTCCCAGCCCTCCCCCTGAACGGGGAGGACTTGAGGGGCCCGCCGCTTTAGGCGGGTTGTCGTCGGAGGAGGACTGGACGCTAAGGCTGCGCCGATCTCCCAGTCCTCTTCCACTCGGACGACGCGGGAATAACACTGGGTCGTTTTAGTGGGTATACCGGGTCAGCCCGGGGAGTCCCACATACCCCTCCCGTTCCCCCGACGGGAGGGTATGCGTAATGCATTTTTTCCCAGTTTAAAAAAAAAAAAAAAAAAAAAAAAAAAAAAAAGGTTAGGTTAGGTTAGGTTGGGGGACCCCCCACAGAGTTTGCGTCCACGTCGCGTCCCCTGGAAACGGCCCAGTTTGTCACCGTAACGGAGTGGCATACTGGGTACGGCCAAAGTTCTCTGTGTACTCGTAGCTATCATCATTTTAACTTGCGTTGTAGACTGCGATCAAGCGGAAGGTATCATGCCTAAACCTTCGCGGGACGCCTGCGGGCGTTTTCAAAAAGGCCCTTCTCAGGGCCAACCCAAAGGCCCTTCTCAGGGCCAACCAAAAGGCCCTTCTCAGGGCCACTCCGACGCTTCAGCGTCGGAAGCTAGTCGCGCGCCGTCTGCGGCTAGCTTCGTTGGAAGGGCGGACTTGTCGGATTCCGACGACGAGTCCCTCTTAAGCGTCTCGGACGCGGGCGACTGTCGGTCGCGTAAGCGGGCCTTCCTGAAGGAGGGGTCCGAGGGCTCCTCGGGCTCAGCCAGGAGGTCGAAGGCCAAGAGGCCGATGACAGCCGCGGACACCCACGTCGTGGGTCTTGCGGACGCCCAGCGGCAGCTGGACCTGGCTCGGCGGACGCAGCAGCAGCAGGACCTGGAGGAGAGGGTCGCTGCTAAGGAGCAGCGGGCGCGTGCTGCTCGGGCCAGGTCCGGTTACGGCGCGTCCCGCGTTCTGTACGCGGACTATTCTCTGGCCGAGCTGGAGCGGATGGCAGAGGAGGACGAGGAGGAGATCGCGGAGGTCGCCTCTAAATCCTCGAACCTTAAGGGTACCTTCCAGAAGGCCCTTAAGTGCCGAGGTGCGAGCATGCGCGGCATCATTGCGGAGCTCGTAAAGAGAAAGGCGACCGACGAGACTCGCCAGTTGCAGGCGGTAGTGGATCGCCTGAAGGTGGAGGTCAGCCAGCTTCATCAGAAGCTGGCTGATGTCACGGCTCGGCCGAGTCAGGCCGAACCGAGACCTGCGGCGGAGGCCCCCACCCCCACCGACCTTGAGGATGTTATCCGCAAGGTTGTCATGGAGGAGAGGGCCTTCACCAGAGCCTGCTTAGCAGGGATCGAGGACCGGCTCCTGCCGGAGAAGCGCCTCCGACCACCGCTCGCGGCGGACAAGAGGCGAGCCGAGCCGGGGCCGTCCTCGCAAGGGGAGGACGCCCTTCTCCCTTCCACTACTCCGTCCAACCAGCCGGGTTGGACTGAAGTGGTCCGGAAGGGGAAGGGCCGAGGTAAGAAGACGGCGACAGCCGTCCCTGCCGTCCCTGCCGTCCCTGCCACCACGACTCCCAGCCGGTCGCAGGCGACTGAGAAGGGAAAGCGGAAGGGGAAGGGCAAAAGGCCGGCAACGCCCGGACCTGCCGTCCCAGCCACCATGCCTCCCAGCCAGTCGCAGGCGACCAAGAAGAGGAAGGGGAAACTCGTTCCCCCAAAGTCCGCAGCCGTCGTTGTGACACTCACTGCGGAGGCTGCGGAACGTGGGGAAACCTACGCTTCCATTTTGGTGCGGGCGCGAGCCAATGCCGATCCCACCCAATTGGGGATCAGCAAGGTTTCTTGCCGGCGGATCGAAACCGGGGCTCGAATATTCGAGTTCCCGGGGGCGGAGGGCAGCGCCAACGCTGACCTCTTTGCAGCCAAGCTGCAAGAGGTCATCGCGGACGCTGCCAAGGTGGCCCGACCAGTCAAGTCGGCGGCCATCGAGGTGACCGGTCTTGACGACTCGGTCACCAAGGAGGAGGTGGTGGCGGCGGTCGCAGCCATTGGGGGCTGCGGCGTCGCAGCGGTGCAAGGCCGGGACATCAGGCCCGGCCGCGGCGGCATGGGCACTATCCGGCTCGGGTGCCCTGTCGCCGCTGCCAAAGCCGTCCTTGCAAAAGGACGCCTCCTTGTCGGCTTCAGCTCGGGTGCAGTCCGAGCACTTGGAGAACAGCCTCTGCGCTGCTTTAGGTGCTGTGGCATCGGACACACCCGGGCCCTGTGCCCGTCAGCGGTGGACAGGTCGGAGACCTGCTACCGCTGCGGCACGGAGGGCCACAAAGCCGCCTCCTGCGCGGTCGCCAAGCCGCACTGCGCCGTCTGTGCCGCAAGGGGACGCCCGGCAGGCCATGTGATGAGGGGGAGGTTGTGCAATCCTCCCCCTCAGAGGGGTAAAGCGCAGGTGCCGGTCGGGCCTGCTGTTAGCATCGCCGTTCCTGAGGCAGGAACGGCGGTGGCTGCGGAGGAGGGGGGTGCGATGTCCGATTGATGGATACAATCGAACATCGCATCCTCCAGGCGAACACCAACCACTGCCGGGCTGCACAGGATCTCCTGATGCAGACCATGGCTGAGTGGTTGGTGGACTTGGCGGTGGTCGCCGAGCCCTACTCGGTCCCTGGCCATTGGCTGGGCGACCGAGACGGCCTGGTGGCGTTGGTGTCGCGGTCTTCCACAGACTCCCCTCCCCTCTCGCTTTTAGAGAGGGGACCGGGATACGTGGCCGCCGCGTGGGGAGATTTGGCCCTGGTTGGGGTCTATTTCTCCCCAAACCGCCCTCTCTCGGACTTTGAGGATTTCTTGGAGATCCTCACCGCAGCCGTAGGGAGGGCGGCGCCACGCCAGGTCGTGGTGTTGGGCGACCTGAACGCCAAGTCGGTGGCCTGGGGCAATCCAGCTGCCTCTTGCAACGTCCGGGGACGCGCCGTCGAATTTTGGGCGGCGTCATGCGGTGTGTCCCTCCTCAACAGGGGGGCGGTCCACACGTGTGTGCGGCAACGGGGAGGGTCGGTGGTGGACGTTTCGTTCGCCACCCCCGTGCTAGCCGCACGCATTGTGAACTGGCGGGTGGAGTTGGTGGAGACCTTGTCGGACCACCGTTATGTGCGGTTCGACATCTCCACCCAGAGCCCCCGTGGGGAGATGGCCCGCTCTGGCAGGTCTCCCTTCCCACGTTGGGCTCTCACTCGCCTGGACCGGGAGGCAGCCAAAGAGGCGGCCTTCCTCCAGGACTGGCTGTCGCCCCCTGTTGGGGCCCCGGACGTTGACGCCGCAGCGGTCCGGCTGAGGGAATCCCTGACCGAGGTGTGCAACTCCAGCATGCCTCGGTCTCGGCGTCCGCCTCCCCGCCGGGCCGTGTATTGGTGGTCAGAGGAGCTGGCAGGCCTCCGGGCCACTTGCGTGGCGGCCAGAAGGGCCTACACGCGGAGCCGCCGGCGCAGCGCCCGTAATCAGGCAGAGGAGGACCGCCTCTACGCCTCTTACCGAGAGGCAAAGGCGGTCCTCAAGTCGGCTATGGGCGCTGCCAAGGACTCGGCGAGGGCCGAGATGCTGGAGGGTCTCGACAGGGATCCGTATGGGAGACCATACAGGGCGGCGCGGAACCAACTGCGGCCCCATGGTCCCCCACTTACGGAGACCCTCGAGCCGGCGTTGCTGGATGGGGTGGTCCGGTCTCTGTTTCCGCGCAGGACCGACTTCACCCCTCCAGCGATGGACCCTCCGCAGTCGGCGGCTCCGCAGGAGGAAGAGGAGGCACCTCCGGTGACGGAGGAGGAGTTTCGCGCGGGGGTGCTTAGCCTCCGCGCGAAGAAGACGGCTCCTGGGCCGGACGGCGTCCCCGCACGGGTGGTGGCCATAGCTGCCGCTCAAATGGAGGACAGATTTCGGGAACTCTTCAGCGCGTGCCTTACGGCTGGAAGGTTCCCGAAACTGTGGAAGGAGGGGCAGCTATGCCTCCTCCGAAAGGAGGGACGCCCGGCGGATTCCCCCTCGGCATACCGGCCCATCGTTCTGCTCGATGAGGTCGGTAAATTGTTCGAGGGGATCATCGCCGGCCGGCTCAGGAGCCATTTGCAGGGTGTAGGGCCGGACCTGTCGGACGCCCAGTTCGGGTTCCGACAGGGTCGGTCCACAATCGACGCGCTGGCCCTTTTGAAGGGCCAGGTGAAAGAGGCGGTCGAGGCGGGGGACGGAGTGTTGGCGGTGTCGTTTGACATCGCCAACGCCTTCAACACCGTTCCCCACTCTACAATATTGGAGGCGCTCCGGTATCACGGAGTGCCCCAATACTTGAGGAGGCTCCTGGCCAGCTACTTGGAGGATCGAGAGGTCCTCCTTGTGGACAAACTGGCCAGGTTGCGGAGATACGGCGCGGAGTCCGGTGTTCCGCAGGGGTCTGTCTTAGGGCCCCCCCTGTGGAACATCGGATTCGATTGGCTGTTGCGGGGAGCTCTTCTCCAGGGCACGAGTGTCATCTGCTACGCGGATGACACTCTCCTCACTGCCCGGGGGAAGAGCTTCGGGGAGGCGGCCTGTCTGGCCTCGGCTGGCGGGTCCTTGGTGGCAGGGAGGATCCGCCGCCTGGGATTGAGGGTGGCGCTGAACAAGACCGAGGCCGTGTTCTTTCACGGGCCTCGGCAGCGCTGCCCTCCCGACGCCCACATTGTGGTGGAGGGCGTCAGGGTGGACGTCCAGGCCCAGATGAAGTATCTGGGCCTGGTGTTGGACAGCAGGTGGCGCTTCGGCCCGCACTTTAGCGGGCTGTCGACGCGCCTGCTGAGGGCTGCGGACGCCCTCTCCTGGCTCCTCCCCAACCTGGGAGGGCCCAACGCACGATGCCGGCGCCTATATGCCGGCATCCTGCGAAGCATGGCCCTGTATGGGGCCCCCATCTGGGCGGACTCCCTCCACAGGAGGGAGAACGCAACCGCCATGCGCAGGCCACAAAGGGCCATTGCACTGCGGGTGGCGAGGGCCTACCGCTCGGTGGGCTTTTCGGCGGCGTGCGCTCTGGCGGGCACCCCTCCTTGGGAGCTGGAGGCGTGGGTGCTCGCCAGAGTGTACGAGTGGACGGCGCGACGAAAGGCCCTCGGGGAGCGCCCCGTCGCGGAGGAGCGGGAGGCCGTGCGGCGGGAGGCGAGGGACGCCATCATCGTCCATTGGACGGTCGACCTCGCCTCCGCCACCTTTGGCCGCCGAACGTTGGACGCGCTCGGTCCGGTCCTGCGAGACTGGCTCGAGCGCTCCCACGGGTTCCTCTCATTCCGTCTGGTGCAGGTGTTGTCAGGCCACGGCTGTTTCGGCAAGCACCTGCACCGGATCGGGAGGGAGGAGACCCCGGCGTGCCACGACTGCGGCGCGGCGGAGGACACGGCTCAGCACACCCTCGAGGTGTGCCCGGCTTGGTCTGAGCCGCGCCGCAGTCTAACAGCGGAGATCGGACAGGACCTCTCACTTCCCGGCGTGGTCAACGCCATGCTTGAGAGTGAGGGGTCCTGGGCAGCTGTCGCCTCTTTTTGCGAGGATGTCATCTCGCAAAAGGAGGCGGCGGAGCGCGCGCGGGAGGACGACCCTCTCGCTGCGCCGCTCCGCAGGCGCAGAAGAGGTCGGAGAAGACGCCGTCTTCTCCCTCCTCATGGTGGTGATGGGCGGGCGATAGGCGCGGGGGCGCCTCCGCCCGCATTGCACTCCACACCACCTCCGCCGGTCATTCCCAGCCCTCCCCCTGAACGGGGAGGACTTGAGGGGCCCGCCGCTTTAGGCGGGTTGTCGTCGGAGGAGGACTGGACGCTAAGGCTGCGCCGATCTCCCAGTCCTCTTCCACTCGGACGACGCGGGAATAACGCTGGGTCGTTTTAGTGGGTATACCGGGTCAGCCCGGGGAGTCCCACATACCCCTCCCGTTCCCCCGACGGGAGGGTATGCGTAATGCATTTTTTCCCAGTTTAAAAAAAAAAAAAAAAAAAAAAAAAAATAAAAAAAAAAAAAAAAAAAAAAGGTTAGGTTAGGTTAGGTTAGGTTTTTTTTTTTTTTTTTTTTTTTGGTATGGCAGGAGGGGAAATCCTCATGGACGCCCCAACCGCCTCACGAATGACACGGTTGGGGCAGTGCCGGACTCTTACCGGCTAAAACCACCTCCTGCCTTTCTTAATCATTTCTCCGATATTTCGGTCGGAGGCTTGTATTTCTATTTTTGTTAATTTTAATATCTGCTTATTTTCTGTGACTTGTTTGTGTGTGAGATTGTGTCATACATTTTCATTTTTAGGTTTCTTTGCCAGATGGGATTGCATTCTTGTGATTTTTTGTTTTTATTTCTATTTCTTTAGTATAACACAAGTATGATATAGCTCAGTATATTTACTGTGTTATTATCCTTATCTATGTTTTGTTTCTATCTATAACTACCTTTATTATTTTTATGCAAAAATCTAAAAATTTATTTCGTTTTCCTTCATCTGTCATGATTTTGTTTATGTTCTTTCCTATTAATTCCACCTCTATTTCATTTTCCAGGTCATGTCTCGCAAGACCGAACATGGGACACTCGGTTATGAGGTGCAGGATGGTTTCCTCTTCCGCTGGGTCGCATACACATTCTGGTGAGTCTTTCTTTTTAAAACGGTTAAGGTAGTGGGAGAAGCCCCCATGTCCCGTAAAAAGTTGCGTGTGGTGGAAGGTGATTTCCACAGTCCTGCTGATTTTGTAGGCGTCGGCAGCTGAGGGGAAGAAAAGTTTTGTGACACTGGCTTTGGTCTCACTTTTGTATCTTGTCTCCCATTTATCAATCGACTCACTTCTAATGGTTCGCTTGATAAATGAGAGAGGACATTTGTCGAAGTCTGGTCTTCTTTTGACTTTTAGTGCCGCTGTTCTTGCCAGTTCATCTGCCCTTTCATTCCCCCGTATTCCAACGTGGGCTTTAACCCAGTAGAGGTGAACGGTTTTCCCAAGTCGCTTCAGCACATTAAGCTTCGTTCTGACCTCTAGAGCAAGTGGATTGCAGCTGTCGACGTTCTTCAATAGTTCCAGAGTGGACCTGGAGTCGCTGAATATATTGAACTCAGTTTCGCGACTTTTGGAAATCAACTCCACCGCCCTGTATACAGCGTACAGCTCCGCCTGAAAGACGGTACAGTACTCCTCGAGCTTAAATTTGTTATTAAGAGTTTCGACTGACCCTTTCCACCAGGAAAGGGCAGCCCCAACTTTTCCCTCAATTTTACTACCATCTGTAAAGATTTGTACTGTACCCTCCCCCAAGCGCAGCTGCACCTCCGCGTCATTTTCCAGGCAATCGAAAACGAGATCCCCCACGTCAGCTGGGTGAGGCCTCGCCAAGAAGCTCGCTTTCTCCTCTACAGGACGGTCCCCGAGAATTGGCTGTGGCTTCCCTCTCTTCGCCTCGTAAAGGGATGCTACCTCCTTGACTCTCAGGTCAAGTGGTAGCAGTCCTGTCAGAATTAGAGCCGAATTCAGTGAGACCGTCCTGTATGATTTGCTGATTTTCTGGGCGAAGCCCCTTTGTACCGTATTGAGCTGATTTTGGATGTAAATCCTATCCGCAGCCCTAGCCCACACACAAGCTGCATACAGGATCACTGGCTCCACAACCGCAGTATAAATGGTCCTCACTACTTCTGGATTCAATCCCCAGGTTACTCTCGCCGCACTGGACAACTGCCTAAAGATGTTAATAGCTTTTTTGCAGACATTTGTGACGTGGCTCCGGAAGGTCATCTTCCGGTCGATTGTTACTCCCAACAGTTTTATCTCCTCAACGAGCGCAATGTCAACCCCGCCCATACACAGCCGTGGTGTGTCGAATCTCAGCTTGTTGGTTAGCAGCATGGCATGGGTTTTGTGTGCTGCGAACCTAAGTTTATTCCGAACACCCCACCGCTGCACATGCGCCAGGCTGGCATTGGCTTCAGTTTCAAGTTCGAGGGCTGTTTTTCCGGAGAAGATCAAGACCACGTCGTCTGCAAATGCTTGACAGTAAGTTTTTCTTTCTCCCAGTTCATCAAGTAGCGAGTCCAGGAGAAGGTTCCAGAATGTTGGCCCTGCAATCGATCCCTGCACACATCCCTTTGAGGTCCTCTTTTTATATTCGGCCCCAGCATATCTCACTGCGACTTTTCTATTTTCTAAATAGTGTCCCACCAGTTTTCGCAGGTTGAGTGGACAGTGTTTTTCTACCAGACGACTTTTTATTGCTGGCCACCACGCACTGTCAAATGCCCCCTCTATGTCTAGTGAGACAACTATCACTAAGTTTTTCTGCTTTATTCTTTGGTCTATGTATTGTACCATGTCGTACAGGGCGTCCTCCGTACTTCGCTGAGGCACAAATCCGTATTGCCTCGGGTTTATCTGGGGAAGCATGTGAAATCTTAGTCTACGCACTAACATTTTTTCTAGGATTTTACCAAGGATAGGAAGGAGTCCGATCGGTCGGTAGGATTTAGGATGGGTGTAGTTTTCCTTTCCTGGCTTTCGTAGTACAACGATCGCGGCTTCCTTCCACTTTTCCGGAAAACAGGACAGTTCGAGGCATTTGTTCATTGTGGCCAAAAACAAGTTTTCATGGTTGCTGATGATGAGTTCGCAGATATCAGCCGTGAGTCCGTCAGGGCCCGGCGCCTTCTTCGGGTTGAAGCTTCTCGATGCATACCTGAGCTCGGAAAGAGTGAAGGGTGGATCCAATTGATCATCTGGTGTGCCTTCCTCTGACCTTGCCGCTCTCTCTCTAATCTTACGGTGTTCCGAGTTATCTTCAGTCTCATCATCATCTGGGAAGAAGGTTTCCGCCAAGGCCCTGGCGGACCCATCCGGCCCCAAAGCCTCACCATCTTTGACTATTGGCAGATCTTCATGCCTCTTCCTTGTCTTTGCAATGACTCTGTATATGCCATCCCAAACACTCTCCCTGTCCTGTCTTCCGCAAAAGCTTTTCCAATTTTCGGTTTGTGCCTTGCTCACTCTCAACTCATATTCCTTTTTTGCTTGCAGATACTCCTTCACGACCCACTCACGACGGCGCGGAGCAGCGCAACGGATTCTGCGTTTCTTTGTGCACATGGATTTCTTCAGCTGGTCGAGTTCTTCGTTCCACCACGGTAAGTACGTTTTGTCTACTTTTTTAATTTTAGGTACTGTCTTTTCACAAGTTTCTGTAATATTTTTTGTTAATTTTTCTATGTATTTTTCTAAACTTTCTATATTATTTATGTTATCTACATGTGTTGTATCAATTTTATTTTCTAGTAGTGATTTTGCTAATTCTTGCCTAAAAGTTCCCCAGTTTGCCTTTTTGGTGTTATATACCCTAGTGGTACTGTACCTGATCTTGTTCCCTATTCCTTTTTTTGTCTTAAGTTTAAGCATTATTGCATTGTGGTCCGAGCTCGTCATTTCTGTGTCCACCTTCCATTCTTCCACGTGCCGGAGCATATCGTCTGAGCAAGCCGTGATGTCCACAGAGCTCTTGTATCGCTTCCCTCCACGAATGGTGTCGAATGTTGGGATGCTACCGCAGTTGAGCACATGGAGGTTGAGTTCATTTAGGGTTCCAGATAGAATTCTTCCCCTTTCGTCCTCTCTTTCGCTCCCCCACCACGTGCTCCATGCGTTCACATCACCCCCAATCAGCAATTTCGCACCGTCAGATTTTATTACTATATCCCTCAGCCGGTCGAGGTACGGTTCAATGTCGAGATAGTCCTCGAAATAGACGGACGCTACCACGGAGGTGGTGTCCTCCACTGTAATTTTTGCAACCACAATGTTTTCGGTTGTCAGTGTCGGACACGCCACTGCTTCCACTCCACTGTCGAAGATGACTATCGCGGCCTTGACTACTTTGTCAGTCGCTTTCGTTCCCTGTATGACTCTTGTTCCGGGGAAGGTCTTCATTTCCCCTTTAGCCCCGATATAGGGTTCCTGTACAAGAGCGTACTTTATTTTTCTGCGCCCGGCTTCGAGTATGAACTCCTCAGTTGCGAGTTTTTTCTTTTGGAGGTTCGCCTGCATTACACAATATCTTATGCTATTGTTTTTATCTTCGGCCCCCGACACAACCTTAGCAGTACGCTATTGCCAGTCTAGCCAACGCATCCCACTTTTTGCGTGTAGGGCACTCAATGTCAAAAGCATTGTGCGCTGCATCCTTCTTGGTATGGATGCAATTTCTGCATTTTGGTTCTTCATTGAGGGTGAAACCAGGGCACTCCGCTCTGGTATGCGGATCCCCACAGTGGCTGCAGAGGACTGCTGGCTCTTTGCAGTACTTCCTACTGTGTCCGTAGCCCAGGCACTTTGTGCATTGAACCAGCGGACTTTGGTCCTTTACAACCACTCTCTGTAGGTCAACATGGATTCGGCCCGCCGAGGTCAGCCGCCGCCAAATCACTGGTGTGACACGCAACACCACGTGACTCGTCAGCGGATTCCTCGCTTTCCGCCTATATGTGACCCTGATGTCACCCTCGCTGATTTCAGCTCCCTCCAGGAGGTGTCCGTTCTGGGATCCGATTGCCGTCACCAAGTCGTCGTCAGTTACGTAGTTCATTACATCCCTGACGACCACGAGCGGGTTCTTATTTATGGCCTCCTCGACTTTCAGGTCCCCCCTGGAGTTCTTGAGCTTTGCTGAAAGCTTTCCCAAGTCTTCCTTCTCAGAACAACTTATCACCACCGACTGATTTTTTGATCTACGCAGGTGGTCGATTCGTATTCCAGAGCACTTGGCATCAACCGCCGTTCGAATCTTCTCGACTACCGTATCTGAAGTGTCGCCCTCGTGTGATGACGACACTATAATTGAGTGCAGATTTTTCCTAGCCGATGGTTGCGGTGATGTAGCTGCGACTTGTGCATAGGTTCCAAGGCTTCCCATACGGGCTTCTACTTTCTCAGCCTGTGTCTTTAGATCTTTGATTTCCACCATCTGCGCATCAATTTTATCTATTAACTCGACTTTTGATTTTTCGATTTTGGCAGGTAGCTCTTCTTTTTCGGTCTTCTTCAGAATTTCTTTGATTTCCAGAACTTCATTTAGTATTCTAATGTTTCTATCTTCAGATTCTGCGACCTGCTTATTTCCTCTGTCTTCTTTGTCTTCTTTGTCTTTAACTTCTGTCGGCTCCGATTTATCTGTTCTCTTTACGATCTCATAGAGCGATTTTAGACAGTCTATTACCGTCTGCTTTATAGTAGTTTTAATATTCCCTGATAGATCTAACTGTGCTCTCGCTTTCAGCATCAGGGCACGCGCCTCAGCAACCGGTGCAGAGAGTTTAGGCTTTTGTGATAAAGGGGATTTTATTTTAGCCTCTATGTCGCTCACACTCTTCCGCACTTGCGTGGCACTAGAGGGACCCGCCCTCGTCCCTTTCTCCGCCGTTGGCGATGCGTCGGACTTTGGTGGCGTGCGCATCATTGTCACTATAAAAGTTCTGTCAGGTCTGGTTTAGTCCCTTAAGGTTTACTTGTTTTGTACTGAACTTTTTGGTTTTCTACAATTTAACCGCAAGTTCGTAAGTAGTAAAAATTATCCCTGTATAGGGGGGATAAGTAAATATGAGTATTACCTCTAAGTAAAGGCCAAATGTTTTGGCCAAGTCAGTAATAAAAGATAACAGTAACTAAAAGTTAATATATTGTCAATTTGGTTAGAATACCTGAAAAACAGCTTTATTTCAGCCTCCCGCACTCTTAAAGTAACCAAGTACCACAATAGGGCCAAAAAGTTATAAATGGTATTTTGTCAATGTTGGTCGGGTCACCTATACACTATACAAATTTACTATCGGGAGGGTGGGTGGGCAATTTTTAGCAGTTCTATGCGAGCCAGCCGCACGTTGGAGGTGTCGGAAGACGCGTCTCGGCGCGGGCGAGCTAGCTAGACCGTTTTCAGAATTTTGAAAAGAACCAAAATGTGCAGGGTTGTCAAAAAACCAGTTTTTTCAGGCAAAAATCGAGTTTTCAGCGACCGATCGAATTTTCAGTTCGCGCAAAGCGCCTGGAAATCGAGGTTGGACAGGTGGAAACTCGATTCCGCAAACAGAACTAAATTCGGATGTAGGGTTGTGCTAATAAAAATAGGTAAGTATAAAAATTTTGTAAAAAATTCACAAGTACTGGAACTGAAAAATTATTTTTCAGGTAGGTCAATTTTAACGTGTCGGGATGCTGGTAATAGCCCACCGGACAACGTTCCCGCAGAAAACCGTGTCAAAATAGCTGTTCTAGTTACAAAATTATTGCCGGTTAGGTTAGGTTAGGTTAGGTTAGGTTTTTTTTTTTTTTTTTTTTTTTTTTTTTTTTTTGGTATGGCAGGAGGGGAAATCCTCATGGACGCCCCAACCGCCTCACGAATGACACGGTTGGGGCAGTGCCGGACTCTTACCGGCTAAAACCACCTCCTGCCTTTCTAGGTGTCCTTCTGACTTGATCAGAGTCCTTCTTTGTCGCAGTCTGGATGAGATTTATTGCAGGTTTTGTCATCTTTCTCCAACCTTTACTTATATATTAGTCTTCTATTATTAACTTATCTACTCTTATGCCTATCTTAATAGTCTAAGGTATTCTCTATTCTATCTTAACATTTACTATATTTTGTACTTACTTCTATGGCCTTAGTTTTCTAACACCTTACTTTTTAATTCTACATCTATGTTTATAATTATGCTAATTTTATATATTCTAAATTAATATATATATAGCACAAATTTATTGTACTATTTATTTCTTTTTATTACTATTTCGGCAATATCCAATAAATAATCTAAAAATATCCCTCTGGTACCTTTATTGGTGATCAAATAGGGAAAGTTTTCGACTTCCATTTTGCAATCTAGCAAGCTTTCCACTTTATAGCGGTGCAGGGCGTGCACCGGGCATTCCGTCAAAATATGTTGGACCGTTTCGGGTGTCCCCGGTTGACAGATACACGATGGATTCTCCTTACATCTGAACCGATTCAAGTACTCAGAGAATCCACCGTGCCCCGTTAGCACTTGGGTAATTTTATTAGTTGGGACCATCTGCATAACAGTTTTATGGGAGTCTATAATGTCCGGGAAGAATAGTTTGGTTACCCCTGCGGTGGTACCTGATTTGTACCTGCGGTTCCATTCGTCAATCGACACCTTTCGGATCTGTCGCTTGACGAATGAAACCGGGCATAGGTCGTATTCAGGTTTCGTCTTAAGTTTAAGGGCTGCGTCCTTCGCCAGCTCATCCGCCCTCTCATTTCCCGCAAGACCCGCGTGTGCCTTGACCCAGAACAAAGACACAGTTTTGTTCTGGTTTTCAATGGCTCGCAGGTTCTTGCGGGTTTCTACTGCCAAAGGGTGCGTCGTGCACGAGTTTGCGATCGTTTCCAGAGCCGATCGGGAGTCACTGTAAATCCCGTAGCTCCCCTCAAGCCTTCCCCGGATTTCCTCAGTGGCTCTGCATACCGCGAGGAGTTCCGCCTGGTAAACCGTACAGTATGGGGCCAGCCTAAGTTTAATCGCCTTAACCTCGGCTGCGCTATTCCATAAGGATAGCGCAGCTCCTACCTTATCCTCAATCCGGCTCCCATCTGTGAATATTCTTATTGCCTGGGTATTATGGCTATCAACTTGTTCCTGGTTCACCAGGCTCACGAACCCAATCGCGGCATGCTTCCCCGGGTGAGGTGTACTGGAGAACGATACTCTTTGCTCAACTTCTCTATCTACCAGCTCCGGCTGGGACACCCCTCTCCTCGCTTCGTACAGGGCGGCTGCCTCCTGTATGCGAAGGTCGAGTGGCAAAATACCAGCCAGAACCAGCGCTGAATGAAGAGAGGCCGTGCGATACGCCCCGCACAGTTTCTGGGCGAAACCCCTCTGGACAGCGTTTAGGTGGCGTTGAACCCCCAACTTTTTCGACGCTGAAGACCAGGCGCCTGCAGCGTATGTTATTATCGGCTCCACCGTGGCGGTGTAGATTATGCGGACTATTTCCGGGTTGAGACCCCAGCTTAATTTTGCGGCTCTCGACAGCTGATTGTAGACGCCAAGTGCCTTCTTGCATACGTTGGCTGTATGGCTGTTAAACGTTAACTTGGCGTCCACTGTGAGCCCCAGGATCTTCATCTCCGAGGACATTCCAATGTCGATCCCTCCCATGGTCAGGTGTGGCGTGTCATATTTAAGCTTCCTGGTGACCACCATTGCGCACGTCTTGTGTGGCGCGAACCTAAGCTTATTCATGACACCCCACCCCCGAACATATTCGAGAGCGGCATTGGCCTGTCCCTGGATTTCCAGAGCCGTCTCCCCCGAAAACACCAGCACAACGTCATCGGCGAAAGCCTGGCAATAATGGCCTCGCTGCGTTAGGCCTTCCAGTAATGGGTTCAACAAGAGATTCCATAAAATGGGGCCACCTATTGATCCCTGGACACACCCTTTGTTGGTCGTCTTTGCGAACTCATGGCCAGCATACCTTACCCGGACCTTACGGTCGCTTAGGTAGCTGGCTATCACCCTCCTGAGATTCGCAGGGCACTTCTCCTCCGCCAGTCTGACCTTTATGGCTGGCCACCATGCACTGTCGAAGGCTCCCTCTATGTCCAGCGAGACCATCGTGATGAGCTTCCTCTCTTGGAGTTTACCTCTCACGTGGGCCAGCAGGTCATAGAGGGCGTCTTCCGTGCTCCGCTGTGGCATGAAGCCATACTGACGGGGACTTATCCGGGGTGCCAGGTACCAAACCAGCCTTTTGACCACCATTTTCTCTAGAATTTTCCCCATTACCGGTAACAGACCAATTGGCCTATAGGACTTTGGACTGGTGTAATCGTCCTTCCCTGGCTTCCTGAGCACCACCACAGTGGCCTCTTTCCACAGTGTGGGGAAGTGCGTCAACTGCCAGCACTTATTGAACAGAGCCAGGTGTAATTCCACATCCTGCGATATTAATCGCTGGCAGATGTCGGCTGTGAAGCCATCTTCTCCGGGTGCCTTCTTGGGATTGAAACTCTCCGTCGCGGCTCGGAGCTCCTCCGTCGTAAACTCTGGGTCATGGATGTCATCATGGCACCAGTCGTTTACTCGGTCAGCAAGAGCTCTGATCCGACGATGGTCTGGAGTATCTTCCTCTTCTGCGTCCTCCGGGTAGAACGCTTCTGCCAGAATTCTCGCAGAACCCTCCTGACCCGCATCTTGGCCGTTCCACACCAGTGGCAGATCTTCTTGTCTTTTAGTGGTGTTCTTTATAACCCTGTATATCCCTTCCCAGACCCCTTCCCTGTTCTGTCTCTCGCAGAATCCCTTCCAACTCTCTGTTATGCGTTTTTTGACCTCTAATTCGTACCTCTCTTTCTTTTCCAGATACAACGCGACCACACCTTCTCTACGCGACGGTGCAGCACATCGGATCCTTCTCTTCCTAGTGGCAACTTCGCGCTTCATAACTTCGAGCTCTTTGGACCACCAAGGTAAGGTAAGTGTTTGGTTTCCTTTTTTCTTTGGGATGGCTTCATCACATGCTTTAGTTATTATTTTTGTGTATTTTCCAATTAGGTTATCTAAATTTTTGTTGCTACTTATCTGTTCTACTTCTATTTTATTAATTTTGGTTTCTATTTTTAATTGGTCCATTTTTTCAAAAAACAGTTCCCAATTAGCTTTTTTTGTATTGTATTTCCTAGTCGTTCTTTTAATTTGAAGACCTTTTCCTTTTTGCAGTTTAATTTTTATTATTATACCATTATGGTCCGAGCTCGTTAAGTCCTCAGCTACCTTCCACTCCTCCACCAAGGCGAGCAAGTCCTCTGTACACAGGGTCACGTCAACGTGGCTTGTTAGTCTACGTCCTCCTCTGATGGTATCGAAGGTGGGTTTGTTTCCGCAGTTGAGTACCTGGAGATCCAGCTCTCCGATCAATCCCGCCAGGTCATCACCTCTATCATCGATAATAGTGCTCCCCCACCACGTACTCTTGGCGTTTGCATCGCCTCCAATGATGGCTTTCCTGGGCTTTAGCTCTTTCATCGCGGTTGTTAAATGGTCCAGGTATGGCCCGATGGGTTGATCAGGCTCAAAGTAGTACGAGACGGCGAGAATCTCCCATTCGTTCGTTCGCAGCTTCACCACCACGATGTTGTTGGTGGTGAATTTTGAGCACTGTATGACGTCGATGTCTTGCTTATACACGACTATCGCCGCCTTTACCGTGCCACCACTGCTGCCTGAGTTCTGGTAGACTCTAGCCCCCCCGTACGACTTCATTGCCTTAATGCTACCCACATACGGCTCCTGAACCAAAGCGATGGCTATTTTGCGCTTCGTAGCCTCGAGCATAAGCTCATTGGTTGCCAGCTGCTTACGCTGGAGGTTCGCTTGTGCCACGATATATACCTGTTCAGCTGCCGTTCTTGCAATCCCCGGGACAACCTTAGCAATACGCTATTGCAGTTCGAGCTAATGCATCCCACTTCCTGCGCACCGGGCATTCCTGACTATAGACTGTGTGACTTGTGTCGTCGTGTTTTTCCTTGACACAGTTTCTACACGTAGGTCTTTCGCCCGTCGCCAGCTCGGTGCATTCGGCTTTAAGGTGAGGCCCCCCGCAAAAGTTGCACAGATCCACCGCTTCTGTGCACAACTTTCGGCCATGGCCATACGCCAAGCACTTTGTGCATTGGATGAGCGGTGTTTGGTCTTGGACCCGGACGCACTGCAGATCTATATAGATCCTGCCAGCCGCGGTGAGTCTCTGCCATAGCTTTGGTGACACCTGTAGGACGACATGGCTCTCTAGCGAGTTCCGTGCCTTCCTCCGGTACTTCACGGTGGCAGTCGCTTCCTCAACCGTCAGGTCTTCTAGCAGGCGCGCGTTCTGAGCCTTTAAGGCAGTTAAGATGTCCTCGTCGCTGTTATAGGACAAGAGGTCCTTAATAATGACGAGTGGGTTGCGGTTCTTAGCCTCTTCCACTTTAAGGTTCTTATCCTTTCTGAGTTCGGCAGTTGTTTTCGCCATCTCCTCTTTGCTGTTAAAGCTCAGGATAACCCTCTTGTCCTTGACTTTTCGGACCCTCTCGATCTGCAAACCGCTCTTTTTTGCATCCAGCGCCTGTTTAACCCTTCCGACTACTTCAGTGCTGGTGTCCATTGTGACATCGGACGACACGATGACCGAGTGTTTCGGCTTTTGACCCCAGGTGTTTTGGGGTGTAGCTAAGGTTTCAGCGTAGGTGGGTGCTCTCCCTTTAATCTCGGAGACCATTCTTCCCATTTCTTGAGTGGTCTCCTCGAGTGCCCGGATCTCCTTTAAGATTACACCGTCATCGTGTCGTTCTCTGTCTCGTAGGGCTTGTGCTTCCCCTTGCTCCTGCATTGTCACCTGCAGCTGCTTTATCATCTGGTTGCCCTCCTTCACTATCCGAGTTTGCTCTTCAAGTGCGGAGCGCAACCAGGTGATACTATCCGGGTCATCTCCACTTTCCTTCTCTTTTTGACCCTCATTTCCCCGCCTTTGGATTGGGCCACCATCCTTTGTTCTATCCGCCTCTTTAACCAATTGGTACAGCCGGTCTATCGCCGCTGTAACCTCCTTCTTTATCTCAGCTTTGAGGTTTCGCGAGTTGTTGAGGTGGAGCTTTGCCTTATTCAGGCAAGCTCTCGCCTCCGCGGTGATGCTGGGATAACCAGACCCGGCCTGCTTTGCTGGTAATGCATCGCCTGCCGGGACATGGCGCGCCTCTATACTGCTGGAGGTTTCCCGTGAGGTGCTTGGTGTGGCGTCCCTCTTAGGGTTGGCCGGAGATTTTACTTGGGGTTTGGCTTTCCCAGCCTCCCAGTCCCCGATGCTTCGCCTCACATTGGGAAGTGAAGGTTCAGCCTTTTCACTGGAGCGCGGCGAGCCTTTCAAGCCCGATGAGCTCGCGTCCGTCTTTGCTGGTGTGCGGTACATGGCGGAGGAGTGAGTGAAAGTCAGGTTCATATGCCTGTCAGAGGACACCTATTTCCGTATCCCTGTAAAGGGGGGATAGTCCAAAATAAATCCGAGAAAATAAATTAAAAAGTGATAAAGTATAAAATGAATATATATATGAATATTAAAATAAAGAACTAAATAAATATGTATAGTTCAAGTCAAAGTCAGATGTGGTGCAATGTCAAATTAAAACCAGGATCTACCTGTAATTGTCGTGCCAATTTAAGTCATTTGTACTAAACAATTGATCAGGTATCATAAAAGTCTAGAAAACCGTTATAAAAATTTTTTCGCAAATGTCAATAGGTTTTCCCTATATACTAATCAATGAATAAAGGGAGGGCGGGTGGGCAATTTTTTGGAGTTCTATGCGAGCCAGCCGCACGTTTGAGGTGTCGGAAGACGCGTCTCGGCGCGGGCGAGCTAGCTAGACCGTTTTCAAAATTTTGAAAAGAACAAAAATGTGCAGGGTTGTCAAAAAACCAGTTTTTTCAGGCAAAAATCGAGTTTTCAGCGACCGATCGGATTTTCAGTTCGCGCAAAGCGCCGAGAATCCGGGGCTGGACAGGTGGAAACTCGATTCCGCAGACAGAATTAAATTCGGATGTAGGGTTGTGCTAATAAAAATAGGTAAGTATAAAAATTTTGTAAAAAATTCACAAGTACTGGAACTGAAAAATTATTTTTCAGGTAGGTCAATTTTAACGTGTCGGGATGCTGGTAATAGCCCACCGGACAACGTTCCCGCAGAAAACCGTGTCAAAATAGCTGTTCTAGTTACAAAATTATTGCAACTTTTGTCTGAGCAGGGCTCACTTAGGTGGATTTTGAGGTAAGTAAGTACTGGCGAATCTATTTATAGAAATTGAAAATTTTTTGGAGTTCTATGCGAGCCAGCCGCACGTTTGAGGTGTCGGAAGACGCGTCTCGGCGCGGGCGAGCTAGCTAGACCGTTTTCAAAATTTTGAAAAGAACAAAAATGTGCAGGGTTGTCAAAAAACCAGTTTTTTCAGGCAAAAATCGAGTTTTCAGCGACCGATCGGATTTTCAGTTCGCGCAAAGCGCCGAGAATCCGGGGCTGGACAGGTGGAAACTCGATTCCGCAGACAGAATTAAATTCGGATGTAGGGTTGTGCTAATAAAAATAGGTAAGTATAAAAATTTTGTAAAAAATTCACAAGTACTGGAACTGAAAAATTATTTTTCAGGTAGGTCAATTTTAACGTGTCGGGATGCTGGTAATAGCCCACCGGACAACGTTCCCGCAGAAAACCGTGTCAAAATAGCTGTTCTAGTTACAAAATTATTGCAACTTTTGTCTGAGCAGGGCTCACTTAGGTGGATTTTGAGGTAAGTAAGTACTGGCGAATCTATTTATAGAAATTGAAAATTTTTTGGAGTTCTATGCGAGCCAGCCGCACGTTTGAGGTGTCGGAAGACGCGTCTCGGCGCGGGCGAGCTAGCTAGACCGTTTTCAAAGTTTTGAAAAGAACAAAAATGTGCAGGGTTGTCAAAAAACCAGTTTTTTCAGGCAAAAATCGAGTTTTCAGCGACCGATCGGATTTTCAGTTCGCGCAAAGCGCCGAGAATCCGGGGCTGGACAGGTGGAAACTCGATTCCGCAGACAGAATTAAATTCGGATGTAGGGTTGTGCTAATAAAAATAGGTAAGTATAAAAATTTTGTAAAAAATTCACAAGTACTGGAACTGAAAAATTATTTTTCAGGTAGGTCAATTTTAACGTGTCGGGATGCTGGTAATAGCCCACCGGACAACGTTCCCGCAGAAAACCGTGTCAAAATAGCTGTTCTAGTTACAAAATTATTGCAACTTTTGTCTGAGCAGGGCTCACTTAGGTGGATTTTGAGGTAAGTAAGTACTGGCGAATCTATTTATAGAAATTGAAAATTTTTTGGAGTTCTATGCGAGCCAGCCGCACGTTTGAGGTGTCGGAAGACGCGTCTCGGCGCGGGCGAGCTAGCTAGACCGTTTTCAAAATTTTGAAAAGAACAAAAATGTGCAGGGTTGTCAAAAAACCAGTTTTTTCAGGCAAAAATCGAGTTTTCAGCGACCGATCGGATTTTCAGTTCGCGCAAAGCGCCGAGAATCCGGGGCTGGACAGGTGGAAACTCGATTCCGCAGACAGAATTAAATTCGGATGTAGGGTTGTGCTAATAAAAATAGGTAAGTATAAAAATTTTGTAAAAAATTCACAAGTACTGGAACTGAAAAATTATTTTTCAGGTAGGTCAATTTTAACGTGTCGGGATGCTGGTAATAGCCCACCGGACAACGTTCCCGCAGAAAACCGTGTCAAAATAGCTGTTCTAGTTACAAAATTATTGCAACTTTTGTCTGAGCAGGGCTCACTTAGGTGGATTTTGAGGTAAGTAAGTACTGGCGAATCTATTTATAGAAATTGAAAATTTTTTGGAGTTCTATGCGAGCCAGCCGCACGTTTGAGGTGTCGGAAGACGCGTCTCGGCGCGGGCGAGCTAGCTAGACCGTTTTCAAAATTTTGAAAAGAACAAAAATGTGCAGGGTTGTCAAAAAACCAGTTTTTTCAGGCAAAAATCGAGTTTTCAGCGACCGATCGGATTTTCAGTTCGCGCAAAGCGCCGAGAATCCGGGGCTGGACAGGTGGAAACTCGATTCCGCAGACAGAATTAAATTCGGATGTAGGGTTGTGCTAATAAAAATAGGTAAGTATAAAAATTTTGTAAAAAATTCACAAGTACTGGAACTGAAAAATTATTTTTCAGGTAGGTCAATTTTAACGTGTCGGGATGCTGGTAATAGCCCACCGGACAACGTTCCCGCAGAAAACCGTGTCAAAATAGCTGTTCTAGTTACAAAATTATTGCAACTTTTGTCTGAGCAGGGCTCACTTAGGTGGATTTTGAGGTAAGTAAGTACTGGCGAATCTATTTATAGAAATTGAAAATTTTTTGGAGTTCTATGCGAGCCAGCCGCACGTTTGAGGTGTCGGAAGACGCGTCTCGGCGCGGGCGAGCTAGCTAGACCGTTTTCAAAGTTTTGAAAAGAACAAAAATGTGCAGGGTTGTCAAAAAACCAGTTTTTTCAGGCAAAAATCGAGTTTTCAGCGACCGATCGGATTTTCAGTTCGCGCAAAGCGCCGAGAATCCGGGGCTGGACAGGTGGAAACTCGATTCCGCAGACAGAATTAAATTCGGATGTAGGGTTGTGCTAATAAAAATAGGTAAGTATAAAAATTTTGTAAAAAATTCACAAGTACTGGAACTGAAAAATTATTTTTCAGGTAGGTCAATTTTAACGTGTCGGGATGCTGGTAATAGCCCACCGGACAACGTTCCCGCAGAAAACCGTGTCAAAATAGCTGTTCTAGTTACAAAATTATTGCAACTTTTGTCTGAGCAGGGCTCACTTAGGTGGATTTTGAGGTAAGTAAGTACTGGCGAATCTATTTATAGAAATTGAAAATTTTTTGGAGTTCTATGCGAGCCAGCCGCACGTTTGAGGTGTCGGAAGACGCGTCTCGGCGCGGGCGAGCTAGCTAGACCGTTTTCAAAGTTTTGAAAAGAACAAAAATGTGCAGGGTTGTCAAAAAACCAGTTTTTTCAGGCAAAAATCGAGTTTTCAGCGACCGATCGGATTTTCAGTTCGCGCAAAGCGCCGAGAATCCGGGGCTGGACAGGTGGAAACTCGATTCCGCAGACAGAATTAAATTCGGATGTAGGGTTGTGCTAATAAAAATAGGTAAGTATAAAAATTTTGTAAAAAATTCACAAGTACTGGAACTGAAAAATTATTTTTCAGGTAGGTCAATTTTAACGTGTCGGGATGCTGGTAATAGCCCACCGGACAACGTTCCCGCAGAAAACCGTGTCAAAATAGCTGTTCTAGTTACAAAATTATTGCGGTTAGGTTAGGTTAGGTTAGGTTAGGTTAGGTTAGGTTAGGTTAGGTTAGGTTAGGTTAGGTTAGGTTAGGTTAGGTTAGGTTAGGTTAGGTTAGGTTAGGTTAGGTTAGGTTAGGTTAGGTTAGGTTAGGTTAGGTTAGGTTAGGTTAGGTTAGGTTAGGTTAGGTTAGGTTAGGTTAGGTTAGGTTAGGTTAGGTTAGGTTAGGTTAGGTTAGGTAGGTTAGGTTAGGTAGTTAGGTTAGGTTAGGTTAGGTTAGGTTAGGTTAGGTTAGGTTAGGTTAGGTTAGTTAGGTTTAGGTTAGGTTAGGTTAGGTTAGGTAGGTTAGGTTAGGTTAGGTTAGGTTAGGTTAGGTTAGGTTAGGTTAGGTTAGGTTAGGTTAGGTTAGGTTAGGTTAGGTTAGGTTAGGTTAGGTTAGGTTAGGTTAGGTTAGGTTAGGTTAGGTAGGTTAGGTTAGGTTAGGTTAGGTTAGGTTAGGTAGGTTAGGTTAGGTTAGGTTAGGTATAGGTTAGGTTAGGTTAGGTTAGGTTAGGTTAGGTTAGGTTAGGTTAGGTTAGGTTAGGTTAGGTTAGGTTAGGTTAGGTTAGGTTAGGTTAGGTTAGGTTAGGTTAGGTTAGTTAGGTTAGGTTAGGTTAGGTTAGGTTAGGTTAGGTTAGGTTAGGTTAGGTTAGGTTAGGTTAGGTTAGGTTAGGTTAGGTTAGGTTAGGTTAGGTTAGGTTAGGTTAGGTTAGGTTAGGTTAGGTTAGGTTAGGTTAGGTTAGGTTAGGTTAGGTTAGGTTAGGTTAGGTTAGGTTAG